>JAEIFV010000003.1:0-1200000 GCA_018904265.1 Lordiphosa collinella | reverse complement strand
CGAGTCTCGTTTTATCACTGGTTTTGCCGCCTTAAAGTGTTCTGAAAATGGGACTATCACAATGCGCATAAGGCACTTATTTTAATCTCTACGGAGTTCTGGTTCGAGAAGTCGCGAAGCCTTTCTCTGCGTCAATAATTCCGAGATAGCTAAACCGTTGGAATTGCTATATTTGTGTGGGGTTCCCGAAATGTTTATTTATCGGGATAATATATAGGAATATTGCTGAATAGTTAGTAATTAGGGTTAATTATATAAAACTAAAACATAGTTGGCTTCCACTTTATTCATCACTTAAGCTTCTAGTTGAACTTCTTGCATCTGCACACTACGACTCGGTTTTCTCTAATGTCTCCCTCACTCGCTTGCCGCTAGTGTGACCAACTCGCACAAAGCTCAAAATGCCAGCATGCCTGCATGGCACTATCCCATTCCCACATTTGTTGCCTATGCAATACCAGCGATTGGTGTTCCCTTAATTAAATGCCAACTAGCTTAGCTGCTCGCTCCAATTCATTCTTCGAACTAGCTAGGTTTTAGGTAGGTGCCTCAGGGTTGTTGTCATGAATCATCTGATACTGATGTTTTCAGTGTGAGGCTGCAGTTCTTGGTTGATGCTGCCCTTAACTTTAAACGACTGCAATTACATTTTTGGCGCTGATCACAGAAATAATCTTTTCTAAAATATCTTTTCTGCTCCGCGTTTGTCAGACGCTTGGGGAAGTCCAAAAATATAAACACTGACCGTAGTCCGTTTCTTTGTTATGTCGTTTTCATCAGTGCAAGATGCTCCAGCTATGAACTCTGCCTTCTTATTGTCTATCGTATCCAGGATGGCTTCTTTATCCAGAATGCCTCTTCTTTCGCCGCCTTGCTTGGTACTCCCGTTTTGATCCTGTTAGTCGTTTAATACTATTTCGACACCATTGGCATTGCTTATACCGCGTGTTTGATTTTTCTCAGCTGCATTGATATGTTGACTATCCTAGAGGCTTCATAAAATGGAAAAATGGTTTTCCGCGAATATCTCGGAAACGAAAACTAAGTTATGACTTTGTTCTTCCAACTCGTATTCAGGATGGATTTGTCTATAGGAATTAGTTAAAGGTCCTCGGGATACTCAGAAAAGGTATCAATTTGTGGAACTGTGTAATCTACCAGAAAATTCAACTGAGAATGTGGCTGTGTAGACGACCTTTTCGGCTGCCGCCATGGCAAAGTCTTCGTCAGTACACTTTCAGTTCAGTTGTCACCCCAACAAGCCATTTACAAATCCTATTAAATAAAGAGTTGAGAATAGCACGAAATTTTAACTAGCTTTAAGCTCCGTTGTTTAGGGTTGCAGAAGGTATATACATTGGCGTTGAAGGTTGTTCAATGTATCTCTGTTGTTTGTGGCCACTATTTTTAATTACTGAGAAATTCGTGCCGCTATTTTCTTGTGTGTATTAAGCACAAAATACTGGTTTCTTAAGAGCCAGAACCAAACTTTGGTTTTGGTTTTTCGTGATCGTTATTCAATTCAGTCTACGTAGAAACAAATTTGGTTTGAATGGTTTAATTAATGTGGCTGCAGGAGCTAAAAGTGTGAACAAGCATCGTCCAACACCCGTTAATGCAAATTTCTCTTAAACCTGACCCTCAGGGGGAAAACGGACAATTTATTTAAGTTCAGCGCCATAAATACATTAACTTAAAAGTTTGCTATCTTCTCTGGTTAAAAAGCTAACTTTTTTTAAAAAATTTTTCGATATCGATATGTAAAAATTTGATAGTTTTTATAAGTTAATTTTTTCAAGGTGAAAAAGATTTTTCAATTTGACATTTATAAATCGTTAAAACGTACCATCTGATCGTCTGAGCATAATTATTACACTAACTGAGCGACTCAATAGAGCAAGTCATCTGAAACTTGGACAAATTATGATTTAAGCCAGAATTTCTTGAAATTTGGGTTTTCTGTCAAAATATTTATTAATGGTCCTGAAATTAAATTTTGGCGCAATAGATTTAAATTACAACCCATTTTTGTCACAATGTTTTGGGCCCACTCCAGTACCGAACCGCTCCTGTGCTGACTTAACTTTTCACATTCATGCGGGCCAATGACAAGGCCATGAGAGAAGTATAGTGGAATGGCAAGAGCGTGATGTCGACAACAGTTGTCGCTGCCTACGAACGACACCGGCATAAAAGCGAGGCAATGTACTAAAGTGTCAGCGACTCAGGAGCTTGCCCCACATTTGCCGAACAGGCAACAAGTGAACAAAAGGAAAGCGGCTTACCATCAAGTAGGCAAATCGCTTTCGAGATATTTGCACGTTTGTGCGATTTATTGGAAGAGTTTGTCCTGAGTTCAGTTAAGAGCAGTCTGGTCCAGTTTGGGTGCACTGCGAAACGAGTTAAACTGGCAACATGGGTTTTTTTTTTTTATTTTTTTTTAATTTTATAAGTCAAGGGGTGCTATTCTGTTGTCATAAAAAAATAATCATGAAGGCAGCTCAAGTGTAGATACAAAATTTTAATGTATTTATATAATTGCTGCTTTGTTTTCACATTGCCACACACGTTTTACCTTAATTACTGCAAGCCGAGCCCTTCAATTTCACCTTCAGCGACTCCCGAGAGATTCCCAAGAGAGCAACTTAAATATTATAAAAGATTTACAAACAAAATGTCACTACCTTGGGGAACCGCTTAAAATCTGTTGCGAACATTCTTATTAAATCAGATTGTTTTTCTTCAAAGGCGAAGCAAGCAGTTTAGCATTTTTTATGTAAAGCATTTTAAATGAGATGCTTGACTTTTGGAGATTTTCTGTGTGGTCGTAAAAAAAAATAGTTTGCATTTCAGTGAGCGATGACGTATTCTGAATATCCGTCATGATGATTAGAAATGTTGAGGACAGGTTTTTTGTTAATAGTCTACATTCTTACACCGAGTATAAAATGGATAATTTTGACATCATTTCTACTCTGATGTAGCCAATATCAAATGCAATACCAATATGCAAAATGGACAGATACGTATTTTAAAACATTTTATTATTACATTTTTTGTATAATTCTAAAACTATTTCAAAAAAATTAAGATAAAAATTTGATAGTTAATATCAATATCGAAGCGAGTATCAGGTAAAACGATGTAAGATACATAATTCATTTATATTTGTTTTCCTTTCCAGCGAACGAATTCCGAATAAATTCGAAATATATCGGAGTGAAAGAGAAAACCAAAAAAATGCCTTTTTATATAAAACACACTAAAAAATAGGGGAAAGTTAACTTCGGCTCGGCCGAAGTTTTGTGTACCCTTGCAGCTTCCATTGAAAACAAAAAAGTTTTTCTAACTAAGACTTCTTTTTGGAACTTACTTTTCAATGGGATCTATACTACATACCATAGATGTCTGATTTCGACCAAACTTGGTGAAATCATGGAAAAGCATAATACACTGTTAATTACGAAATTTGGAAGCGATCCTATTTAAAACAAAAATGTTTTTCTCACTAGAACTTCTTTTTCGACTGATCATTCATACTGCAGCTATATGCTATAGTCATCTGATTTTGATAAGACTTTGTAGAAATGTGTTAAAGTATATAAATTAAGAATATGCCAATGATAGGGTAATTTTCATTAAAAACAAAAAAGTTTTTCTCACTAGAACTAGTTTTTCGACCGATCGTTCCTATGGCAGCTATATGCTATTGTCATCCGACTTCGACCAAACTTAGTGAAATCATGGGAAAGGATAGTAAACTAAGAAATACGTACTTTGGAGGCGTTTCAATTGAAAACAAAAAGTTTTTCTCACTAAGACTAGTTTTTCGACCGATCGTTCCTATGGCAGCTATATGCTATAGTCATCCGATCCGTCCGGTTCCGACAAATGTGCAGCGTATTTATACCAAAAGACTTCGTGCAAAGTTTGGTGAGGATAGCTTTAAAACTGACGGAGGAGATAGCATAGAAACCGACGGACAGACGGACGGACAGTCGGACTGGGCTAAATCAACTCAGCTCGTCATGCTGATCAAGAATATATATACTTTATGTGGTCGGAGATGATTCCTTCTATGCGTTGCAAACATCCGGACAATTTTATAATACCCTATGCAAGGGTATAATAGGGGAAATTTTGTTTGCGCGTGATGCAACACTGTTTGGTGGGATGGACAATTATCTTAGACGCAATTGGACCAGTTCTCTTTCCCACTACGAAAATCAAATCTTTTAAAGTTCTGTGGCACCGATGGATTTTTGAGAGATTTGCAAACCAACTGACGGCAAAATCTCAAGAGATTTTTGTGTCACCCCCGAGAATACATTTTAGCCATTTATTTTTTTACAACGCAAAGTTCCTAAATCAATTTTTCGTCAATCACGTTTAAAGACCCAGACGGACTCACGACGTAACAAGAAGTTTCTTACAAAAATTGAGTGAAGAAGAAGCATGCGAAACGATTTTATTGCACTTTACATTTTCCCCCGTTGGAGTCAAAAATTATTTTTACGCTTAACAGAGCTAAGCAGAGCTTAACATCTCATAGAAGGACTCTATATTAATAGTCTGTGGGCCATATTTAGCGTTGCTCAGCTGGTGGAATATTGTTGCCACCAGGTGTTACGCGCTGTTACTCTACATGTATGCCAGCTGGACTTAACTAAAATAAAATCAAATTTGAATTGCGAAAATATGCCAGAAAAACAAAGCGAAAGAGCCGATTGGAATTGTGTTCTCATGAAGACAAAGTTGCGCTGATTTTGGCGGTGAGAGATTCACCCCACCCCAAGCATTCGGATTTAAATTCTGTTTACAATTCTTGAATTGAGTTGCCTGAACTTGTTCAAAAAGAAGTCTTGGAACAAATGTGAAGAAGCACATTGGATAAATTGATTATTGTAAGAATCTGCGCATTTTTTATCTTCGTTTGTCAAATTTAATGTAATCTTCCCTCTTTAAGCACCTACAGTAATCTGCTATCATGTTAATGTCCCAACTTCCCTGGTACCTTTTCTCCATTTCTTTGATATCCTGGTGGAACCTTTCACTGAAGAGCCTTGTGAGGTTTTTTTTAGAATTTTGTTGCTGGTTCATTACAAATGACCAGCCTACTTTACTGTTTTTAGGAAACGAAAACATATTAGAGTCTCTACCACCCATTGCATACTTTGGGGCACCAGCAATAAATAGGATATTTTGGATTCTGGAACAACTGCCAAAAGAGGTATATCTCCATTGGAAAAAATCGCAGAGCTTTTTGGAATAGTTCATTTTAAAGCTAAGGAGTGGTACTTTCCGATGGTATCAAAGATAGTTCAAACAATAGAATAGATTCCCCGAAAAACGCTCCTAAAAAGGTTCAAAATAGGCACTTTTAGCAAGTTTAAGCTCAAATTACTAAAAATCTCGACGTGATGGAGTATTTCTGAAAACGCAGTCTTGCTTAGCCCACGAAAATCATCTAGAATCACTACCAACCCTTCAAGATACTGGAAAAAGTCGAATTTTGTTGCCTTGTGAAGAATTAGGTGAGCGATATATTCTTTAAACTGACTGAAACGCTTTGCTCTGGCTGTTGCATATACTAGTTCGAACATTGAATACCCATTTCAGTCTACTCTTCATGAGTTTTTAGTTTTTAGTGCGTAAATGTTTGCCAAAAAATAGTCTCCGTTATTTTAATCTTTGCATAATTATTTGTATGACCCTGATTTGAACACGCCGATGACTTTATGCCTACATATTTACATACTAATGCTTTTCAAGTAAAGTAGCAAATAAATAAATTAAAAAAAAAAGTAAACATGAAAAATAAACAAACATGAGGATTTCATGCAAATTTGTATTTATGGAATTTGTTTGACTTGCAGAGCCAATGTCAACTTTCTCCTGCGTGAAACAATTAGAGAAACAATGAACATGCAATTGGTCCATTCAAGGACCATTAAACTGTGCCTTAGAGTAAACAATCGGCGTTAACCCCAAACACATCTAATAGATACGCGCGCAATTAACAACTCACCGAACTGCAGATATATTTTTGCTGGCGCGTGCTTCTTGTTTTCTCTCGCTTTGCGTCTCTCCCTTCCACTTCTACTGGTTCTTTTCGCTTTCGTTTGAATGATTCTTTTACACTTTGTTATTTCCAATTATAACTTTCTGCTTTAATTAAACTCAATACAATGCCCGAGCGATTGGCCTGCTGTTCATTGGCTTTGGTATATACAAATTTTCCAGCGAGTTGTACATACATAAATATATATTACTTTTTGTTGTCTTCTTTTATCTCTGTTTTCGTTCACTTTGCTCACTCGTTTTACTTTTTGCTTATTCGTGTGTATTTTCGCTGTGCAATCGCGCAAGTGCTCGCCGTTGAAGTGTTGACTTGACACTGATCGGATATTCCATTTGCTTTAAACTATATGAACTTGGCGAACAAGATCGGTGGGAGAGCGAGGGAGAGCATTTGTTTGGCTCTCTGTGTCTGTTCTCATCACAGCCAATGGTACTTGGCTTGGTGCAAAGTCTTCGATGCCTACGTCATGATCATCGTCATCTTTGATCGATTTGGGATACAAAGTTCTTTACCCGAAGTAATCACATAATTTTGCGGAAACGGACCTGTCTAATTCCCCATTTTCCATTTACAAACATACCACTCGCCCATGAAGGAAATGAGTCATGTGTGTCAAGTTGTCTGTTGCACACCCACATTGCATCCACAGATGGTTCTGCTACTGATTATGGCATAATGCGCTCCACTTGCTCTGAGCATTTGGATGCAACGCCTGACTAACCGGCACTGTTTCGAGTCAGACCCAGAGGCCCAGCTCGACACTTTTCATGGGCACAACCAAACACCATTTAAGGCCTTGGAGTAAGTCACGTTTTACATGAATTGAAATGAACTGGCATCTATGGGCAGACCAGACAATGACAAATGTTAATTGCCAGTTGGCGCTCATAATTCTGGCGTTTTCCCCAACCATTAATAAGACAATCATTAAGGAGAGGCAACTACTAAGGAATGACCAATAGAAATGCAAATATTGTTTGATTTTTTTTTTATAATTAAAAAACTTTTCACCAAGCCATTTATTAGATGCCATAAACGAGATAGGCGCAAAGTATTCAAAGTCAACCGACTAATGTGCATACAATGAGAGATTATTGTCAGCGGGTTACTTCTGCAAGAGAAACTTTTCAAAAATTTGTATATATTTTGTGTGATGGGTGACGTATGCTCAAAATAGACATAGACCGCATACTCCTTCAAATTATTATTGCTACATTTTTTACAATCTAGGAATATAATCTAATCTAATCTTCTAGTCCTTCGTTTTAATACGGAAGGTAAACTGTGTTGTTACACTTTCCAGTCTTATGGAAACGGTAATCAAGTGATCCGACATCCGGAACATCATCAACTGTGAACGCCCGATACATTTCTACTGAAAACTAAACTGAGATAATTTGAATGAGCCTTAACATTAAGTGCGTTAGTGGTTTCTAAATGAAAGTGTTGTTAGTTCTCAGCCTACATGAAAAAATTGATAGAATTTTCATACCATATATGGTACCAGTCAACAGGCACTGCACTGTCATGTGTTCACACGTGATTGGAAGCAACTGGCAGCTAAAAATATGGCAACCTGACGAAAAACAAAGAAAACCAATAATTGCGAAGTTTGAAGACGTTTCTATAAAATATAAAAAGTTTCCTTACTAAAAATAGTTTTTCGACCAATCGCTCCTATGGCAGAAGGATATGCTACGGTCTTTCAATCTAATCGGTTCTGACTTATTAACAGCGTGCATTAAAAAGAAGACTGTGCAATTCTTCATTTCGATAGCTTCCAAACTATGAGACTAGTTTGAGTTGAAACCGACAGACGAACAGACAGCATCTCCGAACCTACAAAGTATATATATTCTTGATCAACATCAACAGCCGAGTCTACATAGCCATTTCCATCTGTCCGTTCGTCTGTCCGTCCGTCTTTCCGAATGAACAAACCAATCTCTGAGATGTTTGGGATGGATGTTCGATATACATGGGAGATAAACTTCATATGCTTTCAGGCAGATCAAGCTTATCTACAAATTTGGTCACGCCGCTCCCGCCCCCCCCCCCCCCCCCCCCAAAAAAATTTAAAAATAAATATAAGTTTATAGGAGGGTTGCCAAAAGTAATTTTTGTTTGGGAAACTGGATAAAACGATTGTCGGAAAGATTAAGAATACTTATAGCTATTTTATGCCAAAATTTGGAACATTTTACAAATTGTTTTGAATGGAAATAAAAATAAAATTGGGGTTTTTACATTTGGCAACTTTGACTTTTAAGTGCCCACGAGTGCCACTGGGTATTCACTGGCAACATGACTAATTATTTTCTTTGAATATTGTACTATAACTGGAGGTATGCGCTTTTGCGCGGTTTTGCTTTGGATTTTATTAAATCGCTTTTGAAAAAGTATCCCCATTTGGCATTGAGCCAGATTTAATTTTCAAGTCAGCCGAAAAGTATGCTTTTCTTTTTTTAAACATCGTAATTTGGACCATGAAGCCAAACTGTGAGAGCTAAGCTATTTTCATTCCCATGGATTAAAACGTGTAGCATACTTTTAGAAGCACGGAATTACGGTTTAAAATACATATAAAAACTATTTTTAAATTAATTAATTTTTTATTTTTAATTTTTTGTTTTAAGAATCCAATATAAAGAACAGGTTAAATAAATGAAAATAGCAGTGACAATAATCCGATTGACTGAAAATCCTTAACGGGGTGGGCAGTCAAAGTTAGTACCATTTTGGGTCAATAACTCATAAACGACTAATCAGATCATGACAATTTTTTTCCAAAAAACAACGTTTACTTATATGTACCTCTCTGCAAAATTTGGCGTAAATCTAATTACGAGTTCTTTTTAAATAATTAAAAAACCAAAATGTGAAAAATTTTTCAACTTTGTTTGGATTATTTTTTTAAAAGGCATTACTAGTCTGGTGTAGAAAAGTGCAAAAAAATAGATTTCCCAAGTGCGGATCAACCGTTGGAATTCGGTTCAGTGGTCAGTTTGAGCCACCGGTCGGTATAAATGGTTTTTAAAGCCAACTGTTTTTATAGCTTTATTTATTATAAATTTAATGAAGGCCAGTTCTTTTCAATAACCCCAATCTTCAAAATCTGCGCGGAACAACGCACTTTATGTTCCTGGATGCCGAAAATCTTATTTCTAGGATCGCCCCAATTCCTGCCGAACATAAGCCCTTAAGGATAACGTCCCGAATTTGCTTAAATCTGTACGAAAATCTATTTCTTTCCAGACTTTTGATGGTAAGGCAGTCCAAAAGTTGTCAAAAGCGCATTTCTGTTTAGGGATCGTTTTTAATTTTGCCGAGTCTCAAGCCCTAAGCCATTTCTTGAGTATAAAGTCCCAGTTTGCTCTAAAGTCTGCGCGAAAAGATATTTTTCGAAGTTTTAAAGGAAAAGCAGTCCGATAACGTGTTAGATTATTTTCATGGATCGCCCTTACTTTCACGCTATGTCAACTCTTAAAGCCTTTTGTTGAGTATAACGTCGCAAATTTCCCTGAAATTTTGCGCGGAAAGTCATTTTTTAGACTTTTTGAAGTTGAGGCAAGTCCAAAACTTCTTTTTGTTCTAAGATTACTCTTCATTCCATTAAACCTTAACCTTTTAAGCCCATTCTGAAGTCTAACATTCATTTGGTCTTTTAAAGCTGAAGAAGTTTGGAAAACCATAAACCTAGGTGGGACATACTATTTGATGAAAAATAAAGTTGGATCGAACACATTTTAAAGTACTAGTTCTGGTTTAAAGAGGTATAACACCCCGGGTTTCTGTTTGAACCAACTCTATTTCGTCTAGCTAATCCTTTAAATATTGAAAATTTTCTCAGAAAAAGCTATTTTATGCCGAAAAACTTTTTAAAATATTAAAGCTTTAGTGTCTTTTCCCAGAACTTCTGCTTCAATATAATACCATTTCGATACTGAATTGCTAGAGAATTGACAAGCTTGAATAGTTGGATGTGCTTGATTTGTCCATAATGTTAACACCTTTATAGGTGTACTCCTGTCTAAAGTTGGATTAAGTTGAAGAAGCTGGACAAACTAATGAGAATATCGTCCCGTAAAGGAAATGATATATGCAAATAAATCGATTAGCAACTTCCAAAGAAGGAATGTTAACTCATGATAGTCATTCAGAGGTCGGTGGACAATTGCATGTTTCAAAATGGTTGGGTGCTACATTAATCCGGCATTAATAAGGACTTATCGTTGCAATTCGATCAAAATTCCCAAAATTTTTGCGTCTTGAGACTCGTCAGTGCACTGAACCGAACCGAACCGTTTTCATTTGTGCTTTTCGGTTCGGTTCAGCATTTTCGAAGGAACACCGGTTCTGTTTGCGGATCGGTTCACCAGCTGAAAAACGCGGTTCGGTTTGGTTCGGTGCGGTTCAGATCCGGTTTGAATCCCTGGTTTTATAGATAGATGGTTCGTACATTCTGCAAATATTTAGTAATTAGCATTTATATCGATCCGCCAAAAAAAAAATGGTAAAGTTCGGAAGACGATAGTCGAGTTATAAGAAAAACAAACAATTTTGCTAGGCAGCATCGGCCGCAACGGTGATGGGCAGCATATGTGAATTGTCTAACACTCACATTATAAATCTTAGGACCCATTTGTCAATCGAAAGAATTCAAGGGCATAGCCAGCTTTCCAAAAAGGTAGGGGCAGCAGTGTATTGATGTTATATACAATATTTCTATTGATAACAGCTATCATGTATTAAAGTTCTGACGAAAAGTTTCTGGACACCCTGTATAATACTAGCCCGGGGCCTTTGCGTTATGAGAATATGGTTAAAGTTTCAACTGACTGCAAATCGACATTAACATTTAAACTCGTCTAACCTTATTCGAACCGAGTTTTATATCAAAAATCATATTTCCAACCCAATCACCATCCAATCCAACCAACCACCAAACTTTAGTTTAAACTTTAAAGTTTAATTAAATTTTAAAAGCTTCTCGAACTGCCGTTCGGATTCGGCGTTAAACTGTAGGTCCCTTTCTCTTGAGCGAAAATTAGCAGCGAACAAGTTAAGAGATTGAGAGAAGCTCGGCTTTGGCCCTTTGGGGCTGTGTCAAGCCATTTTACAATTTGACAAATTTTAAAATTTGGTAAACACTCGCATTATAAGCCTTCAAACCACTTTTCCAATCAAAAGGTGTGAACCTGAACCACTTTTTAGTGATTTATTTGGATGGATCGAAGCTGGGAGATATTACCAGTAAGTAAAAGTAAAATGGCTTGTCAAGTTACTACAAAGCTGGCGCCAACAGCAGAGAGGGGTGACCGGGTGTTAAGTTTATTCAAAGAAAAAACTTTTCTTTAGATGTTCCGAGGCGGGATCGAACCCACGACCTCTTGCACAACTACTATTTACTAGACTACACTGCAAATTATTTTTTTAGCTTAAATAATTTCTGAAATATGGCTCAAAACCTCATTTGAACCGGTTCCATTTTTGAACAGCTTCGAAACCGGTTCTGAACCAGCAAAATATCAAACTTCACATTTTGCACCCACAGACCAAATATGTATCAAGTACCTAGCTTAAAAAGCTTTTGATATATGGCTTATGAACCATTGATAAACCGGTTTGGAACCAGTCAAATACTCAACTCCACTTTTCCCACCTACAGAACTTCTGAGAAATTTCAATTTCTCAGCTTGAATAGCTTCTGAGATATTGCTCCGAAACACTTTTGAACCCGTTCCATGCTGGGACCACGAAATTTCAAGAACATAGCTTAAATAGCTTTAGAGATATGGCTTTGAACCACTTTTGAACCGGTTTCGCACCAGCAAATAATCCAATTTCATATTACCAACCACCAGACCATAATTCCAGTTCATCGCTTATGTAACTTCCGAGATAAGACTGTGAACTACTAAAGAACCACCTTTAGCCGCTTTCGCATTGGTTCACAGAGAAAAAAATATGTAAAAACTACACGAAAATGTAGTTTTTCAACAGGTTTCACAGGGATTTTCAACCCACTTCGTTTTTGTAGCTTTTCTTCATGCCACGTTTAGCTTTCTCATATCTACATGCGGCTTGCAGCTTTTCTAAACGCCACGTTTAGCTTTCCCATTTCTAAATACGGCGTATAGCTTTTCTACATGAACGTTTAGGATTTTCATTTCTAAATGCGGCATGTAGCTTTTCTACACCCCACGTTTAGCAGAGTGGAGTTGAGTATAAAAAGTAAAAAAAAATCCCACTTTCAATTATACTTTTTACACAAGGGAATGTGTGGAAGAGGGTAGTGTGGGGAGGAATCGAAGAAGAAGGGGCACAGAGAGGGTAGAGTCTTCCTTCCGAAAAACTTTCAATTTAATTTTTTTTTCTATTTTTTACTTATCTTGTCTGGGATTCGAACTCACAACTTACTCACCTTGTCTCGGGAACTTATACACAGTTGCCGGCAGCTTAGCCCATATGACTATATATGCACTCGCGCGGCAATGCATTTGAAATCCCTTAACGTTTGTTTAGAAAACCTACACGGCACGTGTGGAAAACAGTTTTCGAGACGAAAAATTTAACTTTTCTGTACTGATTTTGAGCTACATTTTCTTTTAGAATTTCTACACGCGCGTGTTGGTTTTCAATTTCTAAACGATAATGTACAAAACTTACATTTCCGTGTGGAATTCAGAAAGCTTAATGAAAAATGTTGAAATACTTTGAAAAAAGAACGCTGGTTTTCTCATGACTTCAGTAAAGAATATGCAATCATTCTATTATTCAGTAATGGGAAAATTCAAAAATTCCTGATTAAATAGGAAAAAAATCCAACACAATTTATGATGATATAAAAAATTTATAAAATTAAGATATACACTCATGGACAAAATAATAGGTGTATTTTTTTTTTCTTTTTAACTTTAATTTTATTTCTAATTCATTTCTTCCCTAACCCAACAAATCAAAGTTTTTTCAAAACTTACATTAATTGTCTTTAAACAAAAAGTAGAAACAGTTTCACAAACCCTTTAAAATACAACTTACTTAAATATTTCCTTAAATCCGCCAATTTTGGATGGACACAATAAAAGGTGTAAGAAGATAAATGTTTAAATTTAATCAATATTTCACTATTTTTGGTCTTGTTTTATATTAAACCAAGTATCTGGCAGCTAATAACCGTTCAATTCGCCATTATTTTGCAAGACTTTCTCCATTCGTCTTGGCATGGAGGATATTAACTTGCGACAAGTTCTAATTGAAATGTTGTACCATGCTCTTTGGAGAATATCCCAAAGTTGATTTTTATTTTGACAAAAAGTATTTCCGACCTCCCTTTTGAGTTCACCCCAGAGATTCTCGATGGGATGGAGGTCCGGGGATTGAATTGGCCACTCAAGAACATCTACATTTTGCTCTCGGAACCAATTCTTTACTACTTTACTACTTCCATAAAAGTTGCATATTATCCTCAGCATATGGTAGCATCACCGTCTCCAATAGATCTTTGTATACGAATCTGTCCATTATTCCGTCAATACGATGAATCGGACCAACATCATGAACCATGAAAAGCAGCCCCATACCATTAGGCTACCACCTCCATGTTTCACATTTTTATACCTTTGCAAAGGGTATTATAAAATTGTGCGGATGTTTGTAACGCATTAAAGGAAGCATCTCCGACCACTTAAAGTATATATATTCTTGATCAGCATGACGAGCTGAGTTGATTTAGCCTTGTCCGTCTGTCCGTCTGTCTGTTTCTATGCTATCTCCTCCGTCAGTTTTAAGGCTATCCTCACCAAACTTTGCACGAAGTCTTCTGGTACATATACGCTGCACATTTGTCGGAACCGGCCGGATCGGATGACTATAGCATATAGCTGCCATAGGAACGATCGGTCAAAAAACTAGTTTTAGTGAGAAAAACTTTTTTGTTTTTATTGGAAACGCCTCCAAAGTACGTATTTCTTAGTTTACTATCCTTTCCCATGATTTCACTAAGTTTGGTCGAAATCGGATGACTATAGCATATAGCTCCCATAGGAACGATCGGTCGAAAAACTAGTTCTAGTGAGAAAAACTTTTTTGTTTTTAATGAAAACGTCCTTTTTATTGGCATATTCTTATTTCATATACTTTAACATATTTCTACAAGGTTTTATCAAAATCGGATAACTATAGCATATAGCTGCAGTATGAATGATCGGTCGAAAAAGAAGTTCAAGTGAGAAAAACTTTTTAGTTTTAAATGGGATCGCCTCCAAATTAACGCCTCGATATTAACAGTGTATTATGCTTTTCCAAGATTTCACCAAGTTTGGTCGAAATCAGACATCTATATAGTATAGATCCGATAGAAAAGTAAGGTCCAAAAAGTAGTCTTAGTTAGAAAAACTTTTTTGTTTTCAATGGAAGCTGCAAGGGTATACAAAACTACGGCCGAGCCGAAGTTAACTTTCCCCTATTTTTATATGTGCACTTGGGATCAAATTCTTTGCCTTTCGGACGACGAACATTCCTTTTGGCATTATTTTCAAATAAATTTATTTTGGTTTCGTCACTCCAGAGGATATTACGCCATTTATTCTCACTCTCCGGTCCGCGCCAGGTTCTACGATCTAATGCAAATTTGTTTCTCATCTGTAAATTTGCCGACCGAAGCAAAGGAACCCTGTGAGCAATCTTACCTGGTAGTTTTGCTATTGCCAATCGTCGCCGAACGGTCCGTGATGGCACTATATTCCCAATTTCATTGGCAATCGTCCTGAAAGACTTGAACGGGTGGCTTTTAACCAACTGAACCATGCGATCGTCGGTCTTAGATTATGATTTTCTAGTTGCTCCCCGAGTTTCACCTATTTTTTCCGGTTTTAAGGCATTGGTTACGAAGTTTTGAGAACGTTTCATTAACATGACAATGGATTTATACGGGTTTTCCTTCATCTCGGAGTCGTCTCTCCTCCGCACTGCAGTGACGACCACGGCCCATCTAATACAATTTTAATGGTTATCAAGTCCCCGTTTAGTTATATTTTCCTAATACCTTACCTTCAGCAACCAAATAATTGTATTTATAAACTACAGGTTAATTTTTTGCTTCATACCCCTCTTTTATTGACCAGCCGAGTTTGCAGTCTAACCAATAAAACAGTCCACATTTTTTCCCAGAAAGCTAATTAATTCCGGGAATTCACCCAATTCGTACCGAAACAGTGTGACCATATTAAAAAAGTATAGCTTCCATATTAAATGATATGTTTAAATCGATTTAAATCGATATTAAAAAAAAAAAAAATTCACACCTATTATTTTGTCCATGAGTGTAACATGAAAACAGATTTGATAAGCTTTTATTTGTTAATCAATCAATAAATCCATTAAGGTACGACTTCAAAATTTAAATTAAATCTAAGTTTTATTCAAAGCTTTCCATAGAAAATGCGTTAAACCGACTTATGAGTATACTAATTTGTCATCAACATTCACCATTTCCGAGACCGCAAGTTTGTCTGGAAAATACAATAAAATATTATGAGCAGTACAAGTCTATTAGTTACATTGTATACTTGACGAGAACTTAAATACATTAACCCAACTGACTTTAATGTGAAGCTTAAAAACTAATTTACTTAAATTAGTTTTCCAGCTAAATTGTTTGACTACATAAATAAAGACGCAAGTTCAATAACCCATTGAAATGTGATGCTTCAGTTACGTTTGTGGTTCGTTCTCATTGCTGAATCTAAAAATAGCCTTCGTGTAGCAGCTGCGCGTAATAAAACCTGGCATAAGACGAGCGAGCGCTGATGGCTGCTTTGGCGGTGAGCGTTGAGCGACGAACCAGCACCTATAATTAATTTTGGGTGGTGGGTTTCGTGTGTTCGAGTCCGGTTGAGGGCGAAGAACAATTTTTATATTTTTAATAAGCAATTCGGATGCGACTCATCATGGCATAATAGTTTGACTTTTCCCATAGTCGTACAATTTCCGCATGGTTCGCAGACTAAACAAGGGGTTAATGCGCGTATCTACTGACATTTCCCATTATGAATGACAGTGCTTCGTGCAATTTCCGCACAACATTTTTTACATTTTAAATTTTCGTTTTGTTTCACCCTAAAACAGCAACTACAAATTTTGTGGGCAAATTCACACAGAGCGTGCGGCGCATTGTCCAGGATGTAAAGGATGAGGGAGCGCCCAGTGGTATGACGCGCGATGAGGTAATCGACACCAACGAACGCTTGCGTTCGCTTCGTCTGCGTCTGGAGGAGTCCTATGAGACGGCAAAGAAGGCACTGATTAACCTAATGAACAAGTACGGCGACTCGAAGAGTCAACGGAATATGTTTCAGCGCTATCCCATGCTCAAGCTAATGATTAAGGTAAGCCATTTGGACCGACTTAAAGTGTGTATCGAAAGCATATAATTTGCAGGAAGTCATACGCCTGGAGACGCAGTACTGGACGCTGGTGGACATTCCCCGGCAGGAGAAGCAGGAAACAGTACCTTCATATGTTATGCGCGCCTGCTCGATTATGGAGAAGACCCAAAAGTCCGGCGAGGGTGTCAAAACGTCGGCCAAACTGGCCGACGAGGCTGCCGAACGCCGGGAGCGCATGGAACGCTTGGAACGTGAGTCGTGATTGCCAAACCGAGTTCAACTAAATTTTCAAATTCCACCCACTCCGCAGACATGACAACGGCACAAATCGAGCATGAGAACACACAGCTGATTAATGATTTGTATCGCCTGCTGAAAAAGTATCTGGGCCTGCGGCATCTCATTCGGGTTCTAAAGGTGAGCGACAATGGGCGCCGCGAGGGCCACTTTTTTTATGCATATCTGTGTCCTCCCCACTCCCAACAGGAGGAGTACGGCAGCTCAAAGATGTATCCGATATTTCCACGTTACACAATGCTCAAGGACATGATAAAGGGCATCATGCACGACCCGGACTACATGGAGGTGTGTCATGAAACGCTGGCCAACGCCAACTGAGCCGAGGCCAGCGGAAATGGCAGACGTCGCATGAGTGTCATTTGAGAGGGCCCCAATACGAATACCAACAGCAGCATACACAGACGCAGGCCATAGAGTGGATGCAGGATGTACATACGAGTGCCTGTGCGTGTATGTGAGCTGATTTCGCATGCGACTTGTCCGCGGCCATTCCGCGAATTTTTAGACATTTTTTTGGAAGAATAAACACAAACAACTCTTTGATGCTCCGCTTGAGCGGTACAAAACTAAACCAACTTACTAACTAACACCCAGACCCCACCATAGCAGTACACTAACTAACTAACTAACTAACTGAACTATTTACTACCAACATTTACTTGAATACAACAAATACAAAAACAAACTAACAAAAGGCATTTATTTTGAAAAACTTTTGAGATAAATACAAAGGAATACCCACTGAAACCCGCTCAAACCGAGTGGTACAGTGAACAAACATACACACATACATATACTTACATATATCAATATATATATACATACAAACATATAACACTTTGTGTGATTTTTGTGTACTAACTAACAAAACAGATGGAGTCTAAGTAGTTTAAATGTGAAATAGCCAAAGCATCTTCACAGCAGCAGTTGAATGGGAGCACTGATTGGAGCAGGCTAATCAATTTGGATGGCAAATTCTCTTTTCCTATTTCGAAAACAAAAAGTAAATTAATAAACACAGAACAGAACTGGTCGATTAGCCGCTTGCAGAACGTTAGTCTAATTACAAAGAATATTATTAAAATAAAAAAAAAAAACAAGAAATCCTATGCTTAGATGTACTTATTACTCATCTAGTTAGACAATATACGGGAAACATTCCCAATTCTTCAAACACTTTTTAAGGTAACACCAATGATTTCGCTAACCTAGGATCCTAATTAATTGTTATGCTAAGTTGCATATCAAATTTATAAGACACTTTGATGCTTGCAAAGGCTTCCCAAGACTATTTACTTATAACAAAACGGAAAAACATTGTAAGAAAATTGATCGAATTTAATGTAAGTTTATAAACCAAAACTAAACTGAATGAATAAGCAAATGGTAGCCTGTCTCAGAGGACGTTCAATTCTTCAATTCGACCAAGTATGCGGATAATTGGAAAAAGCTTCCTAGGAATACAAATAAACCTTTAAACTGGCTCACTCAAGAGATGAAATCATCGAATTAAAGTGTCGTTTCAAATTAACTTAAGACTAAGAAACCAATGATTTATTTTGGTAAATTGCGCGATTAACCTTTTTTAGCGCACGACGATACTGTTCAAGATTTTTAAAAACTATCCTAGAAGGTACCAACTTGAAAAAATCTAAGGTGCTTAAAATGTGAACAGTGACGAATAGAACTCCTATGCCAAACATTTTAAAGAATATGTCTAAGCACTAGAGCTGGCAAATAGATCGTTTCTCGAATCGATGTACCGATTTTTTCCGATTTTTAAGAATCGATTAAAATCTAAAAAAGTTCCACCACTAATTGTAGAAGCGGCGCCGGCGAATCACATTAAAAAAAATGTGTCAAATTCATTTACTTTTCTGTAATTTGTATATTCTGATACTCTATATTCTAAATTGGTACTTGCAAGTTTGTCAAGCAAATGGAAACAATTATGGAAATATTTATAGAAAACCAAACACACACAAAATGTGGTTCCTAATTGAAGTTCCACTCCCAATGACGTTATACAAGTCGCTTATCATCCCAGTCCTGCTATATGGCGCAGAAGCATGGACAATGTCATCAACGGATGAGGCGGCAATTGGCGTGTTCGAGAGAAAAGTCCTTCGGAGGATTTATGGACCTCTAAACGTTGGCGGCGAATTTCTCATCCGAATGAATCGCGAACTCTATGGGGACACTGACCTAGTCAAGCGCATAAAACAACAGCGGCTGCGCTGGCTTGGACATGTTACAGGCGGAAGGCGAACGAATTAGGGAAAGCAGGAGCTGTAGGACGACCGAAACTTAGTTGGGAAAAACAGATGCTGGAAGACATAAAGGCGCTTGAACTGAACAACTGGTGCCAGCTCGCACAAGACAGAGGCGAGTGGCGGGCATTAATAGCAGCGGCCGAGACCGTCAAACGGTTGTGATAGAAATATCGGGAAGACTCCCAATGACGATGCATTTTTAAAAGTACAGCCATTTTTGGAAAATCCTCACGGTCCCAAGTCAGTTTGCCCACTGGAGTATTGGAAAGTGTGTTCTTAATGTATACTAGATAGATTTTTATAACAAGTTGATTTTAATTTTTCAATTCACGGACTGTAATTCGAAGAATGCATCCCAGCTTGCCCTACGTAGTCAGAACGTATGGTAATACCCTTTTCACACTGGGGGCTTCGAAAAAACTGTCAAAGTCGAAGCTGCGAGAATTTTTCCTATAGGAAATACATAAGCTGGGATTTTATGTTTTAGCCAACCTGTCTTAAGCCCAACTCAGATAAGAGACATTTTAAATGATGCGAGCGACACTAAGTGGAAGGGCTTAGTAGAGTTTCTGCAACAGGCCACCCAGTATAAGAAACGGATTTTGGCGGAATATTTTTAAGACACAACAACACAAATAATATAAACTATAGAAATTTGGTGGGACCCTAATCCGACACTAGGTCCCAACTATCCTGTATCTCGCTACGAGCGGGGAAGCAGGGTGTTGTAAGACTTTTTGTATGGTATCTAGGGAACCCTCAAATAAAATAAAACAAAACTCAACAAAATAATAGAAGCGAATTCTCCGACTGACGACATATAGTCATAGTCGAGTACTAATTAAAACCCTTAGCCATTAGATATGTTATATTTTCTTTTGGAATTTTTTGTATAAAATCTATAATTGGTTTTAAATAAATTTATTATTATTATTATTATTACATGTGCAGGGGGACGTAATGCAATAGTCGCGGCATTCAACATGCCACGCAGCTTTCATATGTGTTTTCAAATGCTTACTAGATTGTTATCAGTTTCAAGTGGTTTTTCCTACAATTTGACAGCAAACACCTGATTTATTTTTGTGCGAGCAAAAGAACACAAAAAATAAAAGTTTTGAAAGTGGAACGAAAAAAAGCAACTGGTGTGAGGACGAGAAGAATGGGCCGAGAAACAGATCTACGTGGATCTGCCCGTCAGGCGGCTCTGGTGGCTCAGTGTGTGCACTTCGAGAAACTGTCCCAAGTTCTTGGGGTTCCCGATCAAAAAAATTCTGTGGCGCATGTGGAAAAATAGTAGATTACATAACTATAACATCATTTTTAGAGAACTCATTTATAAGGTTTTGACTCGGCAATTCAAGCATCTCGACTCCTTCTGGTTAACATCCAGCAAAAAGAAACCTAAAAGTCAACCGACATGGATCAAAGCACTTTGGACTTCCGGCAGACCTCTGAGAGTGTGGCGACCAAATTGATAGTTTCTTGGAGTTCAATAGATCGTTTCAGGACCAGTTCTTGGAATTAATAAAAAACATGATAAAACCATTGAGCTTAAAAATTCATTTATTAAATTCAGTTATGACAAAAATGTTCAGCTTTGACATTTTTTTATAACTTCCGCAGTTCTTTTGCTTTCTCCGATAATCGGGCTCTAGTTGGGCTGTTCCCTCTCGATAAGTATAGGCACTTCGGAAAATCCTTCATGTGCTTCTTCTTCACATGCAATTACAAAGTTGGGTACTACGCATGCGCAAGTCCTTTTCCAATACCTTTCTACGAGGTGTCCAAACGCGTATTCCACAACCCGCCGTCATTTGAAGAGCTCGTAGTTGAATTGCTTCTCCAGTTGCGGCGCCGTCGGAAAAATCGAAATAAACCGCCTCGAATTAGTGTCCTGCTTGGAAAGACCTTGAATTCTTTTTACATCCGAAAATGTATATGTAATGACTTGAATTTACCATGGTCCACACAGATCATCAATGAAAGTTGGCAACCAAACTCAGTGGCTCGCATGTGCTTCCCAAAAGATATTCATACATGTCGTTCTCTACCTATTCAGAGCTGTCAAATATTTTTGAAGCTGCGAGTATAGTGTGAACGCATGATGCGGGTTTTCGCAGCTTCGCCTATGCTGCGCCCAGTGTGAACAGGTTATTACCAAAGCTGGAAATAAAATCTTCAATAGGTGCGCATCTTTAAAACCAAGTAACGACGTATAGGAACCAAGGGCTGGAATAATAATTTTGTTCTATTAGATACCCAAGTCAAATGTGGATCGAATTTCAAGATAACAAGAATTACATGAAGTGATTTAGATTATGTTTAGTAACCTTGAAAGGAAAATAGGTCTGAAAATACTTATTCCTTAAATGGGCCAATTTATCAACTATATTGCTCTGACTCTGTTATTTGTTCGTTAATGTGAACTTAATCGTTTTTAATCGATGTTTCTGAAAATTTTTTGGGAAAAAATCGATCCTATAAACATCTGTCCGTCCGTCTGTCTGTCTGTCTGTCCGTATGAACAAAAAGATCTCAGAGATGGTTAGAGACAGACGTTTGATATGTATGGGAAATATGCTTCTTATACTTGCAGGCAGATCAAGTTTGGAAAAAACTCCATATCTCCCACAGTTTTATAAATACAAGGTTCGTATTTATGGACCTCTAAAGTTGGCGGCGAATTTCGCATCTCAAGAATGTAAGTCGGTGAACGTGTATGAGCTCTATGGGGACACTGACCTAGTCAAGCGCATAAAACAACAGCGGCTGCGCTGGATAGCACATGTTATCCGTATGGGTGATAACGCTCCAGCAAAGCGTGTGTACAATCGGCATGCGATAGGTTTCCGGCGGGTCGACCAAAGCGGAGATGGCGACCAGGTGCATATTTCGCCTGGGAGTGCTTTTGATTAAAAGAAAGACAAGAAGAAGAATAACAATCTTTGACGCAAGAGAGAAGAGGAAGTGAAGTGTGTCGAACTTGAACGCACACATTCAAACATAGAACTTGTGTGCGTAGCACATATCAAGAACAGTACCGATGAACCTAATACGCGACGGGGCTGCTTTCGATGCAAAATCCGAACACTTGTTGCCGCCGCCGAATTGTGCTCTTGATCGAAAGGCACTTTAAAAAAATCTCCAGGTGACAACTGCAGCTACTGCCTCGCTTTTTTCAGAAATCGCCAGTCGCAGCTATGAAAAGTAACAAGTTTGCGTCTTTTGTTACTTCGATTGCAGCAATTTAAGCACTGCTCTGAACCCCTTTTAAACTGTTTTGTATTCACTTTCGAAACGGTTTGTGTACTTAAGACAAAGCAGTTGACTTTTTACTCTTTCAAGATCGGTTCAGCGGACTAGACGACTACTAAGAAACATCACTACAATTGTTTGTAGATTTTGCCAAATAGAAAACCACTTGCAAATTTCTGGAGTATAAACAAATTAGCAAAAGTTCTGTTAAGCCTGGGAAAAATAGGATTAAAGTGTCTTATAATTTGCATATGTAGCTAATGTACATTAAATTCGTCTATTGTTATGGTTAACCCTAAAGGGAAAGAATACATTAATGCTTTAAATGTGTATTTAATATTCATACGTTATTGATAACCCCCCCTCCCCCTACCAAAATCAAATGAAAAAAAAAACAATGTCAAATCAAAAGGGAAAAATGTACGTTACAACCTCAGTGTCGTTATTCATGTGAATGTGTTATAAATATACAAACTTATGTTATAATTTTAAGAGAGACCCACACAAGCACACACATACACACACAAAGACCAAAGTTAAACCTATACGAGCTTAAAACTTTTACCAAGAGCAACAAAGTGTTTGATTCAATTAAGTTTTCGTTACTCATAAATTACATAGTCGGAAATTTGATTAACAACACAAAATACAAATTTGCGGCATGCAGCATAAAAACTGAAATAAATTTGCATACAATATTTTGATGAAAATTGCAAAGAACAAAACTGTAACTAAATGTCACTGGCACTTTCCGAAAGCTTTTTCTCCAGACACACGCCCACCGAACACAAACCGCCTACACTGGACCTATCAAAACCAGGCCAACTTCTACCCACAAACAATAAAAATAAACTCATCGATATTATCCCGGCTGCAGTTTGCCAGTGTGAAAATAAAAAAAAAACAGAATAAACACCAAATTTGATTGATTCGTTACATGAGCTCAATGGGCCAATTAACTTGCACACCCGCGCCTCAGTTTTCCAGTTTTAGAGCTTTAACTCACACAATCTCGATATCTGTATTTCAATGCCAAATGTGATGATGCTGGCCACAAACCAAAAATTATTTGAAATACATTAAAATTAATTGGCTAAATGCTGCTTACCTAGTTAAAACTCGAGAGAAATGCTAACGAAAAGTTATGCCAAATGGATACTCGAATGTTTGTATATGAATGTGTAGTTAAATGTTGTTAAACCAAATTGATAATGTTAAGCATTCTGCAATTAAACTTTAACTAATTGAAATGGATGGCATGTAAACGGTAAATCAGGAAATAATATTATGAACTTTAATCAAAATCTATAACATACAAAATATTTGTACGGCTTCATTAGCCCGCCCGACCCCGCGTATGAGTGTGTGAATGTCAGATACTAAATATATATATAAACATATAAATTATATAGTTGACAAAGAGATGAATAACAGTATGTTAATGGTATTCGAATTATTATACAAAATATACACAACAACTGAACGCATATTATACAGAACATACCTACATAGGAATATTCCTTCCATACAACAGCAAAACAAAAACTTCGTACAATTTTACCTTTCCAAAACATCTAAGTGGCTATATAATAAAATCGAAATTCGAGTAATGAAACTATCGGAATATTGAATGTATAAATTAAAGCAATTGTCTAACCCAGGGCTGCAAAACCCAGAAAATTAAGCAAGATATGAAGAGACCGGTCTAGTTTCGATATCTAATTAAGACAAAAATAAGTTGTATTGTTTTTACTTGTAATTATTTGGCCCTTGCTTATGATTCTCATGTATTATGATTAAACAGTGTGATTATGTGAGCTATTATATCTGAAATGTTGATTTCCATTTAACAACTCCTTTTTGCCCTTTCCATATTTGGTCAAACTATTCTTTTTTCTGGGGCTTGTAGCCTTGGTCAAAACATACGATAATATGTGAAAATCCTTAAATATATTGGTATTCAATGGAGAAAAGTGTGGTTTTATTTGTGGGAATAAAATTAAACAAGTAAAGGCGCAGTAGTCGATTGCCACGACTTCAATATACACTGTTCCCTTTCGTGTGTTTTCATTCATGTTCTAAGAATGTACCCAGTGGACCAGAGAACGAAAGTAAAACGAAACTATCGTAGAATTTTCGTAAACGGAATTACAAACGAAACAAATTGGCGAGCGTTGGCAAAAGTTTCACCAATCTATCATAAGCGGGCTAAAAAACGATTCACAAAAATGAAGAAGACTAAGAAGGGCGGAAAGTAGTTAGCGACTACGAAAGTCCAGCCTAAAAACTTAAAAACGAGTGATATGCGGAAGAAACATCAGAGCAGGCAATAGCCGAATACTTTTTTCCGATTTTGTTTCTCTCTGAGTGCATTTTGCAAACGAATCATTTGCGAACTATCGAGAACAAGACTTTCACTGCCACAAAATGAGCGACCAGTGAGCGATAGTTTTACACGTTTTTGTTTCGCGTAACTCTCGTTTGCAATATCGTTTCCGATTGTTTGGTCCACTGGGTATACACAAATACTCACACATACACACACACACACACACGCACGTACGCTCCCAGTCGGACTTGACTGCATGCCAGCTCGAAAAGGCTTTCCCATGGCTGGCGAATGGTTTGTTATGACTCGTCAAAAGCTTAAACGAGCTTGTTCATAATTTTACTCGTGCAAAGCAAACAGCTTACTCGTTCTGACTTAATGTGCTTTCGATCATTTCGAGTGTGTCGAACCAAGGCAGCAAGCCCAAGCAAGACAAGTAAATGCACGAGTGTGATCCAACATTAGAGGCTTGTTGCAGGTCTCTGATCCGGACCTACGAGAATTACGATCGAAGTCCGCTTTTCATTAGAGATGCGGGTTTCAAACGGACATCAGTTATAACGATAGTTTCTCTTAAATTTAAAATAAGTTTTTCGTTAGATATGCGGGTTTCTAACGGAATAGATTCAGTTTTCGATCGGGTTTCGATACCGAGAAAGTGTCGAGAACGGTTCCGACGTTTTCGCATGTATCAAACACTTTCGTTTTGCTGCCACAAACTGAGCGACAGGTAATACTTTTTCGGACCTGAACCTGACACTTTTTCGATAGTTTTGTAAGAGGAAGTTTCTAGAAAATGTCGAAAACGAATCCGTTCTCGCGGTCAATTTTCGGGTGGGGGTATTGATAATTATAATAGAACGATTAACCAGACTCCAGGTGAATGAGTTAAGTTTGTTTATGAGATGGGCCTCTGCCGACTTGAAGAAGATAGGCAAAGACTGCTGATGATAGAACCGGGAGGCTCCATACCCACCAGACAATTTTTCGTATGTTTCCGGACCAACGAGCATTACGTAAGTTTCTCTAAAAATCGAAGCCCCCTTTTTGTTAGAGATGGAGTTTTTAAACGGATATCAGTTATAACGATAGTTTCTCTTAAACTCGAAATCCGTTTTTCATTAGATATGCGGGTTTCAAACGGAAAAGATTCAGTTTTCGATCCTTTTTGACCCGTTTTCGCTATCGAGAAAGTGTCGATAATGGATCCGAAAACGTGTATCGAGAACTTACGTTTTGCTGCCACAAAATGAGCGACAGGTAATACTTTTTCGGACTGAAAACGGAACACGTTCTCGATAGTTTAGTAAGAGAAAATTTCTACAAATTGTACGGTTGGATTAAGTAAACAATAAATAATATATTTAAGTGAGTGATTCGAAACAGACTTCTTACTCACTAAACTTTTTGCGATTGCTGCGCCATCTACATGTCAAGTTGTAGAAAACTGAAAAGCTCCGAACTTGAGCTTTCACAGCGACGACAGTTGCCTAAAGCTTTGTGAAGCTTTTGTAAGAAAAACTTTCAGTATATTTGCTAGAAATTGTTCAACAGGTAACACAATAAGTTCCACAATTTACATAAAACAAATCCCCTTATTATTCACTACTTCTTGGCATGGTTATTTGCATGCTCCGGCGGGTCTTTGGGCAACGACTCAACGGACAGAGAAGAGCCCTTGGACTTGGAACTGCCACTCGAGTGCGAATCACTGCCAGAGTTCTTGGGATATTTAACCGCCTTGGTGTTGCCAGAACATTGTATTATGAAGCGCAGCTCATCGAGTAGTTCGTCCTTAAAGTTCACCTAAGGAGAGTAAGAAAAAATAGATGAACTTTCTGGGGGGAACCTCTAAGTAGAATAAGGAACAAACTGCCATGCGTTAGGAAAAACTATGCAAGTCGTTAATATTCTGTTGAAGGATTATGCAAATGAGAAGAGGGAAGCGTGTCCTAAGTGCTGGCTTTCAAAAGTCGCTGCAGGAGCTGGATTAAACATTGACGTTATTCAGATTAAAGATGACCTTTTGCATGCCCGTTTTTAGTCACAGCCCTGGCCTGCCTCCCTGCCTCCCTCCTGGGGAGGGAAAGACGGCTGGGTGTTAATATTTTTAGAGCAGATTCCTCCCTCCGTTACCTTGTTCTCGCGTGCAGTCCAATAGACGCTTAGCAGGCAGTTAATCAGTCCGTAAACGCTGGCAAAGCAGCTGCCCACAAACATGACCAAATAGACGCCTCCCAAATTCGCAAAGCCCAGCGAGGAGGCATCTGAATCGGGTGGTTCCTATCGATTTGTATGACGGAAACGGAAACCATTTGTGGTGAGGAGGCTGGAGTTTGCTGTGCGTGTGCTTGCGTGTGCGTAAAGGCAGGCCAACTAAAATGGGAGGGGGAAGCATGGGGTCTAGCTCGGACCGATACCTTGTTCTCATCGCTGCGCTCCCTGACACCCAGCAACATCTCGAGCAGAGAGACAAAGATGCCGAAGAAGGAGCCTACTCCCATCACCAGAAAGACGCCACCCAAATTGCTTATCTCCAGGGCCAAGGCGCCGCCATCATCATCCGCATCCTACTCACACACACAAACACACACACACACACAGATGGACTCTCGATGGTAACTGGAAACTAGACAAAAATGAACTTACCGAACAGGCACCACCACCACGTTTCTCTTTCCACCACTTGGTCTTCATTTTGGTCAGCACACCCTGCTCCTGGAGCTCCAGAATGGCCTGACTGAGGATATCTCGGTAGGGCCAATCTGAAGAAGAAGAAGACGTTCAGTGGGAAGTGGCATGAATGGAATGGAAACTATAACGCACTCTTCCGCATGGCAATGCCATAGCCCTTCTCGTCCAGCAACGAACCCACCTGGGTCAGTGTGCACCGACGCTCCGTGATGTACTCAATGGTGGTGGACTCCATGAGGAAGGCATAGTTGCTATTCTCCACCGCGTCCACTCCCTCCTGATTGGAATTGGTCATGTACTGGGGATTCTCCTTCATATACTCGTACATCTTCAGATATGTGGGATAAGTGGACTCCCGGAAGAAGGTAAAGGTGCTGCCGCCATTCTTGGCACCATAGTTCACGCCGCCCTTATTCTCGGACAAATCCTCGGCATCATTGATGGGCGTCACCAGCGACTCGACGGTGAGAAAAGCCGCCAAATTGGCTGTGTAGGAGGAGACCAGAATCAAAGTGAAGAACCACCAAGAAGCGGCCACGGCACGCGTTGAATAGGCTCTGCAACACGACACAATTCCAATTCAATTTCAATTACTGCAAACAGCAACAGGTTACTCACTTGGGCGCCAGCTCCGAGCCCTGCTGCAGGAGGGCGCCAATCGAGAACCACAGGCAATTGGCAAAACTAAATTGATTCTCCAGCTCTGTCGGCTCTTCAATGCACGGATACGGATTGTCCCATTCGGCTGGCGACAATCGGCCGAGCACAAACATGCTGATGGACACACTCATGTAGGCCAATCCCAAAAATATCCACACCTCGCCCGAGAACGGCGACATGAAGGAGAACAGTTTGGGTGGCTCTTTCATGGGTTTGCGAAACAGAATTGCAATTCCTGAATGAGAAGTGACAGGTTGAGTGGGTGCGGACAGCTCGCTAATGGAATCTGGTTACGCTTACCGAGATTCATGAAGGGTATGGTAAAGTCCACGCCACTCTCGCGCTCCGATGTCATGGTCAGATCCGTAATGCCCATGTCAGCACGCTAATTAAATATTGAAAAGTAATTTTCATGTTGTAAATATGCTCATGCATGCATAAACATGGCGCATACGCCCAGTTGCACCCAATGAGAAACCAATCATTTCATTGTTTATTTAACCAAATGAGCGAGAGGGTGTTAATAGTTTTAACGACAAGGAGCAGAGGTGAATTCACATGTGCCGACGTTTTAATACACTCGCAAAAGCTCGCCCCAATTGAAAGGATTCAGGAAAATTCACTGCGAAAAATCATAAGAATGTGTGACCAATGAATTTGACCCGTCGGAAATGATCTTACTTAAAGTAGCCAAGGCTAAAAATAAAAATCGTTACAAATGTCGGAAGACTTATTGTCAAAGTGTATGCACACATTTTGCAACAGCAAGGTAAATCGCTAGTGTAGTTATTTCCCATCTTCCTTTGTTACCCGCTGCTCGGCGGCTTGTTTGCTGACCAGCCCATATTGCCTTGTTCAGGTCTTTGCATACGCACAGATGGAGTCCTTTCCTGCCTGCCGGGCTGCCTGGCCAGGCTTTTTTTTTTATCAATTTCAATTATTTTCTGCCATGTTGAACCGAAGTCAACGTTGTTTCGCTTGTGCAAACTTAGCGCGTTTTTTATTAAAAATTCAGTGCTTATCAAAAGTAAAACGGAAATTGCACTTGAACATACTCAACTTTAAAAGTTTTTTGACACAGATCTATTCATTTTCTTCAGTTGGTAGTACAAAGTTTGGAACGTTTTTACCTTTGGATTTTATGTTCTGTTTTTATCTTTCTATTCTCCGTTTGTGTCGAAGCCGGTTCACGGCTTAAGAAAAACGGGACTACTCTATTTTTATACTCTGTACCAAAGGTACATAGAGTATAATAAGTTTGTGCTAGCCATGTCCGTCTGTCCGCCTGTCTTCCGTATGAACGCACAGATCTCAGAGATGGTAAGAGATAGAGTTTGCGGGGCTATGCTTTATATTTGCAGGCAGATCAAGTTTATTTTTAATTTTTGCCACGCCCTCTCCCGCCCCCGAAAATTGGAAAAAACGTCATATCTCCCACAGTTTTATAGATAGATGGTTCGTTCCTTCTGGACACATTTAGTAATTAGGATTAATAATCGATCCGCCAAAGGAATGGAAGAGATAGGATGAACGGTTGTCGAGTTATAATGAAAACAAACAATTATGGGCTGCACCGGTCGCAACGGTGATGGGCAGCACTTCACAGGTACAGACTATGTTATAGTCGGGCTTGACCGACTTTCTTTCTTGTTGATAATGAATGTGCTTCAGAAAAAAACAAAATTAGCTACACGCCACGTGCAGAAGCGACAATCCTAAACAAAACTTAGTTCACCCTGCAAAATTTCACACGAAAATGTAGGAAACAGAAAGCTACACGTGGCGTTTAGAAAAAACTACAGGAACGTGTAGAAATAAACAAAAGTAAACGAGGCATGCAGAAAAGTTAAACGCTGCGTGAACAAATGCAAAAACTACATGACTAGAGAAAATCTGTTTTTTTTTTTTCAAAGTATTTCTACATTTTTCATTAAGCTTTCTGAATTCCACACGGAAATGTATTCGAAAATGTAGCTAGAAATAAAAAATGCCATCGGAGAGCTAAATCCCAGAAAAGCTCCTGGACATGACCTTATTACACCTAAAATGATTATGGAACTTCCAAGTCCCGCCATTACATATATCTCAAGACTTTTCAATGCTGTTCTGCGATGTGGATACTTTCCAACTCAGTGGAGGAAGTCCACAATCATAATGATTCAGAAACCAGGAAAAGATAAAACACAAGCGTCATCATACAGACCCATTAGTCTGCTACCTTGCCTGTCAAAACTATTTGAGAAGATCCTACTCAGTAAAATTGATGGCCATGCACAAAATATCATTCCCTCACATCAATTTGGGTTTAGAGCAAAGCACGGGACTATTGAGCAAGTCAACCGTTTAACTTCAGACATTCGGACTGCGTTTGAGCACCACGAATACTGCTCTGCAATTTTCTTAGATGTTGCCCAAGCATTTGACCGCGTTTGGTTGGATGGTCTTATATTCAAGATAAGGACAATGTTTCCCCCCAAATACTCACAAAGTATTAGAAAGTTACGTCAGTTACGTCATCTGACCATTACACAGAAAAAAAATGTGGTTTTTTGGTGGTTGTTTGGTGGTGGTTTGTGGGTTTGTTTTTTTTCTTGGGTGGCTGTGGTGGGGGGGGCGGGTTGTGGTGGTTTTTTTTTGTATTATCTGGGGTCAATGATTTGTTTTTTCATATCATTAAAAAGCCGATATGATAAAGTTAAAAATGACCTTGTCGAAAATATCAATTTCATATTTCGAGCATATAAAATTAATATTTTAAGATCACATTGATATTTTATAATATCATTTTGACCCAATAAAAAAAATTTAGGAAATGTAGGATAATTCGAATACCCTATACGCTACCAATTCCGAAGTTTTGTATACCCTTGCAGCCTCCATTGAAACCAAAAAAGTCTTTTTAACTAAGACTTCGTTTTGGACCTTATATTTCTATGGAAGCTACACTATATAGATGTCCGATTTCGACCACATTTAGTGAAATCATAGCAAAGCATAACAAACAAACAATTACGAAATTTGGAGGCAACTCCATTTTAAAACAAAATAGTTTTTCTCACTAGAACTTCTTTTTCGACCGATCATTCATATAGCAGCTATATGCTATAGTCATCCGATTTTAACAAAACTTAGTAGTTGGTGTTATAATATAAAAAAAAATTTCTATAGACTAGTTTTCGCTGAGTCCTTGGAAGCTATATGCTATAATCATCCGATTTTGACCAAACTTTGTAGAATAGTGTAAGAGCATATAAAACAAACACATGCCAATTTTAAGGACATTTCCATTGAAAACAAAAAGGTTTTTCTATCTAAGACTACTTTTCAGACTACTTTTCTATGACAGCTATACTATATAGATGTCCAAAATGTTCGTCGTTAGTGGAGGTGTTCGGGGCAGATTTTTGTGTCAAACACCTCCACTAATGATGATCATTTCGTCGAACCGAACAAATTCAATTTTGGCGGTGAGAGACTGGGATGACATCAGGGATTTATCGCAATACAAGCATTCGGACTTAAACTATATTAACAAGGCTTGGAGTGAAGTGTCCGGGCATTTTCAATAAGAAGGTTTGAATCACTTTGTAAAAATTTCAAATTTCTACCATTATGTGACAGTTGCAGATTGGCAAACTGGTTTTAAGGCTTTGCGGGAGAGCAATCGCTATCATGGCAGAATCGCATGCGTAAGGCACTTGTTATCAAAACAAATCACAGCTGATTGGAATGTGACCCACCACCAGCTAATTTAAAAATGCCATGAACCTGAAACATGGGCTTAATTTTTTTTGTTAATTCTGGTCACACTAGGCATTCGATAAACGTTGACGCAATATGTGGTGGCATAAGCTAAATTACTTACGTCTTAAGTCCTTCTAGGCCTTTAAACTATGAGTTATTTAATAGCATCTTATCGTGTACTACTTAAATATGGAAAATCTTTTTTTGATAACAAATTTGAGCTTAATTCTTTTTCTGCTTCAATAAGTATTCCGATAGGAATTCGTATGCTCGACTTTTCACAGTTTTTTGCCAATAAATATTTTATACAAAACCCAAAACGAAATAAGGTTAACAAACATTTCCTGTGATAAAACTTTAACCGGTTACCGTAACTATAAATGTTATTCGTTTCAGTTGTTAAAAATTTAAACACCTAATTTTGAAGGATTTTTATTTGCACGGACTTCCAACTTGAGAATTACAAGTGCGATATGCACAAAAGTACATGGGTATGTATTTACTTTTAGGCAAATGTACATTTAATTCAGTATAAGTAGTGTCTTGGGCGTGTCGCAACCAGTTCAGTTAAAGGGTCCCGTATGGATTTTCAGAAACAAATTAGTCTTTTCAGTAAGAATTTCGAATACAATGGAATCCCGCTCTGAAGTCCATAGAGGTAGTTAAGTATAAGTATAAGTATATAAGGGTAAAATTTCGACTTAGTCCTCACTTTCGTATTTCAGGATGCATTTGCTAGTGTTGTGGAAGGTCAGGATGTCTCCGGGCGAGTCCTGTCCTCCTTCCCCCAGCGACCGTTGCTAGTATAGTCCGAGCACAACTATTACCATACCAACCAAAGGTGGCTGCATTCTCTGCTCATTCATCATGTGGCCACAATCGAGCCAGTAAGAAATTTAAGCATTCGATTACGTAGATTATAAATGGAGCAGACAAACGAAGTGCCTGGCTGGGTGTGACACAATAATGCCATTCATTTATGGTAATGAAAATGATGATGACAACATTTATGACCATTCAATGCGAAACGCCCCACTAAACATGCCAGTTCACTCATTGATATAAATGACTCTCCCGGGCAGTTTGATTCTAGCCCCTGCCCTGACCTACGCATATTATACATTGCCAGGCGTTAACCACTCACATTATCGATTATCTCGCGCAGCATGCCATTCCATTCGCCTGTCTTTGTATCTATGCCACCATATTTATTGTCCACTTGCAGGCGAAAAGTGTAGCTGAAGCCCAGTTTTTTGGAAAGCTCATCGATCAACTCAATGCCAAAGCCCTCGAATTGATCGTTGCCCTCCAGTTTCTCGGGGGTTTCCTTCAGCATGCCGTAGGGTTCGCTCTGGGGAAAAGAATTGGTTGATTAATTGGTCCAAGAGCCACTGTCCGTACTCACAATGGCCGTAATGACCACGAAGCTTTTGTTCACCAGCGAACGCATATCCGGCTCCAGCGAAAGAGGCGGAGCCGGGCGATTTGGCTCGAAGCCGCCCTCGCTGCTCCATTGTCCAATTTGCTGCATACCAGAGACAGTCAGCTCGATAATATCCAGCTGGAAATCTGTGCGAAGTCCCTCGTAGTCAAAGCGAATGGGACCCGTGAGGCCATTCAGCGTTAGCTGTGGAGTGAAGTATTAGAGAGCCAGCTGGTTCAGCTTTCCCCGCCGCCTGCTCACCCACCGACTTCATGTAGTTGACGAGCGTGAAGCCCTTGTCCCAGGCACTGTCGTCCCCGCAGCTCAGTGGCACCGGATGAAAGTTCACATGCTTGTAGGTCTCGGCCAGCAGCTGTATGCCATCGTAGACCAAGGCCATGCTGTTGGTCAGAGGGCACGACACTGGGGGCGAGCACAAGGGAAAGTCAAAAAGGATAACCACAAACATTTCTCATTTTTCCCCCGCATGAAAATGCAATTCAATTATTTAAATTTACTCAGGCGAATAGTTTTGGGATTTGCATAAATTTGCCCCTTCCATTTGATTTACCGTTCTGAAATGGCTCCTCGCTCTCGTACAGCGCCTTGGCCACATCCTGCACCACCTCATTGTCGGGGGAGACCAAGCGCATGCCGGTAATATTCGTTCCAGCATGCTGATAGGGCTCTACGTCCATGGTGTGCCAATCCAGGTTTCCGATGATGTAGCGATAGTCACTGGTTAGCAATCCCACCTGCTGGGCCTGCTTGAAGAACTCCGGCAATGTGTCCATCGACCCCACCACTACAAAGGAGAAGTCCTCTGCATTCCGGATGCGTCGCAGCACATTGCGATAGTTGCCATTCAAATCTAATTCGTAGCGACGCACCGTAATGGTGGGACCCGCCGTTCCATACATATGCAGCAGATCCTTAACCGTGGCCAGATACTCGCCCGACTCGTAGATAATCGTGAATTTTGTCCAGCCCAGGGCCAAGACCATGTCCTTAAGTGTCGCGCCCAGCTGTGTTGGATGCGGATGCAGATTGATGGTGGGCAGTTGGGCACTGAAGTCCCAGCGCGTGTCCATGAAGGGTAGCTCCTTGGCATCACAAATGCTCATGGCATGACGAGCGGCCAGATTGTTTGTGGGTCCGAAAACGGCCACCAGGTTTTGCTGGGTCGGGGAATGAATAGGCTGACGGTTAAACATAAAATTCTTGACTCACCCTTAACATTTTACACAGCTTCTTGGACGTCTCAAAGGAGTTTCCCGGTTCAATGGCTATGGCCACACCATGCAGTTTCAAATCCTCATTATCCTCATTCGCTTTGCTAATGGCCAGATGAAAGATTTTCTCAATATCTGGATTGGTGTTCTCGTAGATGAGACCTTTACGTTAAAATTAAGACAATATTAAATTCACAGCCATTCTACTAATCTATTAAAAGTTACAGTCTCACTCTAAATAGTAATATTACAATCCTCAACAAGAAATGCGATTCTTAACCTTTCTTTCAGTCATTAGAAATCAATAACTTGTACTTAGTCATATGGAAAAAAGCGTTTGCAGTTTAATAAAGGAAAACACACTTTTTAAGAGCCTTCATCCTTCCTTTTCTTATTTCTGGCTCTAATGATCTGAGTCACACAGATCCGCCGAACTAGCTGACTTATCCTCAAAAAGCCGATCATTTATTCTGTTAGATTCAGCTGAATTTATACTCAAATGTACAATCTTTTGTACACGACACGGAACGAACACGTATCGCATAATTCCAACAAATTCTCATATAAAAATTGATGAGTTTTTCCGAAACAAACCTTACCTATATGCCACTCGCTTACTTCAATTGATTGTGAAGCCCTGAATTCAAGGCTTGCCTTGAACCCTTATGGTGCGTTTACACAGCGTCACAGAGTGTCACATTTCAGTGTCACAGCTCCATATGAATTGACACTGTGACACTAAAATGTGACACTCTGTGACGCAGTATAAGCCCAGCATTACTTTAGCAATTTCAGTACGTGAACACTTGAATTTACAACAAATACTCGCTGCTTTATTTGGAGAATGGCACTTATATCTGTGGCTGCTAGATGAAGACCATAAAATTTTAAAATATTTTACGATTAGAAAACGGCAACCCATTTATTAGTGATTTAAATTCGTACAACTTTACTGCACTTTATATAGTTACCATAAAACTTAATGTCACACACATATATGTTCAATTTGTATGGGTGGGCAAAAATTATCAAAGTGTATAGCAGAAACGTAATCTACTGTAAATTCTATGAAAGTTTGTCCATGAAACCATAGGTCTAAAATCAATTCCTAGGTAAAGCCTGGCGCGGTCAAAATATTTATACAATTTTTATAAAAAACACTGTTAAAAATAGAGGGAAGTAAACTTCGGCTCGGCCGAAGTTTTGTATACCCTAGCAGTTTGTTTTTCTAAATAAGACTACTTTTCGGACATTACTTTTCTATGAGAGCTATACTATATAGAAGACCGATTTTGACCAAACTTAGTGGAATCATGGAAAAGCATATCAAACTAACAGGCTCGAAATTTGGAGGCGATCCCATTTAAAACAAAAGATTTTTTCTCACTAGAACTTCATTTTCGACCGATCATTCGTACTGCAGCTATATGCTATAGTCATCCGATTTTGACAAAACTTTGTAGAGTTGTGTTAAAGTAAATAAAATAAATATATGCCAATGATAAAGACGTTCCCATTGAAATCAAAAAAGTTTTTCTCCCTAGAACTAGTTTTTCGACCGATCGTTCCTATGGGAGCTATATGCTATAGTTATCCGATCTTGACCAAAATTTGTAGAACTATGTAAAAGCATTCCAAATAAATTAATGCCAATTTTTAGGACATTTCCATTGAAAACAGAAAAGTTTCAAGCTTCAGACATACTTTCCATGACAGCTAATAGAGTCATTCGACAAATTTGGGAATCAGGAAAACAAGTAAACAAGAAATCGAAGTTTGGAGGCGTTTGCTAGAAAACAAAAGTTTTCCACTAAAACTATTTTTCGACGGATCGTTCCTATGACAGCTATATGCTATAGTCATTCGATCCGGCTGGTTCCGACTAAAGTGCAGCGTATTTGTACCAAAAGACTTCGTGCAAAGGTTGGTGAAGATAGCTTTCAAACTGACGGAGGAGATAGCATAGAAACAGACAGACTTTTCCATGATTCCATCAGATTTCGTGAAGGAATCTATAGTATGTGTCATAGAGTATGTTGAAAACTAGTTAGTTGAAAAACTGTTTCAATGAAAATGTTCTCAAAACTAGAAGTACATGTTTTTATGCTCCACACAACAATACATTTGATCAAAATCGGATGACTATAGCATATAGCTGCCAAAGGAACGATCGGTCGAAAAACTAGTTCTTGTGAGAAAAACTTTTTTGTTTTTAATGGAAACGTCCCTTACGTTGGCATATAATTATTTTATATACTTTTACACAATTCTACAAAGTTTTGTCAAAATCGGATGACTATAGCATATAGCTACAGAATGAATGATTGGTCGAAAAATAACTTCTAGTGAGGAAAACTTTTTTTGTTTTAATTGGGATCGCCGCCAAATTTTGTAATTAACAGTTTGTTATGGTTTTCCATGATTGCACTAAGTTTGGTCGAAATCGGATTTCTATATGTATAGCCCCCATTGGAAGTAAGGTCCTAAAAGTAGACTTATTTTGAAAAACAAACTGCAAGGGTATACTAAACTTCGGCCGAGCCGAAGTTAACTTTCCCCTATTTTTCTAAATAAGACTACTTATCGGACCTTACTTTACTATGTGAGCTATACTATATAGATGGCCGATTTCGACCAAATTCAGTGGAATCTTGGAAATGCATAACAGACAAACATGCACATTTTTGATGGCGATTCCATTTAAAACTAAAAAGTTTTTCACACTAGAACTTCTTTTTCGACCGATCATTCATACTGCAGCTTTATGCTATAGTCATCCGATTTTGACAAAACTTTGTAGAATTGTGTAAAAGAATATAAAATAATTATATGCCAACGTTAGGGATGTTTCCATTAAAAACAAAATTGTTTTTCTCACAAAAACCGATCGTTCCTATGGGAGCTATCCAATTTTCACCAAAATATGTATAATTGTGTGGGAGCATATAAAACATATACATGCTAGTTTTGAGATCATTTCCATTGAAAGCAGAAAAGTGTTTCTAACTAAGACTAGTTTTCAGACTATACTTTTCTACGACAGCTATACTACATAGATGTCCGATTTCGACCAAAATTGGTGGAATCTTGTAAAAGCACTAAAAATTTTCTCTCACTACTGACGGAGGAGATTGCATAAGAACAGACGGACGGACAGGGCTAAGTCAACTTAGCTCGTCGTGCTGATCAAGAATATATATACTTTATGTGGTCGGAGATGCTTCCTTCAACGCGTTACAAACATCCGGACAATTTTATAATCCCCTCTGCAAGGGTATAATGAGTGGACATAATTTAAAACTTTTATGAAGTGCATTTTAAACTATGACTAAACTATTATAGTTTAATTCCTGGAGAAACTATTTAGATCACAATCTAAGCCAGAGGGTGAAAAACAAATAAATGCATTTAATATCTTTTTGAGCGTATTATCTAAGTTCATCTAAAAGCTACGAGAAAACTCTTTGGCTTGGAACATCTTGGTAGATTCGGTTTAGCAGCAATTCATTCCCCATTGTTATAATTAAAATAACCAAAAGCTTTGAAATTTCCTCTCAAAAACATATGAATTTTCTTGCTCTTGAAGATTGAAAGTTTTAGTGTTTCACTTTTATTTTTACGATTTGTTTTGTTTTTCAGTTGCCAGAATATAAATAAACGGTTTCCTCTTCTGTTTTGTTTTGCTCGTCGCATTTTGTTTTGTATTTGCTTTTGTGCAGAACAAAAAAATGCTTGCTTGCTGCATAAAAATACTTGCCACAGAATGCGAGGCATATGCAATTCACATTCCTTCTTATGTAACCAAAAAAAAAGTTATTTTTTTCATTTACTCACCCACATTTGTGCGCTGTGCTCGACAAACGGCCAAACAATTGGCAAGAGCAATCAATGCAAAGACCCACCGGACTCCAGCGCCACCGTCTCCTCCTGTTGATTTGCATTCCCCAGCGCAATAAACTGGCGGCATCTGTTTCCTCATACCCTTTGTGCCCATAAAATGCAATCAACAATCACAAATTGTTGTGTTTCTCCTGCTCGTTTTCCATATGCAGATAGCAATTATTTTTATTTAATTGCCCGATTTTTCAACGTTTTTATTTGCTGCACTAAATTTGTGTATTTTCAGCGCGTCTGCCACAGCGGTGAATGCGAAAAGAAATGAGCGTGCGGTTGGCTACACGAGGGAATTTTCGGTAGAAGCGGCTAATGAGTTCGCTACACGTGATTATGTCTGGGGTTTTGCCACAATTGAAATTGTCTTAAGAGAAAAATCTATCACACACTTCTACAAATATTTCTCAACTTCATTAGTTGGACCAACTTTGTTTTGCTTTGGCTTTTAAACGCCAATTTACGGCTGCAATCGACTGAAAGAAAACCTAACAAAAACTTGAAAGGGAAAGAAACGTGCACAGCGTTCAATTGGCTTGCTTAGGGGGTGGGTGGGGTTGACGTTGGCGGGGAAATTTGGTAAATAAATAAAAGGCACACGAAAATAGCCAAAGAAGTAGAGAAAAGTGAGGACCAGCTATTTTTCGAATTTTTTTTTGCTTGTGGTCAGGTGGACGTGCAACAAGCAATGCTAAGTGCAACCCAAAAAGAGAGAGAAGGAGAGCGGCACAGATTGGTTGTAAACAAATTCATTGGAAAAGTCTACGGTTTGTTGCACAGTGGTGGCGATTCGATTTTGTTTTGCATATTTTTCCCCGAATTTGATATAAAGCATTATTTTCGACTTGCCCAGATTCGATGGGCTCAGACCAATACTCTAACCAAAGTGCACCAATGGAACTGAAATACAAATTGTGCTCCGACTTGGAACACAAGCTTGAATCCTGCTATTATTTTATCTATTCTTTGGAGGGGCAAACCAATGTGCTCTGTGGTTCTCCTCTTTAGCACTCGAAGGCCCAGCATGATTTATGGGCGAGAGCTTTGAATAATCCATTTAGAGCATGTAAAGAGAGAGAGACAGCATCTCTTATTTTTAATAATGATGATATTTCATTTTTCTACTCGACATTTTTTTTGACAAAAACTAACCCAGCAAACACACTCAACGGCCGTGCCTCTGGGTTTTTGTGTTGCATACTTTCGGGCATGTCCTTCATACACGCACACACACACACACACACACACAATGACAAATGCATCCATCATTCACCGTGCGTGGCAAAGGGTGGGGAGAGAAGAGAACTGTTGAAGAGCTGTTTGCCATTGGCAAGCTGTTGCTGGCGTCAGTAAATAAAATCAACGTCTACGTCAGCATCCGACGTCTGTCTTAGCCGACTCTTACCAAGTGACATCTCTCTGCACGAGTCCTGCATTTATTATTTACACCAACACCTACTTACACTGCATACTTACTGCTTACACTGCGTACCTTCACTATTCGATTCAACCAAGCACCCATAAGTATTACATACTAAGGTATTTAGGTTTGTCATCCAAACACGATGATTGATGTTGCGCAAGTTTTTAGATTTCAAGTATGTATTAATGATTCAACATATGCTTCAAAAGGATATTGAAATCAATGGGTCCTTGAATTTATTATGACAAGTTCACATGCACGTCTAAATGTAAACCTCAAGAAGTGACTTTTGGAATGCTAAGTAAGGAAAATTCAAATAGACTGAATAAACCATTCTTATTTCGCTCTAAAGGGCGATCGAATTTTCCTTCAAGAAATTTGTCAAATACTCCATTTGTGGGTTGTAAAGCGCTTATTGATCAGATAACCTAACAAAATTATTGAAAATGCCTGAAAAATAATCAATGAACTTGCAATGAATGCTGTCACAGCCCCCAATGCCTCTTTTTGGTTCTGCTGCGGTGAAAAGGAAATACAATTCTGCTAAAAATAGCAACACTATTTCTCACTTTTGGTAAAAAATAATGATGTTGATGCGTATACAAAAAAAGTTTCTTTAAATGCATCTAATGATAAAGCAATGCGACTTTAAGAAACAGCCTGCTTCGTCGTCAAAGTTCCACTCAAAAAAAATGGGGGAAAGTTAACTTCGGCTAGGCCGAAGTTTTGTATACCCTTGCAGCTTCCATTGAAAACAAAAAAGTTTTTCTGACTAGAACTTCTTTTTCGACCGATCATTCATACTGCAGCTATATGCTATAGTCATCCGATTTTGATAAAACTTTGTAGAAATGTGTCCAAATATATAAAATAAGTGTATGCCAATAAAAAGGACGTTTTCATTAGAAACCAAAAAGTTTTCATCACTCGATCTAGTTTTTCGACCGATCGTTCCTATGGGAGCTATATGCTATAGTCATCCGATTTCGACCAAACTTAGTGAATTGTGTAAAAGTATATAAATAAGGTGCCAATGACAGGGACGTTTTCACTAAAAACAAAAAAGTTTTTCTCACTAGACTATTTTTCGACCGATCGTTTATGGCAGCTATATCATAGTCATCCGATTTCGACCAAACTTAGTGAAATCTGGGAAAGGATAGTAAACTAGGAAATACGTACTTTGGGGGGTTTCCATAAAAACAAAAAGTTTTTCTCACTAAAACTAGTTTTTCAACCGATCGTTATGAGCATATGCACAGTCATCCGACCGCGGTGACAAATGCGGTATTTGACCAAAAGACTCGTGAAAATTTGGTGAGGATAGCTTTAAAACTGACGGAGGAGATAGCATAGAAACAGACGGACAGACGGACGAGGGCGGCTAAATCAACTCAGCTCGTCGTGTATCAAGAATATACATATTTTGTGGTCGGAGTGCTTCCTTCTATGCGTTACAAACATCCGGACAATTTTATAATACCCTCTGCAAGGGTATAACAAGTAAGAAAGTCTGTTAAGGTATGTAAAGTGCTGCCCATCGCCGTTGCGGCCGGTGCTGCCCACAAAATTGTTTTGTTTTCCTTATAATTCGACTATCATTCATTCCGATCTTTACCATTCCTTTGGCGGATCGATAAATAATTATAACTACACCCAGAGAAATGAAGAACGAAACGGCGAGAACGAATTCTTCTTGGTTTTAGTACTTTTCTTCTTGGTTTTTAAAGAAGAAACACTCTCGGATCCAAGAAAACAATCGTTCTCGACTTCGAGCTTGTCGGCAAGGGAAGTGTGGGGAGCCAAAAAACGGAGAGAGCTAGCAACAAATGAGAACAATTTTCTCTCTCGGCATTGGCATTGGCTCTAGCACCGTCTTTTTATAATACGACTTAAGCGCCGCGGTAAACACCAGATTTGTGGTGTCGTTGGCTGAGCGGTGGTGTCAGTGAGAGCTTTCGAGCTCCCGAGTTCGAGTCCCTTACTTAAGTAAAAAATAAAATAAAATAAAAAAAATTTGTAAATTAATCACAACAAAAGGAGTGGGGTGGTTGGTACTGTGCTGTCTTAGCCATTCTGTTAGCAAAAATTAGCAAAATATTAGAAAATGGACCCGATAACGCACATGTGTATATCTGCAATGTGCGATACCTCTTCGAAAAACTAAAATCCATTGAGCGCGTTCACCAGCACACACCAATCATCTAACATAAATCAACAATCAAAAAAAAAAGTGTTTGGCTGCTGGTGAACGGTTTTTGATAGAATTTATAGCCAACAAGTTTGTCTTTTTGAATGCAAATAAAAAAAATAATAAAATATAAATAAAATCAAATTGGATTGGATATGACTGTCGTCAAAAACGCCGTTATAGCAAAATTTCGACCTCTTTGGTGGCGACTTGGCTGTCTCTGGCTGTCCCAGATTGGCTACTTGTGAGAGATTTTTTTTTTTTTAAATAAAAACATATGTTTATTTCTGATTTAGCACCTTAAACTAAATTATTACAGCTTACTGTTACTATTTATAGCTAACTTGTACTGTAGGGAATAGTGCGATATAATGAGTGTTTTACTATTTGTGTTTAGTGGTTGATTAGGATTGAGTGTGTATCTTATAGTAGGGATTTTAACTTAAGAATTATTGCGGGTGACTGAGGGTGATGGGACTTAGCTGGTAAGATGGAGTATCAATCAAATTGTGCAGCAAATTCGTAGCCTATGCTTGGACTAAATCCTCCGATTAATCAGGTCACCTGGGTGAATCCTTAGGAGCCTGCGTCTTGCCCTGATTCCGTTGATCCTACGCGATCGGAGTAAGCGCCTGGCGAGGTTGTTTGGGTGAGCGGCGACCTTATCCAAGTACCTCGCTGCTTGGTTGTTGATTGTGTCGCCAACCATCGGAACACCACACTCTCTCTCAATGTCTCTAGTTCGGATAAACCACTCGGCTCCAGTAATCCTCCTCAGGATTTTGGCCTGGAAGACCCTGATTTTGTTCAGGTGGGTCTTCGCGGCGATGCCATACACCTGAACGTCGTACCTCCAAATCGGTGAGAGGATCACTTTGTATAAGAGGACCTTGTTCCTTAGCGAGAGTTTGTTGTTGGCGTTGAGTAGCCAACTCATGCTCTTCGCCTTGCTGTGAAGCTTTCCTGCAACTCCTTTGAGTTGAGATGTGCGGCCAGGTTTGAGCAGCCTTTTTGCAGCTCCATGATAGCCTCGAAGGAAAGCTCTCTCCCAGCCGATTTTTATAAGATGCAGAGCACAAGCACTCGAGACCATTGTACCGATTGCGGGAGGACACAATATTGTGCTGCATCGGCTATGCATGGCACTGGGAGCCTATGTAATGCACATGTGGGAGGATTGGCCGTGTGCCATTGAGGAGGTGATCAATACGTTCTAGCAGCAGCGTTTACCAAATGTAAGTGCAGCTGTGCAGCTCTGGATTATGCTGAAGGTGCTCCTGGTCATACCGGAGGACGGAAAAGTCAAACACACCTCGGTGAAGCGAGTCATCTTGAGGGCAGAGCTGGGCAAGCGGGTGCCGGTGGTGTGGCAGACGTGTGAGACGTATTTAAAGTAAGTGTGGGTGTGGTCACCTGGATTAAGAACATTGGCTACTCCATTGAGGGCTGCGTCAGCACTAGTGCCCTTTTCCTTGAGATCTTCAACAAGTGCTATTGGCCCTGCGTACGCTCGGTCTATGGTTGTAAGTCCGCCATTTTATGTATGTTGGCGCAAGCCCAGCCAGAATGTACACAACGAACTCGAATATCCGATGGCCAGAGCTTTTTGGTATGTCGAAACAGTCACCTACTGAAAAGAAGGACTCCCGTTTTGCCAACATGCAAACTACAAAAAGCAAAGACGTTTCCATGCTCTTTTGTTTTAATTTGCTATCGATAATAACCACAAAATCAAATCAGTCTAACAAAGAAATACTTTGATGGATTCACATCTAACACAATCACGAAAATTAGCAATCGTGATTGCACTTCACGCCCGTTCACCAGCACAATCTAACAAAGTTAGTCGATTTTTGGTTATCGATTTATGCTGGTGAACGTTACCAATTTTTCTTGCGCTATCGATAACCATGCTGAAATAAACCAAACTAGTATATTTGTGGTCTTTTCTTGAGACCTTTGGTTGGAAGTGTGCATTGGCATCAAAGCGAGCGACAAAGGGCTTTGGTGAGAAAAGTTTCGTGAGTTTTTTTTTAAATGGAGATTATTTGATTTCTTCTTTCTCTTCTTCTTCTTCTTTGGCCTGATAAAAATATCGCAACCGCTTAACGTTGTCGGCCGCTGCTTTCAGTTTCCGCCATTAGCCTTTGTCTTGAGCGAGCTGCCACCAGTGGGTCAAATTCAGCTTCGAAATAGCCACAATGTAGTTAACATCACTCGTAGTAGAGAGGCGTTTCAAATTGAGTTCCTATTGTAAGTCTTCGTGATCACAAAAAAAACTACTATTTCGACAACTGAAGAAATCAATAAAGAAATTGAGATTACACTGAAAAAGTCTGTTTTATCCCCTCTCTGCAGTTGGGGCAGCTTTATCCAAAACTTGTGGGGCTATTTGTACAGTAATCTAAAGGTAAATTGAAAATTAAATTTAAAGGTCATTAAAAACCACTGAGACAATCATAAAACCCTTTGTAACAATCAGATTATTCTTACTTATCCCGCCAAATTGCATTGAAGTCAACAGTGCCCAAATTAGGGTTATCTCATCAAAGTCAAAACTAGTAACCCAAATAGTGCGCAAAAGTACACTTTGGGACAGAGTGAAACGGAAGTGATGTTGATGGTTCTACAACATTGGTGGGCACGGCCTTGCTCTTTCTGCTCCCATTGCTCCCGCAAGTTATTTTTCGACAGCTGTCGCCACGCAGTCGCATTAAAAATTGCCTCGTCACGCACACAAGACAGACAGCTTCGAAGCGAAAACAACAACAAATCTATTGCGATTCGCTTCTTGGCACCAGGAGTGTGCCCGGCTGCAAGGCGGATTCGAGCATTCGGTTATAGGGTTTTTTTTGTTGTTGTTGGGCTGTTCTTAAAATAAGCCCTAACAAACCTAAGTTAAATTTGGCTTGGTAAAGTGGAATTTTCTTAACAAAATTTTCCCTATTCCGGCGAACGGTTAAATATACATTATTTGTTCAAACCGGTACACGAATATTTTTTGAAGACTTAAAGCTTAAATTGTTTTTTTAAAAAGAAAATATTATTTTTATAATATTGTTAAATATTGTTAAAGTTATGCGGAAGTTGAGCGCTCTCACTAAAGTTAGTAATTACTATTTGCTAGCATACATAGCATACAAGCTATGGCAGGCAGGACACATACCCCACTGGCTGCCTGGCAGGTGTTAAATTGCCCAGTAGCTTGACGCTAGCACTTCTCTGTTAGGTAAAGGCGTTAATGCATCTTCAGGATACGCATGCCTGGGCATGCATTACTTTTGCTCCTGGCCATAAATATGCAACACAACTACGCAAATCATTCGCATTATGCACAAACATACTCACACTCACTCGACGCGTGCATTTGCATAATGCTGTGGGCTAAATCCTTGAACTCCTTGCAGGCAATTAGTAAAAGCCATTTGTAAATCCAATTTGTTTACTGTCACAGTAAAAACAAAGTCACATACGATTAATAATATGAAAATTATTAAGTTTTCATCTTACTCTATTTAAAACAAAGACCAAACTAACAAAGTTTTCGCAGTTCCAATTGATATGAATCAAATAATGATTTATTTGCCTTCCTATTACTCCTAAGTAGATATCAATTCAATTTCATCGTTCATTTTCTTTTGTCATTCTCTTTTAATGCTGATTTTCACAACATTAGTTGCGTCAATATTGAATGTCAGTCAACATTCGAACACCCTATCCGTGTCTGTGTAGGAAATTGCATACTTATTCATCTGTGTGAGTGTGTGATTGGTTGTACTGGTTCCTGATTTGTTTGCCTTGGTATTTTTGGGATGCGCGTTTTGTGTTGCCAATGCCACCAATGCGCCAAGTCATTCTAGCAAAATCAAATTGCACAATTTTGATTGACAGCTGTAAACCTTGAGATAAGACATAGTATTTTGGGCGGAGATTTGTATTTTCAACATTCATGGGCGGACTTCATGAGCGGAACTGAGTAACCTGAGCAGACAATGAAACTTATGAGTTATTTATTGGAGTGTATTTACTGCTTTTGTGTCAAATTGTTGCATAAAACACTTGGCCTCAAATAAAACTTATTGTTTGACAATAATAAATTCGTGACATTTGTATGCTATTTACAATTTACATCAATTTCGAAAGAGTGTTTTAGTGGTTCCTCGAACCGGATCAAGAAACGAAGCTTCAAAATTAGAGAGAGATTTCATAATTTTCATTGTTTACAACTTCACAAATCAAACAATTGAAAAAATTGGCTTGGCTTGATTGGTAACCCACAAAACATTCCTTCATGTTGTATAAAAACAACGCTTACATATTTATGCGTACTTTCAATTTACCATAAAATTTTAATGATGCTGCACTTTAACATAATGCCAGATAGCCGGCCGTGTTCCGAGTTCCGCTACAGGGGTCGTATGCCAAATTATATAAAAATACTTTAAATTTAAAACATTTTGCTTTTTGTTCTAAACTAAGTATCCATTTCTGTGTTGAATAGACAGATGCTAATCATGTCGGGGTTTAAAGTCTTTTTGGGCTAACGCAAAAGTCTAGAAACATCGCCAACGAAATTTCCTTATTATTGAGTATCGACCTACAAAATGCTGCCAGTTCTCTTCAGTTTTGGGAATAGGAAAAAGTAGCAGGGAGCCAAATCTTGTGAATACGATGGTTGAGGCCTGATTACGGTGTGGTTTTCGGCCAAAAAAATCACGAACAAGTATGGATGTGTAAGCTGGTGCATTATCGTGATGCAGAATCCACGATTTGTTTTTCCACAATTTTGATCGTTTGAGCCGTATTGCTTCACGCAAACGTTGCATAACTTCCTTGTAGTATTCCTTATTAACTGTACGATCTCTTGGCAGGAGCTCATGATGTACCACACCATTGTAATCAAATTTCATTGATTGAGCAAAACCTTCACATTTAATCGAACTTGGCGTGCTTTTTTCGGTCTTGGCTCATCTGGTCACTTCCATTGGGATGATTGGGCCTTGGTTTCGATGTCATAACCTTATACCCACGATTCGGCGCCAGTTATGACCCGTTGGAGCAAACCCGGATCGTCGTCGATCGATCGAAGAGCACACAAAAATGTGACAAACCTTTTCAGTTGCCAAAATAAAACTACTAATCGAAATCGAATATAACAAAAATAAAATATCGATAAATTCACCTTTTCCTTTGAACACACCTCGTAGATAGCAGCTTACTCAGACAGACTGTTTTGAAGTCCTCCAAGCATTATTTCATCAGTTAGTTTCATCCTTAAGCCGTTTGCAAATACCTGTTTTCCCTATTAGTTATAACTGTTATATTGTTATTCCCAGTTCCCATTAAAGATGGGAAAGGTGGAGGTACAAAAACTGTGATTAGGCCCGAAACGAATTTGAGAGAGGCTCGGCTTTGGCCCCTTGGGGCCGTGTCATCTTGACAAGCCAATTTTACTTTACTTCACAAAATAGCTTGCAGCTGAGATAGACTTCCTGACCCACACTGAAAATCGTTTGGGTTTTAATCACTGAAATAAAATTTGAAACATTATTTCAAGATAAACTTGCACCCGTTTTTAAAGGAAAAGTTTCGCCTTGTCCCAAAAAACTTCTTAGGAAATAAAAGGAGTGCCAACTATTTGGAGCTAGTTAAAAATATGTTATCGTCATTTCGAGTTCTGGGCTGTAACATGTCCTTGAAAATGCGCTTTAATCAAAATAAGCTATTTGCAAATAAGAAACTAACTCTCTGATTATACGAAATAATTTGACATCTACAAAATGGTTATTTGCAAACAAGATGTGCGTATAAACGTAGTATATGAGATACACAAGCGTTTCTATACCGTCTTTGAAGAACTATTGTAAAAAAAATTGGGAAAAAAAGAACAGAAAATCAAGAAAACAAATCAAACAAAAATCATGAGTAAGGCAACCTTCCTCATGGGCTGCCGCTTGGCTACTGACATTTGTTTGCCAATTAACTGGTATCTCAAAATTAAGCCGCCTACTTAAAGCAGGCCATCCACACTCGAACTTGTTCGGCGAACTAGTTCGGTTCGACGAAATGTTCTTCGGTAGCATGATGCAATATGTATGTATAAGGTGGTCTCGTCGGTAAAAAATAGTCCGTTGACTATGCGAGTGAAAGGGTTCAGCGTAGTAAGTGTAAGTGAAACGACAATAGAGTGTGTTGAGTAACCCTTAGATGGAGCATAGGGTTTAACGTTTCCTATAATAATAAAACGAGTTAAAGTTGTTTTATAGTTTAATTTTTAATAATTTTGAACTTAAGGCTGTGCAACCTAGATTTTGCTCCCCCAATGTTCTTCTCAATAAACATTTCGGTGCATTCATAAATTTTACACCTTGCACGTGTTTGCGGCAAAAACAGCAAAGAGTAATTTTTCTTTTGCACAAGGGATAAAATTTGTAAAAAAAATTCGTCCGCGCACAACCTTTCAGATCAACAAGCAAGCAAGCAAATACTGAATGTTAACGGACCAAAAAACGAACGACATGACAGCCTACGAGACGGCCTTATACTAATTGCATCATGTGTTGTACCATGACAAAAAACGAGAAAGCAATGCTAACTTCGTCTTAACTTAAATACACTTGAAACTTTTGTGACCACTGACTTAATTTTGTGTTCAATGACTTTATTTATAAGCTTTATGTCTTGTGTGAATGGAACACAAAAAAAAAATTTGTATGGCAGCTACAAGAAGTGACCATCCGATTTTTGCGGTTTCGACATATGTGCAGTGTGCAGCTAAAAGATATCTCTGTGGAAAACTGAGCGACTAGTTTGCGTAGAAATAGACAGACGGGTGGAAAGACAGACGGACATTCGGACGGATGAACAGACGGACGGACAAAGTTCAATCTACTCAGCTCGTCATTCTGATCAGGAATATATATACTTTCTGTGGTCGGAGATGATTCCTTATATGCGATCGAAACATCTGGAAAAAATTATAATACACTTTTCAAGTGTATACAAATCAAGTCATTCGGGATCAACACTTGACAAAGCGATAACAATAATGGTTTGATCCCCGAAAGGCTTTATCCAAATCCGCCAGACTTAATTCGAGTTCGGAAATTTTAATAACAAATTAAGTTGTGCATATGCATGCAAGAGGACGAAGGAAACATTTACGACACCTCACAAAAAATAAAAATGGTATTATCTGGGGTCTATGTTAGATTTTTTCGTATCATTAAAAAGCCGATATGATAAAGTTGAAAATGACCTTGTCGAAAATATTAAGTTGATATTTCGAGCATTGATGTTTTATAATTTAATTTTTACCCAATAAGAACTATTTAGGAAATGTCGTGTAATTCCTATATACACTCAACACTACTATACTCACTCACTTAGGGCATTCACGACCCCCAGTTGAGCTGTGGAGTTGTTGAATTGAGGAAATTTACATTTTTTGAAAACTTGTCAGTAGTGTTGTTTTGGTTTATTCTTCTAGTTTTGGACTTGTAAAAAATTACAAATTTCCTGAATTCAACAACTATTTGTCTCTTTGCTTCTGTACATTTTTTATGCGTCCCTTTCTCTTTATGGTCAAAATGACGTGTTATAGTTTAGAAATTATATGAAAATAATATTGTTTGACAAAATATCAACTTGACCAGCCCATATCAAATTGATATTGACATTATGTTTTTTCTGTGTATGCGCCCTTTTGTATAAATACCAAGCTATTATTATTGTTTGTTTAATAGGGAACCATTAAGGTTTTATGACAAACTTTACGGCGAGCCAATTCCGTTTTTGTATCTGAATATGGGTTTTAACAACCTGTTTTCATTTTAGTCAAAGTGCAAGTTAACGGAGCTTACTGACATGTTGAAATTTTGTGCTAATTGTGCACTCGGAATTCTCAAGTCTTAATTCCCCGTCTTGGTTATTTAAATAGAATTTTTAAATGGCTTAATGGTGTGACAGCAACTGAAAGTGTACTGACCGAAGGCTTAGCCATGGTGGCAGCCGAAACGGCCGTATACACAGCCACAGACACTGTTCATTTTCATATGTATATCCTCTGTTGAATTTTTCTGTTGATTATTAAATTATTATCAATCCCTTGAGCCTGCTAACATGTACTTTTATTAAACCAATGTGAAAATCTATATACTAGGTGGGGTGAAAAGTAATCTCCTTGACCAGCAGAATGCGCTGCAATCGCAAAAATGATTATCGCTCGCTCCTTATAGTCCATTCATATTTAGGTAGCCATGTTGAAATTCAACGCGATGCAGCCCTTAGTTTTGTTTTGACAGCTGATAGTTGTTGACGTGTTTGACATCATGTTGAGCATGGAAAAAAACGATTTTCGTTCCCTCATAAAACATTATTTTTTTAGAGGCAAAACAGCGAAGGAAACTAAAGAAAAGTTGGATAAATACTATGCGGCTCATGCTCCTTCAGATTACACCGTGAAGTATTGGTTTTGAGAGTTTCGTGGTGGCCGAAACTCCACTACCGATGAAGTCCGCAGTGGCAGGCCCTCCGATGCGGTTACACAGGAAAATGTCCAAAAAATACATGAAATTGTGTTGGCTGACCGGAAAGTGAATGTCCGCGAGCTAGCAGAGGCCGCAAGGATTAGTACTGAGCGTACACGACATATTTTGGGCGAGATTTTGCACATGAAAAAATTATCCTGCCGTTGGGTGCCGCGTATGCTGACTCCAGACCAAAAATACGAACGTGAGAACCATGGCTAAAATCAACGATTTAGGACTCCAAGTGCTTCCCCATGCACCTTATTCACCCGATTTGGCTCCCTCGGACTATTATCTCTTCCCAAACCTCAAAAGATGGCTCATCAATAAAAAATTCAGCTCGCGGGAGGAAATCATCGATGCTGCAGAGGAGTATTTTACAGACCTTCCGGAAAATTACTTTTCAGACGGGATCAAAAAGTTAGAAAATCGCTGGAATAAGTGTATCGACCTAAAAGGAGACTACATTGAATACAAAAAAAAAATTAAACAATTTTTTTCATTTCCAAGGAGCTTACTTTTCACCCCACCTAGTATATAAAACAAAGTGGTGTTAGTTACATGATCTTTCATGATCTTTGATTTGTTGGATTTGTACCGGCCCGGCTTAACAGAAGTAATTAAATAAATGGTCCAAAAAACGGTCCATAAGACCTGTAAATAGCAGGTGTATTCAAAGCGGTCACAAGAAATCGCAAGATGTGCAAAGCAGGCAGACAGACGGAAATGGCTAAATCGACACAAAATTGCTAACAACAAAAATATTGAATGGTTGATTGAGCGAGCAATTTTAGCGGCTAAGAATAAAGATAATTGATACTCTGAATTCATTCAAATCTATCGACTGTGCCACCAACTATGCAAACGAATTTTTAAACGCCTTGGATGTGCCTGTTGGCACGGTAGTCATCATGCTTCGAAGTCTCAACCAACCAAAACTATGCAATGGAACGCGTTTGGTGATAAGAAAATTGGTGACCAATATGATTTACGCGGCGATAATCAAAGAAAAATTTAAAGGTGAAAAAGTTCTCATTCCGAGGACGAATTCAATTTCCGATTCGCCATGGCGATTAACAAATCGCAAGGCCAGACCTTAAATGTTTGTGGTCTGAATTTGGAAATTGCATGTTTTTCTCACGTGTCATGTTCACGTGTCGGCAAACCCTCCGCTTTATTTATTTTTGCTCCTAATAACAAAACTAACAAGAAAGAAAGTCGGCCAAGCCCGACTATAACATACTCTGTACCTGTGAAGTGCTGCCCATCACCGTTGCGACCGGTGCTGCCCATAATAGTTTGTTTTTATTATAACTCGACAACCGTTCATCAGATCTTTACCATTCCTTTGGCGGATCGATAAATAATCCTGATTTCTAAATATGTCCAGAAGGAACGAACCTTCTGTCTATAAAACTGTGGGAGATATGACGTTTTTACCAATTTGCGGGGGCGGGAGGGGGCGTGGCAAAAATTGAAATTTAACTTGATCTGCCTGCAAGTATAAGAAGCATATGTCCCATATATGTCAAACCTCTATCTCTTACCATCTCTGAGATCTGTGCGTTCATACGGACAGACAGACGGACATGGCTTTTGCACAAACTTATTATACTCTATGTACCTCTGGCACAAAGTATAATTATTCCCAATATATTCTTAATACAGAAAATGGCTTATTGAAAAATATTCTTGGCTTTTGCTTATAAAATTCTTAAGCCACCCACGACTTGTTGATGACTCAAAGGCTATGACTTTAGCACGAAGGCATTTCAGTGTTTATGGCGTGATTCCTGTTTTTTTTTTCAGAGTGAATAAATTGAAATTTAATTGCCGGGACTTATTTTCATTTAAATTTAATTCTGTCACTTTTAAGAAGTCTCGCAGAGTCAGTCTTAATGTCGCCTCATACGAACGTAAACAATGGCGAAAGATAAACAAGTAAACAAACCTAGAACAGCATGCAAAGGACTAATGTTTCAGAGAGGGGCGACAATTTAGCGCCTTGTCAGAGCAAAGTGCTACATGCTGCTTGCTGCTCGCACACAAACACAGAAGCAGGCGGCAGCCAGACAAAATCAATTTGACTCGCAGCAGACAACCATTCAGGCAGACAGGAGGGAACCAAAGCGAAGACAAACCCACAAGAGAGCAGCGTGTGGTCACATACACCAACCCAACCGCAGCTCACACTCGCGCTCAGTGGCAAGCACACACTCGCACTCATACCAATGCACGTGGTGCGTAATGGCGCGTAAATTGTTGCTGGCATCCAAATGCGAACCAAAAACCGCACATTCATTGCCGCGAAAACTTCGGCCCTAGCGTGAGTTTGATAAGCAACAACATTTGCTAATAGGAAGAGGGAGTGGGCAACCACAGCCACAGCCGCAGCAGCAACAGGAAACGGAAATGAACCAAGCAAACAGAACGAGGAGCAAACAAGGCACACTGGCATGCACAATCAAATCTCCTTCTGAGCACTCAAAGTCGCAAAGCTTTTACTGCAATTAGCGATATGCGAATGTGTGTGTGTGTGAACTGTATACACACACACATTTGTTCTGCTCTGTCTCTCTTGTCTCCAAGCAAGGACTGGCAACTCTTCTTGTTGTTGATTATGTTGCAACGAGTCGCACTTTGAGTTGCGCTCCATGAGTTGTTAATGCCAAAAAGGTGAGCAACAGGAAGAGCAGCGGGTGGTTGGGTGGTTTGTTGGTTAGAGTGAGGAGTGAATACATTCTCCTTGTTTGGCATGCAGCCAAACTAGCCAAAAGCGGCGACAACGATGACAACCCAACCAGTTGCATTTGGCCAGGCACGTTTGCTGCTGCTGTGGCATGTTAATGTCAGCGTGGCGGTGTAAAAAAAATATGCGAATGCTCGGCATGCCAAGGCCTTGCCAGGCTAAAAGTCACATGCCAAGAAGTTTTCGCAATGTGTCTGCGCTAGATGAAGGTAACATTGACTGACATAAATATGTAAAATTAAATTGCGATAAGTTTTGAAGAACGAGCTGAGGGCTCGACAAAGCTCTTAAAAGTAGCTCGAAAAAACATTGTCCAATTCAATTCCGAAATACTTTAAATTATATTTAGAATATTTCAGACGAAATTTGGATTTTGTAGACTCAACCTGTTTTTGAAACAAGAACTTACAAATTACTTAAAAATTACTAAATACAGAGAAGACATAAAGAATTTCCTACTTGCGTCAACAATGTTCGATGTCAGAAGTTCGGTGAGACTGACAGTTCTTGAGTGAACTTCTTGATACATGAACTTTTAATGCTGTACTTTCCAACTTTGTCCGATCTTCCCGTTCAGTTACTTATCCTCAATCCCTTCAGCTAACAATTCTAAAACTAAACTCTTAAAAATTCAAGAAAGATCACTTAAACTATTCATGGCTACGAAATTAGACTTATTGCAGTATATTGAAGGATTGGTCGTGATTCTAGAAGATTTTCGTGTGCTTAACACTAATTTGTTCTCGGAAACGATCCATCACATCTAGATTTTTGGTTATTTGAGCTTAACATTATAGGCGCGTTTTGTGGGGAATGTTTGACTCTCTTTGTTATCACACTGAGTTGCGGGTGTGCGTCACTAAACTGCAAGTGTGTATATTTGCTAATGTGCTTCTACAACAACAACAAAAAAGTACCGGTTCCTGTACGTCCCGAAATGAATGTTTCGGTTAAAGGTTCTGTTTCGGTTTTTAATTTATTTTGATTTTCAGTTTCAATACGGTATGCGTTTTTTTATTTCGGTATACCGGTACTTACCGGTACAAGAAAAATTCGCAAAATTGTAACCATATTTCACAGCTCGAAAAAATTGAAGTCGATCTTTACCCAATTTACCAAACCAACTTTTTCTAAAGTATTTTAGCCCGCTGAGCACGAAAATCGGCATGCAAACTTAATCTGTCGAACCGTTATCAAGATATTATCGATAAACTGTTTTTTAGATTTTTCAAAAGTTGCCTTCACTTAAACTCTCATAACTTTTTTGTTTCTGAACCTATTGAAAAGTTTAAAGGCAATTTAGAAAGAAGAAAAAAAGTTTCGTTTCAGTCATAAATGTGATAGGGTGAGGGCTTTTAATGATATGGGCCCAAATGTAGAAAGAAATACCAACTTTTTTTCAAAATTTCAATATTAATCCAAATTAAAGTGCTTGTAAATGCCAATGGATAAACAACATTTTAGTTTTTTTAAAATTCGAATTTAAAGTACTGAACTTACTTTAATAAAAGCCCTCAAATACAAAAATCGAACATGAAATGGCTTTTTCACAAATTTTTTGGTGAAACTAGACAATAATAAAATTTTTATTCATATCATATGATTTTGCAAGAAAAGAAACTTGGTCTTAAGACCACATCAGCTTTGTCAACAAATAAGCTACTGGATTCGAATAACATTTTTTTTGCACTTAAACGTGTTCAAAACCATTAAAACATTCTTAAGTGGTGATCAGAACCCTCCACAAAAATCCAAGAACTGAAAAGTAGGGCGAAAAAGAATATACAAGTTAAATATAATTTTTCCATTTACCTTGTCTGGGACTCGAACTAACAACTCACTTATTAATAGTTTAACTGACTAATTTCAACAAAAATGTCGGCATCTTATCCCATACGACTATCAAACACATCGCCGCAAAACACAACAATAAAATGAAGCAACAAGCAAAAATGAGCGAATACGTTCTACACGTAGCACTATGCATTTGAAATTCTTAAAGTGTATTTAGAAAACCTACATATCATGTTTGATGAACATTTGTCTGAATGAAAAATGTATAATATTTTGTAGTAATTTTGAGCAACAATTTTTGTTTTGAATATCTACACGCGCATGTAGGATTTCAATATCCAAACGTAAGTTAGATTGCTTTATGAAAAATGTTGAAATAATTTAGAAATAAGCTGATTTTCTAATGTCATATGCACTTAGCCTTTGTCTACTTAGCGTTAAAGTTCCTCTACATGCCTCTTTTAATCATAAAGATGACCGACTTTCTTTCATGATTTTATTTCTACATGTAGGATTTAGTTTATTACATTTCACGTTTAACTTTTTGTTTTCATCATTTGGCGTGTGAAATGTAGCGAACTGCATTTTGTTTAGCGTCTATAATCTCTTCGGTCGTTTTTGCGATATTATGATTCATCAGTCACGGTTAAATGGTTTGAAATATTTCAAAGCAAAACGGATTTTAATTGAACCACTGCAGCCCAGCAAACATTTCCTATCGCGAAAGATAAGAATGCGATTCTTCCAGTAGTTATCGCTTTACTCCAGCGATATAACATTTACATCCCGCTTCGGATAGGGATAGGAACGTGAATAAGAAATAGTTTTTTCTTGGGGGATAAGAAAAAGTTTCATCTGAGATATAAGAAAGTGATTCTTTCAAGGGTTAGAACTTATATCCACAAATACTATGTTCATACCTTTAATTATAACCAAGAAAACAACGAAGTGAAAAATATTTGGAGCTGGAACTCGAACTCGGGTCCTCCGGTGATTGAGCACTAACGACTTGGCTTCTTAAAGTGGGCCGCCACAGTTCATATGCGCATTCTTCCAAAAATTACCCTAAAGAGCATAGTCAATTTGCCTTAGACTAAGGAGGTCGTGACTTCAAGTCCCACAGCAAGGCGTTTGTTTTGTTTTTTACTCTGTTCCAGAGGTACACAGAGTATAATAAGTTTGTGCAAAAATAATAAACAAACAAATATAATAAAATTTATTTTAAGGGGAGAGGGACAACACTCTAAAGAAAAAATTATTTTTTTTTTTTTTTTTTTTTTCTATTTTTTTTTTTTTGGAATTTTTTTTTTTTTTTTTGAAGGCATTTTAAAGATCAGTTGAACGATATTCGAGTTATAAGGAAAACAAGCAATTATGGGCAGCACCGGTCGCAACGGTGATGGGCATCCCTTCACGGGTACAGAGTATGTTATAGTCGGGCTTGACCGACTATCTTTCTTGTTTTTCTATATAAGATTACTTTTTGGACCTTACTTTTCCATGGAAGCTTTACTATGTAGAAGTTCGATTTCGACCAAATTTAGTGGAATTATGGAAAAGCATAACAAACTAACATGAACATTTTTTGAAGGCGATTCCATTAAAAACAAAAAAGTTTTTTGCACTTCTTTTTCGACCGATTGTTCATACTGCAGCTATATGCTATTGTCATTCGATTTTGACAAAACATTGTAGAATTGTGTAAAAGTATATACAATAAATATATGCCAACGTAAGGGACGTTTCCATTAAAAACAAAAAAGTTTTTTTCACAAGAACTAATTTTCGACCGATCGTTCCTATGACAACTATATGCTATAGTCATCCGATTTTGACCAAACTTGGTAGAATTGTGTGGGAGCATATAAAACATATACAAGCCAATTTTGAGGACATTTCCATTAAAAAACAAAAATGTTTTTCCAACTAAGACTACTTTTTAGACTCTACTATTCTATGACAGCTATACTATATAGATGTCCGATTTCGACCAAATTTGGTGGAATCATGGAAAAACATAGTAAACAAAGAATACAAAGTTTGGAGGCGTTTCCATTGAAAACAAAAAAGTTTTTTTCACTAAAACTAGTTTTTCGACCGATCGTTCCAATGATATCTATATGCTATAGTCATCCGACCCGGCCGGTTTCGACAAACGTGCAGCGAATACACTCAACAAAAAAAATGCAATCCAAACGGGATTACATAAATACGAAACAGGAACAGGGTAATCCCGGATATTCTTAAGCCGATCCGAAAAAAGATTGATTTGATCTCCCTTTTTTCAATCCTGAAAAGATCAAATTTATCCCGCTTAAAGATTAAATTAATCAAAATATTCGAGCTCAATTTAATCCCAAAGCAAGATAACTTTAAGCTTAATTGAGATTAATTTGCTCCCACAAAGATTCCTCTACCTTTCCTTTCTTTCTCCATTTTCCATAGGACACTCCCACCGACACCAGTTTTGGTATATTTACAGCGTCTGAAAAAAATAAATAAATATAAAAATTATTGTTGTCTTGTCAGCTTTACACTAAACACGAATGACATGGTATTTCATCGCACACCACCATAGAACATGATTGTTGCCTCATGTCTAAAGTGCTATTTATACTTTTCAGCTATCGTTCCTAATTTATAAACATTGCGATCTCGAAAAGGATTGAAGTAAGCACATATGGAATGAATCAAGCTCGAAAGGATTGCGTCAATCCTTAAAAGGTTGAATTGAGTAGAATGTACCGTAAATCGATATTGAATTTTTAAGCTCGTGCCAGGATTACACTAAGAAAAAAAGATTGAATTTATCTCGACGTTTTTATACCCTTTTTCCATTAGAAATGGGAAAAGGGGGATAATGAAGTTGTGCAAAAGTATGTAACAGGTAGAAGGAAGCATTTGCGACCCTATAAAGTATATATATTCTTGATCAGCATTAATAGCCGAGTCGATTTAGCCTTGTCCGTCTGTCCGTCCGTCCGAATATCCGTCTGTCCGTATGAACGCGTCGATCTCAGAGACTATAAGAGATAGAGCCACATATTTTTTGCACGTAGGTAGGTGTATACCAGATTCAAATCGAGTTTGTTTCAGATTTGGAAAATTCCTCCCCCCTTTAAGCGAAAAATCAAAAATATGCACACTTTATGTAGTCGAAGATGCTTCCTTCAATGCGTTACAAATCTTTAACACATACCGATACGTAGCGGAATACCGAAATAAAAAACCGTGTACCGTTTAGAATCAAGAACCGAAATAAATTGATAACCGAAATTAAACCTTTAACCAAAACAATCATATTCGGCCCTGTTCCGAATTGCGAGTGGGTTTTCGGGTAAACGTTTGCATGTTGAGTTTCAACTTTTTAATTTTATATAGAAGGTGAGAAGCATCTCAACGATCTAGTAGCCACAGGAATTCTGCTTACTTTTCATATAAAATTGTGAACCGACTCGGAATCCGGAACAGGGTCGAATATATCCAGATAAATCTTTGCAACACTTAACACTTAATCGCCAGAGAACTGGTTACATAGATTTGATCTGCAGCTTTTAGATCAACAACAAAATATATGTTTTTTAGTCATTCGAATCTTAAATTTGTGGATCGATTTGAAAAAGCCTTAAGGGGGTCTTCTCATTGAGCAACTTTTTTTCGACTTTTTTTTGCATTTATTTATAGCTTGGATATTCAAAAATATCCCCCCAAAAGGATTTTCGAAAACTCGAATTAGTTTAGGAGATATAGTCCTTTTAGTGACCCAATGTGACCTAAATTCCCAAGCAACTGCAAACTTAAAGCGCGTTTATCTCGAATCCACGTTTTTCGAACTGGCGGCCATGATATCTCCAGTTCAACTGAACCGATTTTCATGAAACAAAGTGGAATCGACGCAGAATTGTCACCATTCTCGGGTGAACCTCGACCATAATTTTAAAAAAATTTTACAATTTTTTTTTTACACTAAACTAAAAAAAAGCCCGAAATTGAAATTTTTTTTGAATTGCCACCATTTTGTCAAAAAAATCACAAAATTAAGTTTGAGGTTCACCCGAGAATTACATCTATACTGATTATAACCCCGTTTTTTTTTTCATTTCGGACGCTCCGGAGACCCGGAATCGTGGCCGCCGTGACGACACCTTTTTTTCACCACCAACTTTGAAGTCTCATTACTTTTTGAACAGCCCTCGTATCGAGGCAAAAAAATTTTTTATTTACTTTGAACCTTTTGTAATACAATAAAAAAAAAAGTTTTCAATTATTCTTTGCGTTTTCAAATAAGAATTTTTTAAAAAAGGGTCCAAAAAAACGGGTTTTGAATGAGAAGACCCCCTTAAGCTAAACACATTGATATTAGAATTCAAAGCTTTAAGATATATTTTTTCCCAAAAAAAAATTCAAATTTCAAAAACATGTAATTGGAGCTACGCTAAAATTGCCCCGACTAGAACGGAAAATACGTAGGAAATAAATTCTTTTTCAGAGTCTTCTTCATCAAACGAACACCTAAGTAACAATAAAGTAGTCATAGGCTCATCAAAAATGTTGAGCAAACCCGTATTAAATTTCATGAATTACACATAAAATCTCTTTTACATTGGCAACACGTAACACTTCATGCCAATACCAATCATACGCACTGTGGGCCCACCCGTTTCATCTTGACCTTTCATATATCAATTGAATTATATTTTCGATGCTTAAAATTTCAGAGTATCAGCAAAAAGCAAGCACTTTAACCTACAATCGCAAAATGCCACACACACAGGAGAGCTAAGAGAGAGACAGAGAGAGCTGCAACAATTTTTATTCCAACTTTAACCACTTGTTAAACAATAATACATATCCAATATCAAAACAAACGCAACGTGTGCGCAATGCCACTGAGAGAGAGAGAGAAGAGGGATTCGCTCTCCCCAATGCATACACACAAATGTACACCAACCAGCGAGTGAAAATTAAAGGAGTCCACAGAGCTGGCCAGCAGTTGGCACTTGCCTATCCTCTGCCAGTTCGACACGAGAGCTCAGCGAGTGCGCACACGTGAAGCGGATAGAATCCGAATTCGAAAAAAGTGAAACGCCAAAATCAGTAAACAACGCGCTGTGAAATCTAACAACAAATCCAACTGTGGAGAAGTGGCCACCAGCTGAATCCTAAGGCCTCAGTATGCCCGAAATCATAGAGCTGAATGTGGGCGGTGTCAACTATACCACCACACTGGCCACCCTGGTCGAGGATAAGACCACGCTGCTGCATCAACTGTTTGGCGAGGGGCGCGATGCCCTGGCCAAGGATAGCAAGGGTCGCTATTTCCTGGACCGGGATGGTGTACTCTTCCGCTATATATTGGACTTCTTGCGTGACAAGGTCTTGCATCTGCCCGAAGGATTTCGCGAGTTGCAACGTCTTAAGCGGGAAGCGGAGCATTACAAGCTCACCGCCTTGCTGGACTCCATAAAGGGCAAACGGGATGAGCGTCCGCCGGGCTGTATTACCATAGGATATCGTGGCAGCTTTCAGTTTGGCAAAGACGGCCTGGCCGATGTGAAGTTTAGGAAGTTGTCACGCATTTTGGTCTGCGGTCGGGTGGCCCAGTGCCGTGAAGTCTTTGGGGATACTTTGAATGAGTCCCGAGATCCGGATCACGGTGGTCCTGATCGGTATACCTCCCGCTTCTTCCTAAAGCATTGTTTCATCGAGCAGGCCTTTGATCACTTGCACGATCATGGCTATCGCATGGCGGGTAGCTGTGGTTCGGGAACGGCAGGTTCGGCGGCAGAGCCCAAACCAGGTGTGGACACCGAGGAGAATCGATGGAATCATTACAATGAGTTCGTCTTCATAAGGGACTAAATTGAAATTGAATCTTGACATCTCTCCCATTGACTCACGCATTGATTCTTTAGTTGTTGTTGTTGTTGTTCGCAAGACACAGGAGCAGCAGCTGGTATTGACAGCCAGTCGACCTTGCGACGTTTTTTGTTTGGGCACAGGAAGCTGCCCAGGCTTAAGGAACTCCCAACTGAGTCTCTCAACCCACCTTTTCCAATTACACAACAAAATGGGAACATTTCTAATGTACAACTAAAAACGGAAAGATCCAACAGTATTATTTTTCTTGGATTTCTCGCAATTGTTGAATAGTGAAAAATTACATTGTGCATGTCGTAAACAAATACAATAGCAAATTTTATTAAACTGTTGCAACAAAACACATAAACAAAGAGCGGAAAACTTGAAAGCAAAACCAAAATAGACCGTTTCACGTATATATGTATGGATTTATAGTGAATTGAATCTATAGTCAATCATTCAGACAACATAAAGAACAATTTCAGATACGGGTTAAATCTTTGAACAAATACAATCTTTAAAATATATGTATAATTGGATAAATATTCCTGCGTTATGCCACAAAGATAAAATGCCACATGCAACATCTGGCACTGACACAAACCCATAAAAGAACAATACAAATATCAGCAAAAGTAATAACAAAAAATAAATACATAACCGAAAACAACTTTAGCAAAGCCTCTAAGCAACTTGGTTGAATTCTATTTTCAAATATCCCTGCAATCATGTGAAAATCTGAAACATTTTAGTGAATAAAAAACTTTGCCAAAAATGGACACAAAGTACTTCCATACCTAAAAAGTTTTTAGTAAAAAACATAATAAAAAAATTTGCTGAACTTTCGAAAGAAAAATAAAACAAAAATTTACCCTGTGTTTGAACTTTCGATTTCGAAAAGTTGTTAGAAAAAGAAACGTATTCTATTCCGTTGGCATTTTACAGCAAAAAAAACCTAAAATTTGTGTTTTTCCAAAGCAAACATATTGCATTGCGATTCCAAATTTTCCCCTTATTATCAGTACATTATATCGATGGACATTGAGCAAATGACATGATTTCTATACATATAACATAAACGTATATTAAAAAAACAATTGTCGATAATGTTTAGTATTACATAACTGTAATTGCATCCGCATAAAGTAAACACAAAATTGTATTATTAAATTGATTAAACAACTAAAATTAAACTTAAACTAAATTAAAAGTAAACACAGAATGTAAAATGTATTTAGAAGGAAAAAGCCTATCGTGCAGTGCAACAAAGCAACTACTTATATATAAATGTAAAGAGATATACATACAAATAAAATAATAAATGGAAATGAAAAACAAACAAAACAACAAAGTGTGTGGATAAATGGGAATAAGGATTGTGTTTGCTAAGAACTTGCAGCTTTCAACTTACTTACGCTGTTGGGCAAGATTTTACGCTAGCATTTCGTAGCGAAGGTTTTTGTATAAATCTTCTTTTAAATCTCGCTTAATCTTAGCTGTTTCAACAAGCTCACGGTTCAGCTAAGCTGCTACTATAAGGGGCTTCATGGTTTTATAGGAACTAAGGCTTCAACTAAATTCACAAGAATACTTCCCAAGATTACTTAAAGCCATAGCACAAAAGAGTGAAAACTATAGTTCAACATGGAATCCAAACGTCTGATTTTCAGAGCTACATACTTTACTACTGGTAATCTCTCTGTGAAAAAATGTTAAAGCTTTGTAAAGGGTGTTTTTTTATACTCTGTAATAGAGCTGTAATGTAATCAATACTTACCGTATTTTACTAATTTTCATTACAATAATCTCGATTATTCAGACAATGGGCGTATTCAGCAGATAAATCCGATTTTCGATTACTGATTTATGAATGCCGATTTTAAGCGGTGAATACAGTGATTGCAGATTGCGACTGATAAATTTGGTAGTCATGATTGGTGAGTCAGTTTCTCGACTGTACGGCCAACTGTAAACGCCAAATTTAAGAATGAACTGCCGAACTTACAGCGTTAAAAGCCCTCAAAAATTGTGACAATGTATTTTTGACCAACTTTAATAAGCCAGTGAATAACCTAAGCTAAGCATTCAGTGTCATTCAACAGAGAATCAACAGAAATTGCAAGTCGTAAATCAGTAATCGTAAATCGGATTTATCTGCTGAATACGACCAATGAAAAACAATTCCTGATTACGATTTTTTAGTAATTATAATTGTAGCTTGGAGTTCGGATTATTCAATGAATATTTCAAATTGTAATTGCTTTTACAATTACTTGAATAATTTTACCTGAAAAGGGGGATTACTGGGTAATTGTGCTTGAAAAGTTGAATTATTTATGTAATTGTACGTGAAAAATGTGATTTTTTTTTTTAACTCAGGCAGAAAGAAGCATCTCCGACCCTATAAAGTATATACGAGGTGTGTTCAAAAAGTATCGCGAATTTTGTGTTTTTTCAAAAATTATTTATTTATTCATGAATATCTATTTTGTCCCCTTCAAAGTAATCCCCATGAGATATTATACACTTGTGCCAACGGGTTTTCCAATCTTCGAAGCACTTCAAAAAATCATTTTTTTTTATCTTGTTCAGCTCCTCCTTCGATGCCGTCTTTATCTCATCAAGCGTAGCGTAAGGTCGTCCTATCATGGGCCTCTTCAGTTTAGGGGACAAGAAAAAGTCACAGGGGGCCAGATCTGGGGAATACGGTGGCTGCGGCATCATTGCGGTGCGGTGATTCGACGATTGGCCAATACCATTTTCTCCACTTCATTAATTTTTTCGTCTGTTGTTCAAGTGCTCGGGAGTCCGGCACGCTCTTCGTCGTTCACATCTTCTCGGCCTTCTGAGAACATTTTGTACCACCGATAAACGTTGCTTCGGTCCAAGGTAGCTTCTCCGTATGCCACAGTCAACATTCGGAATGCATCCGCGCACTTAATTTCGTTTTTCACACAAAATTTGATACAGGTTCTTTGATCCATTTTTTTTGAATAGGTAAAAATCGAAGACGATCCAAAACTCGTGCAAGCAAAGCAGCTGTCAACAATTAAGTGAACATTCAAAATGGCCGAGCTTGTCGGCATAAGTGAGAGACATGAGTACCAACATAACGCCACAAAAAAATCGAAATTCGAATATACGTAACCCGCGAAAATTCAAAATTCGCGATACTTTTTGAACACACCTCGTATATTCTGGATCAGCATCAACTGCCGAGTCGATCTAGACATGTCCGTCTGTCTGTATGGGACATATGCTTCTTATACTTTCAGGCAGATCAAGTTTAGTTCAATTTTTGCCACGCCCCCTCCAACACCCTCAAATTGAAAAAACGTCATATCTTCCGCAGTTTAATAGACAGAAAGTTCGCTCCTTCTAGACATATTTAGTAATCAAAAGTAAAGATCGGATGAAAAGTTGTCGAGTTATAAGGAAAACAAACAATTATGGGCAGCACCGGTTGCAACGGTGATTAGCAGCACTTCACAGGTACAGAGTATGTTTAAGTCGAGCTTGACCGGAAATAAAATCAGACTAAAAAAAAGGGGAAAGTAAACTTCGGCTCGGCCGAACTTATGTATACCCTTGCAGCTTCTATTGAACAAAAAAAAGTTTTTCGAACTAAGACTTCGTTTTGGACCTTACTTTTCTATGGGATCTATACTATATAGATGTCTGATTTCGACCAAACTAGGTGAAATCATAGAAAAGCATAATTACGAAATTTGGAGGAGATCCCATTTAAAACAAAAAAGTTTTTCTCACTAGAACTTCTTTTTCGACCTATCATTCATACTGCAGCTATATGCTATAGCCATCCGATTTTGATAAAACTTTGTAGAAATGTGTTAAAGTATATAAAATAAGAACATGCCAATAAAAAGGACGTTTTTATTAAAACTGATCGTTCTTATGACAGCTATATGCTATAGTTATACGATCAGGCCGATTCCGAAAAATGTGCAGCGTATTTTTACCAAATAAATTCGTGCTCTTCTAGTCTCCGAGACCTATGTGTTCATAAAGATAGACGGACAGGCGGACATGGCTATATCGACTCGGCTGTTGATGCTGATCAAGAATATATATACTTTATGGGGTCGGAGATGCTTTCTTCTGCCTGTTACATACATGTGCGTGACTTTAGTATACCCTCTTTAATCTACGAGTAACGAGTATATAAAGGTCAAAAAAAGCCTCGGCGTGGAGAATCCCCCCTTAAGTTTGGTCGAAATCTGACATCCTTATCGTTGGCATATACTTATTTTATTTACTTTTACTCAATAATTTACTCAAGTTTTGTCAAAATCGGATGACTATAGCATATAGCTGCAGTACGAATGATCGGTCGAAAAAGAAGTTCTAGGAAGAAACCCTTATTGCTTTAAATGGAATTGCCTCCAAATTTCGTAATTGTTATTTTGTTATGATTTTTTTTATATTTCCACAAGTATAGCTGTCTTAGAAAACCATTATTCCAAATTTTGATGCGCTCGAAAAATTTGTAATATGCCACAATGTTACATTTAAGGGGGTAGTACAAGTTGCGCTTGCTGTTTTTAGATCCTTTTTTAAAAATTTACAGAAAGAAAACGAAAAGATATTTTACAAATCGTTTTTTTTTTTATTTGAAAGTTAATGAATGAATACAAAATACAAAATTTTTGGTTTTAGAATTGTTACATCGCCTGAGAAGTTTCTGGTCTGCGAAAAGTGGTATGAAAAAAGAAAGGGCGCCCATGGCGGCCGTGATTCGGGGTCACTCCGTTATCCGAATTCTAAAAGAAAAAAGATTCTGGGTTAGTATCGAAGAAATTCTGACCTGAGCCTCAGATTTTGAAAAAAGTTAGTTTTTGACAAAATGGTAAAACTTTGAAAATGAAAAATTTTTTTTGGTATTTTTTTTTTTGGTGTCAAGTGTAAAAAAAAATACTAAGAATTGTTGTATCTAAAAGTGGAGGTTCAGGCCAGAATGACGACAATTCTGGGTCGTTTGACACCTCATTGAACAAAATCGGTCCAGTAGTTTTGGCTAAATCGCGGCCGCCATTTTGAAAAACGTGGTTTCGAAAAAAACGCGTTTTAACTTTTCAGTTGCTTGGGAATTTAGGTCGCATTGGGTCACTAAAAAGGCTATATCTCCTTAACTAATTCGAGTTTTCGGAAATCCTTTTGGGAATTTTGAATATCTAAGCTATGAAAAAAAGCAAAAATAAGTCGATTTTTTCCGGCCCAACTTGTACTACCCCCTTAACTAAATCAACAACCTACACTATGTCGCATCCCATTTTCGTCACAGTACTTCATATGAATAGAACACCATTTCACAGCTACGAAAGCTAAAAGCTTTTGAACAACGGTCTTATTCAATGAACAGCCCTTTCAGCAATTCTAAAAACAGCCCTTTCAGCAATTCCGACTTCACTCGTATAACGCAGTTCAGCACGCTAACGCTTACACAAAAATCGACTCTCAAAGAATAGTACTGAATATGGCTGGCTGGTGACATCACGTGTGTTTTTATTTGCCATTTCTGAATTCAGGAAAAAGGATTTTCTTTTTTCTTGCCAAAATACCAACAAAAAAAACATTCCAATATTACTTTATCCATTGCTCGGGCTTAAAATGGAGAAAAAACTTACTTTGGCCTTGTTTTCCTTATTTTCCCTTGAAGTACATAAAACTTTTATAGATTTGCTTAAAATAAATTGAATTTCCATGCAACCAATGAAAACGAAAACAAAAAAAGTAAAGTGGGTTAGAGTTTCCTCCCACTGCCAGTTATATTCATTGCTTTTTCCTCAAAGGTTTTTTTTTACCCATGTGGACTTTAGTCTGGATGGCTTATAAACTGTCATCTTTTGCATTCAAAAATATTTGAATCAACTTGCAATTGAAAGTACCTAGGACTTTTTCTCATGTTCAAGTTTATTTCATTCTGATTACGCCCTCGGACCCCTATACTTTTGAAGTACATACCGAAACTAACAGAATCCCCAAAGACATCGTTTGATACCCACCATTTCTTCACCCCAACCTGAAATTTTTGAAAAAGGGACTCTTTTTATGAAGTCCATATATCATAAACCGCTTGGAATTTTGTTTTTATATCTTTGGCAATGTTATAGATATATAAAAGAGGAAAAAAATACCGCAATCGTCCGATACGAAAAAAATGGCATCTAGGGCTTCAAATCTTAAATAAAATCGAAAAAATTAAAATTTTTTCATGTTTTTTGGCACAAACGGCTAAACTACTGATAATTTGGCGAATCTCTCTTCAGCGAAATTATCACAAACAATAATATTAACAACTCTCTAATACATGCCAATTTCATACAATCTCCCCTTCAAACCATTTCGGTACTCTGAAAGTGATATTTTATATACAGCCACAAGGTTAAGCTTCAAACCACACTTAAAAGAAAAACAGCAGGATTCTAAGAAAGCAATAAACAGCATGTGGAAAAACTTTTTCGGAAAACGACACATTTTGCCGAGCACCAAATTTAAAGTGTTTGAAGCAACTGTTAGATCAGTAACGTGCTATGCATATCAAATTTTGGAATACTGCCGATATGATGAGGTTGAGCGACTACAAAGATTGTTCATTAAACGCATTTTCAAACTACCCCGCCCTACTACAAACTATGTACTCCACCTAGAAACCGGCCTGCCTTCTTTATTCTTGTACTGTCTGCAAAGCCACTTCACTTCCATACGGAAAGTTATGGATATGCCGAATTGCAGACTGGTAAAAACATTCACCGCTATGATGCTGTCAGAAAAATCCCAAGTTTTTGACAATTGGCTGTCCAAATTCAATGAGCATGACGTACACATAGACCTACAATGTGTCGGATCTTGGGAAAGATCCCATCAATTGAACTGTTAGCAGAGAAAGAGACTCGTTTCTAAGCCAAGCCTGGCAAAGTGTAGTCCGAAACACGTACAGAAAGAACTTGAGCTTAATCTGGAAACGAACAACTACACATGTCCGCTACGATACTCAAGCCATCTTTCTTATTTGCAGGGCTCGATGTGAGATGCTTAACCGAGACCGAATGCAGTCTCGGTAATTCGCATGCAACTAAAAACGTCATACATCTACTTGGGGTATGCCCAATTTATCAGAAATAAAAAGCGCACATTTGGGTAGCCGATTCCTATCGGAAGCAAACGTCTTAAATTGGTTAAACGGCCAGAACTGGACGAGACCATCCTCTTATCTACAAGCTAAATTTTATATATTTTTCCTTAAGTTATTCTTTGTTTCTGTATTAAATTATTCTTAGTCTTTTTATTATTGTAACAATGTAAAGCCTAATATGTTATGGCTGACGGTTAAAAACCAAGCCACAGTTTATATAAAATAAATATCTACTACTACTACTATACAGCCACAAGGTAGTCCATTTCTTTTTGTGTTAGCGGCTTTGGTCTTTCATCTTCAATATCAGGCTCGTAATCGACATCTTGAAAATCGATTTTATCGGTAAAAGCAGTGTTGGCTGTCCATGTGGACATATCATCCGGACTCGTAGGGTAGGGCGTTTCGGCACCATCAGGCATTGAAACTGGAAGTATATTTTTGCATTTCAACGCTAGCTTATTAATTTTAGCAGAAAAATTAGTGCATGCGTAGCGTTTGGATTCGACATGCCCTTTTGGGTCTTTTATCCACACCGTGTTCGCTGCCAGGTATTTTCTTGTCTCGTCGACTCCGGCTGCAAATGACAAACCTCCGGTCCGATTGGTCAACCGTTGGCCCCGGCCACAGATACCCTGCCCTATACCCACAAAGTTTGCTTTTCCTACAAGCAGATTCTCGACGTGACTCAGACCTGAATTGAGCACGATCTCTTTTAGTCCTTGTTAGCCCCAACACTTATAAATTTTGCTGTAGGTGGCCTCGGCCAGACTGAGTTATACCTCAGCCTTAGACACTACCTTATAGCCTATTCAAACTACAGTCGATCTCAGCGGAACGATGAGAAGGTGGTGAAAAAATGAAACTCGTGTTCATACTGCCACCGTCCACCGTCTACCGTCAGTGTCTTCTTCTTCTCCCCCATAATTGAAGCGCACTTGTACTATATCCAAATAAAATATAGTCTAAAATAATTGACGATATTAAAATAAAAACCCCGGGAGGAGACCCTTAAATTCTGATAGAAGGGACTTCATTTTTTCGTATTTATTAACATCGATTGCACATAAAGGTTTCTCCAAGTCAATTTGGGAAATGCCACCTTAAGCAAATGGCAAAATCATTATCATTGCAGCTGGATCAAAAGAAATACGCAGCACCAATATTCCTATGCTTCTGATTGGCGACTCCATTTATAATTTCAGATTCAGTGCAGTAAAAAACATTTAACTATCATTTGTCAAAGGCTAGGCGAGTAGTTGAAAATGCATTTGGGCACTTGAAGGCAGGATTCCGCCACATTGGCAAAGGAGTAGATAGTCGCCCAAAGAATAATGCAGCGCAACTATTGTCATTTTTTGTTGTAAAGGGTGATTTTTTAAGAGCTATAGGAAAGTTTTTCAACACATAAAATTTTGAAAAATGCATAAAATCTTTATTTGAATCGATAGTGCGGTCCATATAATTTAATGTTTGAAGATTAGACATGAGCTTTAGACATGAGCTTTAACATAGCCCCACAAAAATAGTCTAAAGGCGTTAAATCGCACGATCTAGGCGGCCAATTGAACCGGTCCCGAACGTGAAATAAAATGTTCACCGAACTCGCCTCTCAATAAGTCCATAGTTGCGGGTGCTGTGTGGCATGTGGCACAAAAAAAAGTTGGATATCATCTCACGGTAGCGCTCACCATTCACAGTTACGTTACGATTCGCATCATCTTTGAAGAAGTACGGTCCAATGATGCCACCAGCCCATAAACCGCACCAAACTGTGACTTTTTCTGGATGCATTGGTAGCTCTTGCAATGCTTCTGGCTGATATTCACTCTAAAATCGACAATTCTGCTTATTTACGTACCCATTGAGCCAAAAATGAGCTTCGTCGCTGAACACAATTTTTCGGTAAAAAAGTGGATCTTCGGCCAACTTTCCAAGAGCCCATTCACCAAAAATTCTACGTTGCGGTAGATCGTTCGACTTCAATTCTTGCACCAGCTGTATTTTGAAAGGCTTCACACCTAAATCCTTCCGCAAAATTTTCCACGTTGTTGAGTAACAGAGGCCCAATTGCTGCGAACGGCGACGAATCGATAATTGATGGTCATCATTAACACTGGCCGATACAGCTGCGATATTTTCTTCAGTTCGCACTCTACGTAAGCGTGTTGGTGATTTAATGTCCAACAATGTAAGTTTGGTGCGAAATTTAGTCACAATAGCCCGAATAGCCGCTTCAGTGGGTCGATTAAACTGCGAGAGCATGCGTTTTGATAATAAAAGCACGCGTTCTGATAATAAAATTCAATAATTTGCAAGCGTTGCTCGTTTGTAAGACGATTCATGGTTAAATTATAGACCAAACTGAAGATGTTTGACAGTGAAACAAAACACGAAACGTGCGTGAGCTGTTTAAACCAGTGTTGCCAAAAAGATAATAGCTACAAAAAATAACCCTTTATTATGCACATCTCACATGAGTACAGAGTTGCTCCATCTCCTCTGGTCCCTCTGAGGTCGTCGATGGTTTCACTCCAGAGACCACACAGTGCGCGCAGATGTTATTTTTGTAGCTAACATTAAACAAATGAACTTTTATTTTAGAAATACCAAAAAAAATTAACCTACCTTTTTCTTCAACAGTCAAAATTTGAAGTTTGACAATCACTTGTTTACGTTTTCGTTGCGAGTGTCAATTTTTTTTAGTGGTGGACGCAAAAATATCGCACATACGTTGAGTGGAACAGCATGAGATAGGAACAACCCCTGCTGACGGGGGAATATATTAAGAAAATTTGGCACGGCAAGTTCTTACGTACCATCTTTGACGGTAGACGGTGGACGGTAGATGGTGGCTAGTGTGAATTGGCTATTACAGATGGCGCCCGAGCAGGGACTACATATAATAATAAAGAGTATAAGCAAGCTTAAATTCCGGAGAAAACCTTATTCTTTGTTCACTTTTGGGCACTATATGACCCCAAAATAAACAAAAATTATCAATGTTTGGTCACCGGCTATTTTTCATTTTAAATTTATTTTACTTAAGCCTTAACAACACAATATAGAATTCACCTTATGTAGCAGGCCTACACTTTAACACATATACATGTCCAAATATGTATATTTGTCTCACTCTTTCTTTTGAAATATGCTCTCCCATAACGGTAAAATATTTGCTTAAAAAATCACGACATAAACAATGCGCTGTAAATAAAATTTTACTTTCGAAGTACCGAAATGGTAAGGAGGGGTGTTCGTATGAAGCTGGCATGTATTAGAGATTGTTCATATTGTTGTTTGGCATAATTCATCAATAGTTTAGCCGCTTCAGCCAAAAAACATGAAAAAATTCTAATTTTTTCGATTTTTTCAAGTTTTGAAGCGATTAGGGTATTTATTCGTCTTGTAAAGGGTGACTTTTTAGCTAATTTCTTTTTGGCAACACTAGTTTAATCAGCTCACGTACGTTTCGCGTTTTGTTTTACTGTCAAACATCTTCAGTTTGGTCTATAATTTAACCATGAATCGTCTTACAAACGAACAACGCTTGCAAATTATTGAATTTTATTATCACAATGTGTGCTCTGTTAAGAAAGTTCATCGCGCGCTTCTTCCATTTTATGGTCAGTTTAATCGACCCACTGAAGCGGCTATTCGGGCTATTGTGACTAAATTTCGCACCAAATTTACATTGTTGGACATTAAACCACCAACTCGATTACGTAGAGTGCGAACTGAAGAAAATATCGCAGCTGTATCGGCCAGTGTTAATGATGACCATCAATTATCGATTCGTCGCCGTTCGCAGCAATTGGGCCTCTGTTACTCAACAACGTGGAAAATTTTGCGGAAGGAGTTAGGTGTGAAGCCTTTCAAAATACAGCTGGTGCAAGAATTGAAGCCGAACGACCTACCGCAACGTAGAATTTTTGGTGAATGGGCTCTTGGAAACTTGGCCGAAGATCCACTTTTTTACCGAAAAATTGTGTTCAGCGACGAAGCTCATTTTTGGCTCAATGGGTACGTAAATAAGCAGAATTGTCGATTTTGGTGTGAATATCAGCCAGAAGCATTGCAAGAGCTACCAATGCATCCAGAAAAAGTCACAGTTTGGTGCGGCTTATGGGCTGGTGGCATCATTGGACCGTACTTCTTCAAAGATGATGCGAATCGTAACGTAACTGTGAATGGTGAGCGCTACCGTGAGTGATATCCAACTTTTTTGCCCAAAATGCAAGAGCTTGACTTGCATGACATGTGATTTCAACAAGACGGTGCCACATGCCACACATCACGCGCAACTATGGACTTATTGAGAGGCGAGTTCGGTGAACATTTTATTTCACGTTCGGGACCGGTCAATTGGCCGCCTAGATCGTGCGATTTAACGCATTTAGACTATTTTTTGTGGGGCTATGTTAAAGCTCATGTCTATACAGACATGCCCGCTTCAATTGACGCATTGGAAGACAACATTGAAGCATTTATTCGTGAGATACCAGCCGAAATGGTGGAAAGAGCATGCCGAAATTGGACTACAACATTTGCATGAATGAAATAGTCTTCAAACATTAAATTATATGGACCGTACTATCGATTCGAATAAAGATTTTATGCATTTTTCTGAATTTTATGTGTTTTTTTTTAAAAACTTTCCTATAGCTCTTAAAAAATCACCCTTTACATATATGTATAACTTTGCTAAAGATATAAATACAAAATTTCAAGCGGCTTATGGACTTTATAAAAAGGGTCCTTTTTTCAAAATTTCAGGCTGGTGTGAAAAAATTGGTGGGTATCAAAAATGTACCTTTACGGTGTGATGGGGCCATCGTTATGTACTTCAAAAATATCGGCGTCCGAAGGCGTAACCAATTTATGAGTTGCACTGTGTAATCTACTCAGACCTCTTTAACAAAGATGCCGCATAAAGAATTGCCATTTACTGAACGATCAGTTGTGATGCCAAAAATGTATTGTGAAGACGTGAAAGCGACTTCTAAAGCGTACTTAGAATGAAATAATTATTTCACTTTTAGTAATGCCTCATGATGAACCCAAATTATTCAATGTAAAATTTAACCAAAAAAAGGTTTATCAGTGGTAGCTCTTGGAATTATTTAAATTATTCCATTAAATTAGAATTGACTTGTCGCGGAATTGTTAGCTGTTGTGCCCAATTTGTTTAAAAATTGTATATTTATGGAAATTTATTTATTCATTGGCCGCCACGCACAAAATGCCCACAAAATTTGCTGACGTTGATTGTGGCAATAAAATTTATGAACTTTGACTGGCACCTTATTAAAATTGACAAGCGACAGGCAAAAAGTGCGAGAACAACAAAATCATAAATGAATTAAATATACATTTGACACAGGCACAAAGCAAACAAAGCCAAACAAAAGTTACAAACTTGGCAGTCAAATGCCTAGAAACAAAGAGAAAATGTTGAATGGGACGACCTTTAAAGCGGCAGAATGAAAAACCATTTCTCATTTGTTTAAATTCAAAGCAGGCAACAGTCATTTACTTGGAGGGGAGGGCAAAGGTTCTGAGCGAAGAAATGTTGAAATTAAAAGGGGAAAAGTAAATGCTTTCTTTCTATTCTCTCCCTCTGTCTCGTTCTGTGTTCGTGTGTGTGTGTGTGTGTGTGTGAGAAAAGGTAAAGCAACAGAGGCCTGAAAGAATTGGAAATGCAGCGCCTAAAAGCAGGCAGCAAAACACAAACACACTCACAGGCATGTCTATTCGCTGCCTGCATACTAAGCAACAGGCCGAGCCTTTTCTCCATTTATTGACTGCGCGAACTCAAGATGTACACAATATGCAAAGTACGCTACACTGAGAGATAACTTTTGCAATTCCATTGATTCCATTGATTTCAGCTATGACAGACTTCGACAGCAGGAAAATGAAATGATGCCTTTTTGTCCCTTACGCTAAATTACCTTGATTTGATTTGGCCTTGGCCGAGCCGACCCCGGGTGATTAACACTTCGTCGACTCTGACTGGGAAGCAAACACAAAAGGAACTTCTCACTGCTCGTGACACGCTGTCAGTTTCAATTAGTTTCCGCTGAAAAGCCAACCCAGACTCAGCTTGTGGCAATCTAATGAAGAGCACAAGGCGCCGTCAGCTGCCTTATTAATTCATAAATAGAAATTTCACTTAGCTAGGTGGCAGGGTGGCGGAAATTTATGTCACTTCATTTAGAGCAAGGTGTGTGTGTGTATGTCTGCGCGAGTTCACACTGCCGCTGCCATTTTTGTTCAAGCCTTTTAAATTGTGTGTTGCATACTTTGTTCGGGCACAATTAGCGCATAAATTTCCACTGACTTTTCCACTCGCAAATCTCAACTCGCACACTTTATGTAGGTGAGTATTTAATTAAGTGCTTATATGCACTTCAAAGTTGCCAGTTGCCAGCTGAGTGTTAAACCGGATTACCTGCTTGGGAGTTAAGCAGAGGCATACAATGAGCTTAATTTGAGTTTTCATGTTGCCTTGACTCAATTGAAAACATTATAAAAAAAATAATTAAAAACTTTTACGCTTTTCTTTATTTGATCCTTCATAAAAACTGTGTATTTTCAATCGGCATAATGAGCTGATGCCTGATATCTAAGATCTAGTACCCAGTAAACCAATGCGAGGGACTTCGGGAAAAAAGTTAGGAAGGGACGACCGAAATTGAAATGGGAAGACCAGGTGATTCAAGACATTGTCAAGCTTAGCGTGAACAAATAGTACCATCTTGCTCAAAACAGAGGAGATTAAGAAAATTTAGTAAGAGCTACTATTTTAATTATCTTGAAAATGTCAAAGCAATTGACTTATACCTACCCCAGCTCAGCGGCTAGTGTGTGCGACCGCTGTGCAAGAGGTCGTGGGTTCGATCCCGCCTCGGAAAATCTAATGAAAAGTTTTTTCTTTGAATTACACACTCGGTCACCCCTCACTGCTGGAAAAACTTCTCAAACTGCCGTTCGGATTCGGCGTTAAACTGTAGGTCCCTTTCTTTGGCAAATTTCACAAGAAAAGTACTTTTACAACCCACAACAAGATTATGATATGCCGACTTTAGAGAAAAATGCAAGTGGAAACAGAACGATTTTTACGAATATAAAGGCTGTAACTTAAACATGTTATGGCCTTGCTTAACTCGGTTACATTGATCCCGGAGATGGGGGCTATTAATTTGGTAACCGTCAATGAAGGTCGTTATCGGGCCATGTTGACGGAGTTTGTCATACCAATTTTGCTTACTAACGTTATGTATATACAATAAGCAACGACAGCCCTAATTTAAGAATTGGCGATTTTGAGTGTCCTCCCCGGTTGACCGATTTAGCCCCTCCAGACGTCTACTTGTTGGGTTACTTTAAGTCAAAAGCTCATGTTAATAAGCCACGGATGGAATAGCCGCTTTTCAGACCGAAGCACTTCTAAACGTGATGAAAAATTCAGAAAAACGAGCTCATTGCGCCTTGCACAGTTCGAACAGTTCGAAATAAACAAAAATAAGTGAAGTGCGAATGAGTGCGAAACCCTTTCGGTTCATTCGTAGCCAAATTCATCAAATTTGTAAGTAATTTTCGCGAGGTTGTTTGATATTAACCAAACATGAATTTGGCGCAAATTATTTGAATCTAGTACTACCTGAATGTAAATATTATACATTTGATTGATTTGATCGGATATCTCATCTCATGGCAAAACAAATAAATACATTTATGCTTTCAGAACAATTGTTTAATGACCACCAATCAGGATTTAGGAAAGGTAGAAGCTGTACAACGGCTATAATAAACATTGCGGAAGATATTCGCTCGGAGATTGATAATGGCAATATAACATTTCTGACCCTCTTAGACTATAGTAAAGCATTTGACACGGTAAACCACGAAATCCTGTGCACAAAACTCAAGCAATTGTATATGTTTTCAAACACATCTGTTAAGCTTTTGAAGTCATACCCAGCGGATCGGCGGCAATCGGTAGTGACTCAAAAAGAATCATCATCTTTCTTGGCTATAAATCGCGGTGTCCCGCAGGGATCGGTTCTTGGACCTCTCCTGTTTTCAATATATGTCAATGACCTGCCAAGTGTATTGTCACAATGTAATGTTCATATGTATGCGGACGATGTGCAGTTGTATGTTAGTAGACCCTTGTGTAAGGTTAATGAATGTGTCCAAGTGTGTAATAGTGAATTGTATAAAATTAGTGATTGGGCTGAAAGGAATGGTCTAGGACTGAACCCAAATAAATCAAAATGTTTAGTTATCAGCAACAAAAATGTTATGACCAACAACATGCCACGGCTAAAAATTAACAACACTCTAATAGAATACGTAGACCGAGCTAGCAATTTGGGGTTTACATTTAATTCAACTTTTACATGGAAAGACCATATTATTAGAGCAACAGGGGAGATGTACGGAATCCTCAGAAATCAAAACCAAATAAAAAACTTTCTGCCAGTTAGAATTCGGATGCTGATTGCCAAGACTTTGCTTACTTCTGTCCTGTTCTCTGGAGTTGAAGTTTTTAACAACTGCGATGCAGAAAGCCAAAGAAAGCTTCAAGTAGCCTTTAATAATATAGCACGTTACATCTACAATAGAAAACGATCTGACAGAATATCTGATGTGTCTATTAATATTTTTAGTCTACCCCTGCAGTCTTGGATGGACGTAAGAAGTCTACTTCTTTTACATAAAATAGTTTGGACAAATGAACCTGCTTACCTGTACGAAAAACTCAACTTTAGTGTGTCAAGGAGAACAAATAATATTGTATGTAAAAAATTTAAGCGTTCATTGTCAGAAAAACACTTTTTCATTTATGCTGTTCGTTGTTGGAACCGACTACCACATGATATTAAGACTATAAGAAATGCCACGCAATTTAGGATTAAGTTAGAATCACACCTAGGAGCCACGAACCATTGAAAGTAAATAAATAAATAAATAAATGAAATAAATGTCTCAGTATTGTTTTTAATGCTAATTATATATATTTATTAAACATTTAGATTTAAGACAATTTTTAAGTAGGGACTATAACTGTTTATACTAAATTTGTTCAACTTATGTGACTAGCGCTCTAAATTATAAGTATTATGTACTTGTAGCGTTAGGATGATTAGAAAATAAAGAAACAAAGAAACAAGATATCTATATAGTATCAGTCTCATCGTTTCTTCTGAAAACGATGGAAAGACTCCTGGATCTCCACCTGAGAAGTAAGCTCACACCACGAATGTTCAGCGGTGCGCAACACGTCTACCTTAAGGGTAGATCTGTTGACACCGCACTACATGAAGTGGTAGGGAGCATTGAGGAATCGCTGAATCAGAAGGAGTTCGCGTTGGCGGCCTTCCTCGACATCGAGGGAGCTTTCAACAACGTCAGGACCGAGTCGATTACGGCTGCTCTTTCCAATATCGGCTCACACCCGATGATTACTCACTGGCTAAGGAACATGCTTAGCAGCCGAGTGATCAACTCCACTCTCTGTGCAAGCAACGTAAGAAGAAGAACAACGAGAGGCACTCCGCAGGGGGGAGTTATATCCCCGCTTCTTTGGAACCTGGTTCTCAACGAACTTCTTCTTACCTTGAAGTTTAACGGATGTAGGGTGACAGCATATGCAGATGACCTGGTTCTAATGGTAACGGGTAAATTCTTACCCACAATCAGTGAGCTATTAGAATCTGCCCTTGCCAGAACCCTAAGATGGGCACACCAGAACGGTCTAGGGGTCAACCCACAGAAGACCCAACTGGTGCTGTTCACAAGGAAATACAAGATCCCTGAGTTCACACTCCCATCCATTCGGGGAACGCAGCTCAATCGGGTCAACGAAGCGAAATATCTGGGCGTCGTTCTTGACTCAAAACTCTCTTGGAAGAGAAACTCTGAGGAAAGAATGAAGAAGGCATTAGGCGCGTACTATGCCTGCAAAAAGACCTTTGGTAGGAAGTGGGGACTGCAACCGTATATCATTCATTGGTTATACACAGCAGTCGTCAGACCTATCCTTACCTATGGAGCGCTGGTATGGTGGAAGGCGGCCAACACCAAATCCCACCTAAACAACCTCCATAAGGTACAAAGAGCAGCTTGCCTGGGCATTACAGGATCCCTGCGATCCACACCCCAGGCGGCCCTGGATGTAATCCTGATATAATCCAGTAGACACTTTCCTGAAGTGTGAAGCTTCGAGAAGCGCAGTAAGACTCCGGGAACTGAAACTTCTCAAAGCATCTACTTCAGGCCACAGCAGTATCCTACAGGAAGTAGGAATAAGTGCAAAGGCAAAGGGAAGTGACTACTGCATACCAGTTCAGAAATGGAACGACAACTTTGGAACACGGTTCCCAGAGAGAGAAGAATGGAAGCAAGACACTACCATCAGGGAGAACGAGCTATCCATATATACAGACGGTTCAAAAACGGAAGAAGGCACAGGAGCAGGCATCTTCTCCGAAGAACTTGCGACACAGCTCTCATTCCGTCTACCAAACTGGTGTAGCGTTTTCCTGGCAGAGATTTATGCTATCTGGCAGGCGGCTAAATTCAATCTTGGTCGACAGCCAGGCGGCTATTAAGGCTCTGTCATCAAACGCAACAAAGAGCGTCCTAGTCCGCAGCACGGCGACAGCACTGAACCAAATCCAACAGCACTCTATCACCCTCGTCTGGGTACCTGGTCACGCAGGCATACCGGGCAACGAGGGAGCAGACGAGTGCGCTAGGAACGGCTCAGCGCTGCCAGCGACGCAAGCGGTTACGGACATTCAAAGACCCCTGCAGGACATCATGACGGAATTGAGTGGAGGGCCAGAAATAGGGCAGAACGACAATGGGACCTCGCACCCGGTTGTCACATCTCCCGATCACTCTGGCCCAGATACTCACCCAAAAGAACTTCCCAACTCCTGCACTTTAGCAAGAACAGGATGAGAACTATGGTAGGAGTCATAACGGGGAACTGCACCATCGGTCAAATGGCCACCAGGATGCGCGTGCCCCACCATGACTTCTGCCGTAGCTGTGGAAACGAGGAGGAAATAGAAAGCATCCATCACCTTCTAAGCGAGTGCCCTGCACTTCTTAGGAAACGCACCCAGCATCTGGGCAAACCATTCTTTGAAGACCTGGGCAGTCTGGCAAATGTGCCCCTAGAGGACCTCGCTCTTTTTGTAGACTCTTCAAAATAGTTCAAATAGAGAGTTTGCGCAGAATCTGACCGTTAATTCCCACTACCCCCTCCCCTCCCACTCCCCCCACCCCTTTACTAGGCATCACAATGGGCCAAAAGGCCTCTGGGTGAACTCGGCCTTTGCCGAGCAGCCTATTTAACCTAACCTAACCTATATAGTAAGCTGTCATAGCAGAACATATAGTCTGAAAAGTAGTCTTACTTAGAAAAACTTATGACATCTGTGAAACAACAACTTCGTATGTTATTTTATGTCTCCTATGCTCGAACACAACAACAAAATGTCATATGAACGCGGCCGAACCGACACAACATCAAAAATCGGTTCTCCCTCTTATTATTTTTTGTTATTGTTGAAATTATTGGTGTAGTGTATGTTTTACGCTGGTGCTCGTCTGGGCACTACCATATTCGAATCGTGCGTGAGAAAAATATGCTTTCCGCAAATCATACTTCCTGATACAAAATTCGACATTTTTACCACGATGAAAAAATATGATGTTGTCTGTTCAATGACTTGATGTATACAGGGGTGTAGAACGAGCTTACCAGCGCTAAAAAATCAATAATGTTGGTAGCGAAAACAAAAGAGCACGCAAAGATTGTTTGGTTTGGGCCTAGGGGAAAGTACGCGAGGTCTTTGCGTAGAACAACAAACGCGCGTGTCTCGCGTAAAGGGCATGGGCGCCCCTGTTCTATCAGAAGCAACATGCCAAAGATGGTTTCAACGGTTCAGAAATAACGATTTTGATGTGAGAAATGAAGAACGTGGAAGTGTTGTGTGTTCGCATCCACAACCACACCCCGACTTATCTCAGACTTGGGCATAAAGGTCCCAAAAATGGAGATTGACGACTAATTTATGTTTCTTTTTCATTTGTTTATTTAGACAAAGAAATCGAAACTATTAATTCCATTCGAGCAATGCAATTCGAGCAAAAATGGCGGTAGATCTACCCAGAGCATAACCACATGACAGAACCTCAACTGGATGGACAGATAAAAAACCCTTATCCTCTGGTTTTATTTAAATCATCAAGTGGCCTTTGATTTTTTTTTGTGACCACAAAACAAGCGAAACGAAAAGAAGCCTCCCCAAATGGAACCAGCAGCAACATGTTGTTAACCCAATGACATCACAGCCATGTGGGAGGGTTCAAGGACAAGCCGGTGTCGTTGGGTCACATGCGATTACGATTTGCTTTAATTTATTTTTATTTTCAGAGTTTATGGCGTCACAAACATTTGCGTTAATTCCCTTACTCACATACATACCTACATACGCACATTATTTACACACATGTAAAGGCATATTGGTTTTTATGTGGCAAATGCCCTCATCATTTGCCCTTCCTACCCCATTTTCAACTTGAATTTCCGTTAGTTTTAAAGGCCTGAACGTGCGCCACATAAGCAACTTTGTGTGTGAGTGGTGCAACATTCGGGCAGGTCATAAAATAAAAATTGCGGACCAGAACTATTTATGCACTCTGGCAGCCATTTCGTTTCCTACTGCGTCATATAATTAAATGAACATATTGATCAGTTTTATGCCCCTACAAATGGGTTGGAATCGTAAAAAACTGACATTGACGATGAACCCTGAAATTATAAACAAAATCTAAGCTAACAAGTCTCCGCCCCTAATATGAACTATTTCTGAATTTCTCAAATTAAAATAATGGAGAAAAAAATATACGCACACACAAATTCCTTATGTGCCTCCTGTGAGGGTTGAACTCACGACCTTTGGTTTACGAGACCAACGCTCTACCACTGAGCTAAAGAGGCGCCGCCTAAGCGGCTGCCAAATGCTTTATACAACACACGTCGCTGAGCAATGTAATCTCTTAAGAGCACTGCTTTGCTTGAAACTTTCAAATTGAAAGAGAAAGAACAGCAAGAGAGAGAGGGAGAGTGAGAGGGATCTTTAACTAAGAGCGAGTTGTCTTGTGCAACTGGAAGAGCATTAAATATTAAACTATGAACGTTTGTGCTACACAATAGAAACACACATTTTGATAAATATTTGTTTAATTGTTTAAATATTTTTCGTATGTAATAAAATTGGTTTAATTGCAGCCACGTTTCAATTTTGCTTGTATAATTGTGAAGTAAACAGATTCCATGAAATGTGCAAACTTGTACTTAGATATTTTTTATATTAATCAACAATCGTTTTTTGTACAAATAATTTTAATTTACAATTAAAAAAAAAGTATTTAAATGAGCTTTATCATTAAGCTGCCTCCTGTGAGGGTTGAACTCACGGCCTTTGGTTTACGAGACCAACGCTCTACCACTGAGCTAAAGAGGCGACGCGGAGAGCGGCGCAAAATACATTTTATAAACCTAGGCGTGGACGAGTCGTTCAAAATTGGATGCGATCATGCGATCATAAAGTGACAATGGCAGTGTTCAGCAGAAGGATTGATCGCTGAGCAGGTATCAGAAAAAATAGTACATCAATAGCATAGTAAAAAGTTCTGCTGAACTATTATTATGCTGAACGAAGTGCTTAATTTTTGTAGAAAAACATGAAGAGGGCTTTTCTTAAAGTTCTAAAATGTCAATATATTATTTAATTTATTAAAATTATTTATCGCCCATAAAAACTTATTTTTAAATTAAGGGCATAAAATTAACCAAGATATTAATATTGGTAACGATACAAAAAAATATCGACATGCAATAGAGGTTGGTGGTAGCAAAATCACTTGAAAAGATGCGCACTATTTAATCAAGAAATGCGTCTCAATTATGATACGTATAATTGGCTATCATGATACCGTACCCCAGTGGAGTTCAGCAGGAAGATCATTGAAAATATATAATTGATCAGGGAGCAAGTTATTCTGCGGAATGCGGCCAGGGTATGAATTTATCACTTAGATAACTGGGGAAAAGAGTTTGCTCAGATATGAAGATTGTCGGCCGTAGGGTTGCTAGATATTAAAAAAAATTTTTGTATAGATCTTTATTGATATTTTTTTCGCTATTGAAAAAGTACCATTTCGACTTTGATAGTTTCTATATCTTTAAAGATATGGCTATTTTGTATACCTTTGAAGAGGGTAAATTAAAATTGTCCAGATGTTTGTAACGCATAGAAGGAAGCATTCCCGGCCACATTAAGTATATATATTCTTGCCCAGCATGACGAGCTGAGTTGCTTTAGCCCTGATCGTCCGTGTTTCCGTCAGTTTTAATGCAATCTCCTCCGTCAGTTTGAAAGCCATCTTCACCGGCCGGATCGGATGACTGCGGCATAAATGTGCCATACGAACGATCGATCGAAAAACAAGTTTTAGTAAGAAAAACTTTTTTGTTATAAATGGACTCATCAACAGACTTCAAATTGATAAGTTGTCTATGCTTTTTCATGATTCCACCAAGTTTGGTTGAAATCGGAAGTCTATATATTATAGCTGTCATAAAAAAGCTAGGTTTTAAAAATAGTTTAAGTAAGACAGCCTTTATTTGTTTTCAATGGAAGCGTCTTCAAAATTGATGCGAGCTGCAAGCGTATATAAACTTCGGTTGAGCCAAAGTTAGTTTTTCACTATATTTTTTATAAAAATATGTCAACTATTTTTAGCCCCCGGACGGGTGGCTTAGCGGCTAGTGTGCAAAAGGTCGTGGGTTCGATCCCGCCTCGGAACATCTAATGAAAAGTTTTTTCTTTTTCTCAATTCCACTTCCTCTAAAGTTTTGTCATTAAAGGACTATACTCAGATAAGATACAAATTTAGTTCGGCACAATACTTCACATGAATAGAGCCACAGTTGAGCATTTTTCAAATCTGATACTCTGTAGAGCAGCAGTCTTATCTAAATGGAGTATAGTGAAAAACTAAAATTTTATCTCATCTGAGTATACGCCTTTAGACAAAAAATCTAGTGCAAAAACCGGTCTTAAATCACAAATTTTAGTAGAAGTGGAATTGAGAACTTGGCTGATAGCACAAAATTATTTCGAAAGTGGAGTCGATTCGTGTTCCGATAAAAGTAAACCAAAGGAAATTTGCGCCTTCAAACGTTTTGCCATGCGCCAAGTGAAATAAAAGGTAAGTTACAAATTTGGCATATAAAAATATAACCTACCTACAAAACGAAAATCAATTATCATTCTTTGGACATTTTTAGATTTTTTGGTAACTTGAAACAGTCGTTTGTAATGTAGAGTAAATTACAAATAATAAGCAGAACACCTCCTATTTCTTTGAGGCTAGCGAAACCGAAAATTAACACGAGAAATATTCGTATTCTGAAATTCACATCACGAAAGCACTGACCAGAGTCGATAGGCTTTATCAATCGATTGTCGTGTATCGTTGGTTAAATGATATCGTCGTGATAATTTCTCTTGTGGCAATAACCCACCCGACAATTTCTCGTATGTATCCGGACATACGAGAATTACGATAGTTTCTCTTATAATCGAAATCCGTTTTACTTAAGAGATGCGGGTTTCAAACGGACATTAGCTATTTTTTCTCTATATGTGACAGCAGCAAAGAAGAGAAACAAAGAGAAAAGAAAAATGCACAGAAACTCAGCTGCGAAAAAACGTATTTGAGACCTCAAAGCATTGTAAAAAATATCGGAAAAATATAGAAAATTTTAAAAACAACAAAACTTAAAAACCAAAAAAAAAAAAAAAGAAAATCAAAATAATTTTAATTTCAATGCCATGAATAGGATTCGACCCCACGACCTCGCGGCTGCACGGCAAATGTCTTGCCATTCTACCACCGGTCTTGATTGCATTCTTTACTGTCATGTCGCCACCGTCTCGCGCGACACTGTTGTATCGGTGAACGTTAAGATGTCCGTCGTTCGTGTTAGAGTGCCGAGGTCCTGAGTTCTCGAGTCCCAGTAAGGGTAAGTAAAAAAAAGAAATAATAATAAAAAAAAGTTGTATTTAAAAAATTATCACAGCAAAAGTATGACTTTTTTTTCGATCCGTTTTCGCTATCGAGAAAGTGTCGAGAACGGATCCGAAAACGGATATCGAGAACTTATGTTTTGCTGCCACAAACTGAGCGACAGGTAATACTTTTTCGGACCGAGAACGGAACACATTCTCGATAGTTTTGTGAGAGAAACCTTCGAGAAAATGTCGAAAACGGATCCGTTCTCGATACCGGTTGTCGGGTGGGAAGGGATATACAATGTGCTCGATTGTGTTGCACAATAAACTTAAATTAAAATTTGTTAATTGGAAGTGCATACACAGAAACAAAAATTCGAGATATCCGAGATATCTTGGATTAAATCAATCCCAAACGTTGGCCCATATTTTCTCATTCCAAGTACGAGTAGGATTGACTTGATCTCAGATATCTCGGATCTAGTACGACTCTTTCTTGAAATTTCAATCCGAAGGTCCAGATCAAATCAGTTTTTTTTTGTCTGTATACGTCTACACTGCGGACTCTACAGTCTACAAAGTCTACAATATACGTTGAAGTCTCACAAAACTGGCTCTAAGCTGAGCAATATTTCGACCTTCTGAAATTTTGAGCACAACGACACAAATTTTCAAAACTTTGCTGGCCCACACCATTTTGAAGTCAGTTCTTATGTACAATTTCTCGCTAAATCCGAATCAGGTGTCTAATTGTAAGCAAGTATAACAGTTTTTGAGATATAGCTAAAATACCTTTTTTTTAGTCTTAAGAAAAAGTTAACTTACTAAAATCTCAATATCTTTGGATACGGATTTTTTTGAAATACAAACAAACACAACACAATTTAACAGCCTTTTTTTATTGGGGTCATTTATTGAGAACAAATGAAATTTGGTTAAGTTGTAGATGGTCAAAGATCAAAATTTTTGAAAATTTTTGTGATTTTTAAATTTTTTTATGTGTTGACTAATCGTTTCAGCGTTAAACCAAACAAAAGGGGTATATATTTTAATTTGACACGATAGACGAGAAACTCACCTAATTTTTCATTTCATAAAAATCAAGAAGAGAAGTTCAAGAAGAGCGAGGCCAAAAAGTGAGATTGTATTGGTGTGCGATATTAAAGCGACACAGCCCAGCTTTGAACTGCATCGAATGTATGCAATGTATGTAATTTTTGTATGCCCACGAGATAGGAATGTGCCTGTCCCTGCTCTAGAGCGCTCTCTCTCTGGCTTTTGAACAAAATTTTAAGAGAGCCTGGAGCCAGCTCTATAGCCAGCACGGAAAAATCGTGTGCAAAAAAATCGTATGGCGTTACTCATCTTAAAGATTATATTAATCTTTGGTTTCACTGTCTTGTTTATACTAAAAATGACTTAATACTGTTGTCCGATTGCGTCTTTTATGCCAATTTACTGTTTCACGTATCGGGAACCCACAATAGTCACCCATCATCACCTCGTTCCACCTCTTGCTTAAAAAGTGACTTAAACTTTATATTTTCTTTGTCCATAGTGAATTCAACTCTTTCGGACCAATCTTTGGTATCATGATGATGGGCTTAAGCGCGACTTTCCCTTTTGCATAAAAAAACAGCAAAGCTTAGTGTAGCCTTGCTGTAAGCCAGTCACTATGGACACTTCCTTTAGATCAGCACAGATATTCCATTCGTGATCGCCGGTACTTAATGAGTGCCAGCAATTTAGAAATCGATTCGTTTGATTCCTTGACGTTCACTGAACTGTACCGATGGATTTTGTTTCCTTGATGCAAAAACACCGCAATAGCAAAACTTTTCCTCCTTGCAATAGTACTGAGCAACAGGATATGTTTACAAAACCTTGCTTAACATCGCCATTTTTTATTGAATCTTAATGATTGTAGGCAAAAAGTTTTCGTAATTAAACAGTCTATCGTGTCAAAATAAAATATTTTGACATTTTGTGAACACTTATACTGAAATGCTAAGCCAAAAACCGAAAAAATTTAAAAATCACTGAAATTGTCATGAAATTTTAACTTCCACCAAATTTCAATCAATTTTAACAAACAACCCCTTTTCGAAAAGTTTATTAAATTTTCTTTAATTCTTTTTACAGTTTGTACAAATCGGTGCACTACAGCCAAAGATAATAGCTATATAATGCACATAGCTTTTTTTAAAGCCGAAAAATGGGGTTTTAAGCAACATTTTCGCTTGAATATTACATTTTCATACATTTAATTAATTAGTTATTTTAAAATATAATTTACTCTCACGAAAAATATAACTTCACTTTTAAAGTTTAAAAAAAAAAAAAACTTGCTCTTCCGGCGTTGCCTCCTGTGAGGGTTGAACTCACGGCCTTTGGTTTACGAGACCAACGCTCTACCACTGAGCTAAAGAGGCGATGTGAGACGGGCTGCCAAATGCCATACACAAAACAAGGCTGGGCAAGAGAGAGAGAGAGAGTGTGATAGTCAGATAAGCGCTGAGAAGCATGCGCACTGCAGGGCAGAGAGTCAATGCTGCTTGGCATTATTTAATATTTCGTTTAATAAACCTTTTTAAACAAATTAAAGTTTAAAACAAATAAATTAGACTTTTACATACATTTTAATTAATTGTTAAAAGCTTGGAAAACGGCTAAAATGTGCAGCTAAACAAACCACTTTTTAATTTTGCCGTCAAACATTGTTTGCTACTACAACTAATTAAGTTTCGAGTGCTGATAAGATTGGTTGTTTATCTACTACAATTAGTAAGTGTATAATTATTAACTTATTAAACTAAGTATATAAATTAACAAAGTTCTTACATTTTGATTCCTATTTTTCGAACAATTCTTATAACGGCAGGAAATAATATTTTTAAACCAGATTTGTCTGATTTTAATGCCCTTTTCATTGCAAAAGTAAGCAACTTTAACACTTTTCAAGACTTTGCCAAATACCAATACGAAACCGAATTCCACAATGAACTAAAACCTTAACAGAACCTTTCACAGAAACGGAAGTTTCTGTACTTACCAAACCCTAACCCGATATAGTACCATTCGGTTTGATTTCATGATTATTAGGAAGAGGATTATTATAGTCAATCCATCAAGAGCCATTCCCTTGCTCTTTGAGCTATTACTTAATAGACCTCCTAAATTCGAAATTTCCAAATGTCAGTTAAATGTCTGTCGCTAAATCCATCATAATCAAGCCATGTCTCGTTACATCGTCCAAGGCACTCGCAAAACATCACTCATTGCCATAAACATTTGTACCACACGAAGAACTCACCGCTCTCGTCGCACTTTTACTGCACAATATGTGACCCACAAAGCGGAAATGCTTTTGTGGCGGCCCAAAATGGTAACATTTCCTTTTGCAAACAGACCCAAAAAAAAGCGAAAAAACTAAGATTCAAATTTCTCTAGTCCTCAGGCACAATACAAGCCATTCAGTATTGTCTGGCCTTGGGTTTGTTTCAACTTGAGCAGCCAACCCAATGACAAATTCACTTGTCACATAACACACAATTGTTGTGAGCGATGGGTTCCTCCTTTGTCGAGGAGGACAAGAGATGGTTGGAAGCCGCCAGATGTGCGCGATATGTGAGTGACAATTCTATTAGTTGCAAATTGAGCAACCGGGCCAACCAGCTAACCTGAGCCCACCAACTGGCAGCGGAACACGCAAACGAGCAATTAACACCCGCCTTAACTAGGGCCATTAACATGGGTCCCAGCACCAGAGTTATACACATTTGTGTAGTTGTATGACATATCCACTATGTTTTTGCGATAAATAGTTTTGATATTTTTACATTGCTTATTTGGACAAACTACTTGGTCTAAATAGTTAGAAAAGAATTAATTTTGAAGATTTGCTTTTTTTTTATAGTTACGTTCAAAATTCTACTACGTTCAAGGAAAACATGAAAATGATTTATTATTTGTGTTAGATATAACATTTTATTTTAGTTCTTTTATTTTATTTTTATTTTAGTGGGCTTTAAGACAGAAAAGAAGTCCCAAATTTCCAACATTAAAAGAATACCAAAAGACTTACAGCTTAGCTTTCCACTAAAATGCCTAAGTAGAAGCCTCCAGAGCCCAATTATCTTTGTTCACCAAATATATGTGGAATTGGGGCTTTAATTTCACAGCCCCTGAGTGTTTATTATTAAGATACTAGCTGAACACCCGGCGTCGCCCGGGTTCTTATGATTCTTAAGAGAGCGCTTATATTTAATCTAGTGCAGGCTGCATGTCGGTATTTTGGACCGTTCCATCTTTTTCTCTATATAAACGTCTTCATGATAATCTAAAATCCGTTTGGTTAATACTTTCTATTTACCCGTCTACAATTGCCGTCTATCAAATTTTCACAATAATCCAGGCTCAAATCAAAAATTTGCAAATTTCGCAATATTTTGGACCGTGTAATCGACAGCTTCCATTTACCAACGCCGGCATTGTAATATAAGCACTAAGCGCTTTCATAAATACTCATAAGGCTATTTTGGAAAATTTCGCGATTTTTGGACCTTAGAAACCTTTTCGGGCAAGCGTTGCCCAAAGTTTTATGGCAATCGGTTGAACGGTATAGTTTTTGAAATTTCGCGGTTTCCGGCCCATTTCTTCAGTTTAGATACTTTCGCGGGCAAGCGTGCAACCATTCCTTAAAGCTTCATCAAAATCGAACATTTTGCAAATTTCGCGGTTCTTGGAACATTTTCCGCCCTTTTCTTCTACTTGGAAACTTTTCCGGGCAAGCGTCGAACCACTATCCAAAGATTTACCTATTTATAACTTTCGCGGTTTTTGTACAATTTTCTGCAAATTTCTTCAACTTAGAAACCCTCCCGAGCAAGCTTTCAATTCATTCCGCAAAATTTGATTGCCATCGAATGAACGGTATAATTTGGCGAATTTCGCGATTTTTGGACCTTAGAAACCTTCGCGGCCATGCGTCTAACCATTGACCAAAATTTCATCGCAATCGGATGAACGTTATAGTTTTTGAATTATCGCGGTTTTTGGACTATTTCCCGCCCATTTCTTCAAATCAGAATCCTTCACTCGCAAGCGTCCAAACATTCTGCAAAGTTTATAACAAACAAACATTTTGCAAATTTCGCGGTTTCTTCTACTTGGAAACCTTCCCGTGTAAGCGTCGATCAATTTCCCAAAGTTTCAGCGAAAACTTAAATCTTCCAATTTTCGCGGTTTTTGGACCGTTTTCCGCATTTTTTTTCAATTTAGAAACCTTTTCGGGCAAGCGTTCAATCAAAAATTCGTGAAGATCGGTTCAGCGGTTTAGACGCCCATAAGGGACAAACATACAAACATACTTTCACTTTTATGTAGATGTATAGATATGTTTATTAATAGTTAAATAAGTATGATTATAAATGTAATCTGAATTTCACTTTGTTGCGTTGTTTTGTCGTTTTGCAGAGAGCGTCGTCTCTCTGCACGTCTTTCGTCTTTTTCGGCAACTTCTAAACTGCTCTATTCGTCTTGTGTAACAAACTTGCCACCTCGTCGTAACTTCGTGTTGCACAGCTGTTTGGGGAGGGCTTGGCAATGCAGCGTTGCCAGGCCATTCCCACATATATGCATAGCGCAAATAATGTGCTGTAAAAAAAGAGTTTTACAAAATGCTAGAAAAAAGTAGTGAAAAGCAGCGATTTAAAGTATTAAGAACGATCGTTAAAAACTAGATTGGATAAAAAGAGTTATAATTTAAGGGAGAATTGCTACTTGGCAAACATTTTTTTCCGATTTTTTTTTGGCATATTTATATAGTTTGGATATTTGGATTTCTTTAAATTAGAAATACTTTAGAAGATATAGCCCTTTTAATGACTCAAAGTGACACGATTGCCTAGCAACTGCAAACTTTAAGCGCGTTTATCTCGAAACCTCGTTTTTCTAGCGGCACTGATTGCGCCCGTAGTTCTAAGCCGATTTTGATGAAACACAGTGCAATCGACGCAGATATGTCACCATTATGGCCCCTAATTCAGTCATAATTTAAAAAATTTTTATACTATTTTTTTTTTACACTAAACTACAAAAAAAAAATTGCCCAAAATTGATTTTTCATTTTTCAATGGCCGCCATTTTGGAAAAAAAATCGCAAAATTAAGATTGAAAGAGGGGCCCGAATAACATCTGTACTGAATCTAACGCCGTTTACTGCTTCCATTTCAGATGATCCGAAGTGGAGCTATCCGTGCCGCCAGCAGCATACCTTTTTTCGACGTACAACTTTTTTGAACAGCCCTCGTACAAAGGAAAACTTTTTATTTAATTTAATATGTTCTTAATACAATAAAAGAAACAGAATTTAAATAAATATTTCCGTTTTCAAATAAGATTTTTTTAAAAAAGGTCCAAAAACAGCCTTTCAAACAGCAATACCCCCTTAAGCTCCGAGGATTTCAAATTAAAATAGTTTACCTATTTGTGACCTGTTTCTAGTAGAATTTTTCTTATATATTTTGGAATGCTGAACTCGAATAAAGATTTCAAGTGGATACGTTTTTAAATATGCATTTTGAATAATGGATAAATAGCGAAACCGTTATCCGAAATAAACCGTTTCAAATAACGTACCGAAACCGGAATCGGAACTGGTAAACATGTTTTTTTGAGAACCGAATACCGTTTACCGTTGTTATTAGAGCCGATAGAACAGAAATGAAACCGAAACGGTTTCGGTTTTCTGCCTTTTCAGAGCACAACGTTTAGAAGGAACTAAGCCACCCCTCCGTACAATGAGACTTGAACGAAATTCTCTCAGCTTATAAAGCAGAGGCAGGAAAAAAAATACATTTACATTTTCGCATTGGTGTGTGTGAGAGCAGCGCAAAAATTGCTGCTTAGAGAATTTTAGTATGCACACGAGATAGGAATGTGCCTGTCCCTGTTATAAAGGGAGCTTAACGTATATTCAAACATTGATTGACATGTTTTACACCGAGGATGCTCGAGATGACAGTTCATTGATTGTGATAGGTTATCGCTAGATGGCTCGTGATATAGATTTTTGAATTGTAGTTTATATACAACGAGCAAAAATGTAAAAAAAAAATGGAAATATGGACAAAATGTACACTTTCGATATACGAAGGTATGTAGGGGCTAGGGAGCTGCACGAGTAAAAAGTAATCTTTTTTGAGTACAACGATTACCTTTTTTGTAATCATGTAATTGTTTGTATGATTAAGATTATATCCGATTACTACTCGTGACTATTTTCCGAGTAGTACTCATGTAATCGTCTTAAAAATTGAGTCGTAGTAAGCCAATTTTTGCTGCTGCTTTCAACTCTGCTTCTACGAATTCCTTATAGAGTGATATTATATATATAACAAATGTATAACAAAATGGGTGTTAGCTGAGTGGTTAGGATTGCCGGCATAAATTTTAGATTTGCTGGTTCAAGACCCTGTTCAAAATATTTTTTTTTTAATTCGATAATAAAATAATAATAATAAATGAAAAAAAAATATTCTCGGCCAGCACCAGGACTTGAAACACAACCCCCAGTCTAAGAGACTAGAGCTTCGTGCGCAACACCATCACAGATCCTTTCGTAAAAAACGTTCAAGAAAAACAAAACACCGATAGCAAAGCCTGTACGTTCGAATAAAATATTGGAAAATAACCAAAAGTAACTTGTTACTACTCGTCGAGTACGATTACAAATGAGCATTATTACTGTCATTTTACTAAAAGTAATCATACTCATTTCTAATCGTACTCGGCGAGTAGTAACATGTTACTTTCTTACTTACTCGTGCAGCTCTCTAGTTTAGGCTCTTAATGTCATACTGAACATTTTTTACAGTACCACAATTATCTATCATTTATTGGATTTCATTATTTCTTTTCTGAGATTGAGATTCAGAAGACTATTTTTAGAAATTCAAAATCTATATTCATTCGATCTGGCCGGTTGCGACAAATGTGCAGCTGTTTTGTTATTTGTAATTGTGACCAACTGACAAATTAAAGAATGGAGTGGGTTTGGAGACTTAGTTTTTTATCTGTTGGATTCTTCTTTTAGAACACCCCGTAAAAATTTTCCTCCCCCGTCAGGGAATCGAACTCTGGGGACCTCGGGGGACTAAACACGCATAGCATAGCAACTGAACTTAATCTCTTTGAAAGGTTTGCGAAACTTTAGCGTGAGTTTGCTTTTATACACATATATGATACGGATTAAGTCAATGTCTTAAAAGATTTAACTATACCAGGATATTTAATGAGAAAATAAGATCCAATGTTTTCAAAATTTGAATGAAATTTCATTTCATATTCCCAATCAGTGAAGGTCAAATTTCACCCTATTTTTTTTACCGCAATAAGTCAATTTACCTTATCGCATAAACATAATATGATTTCCACTATGGTGTCACACCTGTTCGTCTCTCTTTCTATACTTATTCCGTGCTCAACCCAATCCGAATGATTTACGCACAGGCAAGGGGCAAATTAATTGCCACTAATCAAGTGATTTGAATTTTTCATGCCAAGACCTCGTAAAGGGTTCTCTTGCTTTTCTCTAAGTTCGTTGTAAAAGCAGCATAAAACAATTTATGGCGTTTTATAGCATCACTAATTACACGCCAGCGCCAGGACTGATTAATAGCCATCAAAACTGAAATTGGTGGCTCAAGGAGAAATGAGTGGGTGGAAACTCTGGCATATGTTCATTGATTTTCTTCACTTGTACATACATACATACATACTCACGCACTGCAGATAAATGGGGCTAAACGACTGGATTTATGTATGTGGTCCAGGGCAAGACTGAGAGCAGCCGGAAAATTAAAGAAAAGGCTCGCAATAACGCCCCACAATCTTTGGGTCAAGAAGCTAATTTATAGCATGGTGTCCAACGAGTTGTGAGTTGGCATATTTTGTGCTTCCTACCCTCTACCCCACATTTTCTTTGGGTAGTTGTTTAGATGCTGGCATTCATCTTCATTTGATGTTTGATTTTTTGTTTTTAGGGACGAGTAAATGTTCATTTGGCTGTGGAAATTCCTGAAGCATCAAGGAAACTAATTTTGCATTCCATTTGAGTTGCTTGGGGTTTGTTTGATGGAATAGGGAAGTACATGTTAAAGAAAGTTTGGCATCAGGTGCAATGCAATCTTAATTTAAGCAATGAAGGGCTTAAGTACATAATTGAACTTTGAAAACAAGGGCAATTGATAAGCCAGCAACAAACGAATTTGATCTAAGGAAATGTTCTCATAAGACATTTAGTTTCTAAAATAAAACGAAATCATTTTCAAATTGAAGCGATATTACAAGAAAAAGAAATAGAGGAACTAAACTCATGTTTTTAGCAAATGTTTTGAGAAAATTTGGGACGGCAAGTTCTTACGTACCATCTTTGACGGTAGACGGTGGGTAGTGTGAATTAGGTATTATTACTCACAGCGACATCTGAGGAAGATTAGCAAACATTAATTCAACTTTTATGTCACTATCCCGCTCTTAGTGGGATGAGATTCAGAACATTATGTTTTCCTAAAACGATATACCTCCGCGCCGAGATATGTCGCTTGTAACACGGCGGAATATCCATCTCCTCCTCGCGGAGATATGTATCCCCTGTAACAAGCTCGCTTTAAAAACAACTTAGTTCCGCTTAAGGATATGTCGCTTGTCACACGACGGAGATGTGTCGTTTCAAAACAGCATTCCTCCGTAACCCGTCAGAGATATGTTGCTATAGACATCTTAACCAAACCTTACCATGGTAAGAAAACGCGGTATTTTGGAAAGACAAATATTAATTTGAAAATAATTTTTCATATCCGCAAAAATTTTTTGGATTTGTTCTCTGAATCTCACTGGTTGGTAACCCGAAATGCGTAAATCGGAACATTCCGGCGTTTTTAAGTCGGATGCATTTAAGTTAGTGAAATGAAAAGTCAAAAGGAAATGTCGCTCAAGATAAGAACTGCCGAGCCATGAAACAACTTTTTTAATATTTTTTCACCATTTTAGAATATTTCTTTGATATTTGATATTTATTGAGTTTGTGCTTCCTTATGCTACAAGTACAGAGACTGTTTAGTTATTGCATAAGACACGAAAATCAATCACTTGAAAATAATTTGCTTATTCTAAACTAATCTAACAGAGGGTGATAATGATAATAATTCAAATTTTATGGTGCATATATTGATTTTAATTGCGATTTAAATTGTGGCGCGCTTCTTATTGTTTTTAATGAATTTGGTAGCTGATTACAAAGCCTAACAGAATGCACAAAGAAATGCTTATCTGAGCATGACAATCGATTTTTTATGTTTTTAATATTGGTTCGTCGTGAAGAAGCAAAGTCTATGTTGTCATATAAGTATGCCGGTTCGGTTGTCATTATAATTCGGTGAAGTTGTGTTACGACTCTAAGTTTGACCCAAGATTGCATAGATATTCCAAAGATGTTATCTGCATGTTCACTGATGTGACCAAATCTACTAATTTTGAACACATATCTAGCGATGTTGTTAAAAGCGACCCTTAACCTCTCTTGACTTGCAGCGCTACAACTTCCGAACAATTCAACTCCGTAAAACAGAGATGGTATTAAATATGATTTTGCAATTAATAGTCGTAAACCGTGTTTGGTATCAAAATTTTGTGTCAGATAGAGCTGCCTGAGTATGCCATATGTTCGACCTGTGTTTTACATATGTGATCTTGCCATGCTAGTGTGCTGTTTAATGTTATGCCCAAGTTGTCTGCCTTGTCAACATAATCAATTTGGCTTTTGCCAATCTGAACCTTATTTAGTCCATTATCATTTATTACTTTTTTGTAAATTATCATACATTTGGATTTTTTAGGGTTTAATAGTAGACCATTATTCTTTGACCAGGAGTTAATAACAGAAAGCTCACTATTTGTTACATTAACACACTCAGAAATATTACATAGAGGAAGACTTACGTAGATTTGGACGTCATCTGCATACGAGGTGTGTTCAAAAAGTATCGCGAATTTTGAATTTTCGCGGGTTACGTATATTCGAAATTCAATTTTTTTGTGGCGTTATGTTGGTACTCATGTCTCTCACTTATGCCGACAAGCTACGGCCATTTTGAATGTTCACTTAATTGTTGACAGCTGCTTTGCTTGCACGTGTTTTGGATCGTGTTTCGATTTTTACCTATTCAAAAAAATGGATCAAAGAACCTGTATCAAATTTTGTGTGAAAAACGAAATTAAGTGCGCGGATGCATTCCGAATGTTGACTGTGGCATACGGAGAAGCTACCTTGGACCGAAGCAACGTTTATCGGTGGTACAAAATGTTCTCAGAAGGCCGAGAAGATGTGAACGACGAAGAGCGTGCCGGACGCCCGAGCACTTCAACAACAGACGAAAAAATTAATGAAGTGGAGAAAATGGTATTGGCCAATCGTCGAATCACCGTTAGAGAAGTTGCTGAGTACCTAAACATATCGATTGGCTCGTGCCATTCGATTTTTATTAATGATTTGGGCATGAGACGGGTCGCCGCGAAATTCGTACCAAAATTGCTCAATTGCGACCAAAAACAGCATCGCATGAACATTGCTAATGAGATGTTAAACTCTGTCCGCGATGACCCAAATTTGCTCCAGAGGGTCATAACTGGTGACGAATCGTGGGTTTATGGTTATGACGTGGAAACCAAAGCTCAATCATCTCAATGGAAGCTGCCGCACGAACCAAGTGAAAGTTTTGCTGAAAGTTTTCTTCGATTGCAGGGGCGTGGTGCATCATGAGTTCTTGCCACAGGGAAGAACGGTCAATAAGGAATATTACCTGCAAGTTATGCGCAATTTGCGCGAATCAATCCGCCAGAAACGCCCGGATTTGTGGAAGAACAAAAATTGGCTTTTGCACCACGATAACGCCCCTGCTCACACATCGTTGCTTGTGCGCGACTTTTTGGCCAAAAACAACACACTAATGATGCCGCAGCCACCCTATTCCCCAGATCTGGCCCCCTGTGACTTTTTCTTGTTCCCTAAACTGAAGAGGCCCATGAAAGGACGACGTTACGCTACGCTTGACGAGATAAAGACGGCATCGAAGGAGGAGCTGAACAAGATAAAAAAATTTGTATTTACTATCCTTTCCCATGATTTCACTAAGTTTGGTCGAAATCGGATAACTATAGCATATAGCTGCCATAGGAACGATCGGTCGAAAAACTAGTTCTAGTGAGAAAAACTTTTTTGTTTTCAATTAAAACGCCTCCAAACTTCGTATTTCTTAGTTTACTATGCTTTTCCATGATTCCACCAAATATGGTCGAAATCGGACATCTATATAGTATAGCTGTCATAGAAAAGTAGAGTCTAAAAAGTATTCTTAGTTTGAAAAACTTTTTTGTTTTCAATGGAAATGTCCTCAAAATTTTCATGTATTTGTTTTATATGCTCCCCACAATACTACAAAGTTTAGTCAAAATCGAATGACTATAGCATATAGCTGCCATAGGAACGATCGTTCGAAAAAATAGTTCTTGTGAGAAAAACTTTTTCTTTTATGGAAACGACCCTTACGTTGGCATATATTTATTTCATATACTTTTACACAATTCTACAAAGTTTTGCTCAAAATCGGATGACTATAGCGTATAGCTGCAGTATGAATGATCGGTCGAAAAAGAAGTTCTAGTGAGAAAAAGATTTTTGCTTTAATTGGGATCGCCTCCAAATTTCGTAATTAACAGTTTGTTTTTCTTTTCCATGATTGCACTAAGCTTGGTCGAAATCGGACATCTCCCATAAAAAAGTAAGGTCCGAAAAGTAGTCTTATTTAGAAAAACAAAATGCATAACTTCGGCCGTGCCGAAGTTAACTTTTCCCTATTTTTTTTATATTTCACCCATTGAGGGGGACCTCTATTAGTCGGGCCCTCCACCATTTGGAAAAATATTTCCAGAAATGAAATCAAAGCACCCAGAAACCCCCGACTATTGATTTTGACAGGTGAAAAGCCACTTCAATTTTTCATTCTGTCCCGGTGAGCACTCTCCAAATTGAACAACAAATGATCATTTGGCTGAGACGAGAACCGATAAGTTCGCATATGGGGCAAAGCAAATTGGGATAACAAAACGATGGAAATTTAGTAGCACTTAAAATGGAATTCCTAAAAACGGATCACAACCGAGCAATGCATTTTCTTTTTTATGCCCTAACTCTGTTTCTTAAAATACCCTTAAAATCTTAGCCTTCTTTGTTCTCGACTTACCAGAAGCAGTTTATTGTTTCTAATGTACCTTTGTCTCTGGTGTGCAATAGAAATCTAGTGACGACGCTAGACATTTTTGAAAAAAAGTTACCAGCAAACACACTCAGTGAAAAAATAGAAAATTTCATACTTGGATCAAGAATTTTCGTACTCAATAGATCGATAAGAGTAAAAATTCTCGATCCAAGAACGAAATTCTTGATCCAAGTATGAATTTTTGATCCCTTTTTCATGATCCTAGAGCTTCAATTCTTGATCCAAATCGAGTACAATAATTTATGTGTAAAAAAAGAGGGTGGAGGGAATGTAATTTAGGGAGATTTCGGAGGGGGAGGGGTTGCGTGAAAATTTTGGGTGGCGGGCGGCGAGGGGTTGGTACCACTACACCAACCCACCCCACCCCACTTCATTTTTACTTACCTTTTCTGCGACTCGAGCTCGGGACCTCGAAAGGCCGCACTCTACTCTATGGGTGCAACTGATTCAATAAACAAGTTTTGTTCTTTGTTATTTCATGGATTTTATTATAAGATCTCTATTCAAGATCGTACATATCTTAAAAATTTACTTTTAGGGACAGTTTTTTAGTAGCGTTTCAACAATGGTCCCACAAGGGACCACTTTTGTATATAAGAGAATTTCAGATCTTGCTCTCATCGAAAGACTTTTTAAAGAAAGGATGATCACCGATTTTTGTTAAATAATTAATGTTAATAGTGTCTCCACTTATCTTAGTAATAATGGCTGAAAATAAGTTTGTAATTTGTTTAATTGCATGAATTTTCTTTATTATTTTGTTGAAACATGCACCCACACACTCACAAACATACTTGTTAGCACAAACAAACTGATGCAAAAACCATTAATGTTCGTTAGCACAAAGCAAACCGACAATAGAGAGGCGTAGAGCATGGACGTGACATGTCCTTGTCCATGTCCATGTCCTGGTTTTGCTTGCACCATACAAACATATGAGTGCTGCCTGTTTGTTGTTACTTTTTGTTCTTTTTGTATGTTGTGCGGTTGATGGAAACCAAAAGCAGACAAAAACTGTAGCCAGAGCCGAGCACCAGGTAATTTCATTATTCAAAATTTGTATGAGAGCTCAAAGAGAATGGCCAATTGACTAACTGACCAAATGACTGACGACTGACTGGTCTGGACCAGGACCAGAACCAGACTCTTGGGCGATTTCCGCTTGGTTTTGTTATTCGTTTGCTTGCTTGTTTTCACTTCAATTAATTACAGAGGACTCCCTCCTCTTTGCATCCGCCGTTTTATTGCTCTGCTCTTTTAATTGCAAGTTTCATGTATTCTTTATGGTAATTTTTTGCTTGGCCAGCCGCCCGCACTTTTTGTCAAATTGTTTTTCGTGCCTCATTAGACGTTTGCTCCTCTCTCAGACTCTCAACTGTTCACTATTTCTATCTCAGTTTTACTTCACGGTTAATTCATTAATTTCTCCATGACTTTTGATTATTTCTGCAATTGAATTTATGACCCAGCTATAAATAAATAAATATTGCGTGTGATTACGAAATGTTATTAGCTGATGAAGGGCGTTTAATTTGTATTTAAATAACCATAAATCTAAATAGTTTATTAGAAGAATTAGGCGTGCTGCTCGCTGACTTCCATATTTCAATGATAGAATGAGGTCTTAGTACAGAAGAAATACTTCAAAATACCCTGTTCCCTTGATTTCAAGTTTTTTAAGAGCTGACGATGCTTTACCCCCGCTCCATAAAGCAAAATGGTTTCATGTATAACTTTGGTGTTTTTGGTCCGATTTAATTGAACTTCTCAAAATAGATTGATGTAGGGCCTTTCTTGATAAGTAAATATATATTAAGTCACGAGGCTGTAACTTAAAAATTGTGAATTTGACTGATTTTAGCGTTTAAAGGGTGATTGGGGGGAAATTTTCCAAATCTGAAATAAACTTGATCTGGGTATGGTACATCTACCAACATGCCAATGCCGATTCTTCCTTTTTCTTTTGATACAGTGTGCAGTCTTTTTGATACAGTCTTTTTGGCTAAGATATACTTCACAAATTCTAGTTTTAGCAAATATTATTGGCAAATATTAACTGAACATTGACTTACCGAGAAAATTCCAATGACAAAATTTACATTAATGGAGCCTTTATCTCCCTAAAAACTTTCTTCCATTATTTGTAGCCTGTAATTTTGGGTGTGGCTGACATATGCTTCTAGTCTGTTCCAGTTGCTTTCGTTCAGCAATAAGGTGTTCCGAAACATACTGCCCTGGTCTCTTGTAAAATTGGACATTTCCCCAAGAAGTGCATTATACATATCTTCGCGTTCTCTTAAGTTGCTCTGAGAGGATTCATTATTGCGATTTTGCCGGTGTGGCCGGTAGTTTAGGTAGAGCATCTCTACTCTTGCTTTGAAAATTTGCATAATTCTGTTCCATTTAGGTTATATGTTATGTTGAAATTCAATCTTGTCTGCTCCAACCTCCACAGGCTTGTGTTTTCCAAAGTCAAGGGTGACTCATAATCTCTCTCCAGTTTGAGCTATTGGCTGAAAAACTAAGATTTTGATTCTAGCAGGTATTTTGTGACCATTTTTGGATTACGACGGTCTGGCATATTTCAGGATTTCAAAACATATTTAAAGTGGATGTCCAATGTAAATGACAACAATGCAGAAAGACCAGTTTCCAAATGTATTGCGTAGTTAGGATAGAAAACACTTTTAATAAAATATCGTTGCCTCTTTTTTACATTCTTGAGCGGCATAACAAGTGATCGCCGTCGCCTGGTACATTCTATATTTCTTGATCATACTCACTTGCTTCCGTTTCAGCAGTCCATTCCACGTGCTACTTATTGCCACTTGTATATCCTTCTTCGTCAGCTCTGCAGAGCATGAAATGTCATATTGCTCGTTTATGTGACACCAAGGTACTTAAACGATTTGACTATTTCCAATTGAGTACCCGCTAGGCTCCAATTTTCGTTTTGCGCAAATCTTCCTCTTCCATTCCTGACAACGAGAATTTTGCGATTTATCGATTTTTCGGTCTTGTTGCTGATCACGAATAAAGATACTTTATAGGGTCGGAAATGTTTCCTTCTTCCTGTTACATATATTTTTTACACAGCTTCATGATCCTATTTTTAATGCGAACATGGTATACAAAAAATTTAAATTTTAAGATCGATTGGATAACTTTGGGATGTGGTGACTAAGGCCAAAAAGAATTTGAATTTTTTATTTTGAAATAAGCCAATAAAACTACTCTACAGCTGATTTTCCATATAGAGCAAACGACCAATTTCCAAGGTGTTTGTGTTTTGGCCCACCAAACACGAAAATGGACTTCATTTTTCAAGTCTAGTTATAGAGATATTATCGGCTAATGTTCCAAGTCCAATAATTTTTAAAAGTGGTCTTTTTGAGAAATAGTGAAAGTCAAGTTTTTTGATTGGCAGAAAATGTAACTCTAAAAAATAGGGGAAAGTTAACTTCGGCTCGCCCGAAATTTTGTATACTCTTGCAGTTTGTTTTTCTAAATAAGAATACTTTTCGGACCTTACTTTTTTATGGGAGCTATACTATATATCAGTGTTTAAATTGCTTCAGTCGAAGCCGCAAAAGTCGAAAAATTTTTACTTTTCCAGCTTGAACTTTTTTCAACTGTTCAATATGAATTATTGCTTTTGCCTTTGCTTCTGAGAAAAATCAGAAGTCACTGTTGAAGCCAGCACACAAACTGCTTTTTACTTTTCCCTGCTTGCGATAAGCAGAGCAAGTCGGAGCTGCTGCTTCTGGTCAGCCACGGCAGCAGCAGCAAGCGCTCTGCTTTTGCAAGCGCAGACTGCAGCCCCGACTCTCATCAATGTTTTTGATTGTTTTTCTGCACACACATACTATATTTCAATGTGTTTGTGCGTACGCGCTCACACTCGAGCTCATTCTAACACTCTCTCTCTCGCTCCCTCGTTGTAATTGTTGTTGGCACCACAATTTATTTGTTGTCTGGTGCTGCTGACTGAAAGAGACGAGCAACTTCTGTCGTGCTTGTGCTTTCGGCAAAATTCAAAAGCAGAGCGCTTGCTGCAGCAGCGACTGGCGTGGCTGACCAGAAGCAGCAGCTCCAACTTGCTCTGCTTATCGCAAGCAGCGAAAAGCAAAAAGCAGTTCGTGTGCTTGCTTCGACAGTGACTTTTGATTTTTTTCATAAGCCGCAGCAAGTCAAAAGCAGAGGAAGGTAAACTTATTGCAGTTTTTTAAACACTGCTTTATATATGTCCGATATCAACCAAATTTCGTGCAATCATGGAAAAGCATAACAAACTGTTAATTACGAAATTTGGAGGCGATCCCAATTAAAACAAAAAGGTTTTTCTCACTAGAACTTCTTTTTCGACCGATCATTCATATTGCAGCTATATGCTATAGTCTTCCGATTTTGACAAAACTTTGTAGAATTGTGTAAAAGTATATAAATAAAATATATGCCAACGTAAGGGACGTTTTCACAAGAACTAGTTTTTTGACCGATCGTTCCTATGGCAGCTATATGTTATAGTCATCCGATTTTGACCAAACTTTGTAGAATAGTGTGGGAGAATATAAAATAAATACATGCTAATTTTAAGAACATTTCCATTGAAAACAAAAAAGTTTTTCTAACTTTGGCTACTTTTTCGACTCTACTTTTCTATGACAGCTATACTATATAGATGTCCGATTTCGACCAAATTTGGTGGAGTCATGGAAAAGCATTGTTAACTAGGAAATACAAAGTATGGAAGCGTTTCAATTGAAAACAAAAAAGTTTTTTCAATAAAACTAGTTTTTCGACAGATCGTTCCTATTACAGCTATATGCTATAGTCATCCGATCCGGCCGGTTCCGACAAATGCGCAGCGTATTAGTACCAAACGACTTCGTGCAAAGTTTGGTGAGGATAGCTTTAAAAGTAATGGAGGAGATAGCATAGAAGCAGACGTACGGACGGACGGACAGCACTAAATCAACTCAGCTCGTCGTGCTGATCAAGAATATATATACTTTATGAGGTCGGAGATGCTTCTTTCAATGCGTTACAAACATCCGCACAATTTTATAATACCCTCTGCAAGGTTATAAAAATGTGAAAAGCTCCAGTTTTGGTTTGAAGATTTTGAAATTTTCTGAAAAACTATTTAAATGTTCTATTTGTGCATCATACAGCACTTTTTAGACCGGTGATTGACTTTGGTGCCATGCAGCCTAGGCAAATTGATCAGTTTTTTAAAACATGCTACATTATAATTTTATTCTCTAAAGTAATAAGCCTGTATACAATTTTTGTAACTAGTCGTGTTTTATTTAAATCTATTGAAAAACTAGCTGACCCGGCAAACTTTGTTCTGCATATAAATTGATTCAAGTAAATAATTTTGTGAATTTTTCGTTATACTTTGTACGTTTTTGCAAGAGTATGTAACAGCCAGAAGGTAAAATCTTCGATCTTATAGCCATGTCCGTCATTTTGTTCGTATGAACAAACAGATCTCAGATATGGTGAGAGATAGAGGTTTGACATGTATGGGGACATATAGTTCATATACTTGCAGGCAGATCAATTTTATTTTTAAGTTTTGCCACGCTTCCGCACCGTCCCCGCAATTTAGAATAACCGTCATGTATCCTACAGTTTTATTGTTAGAAGGTATCTACTAGGGATGTCGAAAATAATATCGTTTGTATGAAAATATCGATATATCGATATAATATCGATATTTTTCATACAAACGATATATTTTCGACATCCTTAGTATCTACCTTCTGGACATATTTAGTAATCGGACTTCTTTATCGCTCCGCCAAAGAATTGGTAAAGATCGGATGAACAATAGTCAAGTTATAAGCAGCGCTGGTTCTGCAGCATCTAAATACATACTCAGCATACACCTTCGTTGGCACAAAACGTATTATAGTCGGACTTGACCGACTTTCTTACTTGTTTTTGAACTTGAGCGCATGACAATTGAAACATTGTCCATAGCACTGCTCTGCTTTAATATTTCGCATGTTTGATTGCTGCATTCGTTTGACGGCCGTAATCGACTTTTTACACAAAAATTCAATTTCATGCAAATCGGTCCAGAAGTTTTTAACTAACATGTGATACGATAATCTTATATATATAGAAGAAGTAGCTCATTAAAAGTAAAATGTTCTTACGAATAGACATTTCAATGTTGCACCTTTTCCTGTCAAATTTGTTCTATGTCTGATTACGTTCTCCGTGATTCCAGTAAACAAAAGAGAGGTTAAATAGAATATTTAAAATGGGGAAAATGCTACAGAATTAAGGAAATTTGAGCTACTTAAGTTTAAGTCTTAATCTTTAATTCAAAGTCTTCTTAGAACTTATTTTCTTGGGTGGAACAATTTTGTGACAACTCAATCGCTTTTGATCCTTATGTAAGACCGATGAAACTCTCATTATTTTAAATTGTAAACATAAAAGATGCTTCTTTTGTTCTTGAATTATTCAAACAGTTGGTCCTTGGTCGGACTTTTCAGTGTCGTCTCCTTCGCTCGCGGTTTTTGGTCGCCTGCTGCAAGGCACAAAAATAATTAAAATTCCAAAGTTTGCAGCATTCTGGGCATTAATAAATTAGATGTACTGGGCACTTGGAGACATTTGTTTTATACTCGGTCTATTTGGACTTTACCCAAAAGCCACTTAAAAGTCATGAAGATACCGAAAATGCAGATGAAGTTAGTACCACAAACGGAGCGGGTGGAGGAGGAGGTTTCGTTTATGGCTGCTTTGTGCCCGTAGGGTGGGGCTGATGCATTTGAATTTCTAATCAGTGCGTCGGCGTCTTTCTTCCCAAGCTACTCCCCCTCCCCCTGGCCCACACCACATAACCATTATTCATTCATTTTTGATGGCAACCAAATGGATTTGGCCATCATAAAAATTGTCCTGCACAATAAAGGAATACGAAACAATTGAAATCTGAAAGGCTTCCATCTGCTTATCGATTCAAATGCGGCCATAAAATGGCAAAATGTTCTACCCCTTCACGCGTGCTCTTTGGGCCAACGCAGCGAGGAAGCCTATTAAACTTTTTAGTATACCTTATGTGCGGCAGTTTAAAGTAGCGAAAGGATGTTTGAAGGTCAGACTCTGTTGTCTGCTCTAGGCCGATAAGCAGATGCTTCGCAGCAGAGTAGCAGCTACCTTCTATCTCACTAATTGAATAATTGAGTTCAAAAACTCATAAATATCGCAACGACGATGATGACGATGCTGTTGCTCCATCATTATCGTCGATGCAGCGGAAATTTCCGCCATTTATTTTTCGGCCAGCCGGAAAACGTTAAAATGAACATGACTGTGCACCAGGTGGCCCCAACGGGACGACAGGGACTGGGGCCATATTAAATGATTTATTGGGCCATGTCTGGGCACTGTGTGCGTCCTTAAATTTCATAAATTTCAGCCTCAGCCTGCGCTTTATGGCGAAATAAAGCAACAAAGTTGGCCGCGTGAGAAGGATCAAGTGGCAAGGCGTAGGGTACAGAGAAAAGTCAATAAATGGAGCTGCCTTATTATGTATTACATATTGCTGTGGTTCCTCCACTTCTCGCTGGTTGTACCTAACGAATGAGTTTTACATTTTCCACGTCTTTGGACAACCAATGCAAATTGCTCTGAAATCAAACATGAAAGTTGTGAAAGCATTTTGTTGTTGTTTGTCTTTCTTTTTACTTTTTATTTGGTGCTATTTTACGCCATTTTGCATGCCAATGAAAATGTGGAAAATACCGAACAAAGAACTGGGGCTGGAGTGTGGAAAACTTAAACAAAACGGCATCGGGACTTAACTGATTGAAACGAAAATGTAAAGCAGTTGAAGAAGATTCTGGCCATTGTGTTTGTTCTCTTGGAAAATTGTTGTGGAAAAATTGCTCTTTTTGTTGCGCTTAAATCGTAAGCTGGCTACAGGGGCAGTCGCAAAAGTGCTTTTCCTGGACAAAGGAAAAAAAAGAATAGAAGAATATTTTTGTGAATTAATATCTATGTATAATTTCGACGGAGAGTAGAGAGTAAGTGCAACGAGTCTAAAGAAAAATAAAGAATGAATCGCTTTTTAATTGCAATTAATTGATGACAATTTTCGAAGCACTTTAGCTATTGAAAAACATGTTTCTTTCAGATGCCTTTAGCTCTTCTGCATATGGTACTGTCTTTGCCCTCTTCACTGAACTTGGCATTGAAAGATCAATAGCTTTCGTGTCATTGTGTATAGAGCAACATTTTAATAATAGTATTCAATCAGCGAGTTTTTGTCAAAAGCTTTTTGGGATTAGGTCAAGCAGCGTTAGTTAGTCCGTCTTTAGCCAACACAAATAAGCTCGATGGTTTGCCCACGCGAGAACACGCCACGTATAACTGTCTAATCTAAGCCGCAAACTAACATCGTTTATCCTTTCAACTTATCAATTGTCATTGCGAATGCCAATCTAATAGGAGTTTGCCGTTCAATATGGTGGCTTCGATAATGTTTTTCATCAAACTTTAAATGACCAATAGCGTGTCATTGTACAGCCGTGATAAAGCCCCAGCTGGGAAACACTTGCGTAGATTAAATAGCGCCAGCTATTGACAACGTTGCTGGAACAATGGCCGGCGATCGCACAGCATCGCGAGAAATTGTTATTCAAGGGAGAATCAATAATCTGGATTACATTGCCGACACACATCGTTCATACGACGCTCTCCAATATCCGATAATTTTCTGCCGATGAGAATGCTGCTTCATTAAATGACAAGGACGAAATAATGCGCTACCAAATTGGCCGGTACATCAGCACCAATGAAGCTGTCTGGCGTAGTTTTGGCTTCCCAATTCATGAACGAAACCCAGCAGTTGTACATTTAGCCGTCCGATGAGCAAGCCCTTTAATGTTTCTGGTGGAGTTTCAATTTCCGGTGGTGGACTTTCGGATGAGCGGAATATTAGATATGTGGCTCATACTGGAATGCGAGATGAAGAAACGAAGTGAATGTAAATGCTCGATGTACTTGTTGGCGTTGTCAGTCAATTGCTCTGCGTGTGTTAACAACTGTCCGGCGCGCTCGTCTCTGCTCCAACTGTTGACTTCCGAAAACTCGTACATCTTGTGATTGAGAAGAATGCAGTTGCGAAATTCTAACTCGCGTAATTTCATGTATTTCATGTAATCGTTGATCTGTTCTTTCTGCCCTAACATTTCGCATGTGTGCGAAAAGAAAAACGATTTTCCGATATTTTTGAATTTCAAAGAATAAGAAAGATCGCTAACCAGCGAAGTTACAAATTATAGTTAAAAACAATTCTAAACCTGCCAAATATATACAAGAGATTTTTAGATAGAATTTTTAGATTAAAAAAAAAAAAAATAGAGGAAAGTTAACTTCAGCTCGGCCGAAGTTTTGTATACCCTTGCAGTTTGTTTTTCTAAATAAGAATACTTTTCGGACCTTACTCTTCTATGGGAGCTATACTACAAGGTGGGCCAAAAGAAGTCACCCTATTGGAAGATGCTCTTATTTTCACAAATAGCCGCCAAAGTCAGATCTGCTTTGACATTTGTGGACTAGACAGATGTAGAATACAAGTGAACAAGCCATGGATCGATATAAGTACTCCCCAAGAACGCGGAATAATCGTGTCTATTTTTTTGCGTAACAATTCGTCTGTGGTGTTGGCGCAGCGCGAATTCCGTCGCAGATTCCCCGGCCGCCCTACACCGATTGCGCAAACACAGCGCCGTTTGGCCACCAACCTTGAAGAGTATGGGAGAATATCGCCGCTGTTGCCGAGGATGTCGAGCTGTCGCCAGAAACATCGGTTAGACGCCGTGCCTCGCAATTAGCCATCAGCCGGTCGTCCCTAAGGCGAATTTTGGTCAAAGACCAGCGCATGTTCCCGTACAAAGTCCAGTCCGTGCATCAGCTGCTGCCTGTCGACCGCCAAACGCGTGTAACCTACGCCCAAGCCATCCTCAATCTCGAGGACGAAATGGACGATTTTTCGACCAAAATCATAATGAGCGATGAGGCTCATTTCCACCTCAGCGGGTACGTGAACAAGTAAAAATATAGCTTTTGGGGCACCGAAAATCCATGAGTGATGCACGAGGAGCCATTACACCCGCTCAAAGTGACTGCATGGTGCGCTGTTTCACGCTGGAGGAGTCATCGGGCCATTTTTTTCGAGAACGCCGCTGGTCAAACGACAACAGTGGACGGTGCGCGTTATAGGGTCATGTTAACCGGGTTTTTTCTGCCGCAATTGGACGAATTAGGACTGGAGGACATGTGGTTCCAACAGAACGGAGCAACGGCACACACTGCGCGAGCCACCACCGACATTCTGAAGGCGGCGTTCCCGTGTCGCCTCATCTCTCGTTTTGGCGATTTGCACTGGCCTGCAAGATCGCCCGATTTAACCGTTCCAGACTTTTTTTTGTGGGGTTTTTTGAAATCCCGTGTTTACGTAACCAAGCCCGAGACCTTGGAAGCCCTCAAGGAAAACATTCGACACGAGTGCGAGAATCTGCAGCCCGAAGTTCTTGTCGAAGTTATGAAAAATGCCATAAAACGAGCCCGTATGGCAATCAATTGTAATGGCGCCCATTTGGCCGATACCATCTTCTCGAAATGACCAATAAAATTCTAAAGGTTCAAATAAATATTATCAAAAAACAGAATATACGTTTTTTATTTAGAAAAAAAATGAAAGGCAAACAACATCGGATGACTTTTTTTGGCCTACCTTGTATATATGTATGTAGATGTTTTGCGGCTTTGAACAGGTTCAGAATATCAGGCTTGGCAGAAGATAAAAGGACTTATGTGAAGGCTCAACAGGAGTACAAAGCGCTGGGGCTTGGAAGTAAACTTTCTTTACTTTCTATCTTTGATAAGAGATAGCAAGGACTGGTGAAAGACAGCGAGAGAAATCAGAGGAATTGCACCAAAAATAGGGACCGAAATGGCTGCATGGGACTGTAGAAGGTACTTCGAAAATTTTCTTAACCCGCAACAAAGCGCTATGAATATTTACTACGCAGCGACTTATGTTGACTTATGTTACAATGGAGGAACTAAAAATTGCACTATCCAAAGCCAAGCCAAACAAAGCACCAGGAGAAGACAGAGACACGTATGAGTTTTTTAAAAACGCCCCCATTGAGATGCTGGATCAACTGGTGATTATATATATACAACAGAGAATTCAATAACGACTGCCTTGAAAAACGTTTTATTAATAGAATAATCTTTCCGATTTATAAAGAGGGAGAGATAAATGATCCAGTAAACAACCGTGGTATTTCTTTTATGAACTGCGCAGCGAAGCTTCTAATGAGTTTACTTACGACCAAGCTAACAATGTGGGTAGAGAAGCACAATAAACTAACCGAGTTTCAAGCTGGCTTTCGACACGGATACTCAACGGTTGTCAACATTTTCAATCTGGCCTCCATTGTACGAATCAAGAATGAGGAAAAGAAAAAAGTCTATGCTTACTTTGTTGATTTCAAGGCTGCTTTTGACCGAGTACCCCGTCAACTCCTAATATACAAACTGCAATGACAAGGTGTATCCACTAAGATGATACGGTTTGTAGAAAAAATATATTTGCAAACGAACTGCGCAGTCTGGACAGGAGACGAACTCTCGGAGCAGTTCCAAAAAATGAACGGGGTGAAACAAGAAGGCCTTATGTCACCATTGCTATTTGTGTTGTACCTGGAAGATCTCCACGAGCACACAGGAGGTGGTCTTTACCTTGAGAGCACCCACATACGGCTTTTATTGTTATGCAGACGATATTGTTATTGTAGCGGACAATCCCTCAATACTTCAGGTAATGATTGGAAAACTGGAGATATACTGCACATTGTGGGGCATGGAGGTTAACAAAAAAGGAGGAAGGTTGTCAGCATGGAGAATTGGACATTTCAGGCAGAACATATAAAGGTTGTACGGGAACACAAATACCTTGAAGTTGTCTTGACGCCAACAATTTGTTTCAAAAAACATGTAGCAGCAAGAACGAGAGAAGCGAAGGCGAGTATAAACTCGGTGTGTGCCAATTTTCTAAACAAGGGAACCCTAAACCTAGCTGCATAATGGAAAATATTCAACGCTATCAGCAGAACACTTTATTAAGAGGATACTTAAGCTGCCAGAATGTACGCCGAATTATATCTTGGCAATTGAGGCGGGACTAAAAGATGGACACATTTACAGCTTAACTCTTCACCTCAAATATTCGGCATGAGTGTTATATGAGTATGAAGAATCTAGACTCCGCTTATCTTAGCTAAGCAAATGATGCGCAAAAACTTGGGATGGTACGAGGGCGGTCCCAGAAATAGCCGACCTAACTACTAAAACACAAAAATTTACCTTTTTTTTTATTTTTCAACTTAGGATCCTTTGAGGTCGATACTCTTTTCCCAGCGATGTTCAATAGCTTCGATACCTTTTTATAATAAGAACTGTGAAGCTCTTCAAAATAGGCATTAACCTCGGACTCCACCTCTTCATTGTTGCCAAATCTTTTTCCTCCGAGCCATTTTTTCAAGTTTGGAAATAAGAAATAATCAGAGGGGAGCTAAGTCTGGGAATATGGGGCGTGAGGTAGCAATTCAAATTTTAATTCATTAATTTTAGCCATTGCAACGGTAGAGTGGAACCCGTTGTCATGATGGAACAGCAAACGCGGCACACATCTTGCGCATAACTTTTTCATGTCCAATTTTTCGGTCAATATGCGATGTACAGCACTTTTTGAAATGTCTACACATTCACCTCATTTGGACGCCCATCACGATGTTCATCTTCACAGCTCAAACGACCTCGCTTAAACTCAGCCACCCAATATTTTATGGTTGTAAACGAGTTAGCAGAATTAAGTAAAGTAGAATCCAGCTCCTTTTTAATAATTGTTGGACTAAACCTTTTACTTAAACTTAGTATCGCTACTTCCCTTTAATATTTTTTGGAACATTCAACAACGTACTCTTAAGTCGGCCATAAAAGGGACGGCCCTCGTACACTACATTTCTGGCCATGTGTGAGCAAACCACGCCGCTAAAGTTGCTGGCAAGCTCTACAGCAATGCAAGGAGGATGAGTTGGTTGCTGCACTCCAACAACAAACTCTCGCTGCGAAACAAGGGGCTGATATACAAGGTGATTCTGGCGCCTATTTGGAGGTACGGTGTCCTGGTTTATGGCATCGTCGCAAAGACGCACCTAAACAGGATTAGAGTATTCCAGGCCAAGTTCCTAAGGAGGATCACTGGAGCCGAGTGGTTCATCCGAACTCGGGACATCGAACATGAATGTGGTGTACCAATGATAGGAGATACCATAAATAACCAGGCAGCGAGGTACCTGGATAAAGTCGCCGCACACCCAAACAACCTCGCCAGGCGCCTACTCCGCACGCGTAGGATAAACGGGATAAGGGCAAGACACAGGCTGCAAAGAACTCACCCAGGTGAGCTGGCAAACCGCAGGATTTAGCTCTAAAACACACAACAAATAGAACATAAACAACCTGACTAAGATTTGAACCAACCGGATAGACAACTCACAACATATACTCACCTTTACCAACTTAGCACAACTTAAAAACCTTGTTATAGTTAAGTAAACAGTTAACGATCAAAACAAAAACTGATACCAGTAAGCTAAGCACTATCTAAAACAAAATACAAACACAAAAACTAGTAATAATACATTAAACTTAGAAGTTAAAACCCATACGACGCAGCACACACAAAAACAAAACCAAAAAAATGTAACATAATAAAACTTAGAAAATAACCCCCCCCCTACAATATAATTACCATATAAGTAACAGTAAATTGTAATATTTAGCTAGGTAACTAAATAAACATTAAAAAAATGGGGAAAGTTAACTTCGGCTCGGCCGAAGTTTTGTATACCCTGCAGCTTCCATTGAAAACAAAAAAAGCTTTTCTAAGACTACTTTTTGGACATTTCTTTTCTAGGGGATCTATACTATATTGATGTCTGATTTCGATTAAACTTGGTGAAATCATGGAAAAGCAAAATACACTGTTAATTACGAAATTTGGAGGCAATCCGATTTAAAAACAAAAAATTTTTCTCACTAGAACTTGTTTTTCGACCGATCATTCATACTGCAGCTATATGCTATAGTCATCCGATTTTGATAAAACTTTGTAGAAATGTGTCCAAAGTAAATAAAATAAGTGTATGCCAATGATAAGGACGTTTTCATTAAAAACAAAAAAGTTTTTCTCACTAGAACTAGTTTTTCGACCGATCGTTCCTATGGCAGCTATATGCTATAGTCATCCGATTTCGACCAAACTTGGTGAAATCATGGGAAGGGATAGTAAACTAAGAAATACGTACTTTGGAGGCGTTTCCATTAAAAACAAAAAAGTTTTTCTCTTTAAGACTAGTTTTTCAACCGATCGTTCCTATGGCAGCTATATGCTATAGTCATCCGATCCGGCCGGTTCCGACAAATGTGCAGCGTATTTGTACCAAAAGACTTCGTGCAAAGTTTGGTGAGGATAGCTTTAAAACTGACGGAGGAGATAGCATAGAAACAGACGGACAGACGGACAAGGCTAAATCAACTCAGCTCGTCGTGCTGATCAAGAATATATACTTTATGTGGTCGGAGATGCTTCCTTCTATGCGTTACAAATATCCGGACAATTTTATAATACCCTCTGCAAGGGTATAAAAAAAATGAGCAAACTGGAGTTACTCTGGATAGCAATGTATCGCATAAAGAAGCAGTGACATTTTTGATTTAGATTTGAACTATGAATTAAAGGACAACGATCTTCCGACAAAAAGTGACTTATCCAGGAAAATGAAGGCGAGAGGGGATCTTTTTTTTTTTAAAACCGGTTTAAAAGGGATTGTTAATGGTGGCATATGCTCACCATGTAAAAGCAAGGAATTAGCATACATTCAGCATTTTGTAGGCCGATGCCCTGTCTCTGCTTGGGTTTAAGAAAAGAAAGAGGAGAAGAATTAATTGAGAAATGTGACAGACGGACAGGGCTAAATCGACTCGGCTGTTGATGCTGATCAAGAATATATATACTTTATAGGGTCGCAAATGCTTCCTTCTTCCTGTTACATACTTTTGCACAACTTCATGATCCCCCTTTCCCATTTTCAATGGGAACAGGGTATAAAAAGTATAATAGTAGGAAACGTTGTTAAAACAACAGTAGCAAGGCTGACGGCTTACACCCAAGCTTTATAAATTTATAAATATGTAAATGTAAATAATCTGCAGCTACAAGCAAAGTAAATGGGCGTATTCAGCAGATAAATCCGATTTACGATTTCTGATTTATGATTGCCGACTTTACCTGCTGAATACAGTGATTGCCGATTGCGATTGATAAATTTGACGAACATGATTGCTGAGATGGAATCATATAAAATGTATGATTGGTGAGACCGTTTACCGATTGCACGGCCAACTGTTAGCCCCAAAACTAAAAATAAACTGACAGCTCTCAAAAATTGTGCATAAAATGAGTTGTGGAAACATGAATTTAATTGGGACGGTCTTTGTGCAATCGAAATATTGGGGCAATCGAAATATCAAAAGGAATCGCATTCGCTCTACATTCAGGTACAAAATGGACCAATTCAAGGCGCATTTTAGGATGTCACGCACAACTTTTGAGGTTTATATATGAAATATGTTTTATGCATGATAATAGAATTCTGTTAACTTTGCGTTTTCCAGGATCTTCTTGGTGTAACAGCAAATGCAACGGCACTAACAGAGAATGAAACAATTGCAAATGTATGTTTTTCAAAGAAGATGCTATTTTCAATTTGGCTGTTAAGTAAGCAGGAATCTTTCTCGTCTGTTGGAGATCGATTCGACATTCCAACAAGTTCAGGCCACCAAATATTTTACAACATAACAGGGACTCTATCGAGGCTAATGCCTACATATGTGAATTGGCCAAATGACTCCCAGCAAGCTTTTACTGCACAAATATTTAAACATGGAATTGCATGGAATCCCAATAGCGATTGGGGCAATTGATGGGTGCCAAATATCTATTAAGCAACCTGTAGGAAACGCCGCAGATTACTACAACAGAAAGCAAGGTCAATCGGTTATTCGTCAAGGTGTATGTTCCGAAAGTTCTGCCTGTTGTCCTTATATAAGTCCAAGAGGAGCCTTACAGCGCTTGGACTCCACTTGATATCCTCGGCTAAAAGGATTATTCATTGATTAAAAACACACTAAATTTTTAAATAATAATGCTTACTTACTCTCAACGCGTACATCCATTTTCAAATGTCAAATGTATTTAATAAAGCCTAAATTTTTTATGGTGTGAATGCATTTTTGACCAAATATACCAAAGCCAGAAAATAACCTAAACTTAGCAATCATTGTCATTCAGCAGAGAATTATAAGCAATCGCAAATCGTAAATCAGAAATCGTAAATCGGATTTATCTGCTGAATACGCCCAATGTATATGAAAATAAACATCATCTATCTATCTACTATATAGATGTCAGACTTCGAACAAATTTAGTGGAAACATGGAACATTTAACATGTACATTTTTTGTAGGCTATTCCATTTAAAACAAAAAAGTTTTTCTCACTACCGATCACTTTTTCGACAGATCATTCATACTGCAGCTATATGCTGTAGTCATCCGATTTTGACAATTCATTAAAGAATTGTGTAAAAGTATATAAAATTATTATATGCCAACGTAAGGGACGTTTCCATTGAAAACAAAACAGATTTTCTCACAAGAACTAGTTTTTAGACCGATCGTTCCTACGACAGCTAAATCAACTCAGCTGGTCATGCTGATAAAGAATATATATACTTTATGTGGTCAGAGATGCTTCCTTCAATGCGTTACAATCATCCGAACAAATTTTATAATACCCTCTGCAAGAGTATAAAAATAAACTCATAACGGCTCTGACAATGTATATAAGGCCTATTCCAGAAAATGTTCTATGAACAAAATGTGTTGGCCTAGCCGCAATGCACTGTAAACCCTGAAAACACAATTCTCTTTAATATCCTGCTCAAAATACGCCAACCACTCTTCATAAAATCCTCTAGAGGGTCCACACTAAATACTAATCCATTCAAAGCATCAGCACAACTTTATCATAAAAGTTATATTTATGTGTTTTGGTGCACACACACACACACACTTGATGTATGTAAATTGGTTTAAAATTTAGATTTCAACCTCACAGCAGCCATCCGGTGGCATGCAAAATTTTAATTAAATTTAAGAGATATAATTTAATTTCTATTTCAATGGAGCTCAAAATTCATTTTCCATTTCTGCTACCAATAATTGAATGTCTGTTGCATGTATTTGCGATGCAAAATGGCGTTGTAACTAGATTAACCCGCCAGGCTACCGATTGGCACGTGGCCAAAGAATAAAAAAAAGTGCAGTATTATTATGCAGAGATTGTCCTTAAAAAGACACAAATGAAAATCCAACAAAGAGTGTAATGTGTGGCAAATTGAAATGCAATCCAAGTGGAATGGAAGATGCTTAGATAACAATGTCCGCATGTCTACACCTGCAGCTGGTAACTTATTTGGTCAACTGAGTCTCTGTACGATTCCAAATCCTTCACAAGTTTTGCTTTGAAACTGACCAGGCAGCATACTAAAACTTGTAACAAAAAGAATTCCTGAAACTTTTTTGAGTAAGAGCAATGGAAGCGAAAACCCAGCATTTGTTTCAATGTACGTGTGTGTGTTGTTAGATGTGTGTGGTGCACACTAAGGGCCGTTTTCCGCATTTGCTAAGCTCATGCAAATTCACCAAATCTACCTGGATTTGTAAAAGCAGTAACACGAGAAAATGGCTTAAATATGAGCACGGCAAAACGGACCCATGCGACCCGCGGAAGATTTGGTAACGTATTATTTCGATATTATCGAAGCCCACGAAAATATCGCCATAAAATATCAACCAAAAATAATCAATATCCGATATGTCGCTGCGGTAAAATGTTCTCATCTCACAACCGCCGTTGAGTTGTTCTTGTAATGTTAAACGAGAGCGACAAGAGAGAGTGAGATAGAGATAGTGACAAGAGAGAGAGAGAGAGCGACAAACTCAATCAACACTCAAATTTTTGTGCTCTGTGCTGCATTCGAATAAGAAATGAGCATAAGAAATGGCACTGCCAGCAGTGTTTAAGTTGCTTCAGTCGAAGCAGCAAAAGTCGCAAAATTCTTACTTTTTCCAGCTTGAACTTTTTTTAACTGTTCAATATGAATTGTTGCTTTTGCCTTTGCTTCTGAGAAAAGTCAGAAGTCGCTGTCCAAGCAAGCACAAAAACTGATTTCTGACAAAAAGCTAAGAGTGCCAGTAGTTGTCGGTTAACGTTTCCTTTGCATTTTGCTTTTCGCTGCTTGCGATCAACAGAGCAAGTCGGAGCTGCTGCTTACGGTCACCGGCGCTAGTCGGAGCAGCAGCAAGCGCTCTGCAAGCGCTTGCTAAATTTGCAAACAAGCTTAAAAAAATTATTTTAACGCCTTACCTATAACTTATTTTAAATAAAGTAGGTGTGTGATCTTTTTTTTAAATTTCAGTGTTTTAAAGGACAATTTAATTTTTCTCAACTCACTCTCATCAATTAAAATACGTTGGGGAGTAGTGTATTTCGTGTGGCTGCGATCGACTCCGGGCCTCCGAGGGGGTTGTCGTAACAGAGGGGGTGGGTGTTCGTTCGGCTCAACGGAGGCCGCGCTGCTGCGGTTTGGACCCGTCGCCCGGTCGTGTGAAGAGAGTTTTTCGTCGTTCTCATTTGAAGCGCGCGGAGTTTCGGTACCGGGGGAGGACCGGATATAACGGGGGGGGTGGAAAGGGGGTCCAAGACCCAGAGCTTCCTCTCAAGGGTGTGACCAAAAATCGAGATTATAGAACCTCAAGAAAAGGCCGCTGAAAGAATAAACGTCGAGGCTCAGAAATTAAAAGCAAAAAAGAACAAAAAAAAAATAAAAACATTAAAGGAAAAAAATCAAGGAACTAAAAAGAAGGACAATAAATAATACAAAAGAAAAGAAACGAAAAGCGCAAACAAGAGCAGCCAACCATAGCGCCACAGCTGTGAACTTCCGTTTCATAGAAAAAGCGTGGCAAAAAATCAACTAAATCGATCATAAAATATTTAGACAAAATATAAACAAATTGCCTCTTAAATGTCCAATCTTCTTAATGGCAGGCCGGTTTTTGGCGGAAATCTAACAGGACTTTCTAAAAACAGAATTTAAAGCATGAGCAAAGCGCTGCTGAACGCTGGCAAATCAAAGTGCACTTCAAAACGGTCTGGTAATTGCTTAAATCTACAAAACTAAATTATGTTTAATGGATTTTGAAGTTAAGGGTATTTGTTTTATCTCCAGAAAATAATAAAAACTAATTGGTGTTGTAGTTTTTGTTAAATAAATGTTTTAGTTAACCTATTTGTTTGTTCCTTTTTGTGCGTCTTTATTATGTTTACTTAAAGTTTTAGTCGTGTTCCCCCAAGATCCCCCCTTAGGTTTCTTTTCCACTGTATTAATCGGATTTTTAGGGTAATAAAAGCGCTGAAGTTAGTTGCGGAAATTTGCGAATGAGCATGTAGTCTTTGATATACTAATTCGCCGACTTATTTTTTCAATGTCAAATTTAGCCCAACGAGTCTCGTTTCGCATTTTTATCGTGCTGTGTAGTTGTTTTCGTCTTTCGTGTTTGTGTACAATTTTCAATGATCATTTAATCAATTATTTTGCATTTTTTGTTTTTATTTTCATTTGGTTTTGGAAGGCGATTCGTTCCCAACCGAAATCTCAACCTTATACAAAAACAGTTCTTTGAATACTTTTTACAACTTTCAAAGTCAGTCAAAAATGTGGCAGGTTAGAGGTCTTGAACAAAAATTAAAAGCATTGAAAAGATAACACAAAATCCAAAAGGAATTTCGTTAAAAATGGGTTAAATAGAAAACAAAGTTCGATTGAGAAACAAAAGTTGTGTGGACGAAAGCTAAAATGACAAAAAAACTAAATATATGAGAAATTTACGTAATAGTAGACAAGTCCATAGGTGGAGGTAGAGGATCATTCATCGACGGAAATATTGCTAGAAATTAATTTCGACCAAGATTGGCTTCAGAAATTACAAGAGCTAATGAAAATCCGATCTATCGTTGTGCCACTTTTTTTCAGGCTGTGGCATCGGGCTTCAAAATTAGTGCCTACAAATTTATTGAATATGCCCTAGATACTGCCAAGGAACTGATTAAAGAGTATCCATTGTACTATTTGCCGACTACAGTCCATAAGGTTTTAATTCATGGATCTGCTGTGATAGAGCATGCAAAAGTATCAATTGGAGAGTTTTTAGAGAAAACTGCAGAGTCCAACAACAAAGACAGAAAAAAATGTAGACTTCATCAAAGCCGGAAAATGTCGCGCATTATAAAAACATTCACTCCTTTTATGGTCCGACCCTTTTATAACTGGACAGATGGAGCTTGATAAAAAAGGATAAGTCAACGTTATTTGAATCTGAATATGGCTTGCTAGAGGAGACATTATACATTTTTGTAATAATAGAGTATGGTTTCAAATTTCACATTTATTTATTGGTTATGGTTATAGGTGGGGTTTGGGTGGGGGCGGTGTGCAACGACAAATCATGTCCATCTGCGGCTTCTTGATTGTTGGTGATTTCGTGGTCGTTGTTCTTTTTGCGTTTTTTTGTTTGGTGAAGCGAGAAAGGCTATGGCCAACTCGCTGGGGGCACTGTGGTTTTCGGCCAAGCTGCGCCCCGGAAGGCTGGCGCTTCTTAGTTTTCTGATGGCCGCACGGGGCAGGTGATCGACGACATTGGGCGTCGATGCGCTTGGCCACATCCAGTGTGATAGGATCAATTCACGAATACCGTCAATGAAACGCTGCACAACTATGTTGTTGTAGGTCACTGGCGATAATTCACTATACACTGCTTGGCCCATGCGCTCCAATAGCATCATAGGACCGTAGGGTAGTCTCTGACAACGTGCAAGCTCACATACAACTTTCTACACTTCTTCGCCTCCGACCAGCGATATTCGAACGCCATCTCATCTAGGAGGTGCTTTAATTCTGCCCAGGGCCGGGTGCCGTCGAACGTAAAAGGTTGTTGCATGTCCGGCAACTCCAACACTCCCCAATGGTGGGTATGGCTGGGGACCTGTGGATGGTAGTGAAAGATGCTGGTGGTAGGGCGAAAATGTGATTCCGAGAGCAATCCAAGCCGGGCAAATAAGATGCCAATGTGGCCAATTAGTTAGCAATGCATATTCTTTATTATTCGTCCAATTAGTCGGAAAGAAAAAACTAACCAATAATCAGTGGCAAGCCCGCGTGCTCGAGTGGGAAATTCCAGAGCTTGAGCTCGAGATGCAACTTAAGATTAAAGAGACCAGCTGTTTGGTGATCGATACGTGGCCGGAGTGGCTCAGCGGTTAGTGTGCGCGACTGCTGAGCATGAGGTCGTGGGTTCGATCCCGCCTCGGAACATCTAATGAAAAGTTTTTTTCTTTGAATAAAAACTTTACACCCGGCCACACCTCTTGCTGTTGGCGCCCAGCATTGCAGTAATTAGCCATGAAAAGCCTCTCAAAAACTGCCGTGCGGATTCGGCGTTAAACTGTAGGTCCCTTTCTCTTGTGCTAAAATTAGAAGCGCACAAGCCAAGAGATTGAGAGAGGCTCGGCTTTGGCCCCTTGGGGCTGAGTCATCTTGACAAGACGATTTTACTTTACTCGGCTCGTTACATGAGAATCGACAGCGGTCATTAGGACTAGTTCGCCGTCGGAGCCGAAATTCGTTACAATACAATTTATTGCAGTGGTTGGGTCACTCGGTTGTGAAAATTATCAAGTACTTATGCAGTTCGCTTGTAGTTGCGGTGCACTGCTGCAGATCCCTGGTGTATACCATCTGCAGATCTAGTCTGTTTCAGACTCGAAAAATGTTTCCCAAAGGGAAGACGAACCGAACAAATGTACAAATAATTTCGTGGGCAAGAGTTTTCAGATCCTCGAGAACCTTAAATAACCTCTCCATTAAACTATACAACTAAATATTATAGCTTAAACCACTTAAGAGCCTGATTTAAGCCACTTCGAACCGGTTCTAAGCCTTGGAAAATTGTAGTCTACTGTAAAAATCAGTTCAAAAGTTTCAACGCCTTTAAGGAACTTAAGTTCTTGCCATTCATGTAAAAGATCTGCATGGAGTGGTCCGATTCGGTACAATCAGCCTTGCTAAAAATTTGGAGCAGTAATCGTGCTGACTCATTGAACTTTCGATAGTATTTACTAGTCGCGATCCGGCTTGTTGTCTTGAAAAAACAAAGCAGTGCAAAAACGGCTCAAAAAACACAGCAATTAAACAACTTGTGAGTGCAAACTGGAAAGCTTGTTAGCTTTTCATTTTGCTCTCTTTAGGTTTGGTTTTTTAAGGCAAAAATCAGAAATATTTAAAGCCAAAGCAGATTGGAAGATTCCTCACATGGCCATAATTCTTCGCCAATGCCGGGGGCTTTAAGGAAATCACCCAAATGCTCGTGTACAATTTATGAATGCTGTGATTTATTTTCATTTACCTACCACAAAATACCGTTAAAGCAGCTACTAAGCTCACACAAAACAACAAACACATTTCTTGTGACAAATTCGAAATTTATGTGTTTTACGCTACAAAATGGAGAGCGGAGTTTCCTCTGTGGTGGGCTTTCGGTGATTGTCCTCTCTCTCTCTCTCTACCTCTTCAATTTGCTTTGATTTCTACACGAATTTTCATGCCAATTGGCAGTTAGGACGCCTCCACCTCCTCTCTTGGTAGCAAAGTTAATTTGCTTACTGGTAACGTATTTTTTTCTTGTTTCCGGTTTCCTGCTCCGCCTTTGCCCCTGAGTTAAGTTTAAAAGCACCCGATTTCCGCTTCCGTTTTTTTTTTTTTTTTTGGGCTTGCCATTTTTATTTTAGGCCTACGGCTTTTACTTACGTATTTACATACATACATACTATGTACGTTTTTTGTTTGTTTCGTGCGGCATTTCTGCGTATTTACTGACGGTTTGCATTTTTCATTTTTCTTTGCGGTTTCATTTGAAGACTGAAAATTCCGTTTACTGCCAACTGGCTTTTTAACCCGGCTTATGGTCGGTGAAATGTTCATTAATGTTATAGCCTTGCGGGTTAACAAATGTCAATGGAGAAATAATTAATGAAGTTATGCCAAGTCTGAAGGACAAATCAATAATTCAAGTCGTGTGTGAGTGTGTGTGTGTGTTTGTATTGTATGTGACTGCCAACTAATCGAATTTATGAGAAGAGCAGCACAATCGTCTCATAGCCAAAGGGTCGTCTTGTGCTGGTTCACTTTCAACAGCAGCTATAACATCATCGTCAATATTTATGTCAAACAATATCCTGCATTGTGCGGGCGACCTTATCATCATTATCATCTTCATCATCGGTAGCAACATGGAATGGCTTTGTTAGCCACTGCCGCTTTCTGCCTTACTTCGTTTAGATGAAAGCCATTTAAATGCCATTCGATTAAAGTTTTGCTAGAAGAGGAAATTCATCTGATTAAAGGTTTTTTTCTATTCGACTGGGAAATTGAGGATAAAAACAAAGGTCGTAGCTTGTATGATAATGATTGCAATTGCAGAATAACCTAAATTATGAAGTTTTCAAAATTGTGAAGGCACAAATGGTAAATCCAGAAGACTTTCCAGTTGAAAAAGATAGAATATGATTCTATAATAATCTAAAATATAATAATAATGTCTAGAAAAACGAATTGGGAATTATAATTTCCATTTTGAAACACAGAACGACTTTTATTTAAATCTTTGGTTATAGACAAGTCGCATTTCATACAAGAAATTCATTCAGAAAAAAAATTTAGCCGATTGCACTTCTGATGTCAAAAGTTCGGTAAGATGGAATATTATTGGATCCATGCTGATTATATTGAACTCAAGCATGTATTTTTGATATTGATATTCTTGATGTTAAATTAAGTCGGCTTCATATCAAGAATACATCTTCTTGGAACCAAGTAAAGATTTTCTTGCTTGTAAGCTTGAAAAGTCTGGATTCCAAGAAAAGATTTCTTGGCTGTACTCTCAATAAAAAACAAGTAAGAAAGTCGGTCAACCCCGACTATAGAAGTATACTCTGTACCTCACAAAGCTTGCGTTAAGGTGTGTGAAGTGCTGCCCATCGCCGTGCAGCCGGTGTTGCCCCCAAAATTGTTACACAGAGAGAAAAACCGACAAGAACCTTACATCAAATTGACCAAATGTACAATATTAACATTCAGGCAGTACAAGATTCAATTAATTTGCGACAAATCAATTTTTTGTTTAATAAAAACAACCTCGCGAAAAATACTTACAAATTTGATAAATTTGGCTACGAATGGACAGAATGGGTGCACTCACCATCCTCAATTAAACTTTTTCTGTCTTCTTGGCGAACCCTGCTCTAAACAATAGCTTCATTCCGACTGCTAAATACAAAAAACAATAAAAGCATTTGTTAAAATTACATTCCAAAGTACAACATTTTACAGGGTGACGCATAAAAACCTTCGGAATTTTTTTTGCGATGAATAAAAACACAAGTTAGTTGTTGGGAATCTCATTTATTTTTGCTTATTTCGAACTGTGCACATTTGTTTGATTTATAGCACGCAATAAGCTCGTTTTTCTCCATTTTTCATCACGTTTAGAAGTTTTTCGATCTAAATATGTGTCTAAAAATCAACACTTTAAGAGTTAGAAAGGTCGCTAACCAACGATATGGAAACAACAGAATGCCCCCGAATGCAGTAACCACATCAAAATGGGTTACGCTAAGAATGAATAAAGCAACGTCAACTCTAGACCAATTATCAACAAATTTCAACTACAATCAACCGAATTAGAAAGACTAAAGCCCAGTATAAAATTTTTGTTAAAATATAGAAAATCCAAACTAATTCCTAAATTCATCCGCAACACTACCAAACGTATGAACATATTTACAAACAGCCAAGTCTTACCTTCTGACATTAACCAAACTCTAACTAGACATACACTTATGTTTCATATGAAATTATTAGGCCTCCTTATTAAACACAAGCACAATATACTCAAGAACCACAGCGAAGAGATGAACAAAACAACAACAATGATAGAAAACCTTCTCCGAGGAGATGACTTGCAAGCAGTGATGCCGACTTGGCCTTTTTTTACATATTGGACAAAGCTTTTACAGTCACTTGTATAGTATACTTGAGCTTTTGGAGCTGTTTACCATCAAAAGTAATGAAATTGATCAAATATTATTAATATAAAACTGTAATAAGTGTTTTTAGTGTCCTGTTATGATTCAAAGTGTTTGTTAGCCGTCTCAAGGTCAATGATTGATTACTATTTAATAACACAAGGCCACAAAATTCGATTTTTTTCAGTATCTTGAAGGTTTGGTAGTGATTCTAGATGATTTTCGAGTGCTAAGCAAGACTGCGTTTTCAGAAATTCTCCATCACGTCGAGGTTTTTAGTAATTTGAGCTTAAAGTTGCTAAAAGTGCCTATTTTGTCCATTTTTAGGAGCGTTTTTCGGGGAATCTATTCTATTGTTTGGACTCTTTTTGATACCATCGGAAAGTACCACTCCTTAGCTTTCCGATGGTATTAAAGAGAGTCCAAAAAATAGAATGGATTTCCCGAAAAACGCTCCTTAAAAGGGTAAAAAATAGGCACTTTTAGCAATTTTATGCTTAAAATAATAAAAATCTAGACGTGATGGACAATTTCTGAAAACGCAGTCTTGCTAAGCACACGAAAACATCTAGAATCACTACTAACTATTCAAGATACTGGACCTTGTTGCCTAGTGTAATCAATGAAAATCGAAAGTGATATTGTGCATATTGGGCAGCTTTGGATACTCCGACAGAACTGTTTCGATGAAGTCCAATTCATCTCATCAGTGAGTTTCAAGCGCTGTTGCCAGCAAGCCATTTACAAATCCTATGTATTTATTAGAGATAAAAATGTTATTATTAGAATAGGACTACGTCAACATAATGCTTGCTGCAATACTTATTAGCTGCCGGAATAATATTTGAAAATGATTGGCACTAATAATTCGTCTTTTACCAATACAGAAGACGTTGAGGGTGAAGATATAAAAATAAAAAAAAAAATTAATAAAATTACTTTAGTATATTGAGTGCAATGTCTATATATAATCTATAAATTTTGTCCCTTATGGACGTCTAATCCGCTGAACCGATCTTCACGAATTTTTCACAGTAAGTTCATGTCGATCACGAAAATGTCATAGGCTATGTCTCATGTCTGTGAAATGGTCCAAATACCGCGAAATTTGCCAAATTATACCGTTCATCCGATTTCAATGGAAATTTGGGAATGGTTGAACGCTTGCCCGTGAAAGTTTCTAAGTTGAAAAAATTTGCGGAAAACGGTCCAAAAACCGCGAAAATTGCCAAATGTACATTTTCGCTAAAACTTTGGGAAATTGATCGACGCTTGTCCGGGAAGGTTTCCAAGTAGAAGAAACCGCGAAGTTGGCAAAATGTTCGTTTGTTATAAAACTTTGGAGAATGTTTGGACGCTTGCGCGTAAAGGATTCTGATTTGTAGAAATGGGCGGAAAATAGTCCAAAAACCGCAATAATTGAAAAACTATACCGTTCATCTCAATGGTTAGACGCGAAGGTTTCTAAGGTCCAAAAATCGCGAAATACGCAAAATTATACCGTTCATCCGATTGCAATCATACGGTTGCTCGGGCGGGTTTCTAAGTTGAAGAAATTTGCAGAAAATTGTCCAAAAACCGCGAAAATTAAAAAATTTTAGGTTTTGGTAAATCTTTGGATAGTTGTTCGACGCTTGCCCGGAAAGGTTTCCAAGTAGAAGAAATGGGCGGAAAATGGTCCAAGAACCGCCAAATTTGCAAAATGATTGATTTTGATGAAGCTTTAAGGAATGGTTGTACGCTTGCCCGTGAAGATATCTAAATTTATGAAATGGGACGAAAATGGTCATAAAACCGCGAAATTTCAAAAGCTATACGGTTCATCCGATTGCCATAAAAATTTGGGCAACGCAAACCCGCGAAGGTTTCTACGGTCCAAAAATCGCGAAACTTGCAAAATAACCTTATGAGTATTAATGAAAGCGTTTAGTGCTTATATTACAATGCCGGCGTTGGTAAATGGAAGCTGCAGATTGCACGGTCCAAAATATTGAGAAATTTGCAAATTTTTGATTTGAGCCTGGATTATTGTGAAGATTTGATAGACGGCAATTGTAGACGGGTAAATAGGAGGTATAAACAAAACGGTCAAAAAAGTCAATATTCATGATTTTAGATTATCATGAAGACGTTTATATAGAGAAAAAGATTGAACGGTCCAAAATGCTTATGCCGACATGCAGCCTGCACTAGATGTAATATAATCGCTCTCTTAAGAATCATAAGAACCCGGGCGACGCCGGGTATTTAGCTAGAATAAAATATATTTAAAATGTGCTAAATTTGATAAAACACTAAAATAAAATATATTTAAAGTATTGTCCCTTTTTCTGTCCTTTTTAAGCTTTCGTCGTCACCTTTTTCCCCCTTTTTTAGGCCCCCCCTTTTTTAGGCCGATCTGTCACTTTATGTGAAAGGCAGGCGGCATCACTGATCCTAAGCATCTTTGAAAATATAGAAACAATTAGTCTTAGTGATATTCTTTTTGTTAAATAAAATCTAATAACACTTAAAAATAGTTTAAATGGGCATTTCCATAGAAAGGTAAACCAAAAAAGAAAATCATCAATTTATTTTATGTGTTTTTCCTGAAGCAAAATTGTTTTTATATCATGTTCCCATTGAAAATGGGAAAAGGGGGATCATGAAGTTGTGCAAAAGTATGTAACAGGTAGAAGGAAGCATTTGCGACCCTATAAAGTATATATATTCTTGATCAGCATCAACAGCCAAGTCGATTTAGCCATGTCCGTCTGTCCGTCCGTGTGTCTGTCCGTCTGTCTGTCTGTCTGTCCGTATGAACGCGTGTTTCTCAGAGACTATAAGAGCTAGAGCCACAATGTAGGTAGGTGTATACCCGATGCAATACGAGTTTGTTTCAGATTTGGAAAATTCCTCCCCCTCCCCCCTTTAAGCGCAAAAACTGTCAGAGCCACCAATTTTTAAGATAGACCTTCCAAACTTTATATATATCAAGTAAGGCCCAATATCTATCTATTCTGAAAAGATCACTAAGATCGGACAATAAACACCGAAGTTATATACGAATCAATTTTGCTTGTGGGAGAGAGGGGGGGTCTTACATTGTCAGTTAACGCGCACGGCCGCATGCCATGCGTTTGTGTGTATGTTGGAGTGTGTGTATGTGTGAGTATGTAATGGAAAACACACAAAAACAAGGGAACAGGGTATTTTGTAGTCGGGGCACTCGACTGCAGCTCCCTTACTTGTTTTTAGTAGACTTTTGAAGATTTCATGTAAAATAGATTTGTTGAAAAATGTATGTTTGTTCAAGTCAATATCTCATAAACTATTTGCAATTTTACTTATCTGTCCTTATCAGCTCTTAACCATGCCTACAAAACACTTCTGTCGACCTCCTTAAAATCACGAAAATGTGACAGAAGTGGTCGTAAGAGCATTTTCAGATGTGATTAATTCAGTATTAAGATTGAGTATTAAGTTGGATTAGACACGAATCACATAAAAACAGCTAGTGAAGGTGACCGGATGTGTAAGTTTTTCAAAGAAAAAACTTTTCAAGAGATGTCCCAAGGAGGGATCGAACCCACCACCTCTTGCTCAGCGGGCGCACACACTAGCCACTGTTAAGCTTAAATCTTATTTAGTTCATATCATAGCTCCCAAATTCCAGGACTTAAGAATTTTCATTGTTATAGGACTACATGTTGTGTCCATATTTTCTGAACCAATCTTTTTTGGGAGGCTAGGGCCCTTTTATACTCAGTCGTCTCATTAAAGACTCCTCCATTGATTTCCCAACCTCGATTTTTAATTCTACCTTCAGTCGGTGGTTTCCTTTTGAGACATCATCCGCCACCAACTTTAGATATTAATTAACAAAGCAGAAGAGACTCAAAAAAAAGTTGTTTTGTACACAAAATACTTACTTACCTTCACAATCAAAACCAGGCCCGTTTATTCCCACTAAAAACGTCTAATTAAAAGATCTCGTGCCTCGTTGAGCCGCTGCCAACTCAAAACCTCTTGTCTAAGCCACAGCTACTTATGGACGGACCCAGCTCCCAGTGTCGCCTCTGGTTCGTGTTTACTGTTTTTAGGGCTTTATATTCCCTCACTATGCGTTTTATGGCCCAAGGCACTTGAAATTAGCGCACCCGCCGACAGCAAGGCCGAGACCTCCCATGGTACTGCTGCTCTATTGATTTTCTGGGCCATCCAACTCGGTGTACTCATAATTGAGAATGCTATCTCAGACGCAGGCTGCTAATTAATTTTTATTGCCTTTAAACAAAAATTTTTCATTTATTTTGCGCTCTTATTTTTTGGATTTTGCTTTTAGGCAATTTCAATTAATTCGCTTTTCCCTGTTGAAGGGGCTTAGGGCACTTAAGGCAAAAAGGAAATTAAGTTCTAAGTCAGATTCTGCGCGAAACACACACTTTTTTCTCAGATCTGCAGCCAAAATGTTTTTGTATTTAAAATTGAATTCGTTTTGTCCTTACGATTTCGACAACGTGTCAAGGACAAGTTAAATTTTACTCTGACAACAGGAAGCGACAAGTTTTTCAACAACTTTGTTGTTAGATTAAAAGCATTTCCCAGCCAAATGGCAAAAGTTCCGTCGCTGCGTGCTTGAGTGTTTTTGTGTGTGAATTTGTGTGCAGCGTAAATAGCCAGAAAGTCGCAAAATGGAAGTGGTGACTAGATGAAGCAAACCACCGCCGTCGGCAATAAAAATCTATTACATTTTGTCAGACACAACTTTGATTTTACGAACTGTCAACCGTCCAAATAGATGGCAGGAAATATAGATGCATCCACCCACAGACACAGACGCCTACCGCCCTATGGCCCCCAGTGGCTCGAGGTGAAAAGAAATAAAAGCCAACGCTTCAAAGTTTTCTGCCAAGCGAAAGAAAAACTTATGCAATGATTTTATGTTTCACCCCACGTAATGTAATAAATATTTTGCCCGTCCCCATTGGATATAAATCTATATGTATGTAGGCCTTGAAGCTGCCTCAAAGAGAAGTATTTGACGAGAAATGTTGGAAAATTGTGTAGAAACATCAAAAGAAGTAAAAGCTGTTTAATACAACAAAGCTGAATAAGTCGTTTGCAAGAGGTTTTTGGTTAAAATTCTGAAAGAAATGAATTTAAACTTTAGTTTATTTGCTATTCATACAAAAAAACAAAAAGTACGCTTTGCTTACATAGCTAACTTCGTCTGAGCCGAAGTTTTAAGACACTTGAAACAGATCATTCCTATGACAGCTAAATGAAGTATTCAACCGATCCGCGTGGTTCCGAGCTAAAAGATGACCTCTGTTTAAAATTTTAGCTTCAAAACTGAGGGATTAGTAGAAGCAGACAGACGGACGGACAAAGCTCAATTGTTCCAGCTCGTCATGCTGATCAAGAATATATATTCTTGATGTGATCGGAGATGAAAATTCTACCAAAAGATAAGGCTACTAACCGAAGGTTTTAAGCCCAGAGTCACACTATGCAAGGACGAGCACGGAAATCCGGTCACAGATCCGCAAGTGGCACTAGACAAATGGCGGAATTATTTCTTCAACCTGCTGGGAGGTGATGACGAACACAATGCTCTGGTCGGATCGGATGACTATAGCATAAAGCTGTCATAGAAACAATCGGTCGAAAAACTAGTTTTAGTGAGAAATACTTTTTTGTTTTCAATGGAAACGCCTCCAAACTTTGTATTCTTAGTCAACTATGCTTTTCCATGATTCCACCATATTTGGTCGAAATCGGACATCTATATAGTATAGCTGTCATAGAAAAGTAGAGTCTGAAAAGTAGTCTTAGTTATAAAAAACTTTTTGTTTTCAATGGAAATGTCGTCAAAAGTAGCATTAGTTTGTTGTATATGCTTCCACACAATTCTACAAATTTTGGTCAAAATTGGATGACTATAGCACATAGCTCCCATAGGAACGATCGGTCGAAAAACTAGTTCTTGTGAGAAAAACTTTTTTGTTGTCAATAGAAACGTCCCTTACGATGGCATATATTTATTTTATATACTTTTACACAACTCTACAATGTTGTGTCAAAATCGGATGACTATAGCGTATAGCTGCAGTATGAATGATCGGTCGAAAAAGAAGTTCTTGTGCGAAAAACTTTTTGTTTTAAATGGAATCGCCTTCAAAAATGTGCATGTTAGTTTGTTAAAGCAGGCCGGATGGCTCAGCGCTTAGTGTGCGCGACCGCTGTGCAAGTCGTGGGCTCGATCGCGCCTCGGAACATCTAATGAAAAGTTTTTTCTTTGAATAAACCTTACACCCGGTCACGCCCCTCTGCTGTTGGCGCCAGCTTTGTAGTAATTAGCCATACAAAAGCTTCTTAAACTGCCGTTCGGATTCTGCGTTAAACTGTTGGTTCCTTTCTCTTGTGCAAAAATTAGAAGCGCACAAGCCAAGAGATTGAGAGAGGCTCGGCCTTGGCCCTTTGGGGCTGTGCCAAGCCGTTTTTATACCCTGTTCCCATTGAAAATAGGCAGTTTGTGTGAAATTGCAGTTTGTGTGAAATTCGATGTTTGGAGGCGTTTCAATTAAAAACAAAAAAGTTTTTCTCACTCAATCTAGTTTTTCGACCGATCGTTCCTATGCCAGCTATATGCTATAGTCATCCGATCCGGCCGGTTCCGACAAATGTGCAGCGTATTTGTACCAAAAGACTTCGCGTAAAGTTTGGTGAGGATAGTTTTAAAACTGACGGAGGAGATAGCATAAAAACAGACGGTCAGGGCTAAATCAGCTCAGCTCGTTATGCTGATCAAGAATATATATTCTTTATGTGGCAGGAGATGCTTCCTTCTATGTGTTACAAACATCCGGACAATTTTATAATATCCTCTCCAAGGGTATAAAAACAAGGCTATCCCAGCATAAATCGAACTTTAAACTTCGACACCAACGACGACTAGGGTCACACTGTATGGAGAGCAGACATTCACCAAACTGCGAGGGAAAAACAATCTTACAACAAGAGAGCAACTACAGGAAACGATTCACTCTTTAAATGCTTCACATAATTGACACACCTACAGACAAGAGACTGAACTACAAAACGGACACTGAAAACGTTGCGCACCTATACAGACACCTCTTAGAGAAGTAGTAAGTCAGTATTGAACTCCACGTCAGGCGGTACAGACGTGTCTTACATTGTATGTAAAAATGTTCACGGTTTTTTGTTTTCTGTTTAAATGTATTATAATTGGAAAATTGTTTTTGTAGTGCCCCTAAAGACGGATGCCGATGTGCGTCCGAAATATATTGGATAAAATCTACAATTTAATTGGAGTTTTAATCACGACCTCGAGCCGGCTATCAACAATATTCTCTAAGGTAGAAAATATAAAATAAATAATACTAATTGCGCTTCTTGCGGCTTTCGATAGTCAGGATTTTTCTCATGTTGTACATAGTTTATTTAAGTTTTCGCCAAAGATGCGGTCCCCCTAAGAACTGCCGGCCCGGGGGTATAATTCTGTAAAATACTGCTCTGGATTCATAACGAAATAAATTGAGTTTAGGTTTGGTTAACAAAATTTGTAAGTAAAAAACAGTTTAACTTTTATCAATTTTTTCAGATATCAAAGTAGCTCAAAAGTGTTTCTATTCATGTGAAGTTCGACATAAAAGTTTATTTTCGGGCGTTCTGGAAATCAGCCTTTAAAAGTAAATCAATAAAATATCCGAGCAATTTCACTTAGTGAAGTGCTTCAAAAAGGTATGTGTAAAGCAACAAAGTTCCTGGTGGCTCAAGCAAGTACAGCAAAGTTTAAAAAATAATTAATTTTTGTAACTCCAAGTAAGGTTCTACGGTTATTGAGAATTGAGTACAAACCAAAATAGCTGTAGGCATCTGGCTCAGTGTGTAGAAGTTTTTGCACATTCCCATAAATCTATCAATTGTCAAACTTGGCTTTCGAAAACAAATTCTCTCCTATCCATCTGCTATCTGCTTTTCAATTTGAGGCACACTCGAAGCTTCATGCCTTCCATCATCACAGACCATAAATAATATGGGTAAACACCCATGCAATAGGCAAAGTGCTGGCAAAAACATTTTTTTTTTTGTTGGTGAAAAGTTTTATTCCGCAAAGCATAAGAGAGAAATTTGTGGCCCATTTGAGTTTTAATCATTTTCGCGTCTCACGGTTGAAAACTTTTTAATTTGCTCATTATGCTGGGAAAAATGAATTATCATTGACATTAGATTAGCCAGTGATAAGCAGGTCCTCATAATTAGCCATTTGGGGTTGCCGGCGAAATTGTAAAGTTCTTCAGGTGCAAAAGAGCGGAAAATCAGATGGAGATGCCAACATTTATGCGAAATTTGCGTTAATTAGTTTGATTTTATGCTTCAAGTCTCTGCGGGACAATTTCAGATTGGCAATTCCATTCCGTGAAAACTCATTAAAACTTTGTAGCCAAGTTTTGCTATCATCAGACAAGAAAGATGTGCTAAGCACGCCAGCTAGTTAATGAGAAAATAAAAAAGCCAATCATTTACATTTGCTGTGCTTTGTTATTGTTGTTTTCGGTTGTTTACTCTCTATTAACCAGCAATTATCCCAAATCGATTTTGATTGAACTTTTAGGCAAATAGATTTTATAGGTCAGAGCTCCCACGCGGAGGCTTTTATTCGCATACATAATTTAATAATCGACGTGGAATTTAATTAAGACCGGCAAATTTCTAAAAGGATTTTGATACCAGAAAATATTTAAGAATTCTGTATTTATTTTCAACTCAAATTTAAGGCATTTTGAACGACTTTCATTCCTTTTTCTGATTGGCTTTAGTTTACAAAATTAAGTAACAATAATCTCTCGCTATCCGAAAATCCGAACCGCCACGCCCCCTCAAACTTAATCAGAGCTGAGTGGTGGGGGAGGAGGGTGGAAAAAACTACATGAACGCCATGTAAATGCGATATGTAACATGTAATTTCATGTGGACAAGGAGGCTGATGAGAATGCTCATGTCAATGTCCATGGCCGCAGGGGCACAGAGGCGTCTCCTCGTCGGTCTCTGATTAGTGCGGTTAAAGCGACAAAAACAAACAGCATGTCAGCACTTTCACATGTCTGTACACTTGGCTTTTACAACTGCATGGACATGACCATAATTACGCATCCATCAACGCAATAGTTTACTCGGTTGCCTACATACACACATAACTGTTATTGTCGCATTGATGACTGCCCGGATTGTATTGACAGAGTGCTGTCAACTCATCATAACTGGAAGAGCGCGCGGGCTCCTTCATCATCCTCGTCATCATTACCAATTGTCGCCGGCGAACGATTTAATGAAACTCCTCGAACTTCGCCCGGAGTCTCTCATCTTGGCACACAATAAATATTTTTCTCATTTGCCCTGCAGGGTAAAAATCAATACGCACAGCGAAATGCTTGCACACTTTTGGGCAACGGCGCGGTAAAATGTTGGTGTAGATACTCATTGTTTTACAAAGTTGTCTCATTTCCTTTGAAATTACAGTATAAATTGAAACGTAATTTATGGAGATGCTACAAATGGAAAATGACAAATGAGGTCATATTAAATATTAAGTTGTATTCAAAACTCTATGAATCCATAAGAAAGCTTTTATTTCTTAAAATCGACTAGAACAAAAGTATGTACAGGGTGGTCCATTAAAAAATTGGAATTTAATTTTGCTATTAAAAAAAAACGGCTCGATATTTTTCAAAGGTTGAACATTTATTTGAAAGGTTGGAGTCATTTATTTATGAAAAACTATTTCGGTCAAATGACCACCACGGCTGACTTGGAAGTAGCCCATTCGTTCCACCCAATTTTTTAGAACATTTTCAATTGTTACGGCACGTATGTCAGCAAGAGCAACTCGAATCTCGTTTTTCAACTCAATTGTTTCAGGATTGTTTGCTTAACATTTGTCCTTGACCGCTCCCCAAAGATAATAGTCTAACGGAGTCAGATCACAGCTTCTTGGCGGCCAATTCACATCTCCATATTTGCTCATTATTCGATTTTCGAAGTTTGCGCCGTTTTGTTGAAGCGAAATATCGTCCAAGTTTTCAGCTTTAATTTCCCCGAAGAACCTAACACTTAGTATTGCGCGGTAGCGCGATTTTCAGCAATCACAGCAATGTTTTCGGTCGAGTAAGTACACGGGTTGGTTTATTCACCAACATTCCAGTTTCACGAACTTGCATCACGAATTGATCCACAAATTAAGTTTTTGGAATTTTTTTTTTGATTTTTTCACACAGCTTGAGTCGAGGACTCACCACTTTGGAAATATGTTTTTAATATTTCCCCAACTTTCATCAAGCGAATTGCGACATATTTCGTAAATGTCAAAGTTTTTACTAAGTATAAGTCGCAAATTATATATAGTTCAAATTCCAATCACTAGATAGACCTCCCTGTAGTTGTCTGATTTTCATTAAGCTAAGTAGAATTGTGAAAAAGTATAGAAAACCTATAAATACAAAATTTGGAGACGTTTCCATTAAAAACAAAAAAGTTTTTCTTACTAAAAAAATAGGGGAAAGTTAACTTCGGCTCGGCCGAAGATTTGCATACCCTTGCAGCTTCCATTGAAAACAAAAAAGATTTTTCTAACTAAGACTACCTTTTGGACCTTACTTTTCTATGGGATCTTTACTATTTAGATGTCTGATTTCGACCAAACTTGGTGAAATCATGGAAAAGCATAATACACTGTTAATTGCGAAATTTGGAGGCGATCCCATTTAAAACAAAAAGTTTTTCTCACGAGAACTTCTTTTTCGACCTATCATTCATACTGCAGCTATATGCTATAGTCATCCGATTTTGATAAGACTTTGTAGAAATGTGTCCAAAGTATACAAAATAAGTGTATGCCAATAAAAAGAAACAAAAAACAAGTAAGGGAGCTGCAGTCGAGTGCCCCGTCTACAAAATTCCCTGTTCCCTTGATTTCGTGTGTTTTTTCTTTACATACACACTCACACTCACACATACACATACTCCAACATACACACAAACGCATGGCATGCGGCCGCGCGCGATAACTGACAATGCAAGACCCCCCTCTCTCCCACAAGCAAAATTGATTCGTATATAACTTCGGTGTTTATTGTCCGATCTTAGTGATCTTTTCAGAATATATAGATATTGGGCCTTACTTGATATATGTAAAGTTTAGAAGGTTTATCTAAAAAATTGTGGCTCTGACAGTTTTTTGCGCTTAAAGGGGCGAGGGGGAGGAATTTTCCGAATCGTTTTGAATCGGGTATACACCTTTCTACATGCAAAAATTTGTGGCTCTAGCTCTTATAGTCTTATAGTCGTTCATATGGACAGACGGACAGACAGACAGACGGATAGACGGACGGACAGACGGACAGGGCTAAGTCTACTCGGCTGTTGATGCTGATCAAGAATATATATACTTTATATGGTCGCAAATGTTTCCTTCTACGTGTTACATACTTTTGCACAACTTCATGATCCCCCTTTTCCCATTTTCAATGGGAACAGGGTAAAAAAAAGTTTTCCTCACTCGAACTAGTTTTTCGACCGATCGTTCCTATGGAGCTATATGCTATAGTCATCCGATTTCGACCAAACTTAGTGAAATCATGGGAAGGGATAGTAAACTAAGAAATACGGACTTTGGAGGCGTTACCATTTAAAACAAACAAGTTTTTCTCTTTAAGACTACTTTTTTCAACCGATCGTTCCTATGGCAGCTATATGCTATAGTCATCCGATCCGGCCGGTTCCGACAAATGTGCAGCGTGTTTGTACCAAAAGACTTCGTGCAAAATTTGGTGAGGATAGCTTTCAAACTGACGAAGGAGATAGCATAGAAACAGACGGACTGACGGACGGACAGGGCTAAATCAACCCAGCTCGTCGTGCTGATCAAGAATATATATACTTTATGTGGTCGGAGATGCTTCCTTCTATGCCTTACAAACATCCGGACAATTTTATAATACCCTCTGCAAGGGTATAATTAGTTTTTCGACCTATCGTTCCTATGGGAGCTATAAGATAGTCATCCGATCAGGTCAGTTGAAACATATTAGCAGCGCGCAGTAAAAAGAAGACTCTGTGCTAAATTTCAGCTCGAAAGCTTTAAAACAGAGAGAAGTTTGCGTAAAAATAATAAAAAGAATATATTTAGTTTGTGGGGTCGGAAAAGAATATTTCTATGCGTTCTGGGCTAAATTATAATACCCTTTGCAAGGGTATAAAAACTAATAAAGTTTCCAGAATAAAACTGTAAATCATTTCAATCATTGTAATCAAAAAAAGTTCAGTACAGAAAAAAAACTGCAGGTTTACAGAAAAAATTAGTTTTATAGAAAATTAAGAATCTTTTTAAAATATTTTTAAAAAATCTTCAATTCGTTGAAGAATATTTATTCGAGCTATAGTCATATCTCAGAGCTAGTTCAAGATTAAGCAGTAAGCTTCTTCACCAGTTTCAATGTAAGGCCCAATTCAAGATATATATAAATAAAAAAGAAGGAAACAATATTATATATTGCTAAATGATCGCAAAATCTGTGAAGAGACTTTCTCCACCAAAAAAATAGATTAAAAAAAAAAGCAAAACTGCTGTTTAAATCAAAACTTTCCAATTTGTAAGTTGGTACATTTACTTTCATTCGCTACTATAAGCTCGTTTGCATGGCGAGAGTACAAAATTACAACAAAAATAAAAGATATAGCAAAAAAATACACTAAAACAAACAAGAGAGCAAGTTTCTTACTGCTTCAGTAGCACTTAAGGAATGAACCAAAACTGGTAGCTAGGTAGCAAGTAAGAAACCGGGAATGAAATGACCATAAAGTCAAGGAGTATGTGATTAGGTGCAGAAAAGAACCAAAAATTCATTTTGTTGAAAGCTTTCAAGAAAAAAAATTTCGGGCTTGATTTTAGAGTTCAACATTCTTTTTCAAGATTATTGACAAAACTTTTTTTCAATTTTCACCAAAACCACATTTTAATTTTTTTTTTTTGTTGATACTCCAAATATTTTTTAAAGGAGATGACCATAAATATTGGATGACACCGTTGCTGCTGATGATACTGAAGGTAATCGCAGATTTCGTCGCCTTCAAGGGCGGATGAAATCTACGTAAGTTTCTTTACTAGTTTCAATGTAAGGTAATTCCGGTCATTAAAAAAAAAGGAGAAAAAAGAGAAGAATATGTTCCTTACTGCTCCAGTGGCAGTTTAGGAATGAAATAAACTGAATAGGTAGTCAGCTAGCAATCAACTGGGCATTAAATGACAAGAAAGTCAAGGAGCATGTGATTAGACTTAGAAACGAACAGGTTTAAAGAACAGAATGGAAATATAGCAATACATTGCCAACCGGTGCAAGTGCACCATTAGGATTTTGAAGCGCAAGCAACGTTGGATTAATTTTGACACCGATTAATTATATTATTATTGCTGTTTTTCAGTTTAGAAAGTCATAAAAAATTACAGCATAAGAAACTTTCTACAGTTTATATTGAAGTGTGTACCTTTCGAAGCTTAAATGTCTTTAAATTAAGCTTAAAGTTCACTTTCACTCATGGACCACAATTTGCTGGGAGTAAAACTCATGCTAGTTCCAAAATCTTACCTAAGCACTTCAAGCTTAACTGTCAGTGTTGTGGTTATTGGATTTTCTTTCCCTCTCAAAATGTCCAGGCAATAAACCCAACTCAAATTTTTAATACAATACCGAAAAAAAAAATGGTTGGCGAACAAAAGGCAAAAGTAATTTCACTAGCACTAAATCTGTAGCATATTACACACACACACACACAGAACGGCAATGCCAAGTGCTTAAATAACAAACACACATACACACACTGAAAAGCTGATCCACTTAGATGTAAAGAAAAATAAAAGTATCCTATAAATTCCTATGAAAACAGTCGAGACACTGGCACACAGTTTTTATACTCTTGCGAGGATACATTAGTTCTTGGCAATAGATGGCAAAAAGCTAGTGCAATCTTGGTGGATTCTCGAATGAATTTGTTATTATAATAAGTACAATACCTGTTCCAACTACAAAATGTTCACTTTGAGTATGATTATTTTAATACAAAAAAGGACACCTTTATAAGTACACATTTCGGAATATTGTTATACCCTGTACCCATTGAAAATGGGAAAAGGGGGATCATGAAGTTGTGCAAAAGTATTTAACAGGGAGAAGGAAACATTTCCGACCCAATAAAGTATATATATTCTTGATCAGCATTTCATCCGAGACGATACAGCAATGTCCGTCTGTTCGTCCGTCCGTCCGACTGCCCGTATAAACGCGTCGCTCCCAGAGACTTCTACTACTAAAAACTGTCAGAGCCACAATTTTTGAATTAGAGCCTCGTGACTTTTCTTTCTGAAAAGTACTATAAGATTGGACAAAAAACATCGAATGTATTCATGTTTTCAAAGGGCACAGTGTATTTTGGAGTCGGGGCACTCGACAACAGCGCCCTTACTTTTTTTTCTGTATTTTCCGGATACATAAGTGTACATCTGCTACAAAAGCAAGAGCGGGGTTTTTTTAAAATTAGAAAATCACCCTCATATAATAAGTGCATAAACGGGCTTACCCTATTATTGAGAACGATAATACACTCTGGGTTTGAAACTATGTGGGATGTGTTTCTGTATGGCTCGGCGGTTACAACAACAATTGTATACATTTAGTGGGACTTAGTGGAATCATGGCTTAAGAGCAAAGTATTACTAACACTCAATAAAGAAGGTGGCACAAAAAGATGAATTTTGAAAGGGAAGGAATAAATCGCATATTTACACTGAGATAAAAAAAATAATCTATAATCTAGATTGAAAATTCCTTTTTCGAGAAGATTGAAAATCTTAAAATCAAGATTTATCTTATCCTCAATTACTTATCAACCGTCCTGCAGTTCCACATTAAGCTTCAGCCAAAAAAATTGGGTTTGTAGTCTCCGGACTTTTCTTTGACAGCTACATACTAACATAGATGTCCGATTTCGACCAAATTTGGTGGAATCATGGAAAAGCATAGTAAACTAAGAAATACGAAGTTTGGAGGCGTTTCAATTGAAAATAAAAAATAGAGGAAAGTTAACTTCGAAGTTTTGTATACCCTTGCAGCTTCTATTGAAAACATAAAAGTTTTTCTAACTGAGACTATTTTTAAGACCTTACTTTTCTATGGGAGCTATACTATATAGATGTACGATTTAGACCAAACTTAGTGGAATCATGGAAAAGCATAACAAACTATTACGAAATTTGGAGGCGATCCCATTTAAAAAAAAAAAAACAGTTTTTCTGACAAAAAAATTTGTTTTTTGACCGATCATTCGTACTGCAGGTATATGCTATAGTCATCCGATTTTGAAAAAACTTTGTAGAATTGTGTAAAAGTATATAAAATAAGTATAAGCCAATGATAACAACGTTTCCATTGAAACCAAAAAAGTTTTTCGCACTAGAACTAGTTTTTCAATCGATCGTTCCTATGGTAGCTATATGCTATAGTAATCCGATTTTGACAAAACTTTGTAAAATTGAGTGAAAGCATATCAAATGAATATATTCCGATTTTAAGGACATTTCCATTGATAACAAAAAAGTTTTTCTAACTAATAGCCTATTTCCACTATGACAAATATGTACATATTATTACATTTTCTCACACATCCAAAAATATGTAACATTTTTTCCATAGGATAAAAATGTACATATTTAATATATGTGTCCATTCGCCACGAGTGATACCAGTGTTGTAAAAGAAAATACTCGATTATTCCATGTTGATGTCAGAAAAAATCAACACTGATGTTATCGATGTCCCAAAAAGTCAACCCTGATTTAAAATTAATTTGAATTGATAATTGAAGGTAAGCGCGAGTTTCATAATATTATATTTAATATTAATAAATTTGATTTCAGATGACTCCAAAAGGTAAGTCAGTGTCTTGGATGGACTACCATGAATTCATGCTCGTGGATCTGTTGGAAGATAATAATTTTTGTTTCATTTTATTTGGCAAACACAAATCAAAGGAAAAACTATCGCGTGAAGCAATATCAAACTTGCAATTCATTTGTCTTTTGCCAATTTTATTTGAGCAGGTATTTAAGCAATAATTATAAAATAATGTCTCATAATAAATACAACTGCATTTAATGTTTTGAGCTTCATAGAACTTAGTGCAAAGATGTAATGCATAATAATTTAAATTTGAATTGTCAGCTGCCATTCACATGTTTACGAAACTGTAAAATATGTACATATCATATGGAAACGCTCAGAAAAAAAATATATACATATCGAAATATGTGATCATAGTGGAAATAGGCTATTAGTTAGAAAAACTTTTCAGACTATACTTTTCTATGGGAAAGGATAGTAAGCTAAGATATACGAAGTTTAGACGCGTTTACATCGAAAACAAAAAATATTTTCTCACTAATACTAGTTTTTCGACAGATCGTTCCCATGACAGCTATATTCTATAGTCATCCGATCCGGCCGGTTCCGACAAATGTGCAGCGTATAAGTACCAAAAGACTTCGTGAAAAGTTTGGTGAAGATAGCTTTCAAACTGACGGAGGAGATAGCATAGAAACAGACAGACGGACAGAACTAGTTTTTCGACCGATGACAGCTTTATGCTATAGTCATCCAATCCGGCCGGTTCCGACAAAAGTGCAGCGTATCTGTACTAAAAGACTTCGTGCAAAGTTTGATGAAGATAGCTTTTAAACTGACGGTGGAGATAGGAACAGACGGGTGGACAGGGCTAAATCTATACTTATATACTTTTTGTGGTCGGAGATGTTTCCTTCAATGCGTTACAAACATCCGAAAAATTTTATAACACCCTCTGCGTAAACCCTGCAGAGAAATTCGTCCATTTTACACAGGCATGTCATAGGAAAAGGTCAATTGTCCCCGACAGCAGCCATTTACAACCAGTTCATTTCCATTGTCCCTTGCTGCAGCCATTTCCTACCAGTTTTATAAGTTAGTGTTATTATTTATGTTTATGTATTTCACATTCAGTTTTATCACCATACACATCCACGACTCACAGTAAAATTATTGCCGCATTATACAAAAATTTTTCCTATTCACATTGACTTTGCATTAACTTTGACGTAATCCTTGTTTCTTTATTTTTCTACACTTTGTTTTAATTTTCACTTTAACTTCAGCGGCTGTAGTTGCGCAGGTCGATAATAATTTGGACAATAAACACCAAAAACTTTGCCATCTGCCGCTGCGCAGTTGCCCAACACTCTAGTTTTTTTGCTACCATTTAAATTCTTGTTGCTTTACAACTAGGCGTAGTTAGGATAGTTTTTTTTTTTTGTTACTAGTTGACAGTTTCGCAGCAGGGAATATATGCCCCCAGTAAGGTTTGAACCTGGTACCTCGGTGGGTTAAACACAAACTTCCATGGCAACTTAACCTGCTGGGCCACGTGCCGGATGTTGGACGGGGCGGTGTAATGACACATCAGATCGGCTCCGAAGATTAACATTTTGTGGAGCATAGAATGTATATCAAGCCATTGATATTCCTCCACAAAAATCTCGAAGTCTCGATATGTTGGATTCCCCCACTAATGCCATCGTATTATTTAACGCAGTAAATGTTTCATAATTTAGGTTATCAACAATTTGGCTAAACGCATTCCTGTTACCTTCGGCAATCCTAGTAATTGTGTATCAGGGTAGCCCCTTTTTGGCAGATCGAAGATCGATTTCCAACTTAAGGGCCTGTATCCAGCACAGCGGAAAATTCCTGTCTGGAATTCTCTATTTATTTTGAGTGGAACCCAAGTAAAATAGTTTGGCCCAATTATCCTAAAATGTACATGGTTACACTGATTTCGTAGAGTATAAACTTAAATAAATTTAAACAAAATTGCGTTGTGTCTAGTGGTTTATTATTGATTCAGCGGTCGAGTGTACTGATTCCGAAGTACATACATCTGTGCAGCCAGCACAGAAAGATGCCCATGTGCATTAATAGCTGAGAAAGGCGTTAATATCTCCGAGATACAAAGATAGATAAATGGGAGATTAATAACTGTGCATTAATAACTGAGGAAGGAGATACTATCTCCGAGATACTTATATAGACAAACGGACAAGGTTCATTATAAATTGTTGGGCCGATGGCTGAGCAAGACACTGTAGTGTGGCCCGAAAAGAGTGTGTGGGACACCAAAGAAGTAAGACTCCACGGTTGGTTAAATAAAGCCCGTTATATTCGAGTACAAGATCAAAACAAGAGCGCAGCAGCCGGGTCTTTACCTTGGCAAAATGAATCTGCTGCTTGTGTAGCAATAATGGAGAATGAAACTATTACAAAGCGGAAACCGCAATTATAAATTTTATTAAATTAAATCTTGTATTCTATTTATATAAACATTATCTGGCGTTTGCTTTGTTTTTCACCCCAGTTGCCTCAATCTATGCGCTCACCACATCCAAAATAACTTTAAGCATCATATTCCTGAGCTGTCTATCAGCTAATCCACACACGCCTTCGAAACGCCGCTATCTATACAAAGTGTGGAACTCGTTTATGTTGCTGGATACAGAACAAACGAAAACGTTAACCAAAAATTCCTGGCACAGTTTTAGTTAAAAGAAGTTTGCCAGTAATTTTTGGATTTCGCGGTGCTGGATATCCGGCTTAACAGCTTTACGTATGTCGCCACCATAAGCTGTTTGAAGTATTCGATTCGATTTCCTCTGAAACTGTAATATCCCTATGTTTCTTGTGGGTTTTCTGTTCCATTTAAAATACCTGTCTCAGAAAATAAGAGTATTCCATTCAAATTTTCCTTGCTTTTGCCTGAAATCTTCCTCAAACCCTATTAGACTATATTCATTTTTCAATCAATTCGTTGTTGAAATTCATTAAAAGTTTGCCAACTTCTTGCAGCTTTTCATCAATACATTTTACTTTATCATTAACTTTTGCAAATTGCAACTGCCGAAAACTTCTTTGCGGAATCGATTTCGGCGTAACATCCCAAAAAAAACAGTGTATTTGTAAACTGACGTAAATAAAGCCTGGAAAGTTTTCTGTCGTGAGCAGGTGCAGGTTGCTGCAGTTACATTTAAACATTTTACAAAGACAAGGAATCATTTTAACCAAGACAAAACGAAATTAACCGAATCCAGTCGGATAAAAAAACTTACACTTCACGAAGGTCTTAAAACAGTTGTTTAAACAGTTCTTAAAACAGTTGCTAAAGAGATAAGTACGACTGCGAAATCCTTCCACATATTCAAGAAATCAAATATAATAGCTGGAAAAATAAACTTTTGCAATTGGCAGCCAAGTCTGTGCATCATAATCGTTTGGCGACTGTGCTCAATAATGTGAGTATAGCAAGTGCATTCCAACTTCGGTTTAGTCAAACTTTGTTTCGCTCTTCTGTTTTCTTCCTTTTTCAGCCTCATAGCCTCATAGGTTCATGAATTGAACAACGTGTGAAAAATCCAGCATTTAAAAACTCAGGGTCAACGTTCATCAGATGAGTCTAAAGGTCGTGTTCATGTGCGTTTGATATTTATGATTTTTTTTGCAGAAATTTGACCAAACACAAACAAAAGTGAAGCCAAACCAAATAAACTTCGAGCCATGGCATGTTGTTACACCATCTAGTACATATGGCAACATGCCACAAGGACGCTTTGACAAATATAAGAAATTAAATTGAAACACAAATTTTCAAGGATTTAAATCTCAGTTTTAAAGCAGTGTTTGCTTTTGCATAAAACTTCAACAAAATGTTGTTCTACCGCAGGACAACAAGTCACCGGCAAGGACAAACACAATCCTCAGAGAATACATACAAAGGAACACATTAAATTTGCACTGTCACATAGAATTTTCAAAAGTTTTTTCCTCTTCCCCCAAATACCAGTTGGGCCGTTTTCTTGGCCACACACATACACACACTTATGCTTACCTTTTGTTGATGCAACAATAAAAGGCAAAGTCAAAGCCCTGTAAGGCCACATGCAAAAAGGATACACGTTGTAAAAAGCGCATAAACTTTGCCAAAAGTGACAAACAAAGAGCAAAGCCAAACGGCCTACGCCAAGTGTGTGTGTGTGTTTAGAGGAGGCAAAACAAAAGGTAGGCGAAATTGAAGCCCAACTTGATGGGCTGTAAATGGCAAACTTTTCTTTTTTTTCCATTTTCGTGGTACAGGTGCTAAAACTTTAGTGGCATATGCGAGGCAGCAGCAGCAGCAGGTGGGGACGACTGAATGAAGCGTGCTGAAGTGCGAGTATCTATCTATATTGTACTCCCTGATGTTGTGCCTTATCTTTGCATTTGAATTAGTCTTGTGCACATAAACAAACGAAATTGAATTTTCCCACGACATTTGTGCGACGGTGTGTATGCTGAGGTCTTACCCAGAAGTTTTTTCCTTACATTATCAGAGTTTATTGGAATGGGTTTGTAATGAATAGAGTGGGGCTTACTGTTTGCATTTACATGGCCAAAAAACATGTGTCGCAGAGCTTGTACATTTTCATGAGATGCAAATCCTTAACAGTTTTTTTTTCTTTTCTGTATGGATTTGGTAAGTACATATATAGTTTCCTTTTTTTCCTTTTTTTGTATAATAATTTTTCAAAAATTAAAATGCAAGATTGAAGTCTCAACTTCTGCTTACTTATTCTTTAATTAAAGTTTTCCTGGCAGTCCCTCTCCACCCATCCGTCTGCACTTAATGAAAGCCAAGCCAACTAAAAAGTGTCATTTTTTTGCCTTTTCATTCATGGCAACGAGTGCAAGGCTTTTTCATCAACTGGCCAAGGCTTTCAAGCCAAAGCCAGCCAACAACAGAAAAAGCCCTTGCAGCATCCTTGCTGGAAGAGGAAAATGTTTTGGATCCTGCTCGTGGCATGTAAATGGTTATGTACATCGAAAGTGCCTACCCGCAGCAGCCACAGTCATGCGAAATGCGTATGTATTTGGCTGCAGGACATTTCAGTTTAGTTCGGTTCGGTTAGGTTTACGGGCGAACACTTGACAAAAGGGAAAATGGAAGACAAAAATGCTGATTTTATTTTGTGTGCACATTGCCACATGATAATCAGAAAGATATATGCGATAATATAAGACCCGCGCACGCACGTACACACATACACACACTCACACTCGCAAATTTCCAAAACATCCACAGGGCAGATAGACTAGCTTTATCGTCCATGTAAGTAAAGGCTCAACAGACGGCATGACATGGTTTGACTTGAATTGGCATACTTGATACACTAGTCAGCATAGTTCAATTGACTTAGACCACAGGTAGATCAATTGTTTAAGCTGAGGCTGGCAAAGGGCCGTAAGAAATCAGCTCACGACGAGTCCAAGGAAATATGGACCTATCAAAATTTAATAGTAAGAAAGTCCATTTAGACCGATTTGTTCCTCGATAGGCTTACCATCGCTCGAACTCTGCAGATATTTAGCGAAGATACACAGCAACTTAACGACGGATATTGTGTCCCTGTTCCCTAGTATTCCAATATACAGCATTAGAGAAAAGTGGATAAAAATTGAAAAAAAAACTTAACCTGCCTGCAAGTATAAGAAACATATGTCCCATACATGGCAAACCATGGCTAAATCGACTCGGCTGTTGTGCGATCAGAATAAAGATTTTGGGTCGGGATGCTTCCTTCTGCTGACAACTTTTGCACAAACAAAACTGAAACGAAAAGTTTAATATTTGTATGGAGACGTTTTTCATTTGAAAACGTTTCGACCCAGAATTTGTACCTAAAATATTTTCTTTTTCTTTTTAAAACGAATATGTACTATATTTGCCATTTACAAATGCTGCGTTCTTATTTTATATGGCATTTAAAAATGTTTCTTTTAGAATTTTTTAAAAACGGGCGTTTTTAGTGCTCTCTTTTCTCAGTGTACTCTGTGTAACTTTGGTACAGAGTATAAAAAATGAATTACGAAAAAATGGCATAGAAGCATTTATGACTGGGAATACAATTGAAAATCTTCGCTTTGGAGATGCGACGTAAAAATAAGAAATTTTTGGACCGTTCAATCTGCATCTTCCATTTACCAACGCCTGCATTGTAATCTAAAAATTATACGCTTTCATAAATATGATCATTAGATAATTTGGCAAATTTCGCGGTTTTTGGAACTTAAAATCCATTGCCATTTCTTCATCCTAGAAATCTTCGCGGGCAAGCGTCCAACCATTCCCCAAAGTTTTATCGCAATTGAATGAACGTGGTTCGCTCATTTTTTAACTCGGAACCTTCCCGGGCAAGCGTCCAACCATGACCAAAAGTTTCATCGCAATCGGAAATTTTGCGAATTTTGCGGTTCCTGGACTATCTTCCGCTCATTTCTTCAACTTAGAAACCTTCCTGGGCAAGCGTAAAACCAATCCTCAAAGATTCATTACAATCGGATGAACGGCATAATTTTGCTGATTTCGCGGCTCTTGCACCATTTCCCGGCATCGCCCGGGTCCTTCTGATTTTTATGACAGCGATTATATTCGATATAAATCGATCTTTTCCTCTATTTACCCGTCTTCATGATAATCTAAACTCATTAATATTGTACAAAATTTGGTGACTTCTTTGACCGTTTGGAATATACCTCCTATTTAACCGTCTACAATTGCACTCTATCAAGTCTTCACAATAATCCAGGCTCAAATCATGAAATTGCACGTTTCGCAACATTTTGCACCGTGTAATTTACAGCTTCCATTTACCATCGCTGCATTGTATTAATAAGCATTAAGCGCTTTCTTAAATACTCATACGGTAATTTTGCAAATTTCGCGATTTTTGAACCTTACAAAACTTCGCGGGCAAGCGTCCAACCATTACCCACAGTTTCATCGCATTCGGATAAGCGGATTCGGAGAGTTTTTGAAATTTCGCGGTTTTTGGACCATTTCCGCCCATTTCTTCAATTAAGAACCTTCGCAGTCAAGCGTCCAATCATTTCCCAAAGTTTCATCACAATCGAACATTTTGTAAATTTCGCGATTTTTGGACCATCTTGCGACCATTTCTTCTACTTGGAAACCTTCCCGGACAAGCGTCGAACATTTCCCCAATGTTTTACCCAAACTGTAAATTTTGAAATTTTCGCGGTTTTTAGTTCATTTTCCGCAAATTTCTTCAACTAAGAACCATTCCCAAAAGTTTCATTGCAATCGTATAAACGGTATAATTTTGCATATTTCGCGGTTTTTGGACTATTTTCTAGCCATTTTTTTAACTTAGAAACCTTCCCTGGCAAGCACTCAACAATTTTCTAAGGTTTCATCGCAATCGGATGAACGGTTTAGGCAGGCATAAGGGACAGACAGACAAACATTCATTTCAATATATATAGATTGTGACGAAATCAAAATTCCAGAGTGCTGTTTAAATGGTAAAGCTATAGACACATAAGTACGAATTTTTCACTTAAGGGTGAGTACTGAGAACGTTCGAATTTTCCTTTAGCTGTCAAATCTTATATAAAAAATTACTTAAGGAAATTTTTCATTGCCTGATTTTGTTGTTGGAAAATCAAAGACACCAGAGCTAGCTCGGATGTTGTGTTTAAAGCGTATTCTTTTGGGCCTGCTTCACTCGAAAAAGGAATATCTACTAAATTTCTTAAAGGAAAATTTGAACGTTCTCAATACTCACCTTAAAATTGGGACAATATTTTGTCCTCATGACAATCTGTTAAACATAATGTTCAAAAGTACCAACGTTTCGGTTTCGTTCCGGTTCTATCGGTTATAATAATTACGGTAGACGTATCGGTTTCGGGATCGGTAATATCGGTATTAAGCACTGCTTTAGCCTTTAATGAAATAATGAGCTGCGCTCAAATAAAGACGAAGCTGACTTTACCAATATGTCGACAAAGCATACAGCAAATTACCCGACATGAATTGCATCTTTGGTGTCAGTCCAAGGTACATAGTCCGCACCTCAAGCACAATCACAAAAATGTGCTCATGACCTTTAGGTCATGACCTAGATGAACATCATAAATATTGGACCGATATGCGGCATCCCCGACAGAATTGCTACTAGCGCAACCATGGTGATGGTTTCTTACTGTATGGTTTGACTTCAGTGAAAAACAAGAAAGAAAGTCGGTCAAGCCCGTTCGTGGGCTAAGCACGTGTTGGGGCGTTGTGTCGGGAACCATTTAACTGGGAGGGTTTCCAATCGGGGGGGGGGACGCGCTAAAAGCTACCTATAAGCGCGGGGGGGCTTTTTACTTTTGTGGTTAAACAAGCTATTTATCTTAAGACAACATTCAGAGTTCAGTTCCGATTTAAAAGATTTAAATGTGACACTTTGTAAAATTTGCACATATAACAATTTTCTATTAAATAATTTTGAGTTTTTTTCTTGTTTCTGAGTTGTTATAAAAAATATGCTCATGATTTTTTTGGTATTTCAATATCCAACAACTTTGTAAAAAAAAAATTTCATATCACAAATAAAAAAGAATGATAATGAAAATAACTAAGCAAAATATTTATGCATAAATATAAATTTAACGGCACTTGCCTTCTAAAGTAATCAGATTACATAGCTACCGTTTTATTCCATTGTCAGATGTTTATAAAAATTTACTTCAAGATGTCCCTTTGCGATTTCGCAAAGTAAACTTTCTTACTTCTGCCTATTTCCGTAACACTTTGTTACACAGTGTTGTCCTATCCAGCTTTCCCTTTCGACTGTCGCTTCTTGGTGGGCTGACAATCTAATTTGCATGTGCTGCCAAATCCGTGATAGTAGGTCAACAGTGTCAACGAGTAAGCCCTGCTTAATTCCTGCCTTCAGCAGCTGCAAATTGAGTTTGAAAAGGTAGCAGTATATTATCGCTGTCTCACAAATGAACTGTCTTGATCACCAGAAAAAGTTTATTATTCCGATTTTATTAAAATTGTATAAACTTTATGACAGGAGTCAAACGGTCAATGTTGGCCTCTTAACCGCACCATCACCCAGGGCCTGACAAGGCAACTTTTAGTGTGAACATTTCAACACTTGCATTGGTAATTACTTTTGCACAGACCAAGCTTGCCACATAGACCATCAAAAACTTTAGTTTCCACTCACATACAAAAACAAAAGTTTTCCTACACAAAAAAACAGGAAACCATTCATTGTTAGCACAAAAACAATAAATAAAGAACTTTTAACAACATTTTGCTGAAGCCGTCAAGTGCTGATTGAATTGAACCAACTTGTGTGAGCAAAATTAAGTGAAGCAATTTGAAAAGTGTTTTTAAAGAGCAAAAGCAGATGTGCTAAATGTGTTATTCTTTATTTCAAGTAGCGTGTCTTATGAATTTAACAAATCTCTAAACAATAGAGATGCTGGCAAAGTCTTTTCTGTCTCTCTTCCTCTGCCTGTCTATATTGATTGCATAGCAAAGATGGAAAATGCTGAGCAGCAACCATGAATATGCATATGAGGAAGTTGGCATATGTGGATATGCAAACGTATGTCTGTACTTATGTACATTCCACTTTCGCCAACAAAATTTGCGTACCGTCAAGATGGTGCCACTAAAGTAGATTGCACCTTCATTCCACAAACAGACTGAGTTGGTAAACAACAACAAAACCATACAGGAGGAAGATATTTAAATTGTTAAACGTCCCAAGGCAAAATGTTGTACTACACAAAACAGACAGAGAATACGTGGCCATGTAGGGAGCCTCCTAGAGAATGGTAAAATAGAGTAATGGCAATAAGATTTAATGTGAAGATTTTATTAAATAGTACTCGCAATGGTTGAAATCTGTCACATTAAATCAGTGCTCCCCAGCCATGCCCCGGGGGCCGAACACACTCTACAATTCACACCGAATGCTTGCCGAAGTAATGCATCAGTGTGTGTTAGAGAGAGACAGATAGCCTCATTAAATCATAATCGCCCGCGTCAGAGTCAGACAGTAGTATCGTATGAAGAATATGGTGTATAAGGAACTATTTCATTTTGCTTTAAAAGACTTTAAAAAATTCTCTCCAGTTAGTTACTCAATTTATCCAAACGACTCAAAATAAAAAAATACTTTTTAGTATAACTAGTAATGAGTAATAAGTAAGGAGTTTAGCTGGCTCGAGTTCAAAAAAATTGCGTTTGTTCACATCTTTAAACAACTTATGTATTGATACACCAAAAGAAAAAGGATGCCTATACAGTACTGTTTCATGGATGTCCAATCTAATCTTCAGTACGCGTTTTTTAATGACTCTTGATTGTTGAAGTCTTTCCTTGCAATCAGAGCTTTAAGCAGTTGGGAACTGAAAAGGGAGAGCAATGGAGCAAAATCAGACTCACAATACAGAAAGCCAAAATTTTTGGGTGTCCATGCTTAAACTTCAGCTGGTAGCAAACATGAGAGAGAGAAAGATGGAACCATCTACATTTATGCTCAAGATTTCCTCAAGCAATTGCCATCTATCGAATAGAGTGGATTGATCTGATTTCCTACGAATTTTGTCAAATCGAAAGGCATTGATAACCACAAAAATGACAAATACCAGAAGGTGCTGTACTGAAGAGGTTCAACTGAAATGGAACCCATAATGCAAAATACAAAGCTTCATCAAAGCAAATGTCTTTCTTGAACCGTTGTTTTAATTAAATTTCATTAATTATGTTTAGCTAAAAGAAATCACAATATTCATTGACTGTTAGAAGGTACTAAGTTCGTCGGGTCATCTAGTTTTGTGTAAACCAGACCCACTAAAAGCCATATCAAAAACAAAATCAGTTCTGGTCTCTGGTCACATAACTGCAGCAATCGAAATTTATCGTTATTATGTAAACCTGAAACTGGGAAAGTCAAATAACTTAAATTCCAGTTGTTCCGGAATTCAACATAATTGAAATTTTACTAAAAATTTTTTTTTTAAATTTGAGAGGTTTTTCATACTCTGTACCAGAAGTACACAGAGTATATTAAGTTTGTGCAAAAGTATGTAACAGCCAGAAGGAAGCATCTCAGACCCTATAAAGTATATATATTCTTGATCAGCATCAACAGCCGAGTCGATATAGCCATGTCCGTCTGTCTGCCTGTTCGTTCCGTATGAACGCACAAATCTCAGAGATGGTAAGAGACATAGGTTCGACGAGTATGGGACAAAAACTTCCTATACTCGCAGGCAGATCAAGTTTATTTTCAATTTTTATGTTTCGAGTAGAAGGTTTGAAGTCTCTAAACCACTAATCCGTAATAGTTCTAGTGTACGAGAAGTTTGACCGCAAATGCGGCACCCATCTGTTCGCGAATTGGCCCTCCGTGTATGTGACAACCCTGACTAAATGTTGGTTTCTAGTTTTTATCTTGTGCGGCGACCTCACACGGGTGCCTCAGTAGGTCATCATAAGCAAATTCTCAAAGGACCGCGTTTGAATTCAAATGTGTGGGTCATATCTTTAGGCCATCATAATTACTTTAACATACTGGGCCATATTCTAACCTCACTTTTTAATTAGGTTGTTTACATATACTGTGATTTGAGGCACTTGGGCTAATGTGTAAGCAATCCCAACTACAATCTTTTTCATCCTTTATCATCAATTGGCAATTTAAGTTGCCTAACTGTCTTAAACTCTCCACCATTCTGAAAACTTTAGCAGAGCCGATACCCCAGAGATTATCATTGGGATTCGGGTTCGGACTTAATACTTGCCAGTTCAATTCAATTATTTTTCTGATTATAAAGAAGCGTTTTGTAACTAGTGCTCTATGAATCGACTCATTGTCCTGTTGAAAAGTTCATTCATCGCCACACAAATTTCCAGCAAACCCAATTTATTCGATATTAGCGTGGTCACGCATGGTCCACTTTCGACACACCGATAAGGTCAAAGTTCTTTGAAGCCCTGTCTACTTTTGGTATACCAGCAAAGTACGTTCCACTTTGCATGATGACGAGAAGCACACGAAGTTCCGTCAAAATAGGAAAGAACCTCTCCGTGCCTTTCGATACCAGAAGAGGTTTTAGGCAGGGTGACACCTTATCGTGTAACTTCTTTAATCTGCTGATGGAGTATATACTGCGCCAGTGCCCAAATGCTAACAGATTGGGCACCATTTTTTAAAAAGATGTAACGCTACTTGCATATGCCGATGACATTGAGATTATCGGCAAATCCGAACGGGCGGTAAGCAAGGCGTTTTCAGAGATTGAGAAGCAGTCAAAACTCATGGGCTTAGCGGTAAAGACGAAGTTCCTAGTCTCAGAGCGCAGTGAGCCTACGCGTCTTGAACAATCTGTTGCAATGGGAGAGTACAACTTTAACGTTGTAAAGGACTTTGTCTACCTCGGAACGATGATTACCAGCGGCAACAACATCAGTCTGGAGATCCGAAGAAGAATAACTCTTGCGAACCGATGTTACTACGGGCTTAGTAAGGAGTTCAAGTGCAGAGCCCTCTCTCGAAAAACGAAAATCGCGCTATACAAGTCGCTTATTATCTCCGCCGCAGAAGCATGGACATTAACAACAGTGGATGGGGAGTCGATCGGCGTGTTCCAGAGAAAAGTCCTTCGGAGGATTTATGGACCTGTAAAAGTTGGCGATGAGTTCCGCACCCGAATGAACCACGAACTGTATGAGCTCTATGGGGACACTGATCTAGTCAAGCGCATAAAACAACAGCGGCTGCGCTGGCTTGGACATGTTACTCGTATGGATGAAGAAGCTCCAGTAAAAAAGTGGACAGGCGGAAGGCGAACAAATTAGGGAAAGCAGGAGGTGTAGGACGACAGAAACTTAGTTGGGAAAAACAGGTGCTGAAAGACATTAAGGCGCTTGAACAGAGGCGAGTGGCGGGAAGAAGATGTCTACTACTTATGGAATCAACCAGAGCAAGACGTTGTATCTGCCGTTTGCATTGGGTATCGATGTTGGATTTTCGACTGTTCATATTAACAAGGATTTCTGGTAATTTGAAATGTAGTTCCTATGTTGGTTCAGTCCTTTTGCAAAATCTGCGATTTTCGAACCAATTTTATGCATTCCTTTTATAATTTCTTGTTCAAGATCAGTCAAGCTATTTACAAGAAGCATTTTATCTAACCAATTGTTAAATATTTCAAAATTACGAACAATTTTTTACAATTAAAAACTTTCCTTCAAAATGTGAAACAATACACTTTAGAGAATTTTTCGACGCCAAATAACGTTCGAACGTTCGTAAAATGATAAGTCAACTTGGTCAGGTAGACCCAAATCTTCAAGTGTTGACAACGTTTTCGCTTGTCTTATATCCCAAAGGTATTAAAACTTGTACAAGGCTTCGATACACAACTAAGAAAGAACCCTAAACATTTTATTAATTTAACTATTAAAATGCAGATAAAGTTTTCAAACTTTTCAAGCAAACTTTTAAAAACGACAGATTGTGTCAAAGTATAATTGATTCGCTCTATGAGTGTAGGGTTTGGTTTGCAAAGTCGAAGCACAAAGTTGAATGGTTAAGCTCTTATTCCAAATACTTTTTATAATGACAGCATTCTTCACAGCTCTCTACTATTTCGGTCTCTATTTAAATTGGGACAACGAAATTCTTGAATATTTTCCATCATTACATCATCAAAATCTTTCAAAAATATTTTTCTACAGAATTCTGTATTCAACTTGGTACTAATCATTTGAAATGATCCTAATTGAATCGTTTCATTTTAAGTTACTTTATATGAAGCATCCAGCAATTGCAGAGAAAATCCATTTTTAATAGACTCTCAACCGTTGACAGCACTTGCGACTTAAAATTACACAATCAGAGGGACGCAAACGAGCAGGGACGTACTTTTACTCACAGGCAACCATCTGGTTGCTGATATTGTACAAGTAGGTGAACAACAATGATGACAACGACCAACGACTCCCCCTCTGGTCCACGTTGTAACTGTTAGCCATTTTAAATTGCTGCCGGTAGTTAAGGATTGTGGATAGGGCCAACATCCTCACACTTGACAGCATTTCAAACCCAAAAAGGGATTGCGGCAAAGCTAAATGCTAATTGCCTAAATCTATCCCACATGGCATGGCCCCACACGACGATGAGCTGACAATTTGTAGGTCGTGTCTTTAATTAGATGGCTAACAACCTGTCGGCTAATTAATGTGAGAAATTGGTTTTAACAACATTTGCATAATGTGGCCAAAGCGAAAGCATGTTGCATACTTCAAGGCCTTCAAGCATCGGCGCAGTGCAGCCCTTTGCATTTTTTATCAATGCCTTCATCTCTCCCACACTCGTTCTATTCACTACCCACTCAATCTGCAGACAGCGAGCATAACGAGCGCGTGGCATGAATAAATTAAAGCGATTTCAAGCTACAGTAAATTTTTTCCAAAGATTTATTACAAATCAGGCGAAGCACAGTGGTTTGAATTAGGGCAACAAATTGAAAATCTATCAAAACGGCGAAAGAGAAGGGAAATGCTTCAGTTACGAAGAAGGAAACAATAATACAGAATCACAAAAATGAAAAATCTGAACTCAACGTCCTTCTAGTCGTTATACACGTATAAAAACACGCAATTGATGTCGTCATAAAAAAACTTACTAAATCTAAATACCTGTAAATGTATGTAAACACAGCCCCAAAGGGCCAAAGCCGAGCTCCTCTCAATCTATTAGCTTAATGTCTATGTCTGATGGGAACACTAAAAAAATTAATTTTTTTTTAGATTTTGTATGGCAGCTACAAGAAGTGACCATCCGATTTTCGCGGTTCCGTCATATGTGCAGTGTGCAGCTAAAAGTTATCTTTGTGCAAAATTTCAGCTCGATAGCTTCAAAACTGAGGGACTAGCTTACGTAAAAACAGACAGACGGCCTGACGGACACATGAACGGACAAAGTTCAATCGACTCAGCTCGTCATGCTGATGAAGAAAATATATATACTTTTTGTGGTCGGAGATGATTCCTTCTATGCGCTCCAAACTTCTGGGTAAAATTATAATACACTTTTCAAGTGGATAAAAATATTGATATAAAAGTACTATTAGAATACCAACCTGTTATGATACATTTTTATAACCTGTTTTACACATTGTAAATGTGTAAAAGGGTAGTATCATTAAGTTATGCAAATGGAGAAGGAAACATTGGAAAAGAAAACATTTCCGACCCTATAAAGTATATATATTCTTGATCAGTCTTTCAGTCCGTTAAAATGACTTGATCAGTCGGCCAGCGCCGACCCCGAGTTATTGCTCGTGATATCGATGATCAGTGTAGCTAGAGCTGCCACAGTATTCCCCCTCCAGTGAACATTTGGAACGAAACTCCAGTGGTTCGAAATGGATTGATGAGTCCAGCTTGAGGGTTGTTGCTTGAACCATCTCCGAGGATAATGGCGGGCTTAAGTCGACGGGTAAATATGGCATATCTTTGAAATCATAGTTATCGATTAGGGTAGAAGCTGAATATTCCGAAGTACTAAGCTGGTGAACCGAGTACGGACTTGCGTAGTAGAGTCGATGGATATCTCTCGTTGAGGTTGAGGTTTTATTGGCTGCTTCGAGAGGGGGTTCGATAAGCAGGATCGTTCCGATTGGGGATCAATAAGCAAGTTCGTTAGAGCCGGTTGAAGTTGCCCCTCGTCGAGGGTTTTGTAGTGCCTTACGTTACTTGCGGCTTAGTTGTGCCAGCGAAGAAGGCAGTTGTTCAGCTGTGTATGTTGGGATGATTGACGAAATAGGGCTCGTCGTTTTCAGTTGGCACGTCGCCGTTTGACTTTGTTGAGCCTTGGTTGTATTTCACTACTTGTACATAAGTTTCACAACGACGCCATTAATTTTCGTGGAAAAATTATGGAGAAATTTTCGTTTTAATTGGGTTCAAATGTCAAGGTCACCAATGTAGTTACTTGGATTAAAGCTTTAGTTAAGTTGGTTGAAATAACTTTATTTAATTGTTTAATATGATTTGTTGGCTGCGATAGGTTACCGATAGATGGCTCGTGATAACTCGTGATTTTGTGGCAGTGTGGCCAATGCTTCATAGGAATTAAGCTGGCCCGATGCTGCAAGCCCGAAGTTGCACACACTGACTTTCCTGGAGGTTAAATGTATAGGCTTCATGATAGTTTGACTAAAGCCTCCAGAGAAATCGATTGTCGTTCGTGTCTAGTGGTGGCAGAGTCGCCACAGCTATCACAAAAGGGCGCCATCTTTAGGTATATTTGGGAAATCTATTAGTTGGCAAAGTTCAAAGCGAAAATTAAATTGTTGTGCGAAAATAACATGAGATTTTTTTAACATATTAAATTTTTGCGCCTCCCCCTCCCGCCCCCGCAAATTGGAAAAACGTCATATCTTCCACCGTTTTATAGATAGAATATTCGTTCTTCTGTTAATATTTAGTAATCAGGATAATTTATCGATCCGCCAAAGGAATAGTAAGGATCGGATTATAAGGAAAACAAACAACTATGGGCAGCACCGGTCGCAACGGTGATGGGCAGCACCGGTCGCAACGGTGATGGGCAGCACTTCACAGGTACAGATTATGTTATAGTCGGGCTTGACCGACTTTCTTTCGTTTTTTTTCTTCTCTTTCTTGTCACTGTGCAACTTTTTATCTGCTACTGCTTCTACTTCTGATGATGATTACTCGCCCATACTTCTATTTTCTTTCTGAGTTGCTGCCGATGATTGTTGCATATCAAATGGCGTCTAAGTGCTGGGCGTATTCCCGCAAAGGGGCGTGTGGCAACAGAGGCGCCTACACTAACACAAATCAAATCACAATCGAAACGCGTGCCGGCTAGTCGTGCTTTTCGGCTTTTACGGCCTTCTCGACTCCATTTATTTAAATTCAATTTTATATTAGCAGCACTCACTTGCGTCTTTATTGCCAAGAAATGGCTTACAAAGTGGATTGAAGGCGTCTATAAAAATCAAGAAAAAACAGAATGAACCAACTGTAAGTACTTTATGTAGTTTTGGCCCAAGGCCACAAAATTTAATTCAATTTTTAGCCCTATTCTGGCATATGCAGCTTCTTGTTCTCATCCCACATCCAATAATCAAGAGTGTCGCTGTCAACTATCGCCTCTGTCACTGTCAGCCAAGCGGCGTGACCTGTCGAATGCACTAAAAAACACTAATTAAAATATCCTTGACAGTGCCAAAAAAACTAAAAAAAATAAATGAAATATTAAAAGAGCACTTAGAAAAAGCTGCTTGAGTGGCTTTTTGTGCACTAATTAATTGACAGAAACAGTTTGTTTTTTTAGAGGAAGCATGATAGTTTATGTATGCAGTTTTTTAAGCATTGATTTTAATAAGAACTTGCATAAAATTAGTCGATTTTAACGCAAAAGTCGGGAGACAAGCCGTTTTTAGTTCGACAATCGGCCTATTTAGCGTGCACGAAGAAACCTCCAGTAATGAAGAGAGGCTAAGAGATTTTGCTTTGGGCTGGAATATGGTCGTTTGTGGTACAAGATTTAAGCACCGCGACAACCACAAGGCGATCTGGAGGTCCCTTGATCTAACCACAGAAAACCACGTTGTGATAGACGGAAGGCATTTATCGTACGTGCTTTCCGAGGAGTCTCACTATGTAAGTACGAAGCCGGAAATCTTGTCACAGATCATCAAGTGGCACTAGACAAATGGAGTAACTATTTTTCCAACCTGCTGGGAGGTTGGACACAACCTCTGGAGAAGTAGTGGAACCACCAACCGATGATATAGAAATAGACCCACCGGTCTGGTTAGCCATAAAAAGACTAAAAAATAACAAATCAGCTGGAGCCGATGAGCTGCCCGCTGAATTGTTCAAGGCTGGCGGCGAGGAGTTGGTAAGGTGCATGCACCAACTCCTATGCAGAATATGGTCCGAAGAGAGCATTCTCCAACTTTGAAGTCTAAGTGTTCTCTGCCCAATACCTAGGGATCAGTCTCCTACCCATTGCATATAAGGTTCTATCGTGTATCTTATGAAAACGTTTAAAACCTAGAATGAGCGAACTGATTGAACCTTATCAGTGTGGCTTTAGACCTGGTAAATTCAAGATAGACCAGATATTCACACTGAGACAAATACTGAAGAAAACCCATTAGATGGAAATCAAAACCTACCATCTTTTTGTTGACTATAAAGCCGCTTTCGACACACCGATAAGGTCAAAGTTCTTTGAAGCCCTGTCTACTTTTGGTACACCAGCAAAGTACGTTCGAATTTGCATGATGACGTTGAGAAGCACACAAAGCGCCGTCAATATAGGAAAGAACCTCTCCGAGCCTTTGGATATCAGGAGAGGTTTTAGGCAGGGTGACAACTTATCGTGTAACTTCTTTAATCTGTTGATGGAGTATATACCGCGCCAGTGCCCAAATGCTAACAGATCGGGCACCATCTTTTATAAAGAGGTAATGCTACTTGCATATGCCGATGAAATTGACATTATCGGCAAAATCGAAGGGGCGGTAAGTTTTGAAGCAGTTAAGACTCATGGGCTTGGCGGTAAATGACAAAAAGACGAAGTTCCTAGTCTCAGCTCGCAGTGATCCTAGGCGTCTTGGACAATCTTTTGCAATGGGAGAGTACAACTTTGAGGTTGTAAAGGACTTTGTCTGCCTCGGAACGATGATTAACAGCGACAAGAACATAAGTCTGGAGATCCGATGAAGAATAACTCTTGCAAACCGATGTTACTACGGGCTCAGTAAGGAGTTCATAAGCAGAGCCCTCTCTTGAAAAATGAAGTCGCTTATTATCCCAGTCCTGCAATACGGCGCAGAAGCATGGACATTAAAAGTATTGGATGAGGAGGCGATCGGCGTGTTCGAGACAAAAGTCATTCGGAGGATTTATAAACCTATAAAAGTTGGCGATGAGTTCCGCACCCGGATGAACCACGAACTGTATGAGCTCTATGGGGACACTGATCTAGTCAAGCGCATAAAACAACAGCGGCTGCGCTAGATTGGGCATGTTACTCGTATGGATGAAGAAGCTCCAGTAAAAAAAGTTTACAGGCGGAAGGCCGACGAATTAAGGAAAAGAAGAAGGGTAGGACGCCCGTTACTAAAATGAGAAGATCAGGTGCTGAAAGACATTGAGGCTCTTGAACTGACCAACTGGTGCCAGCTCGTACAAGACAGAGGCGGCAATAATTGCAGCGGCCGAGACCATCAAACGGTTGTGATTGAATTATCGGGCCAAATAAGAAGAAAGAAGCATAAGACTACGGGGGATTCTTAAGATTCGATTGGTTTAAGAATTTTTTTAACCAAGGGTTTTTAATATTGCGTTTTATTGGCGGACTACCACTGACTGTTACCAAAGACTAATAGATATTATTGATGACGCATGTGCTACCAATTTTTGCTTTCGTGTGTCTTTACGCGCCGAGGAGGCAAATATTGAAGTTAAACTACGTGATTCATCCAATAGGCGTTGTCTAAATGGTTAGATTGGCAGCTTTTCATTTTAGATTTGCTGCTTCGAGTCCAGGTAGAGACTAGTTTTCCTTATTTTTATTCACTTTTTGAGTTTTATTTGATTTGTTTTTATACCCTGTACTAGAGAGCTGCACGAGTAAGTAAAAAAGTAACATGTTACTACTCGCCGAGTACGATTACAAATGAGTATGATTACTTTTTGTTACTTTTTATTTTTCAATATTTTATTCAATCATACAAGCTTTGCTATTGGTGTTTTGATTTTCTTGTTTGATTTTTACAAATCTCAGGTTCTATGATGGTGGTATGCACGACGTTCTTGTCTCTTAGACTGGGGGTTGTGTGTTCCTGGTCATGGCCGACAATATGTATACCCGTTACTCGTAGATTAAAAAGGGTATACTGAAGTCATGCAAATGAATGTAACAGGCAGAAAGAAGCATCTCCGACCACATAAAGTATACATATTCTTGATCAGCATCAACAGCTGAGTCGATATAGCCATGTCCGTCTGTCCGTCTCTCAGTACGAACACCTAGATCTCGGAGACTAGAAAAGCTAGAGCGACCAAATTTTGTATGTAGACTCCTATTGTCCCTACGCAGATCAAGTAAATTTCAAATTTGGGTCACGTCCCCTCCCGCCCCCACAATAAAAAATGTTGAATAACTCCAACAATTTTAAAGATATCAAGCTCATATTTTGCAGTGTAGTGTATGTGCCCAATATCTACAATCTCTGAAAGTTTCATAAAGAGCGGATCAAAAATGACAGAGTTATAAAAGTTTTTAAAAACGTTGCATACTTTTTGGCGTCACTTGCGCCATTTGCCTACATAATGTTGAAATGTTCACATTAATGTTAATGATCTGTTAACTAACATAAGGGAAGGCTATACAACATTAATTTCCCTGAGTAACGGGTATATCGAAGTCGGGCAGGACCGACTTTAACTGACTTACTTACTTACTACTTACTTTACTTTTTTTACTCGTTTTCATTTAGAAAACTGTTTTTCACACGTGACATGGTGGTTTTCTAAATAAACGTCAAGGATTTCAAATGCTTAATGCTACATTTAGAAAATCTACATGAAACGTGTAGCTTACCGTCGCCTGTCGATTACCTTTATAACTGTGAATTGCGGCATTGCCGCGAGAGTGCTTATAGTCGTATGGGCTAAATAATTGTGTGTAAATTTCCAGAAAAAGGTAAGTAAGTTGTGAGTTCAAACCCACAAAAGGTAAGTGAAAAAAATTTAGTTCTACCCTGCCCTCTTTGTGGCCTTTATGTCGTTCGACACGAATTTGTTTTTACACCGAAAATATATGCCGGGCAAATTTTAAGCCTAAAAAGAATGATTTGATCCCGGCAGCGGTAATAAAATTTTAAGTACGAGTAAGCTTGATATTGATCCGAGTCGGGATTGTATAATATGAATTTGACACTGCTGAAGCCATCCGAGGTGTGGTGCAGTTGGCTGAGCGGCGGTGTCAGTGTTGAGCGGAAGGTCAGGCTGTGAAACAGCGGAGGCAGGTCGATCCTGAAAGAGTGGTCCAGCGATGGCAAGCCACATTTCAAATGCTGCAAAATGGATACATTTTCGGACCAGTTCGGAATTCATCCGCTTGGGTTTTCGTGTAAACTTTGGTTTTTCTAAATTAAAATTAACAAATTTATTTCAAAGGTGAATGACATATCTACTAGATCAGGTTTGAGAAAAATCGGCATTGTTCAATCAGTTGAAACAGATTGAAGAGAACGCTCCCAGCGGCGCAAAAGCACAATACAAGATCGATGTTCTCTCTTACACTTTGAAGGCTGGCCGCTTTCAAGTATCGATTACAAGCCTGTATACTTTTACATAAGCTTGGCCATTTTCGTAGGCTTCCCGACTTCGAAACAGAGTTCGATGTTATAGGAAAAGTGGGCATATAACAGAGAAAACTTGGGCTTTAGATTACAATTCTATATACCATTTAAGAAAATGTTATCGAGGAAGTATGCAATCAGTTCACAATACGATACACAATTTGGAAATGTGTGTGTGGTCTTGTGGACTAGCTATACAACTCCACACACTTGGTTTATGGTCTCGTACAGCAGCTACCTTACAACCTTGCACACTTTTTAGTGCTAGGTGTATCGGATTGTAATGTGGATTTCAAATACATGTGCTGTACAAATCCACACACTTGGTGTATGAAGTTGTAATGTTACAGGAATTAATAACAGTGAATATATGGAGCTGTAATGGATGTCTGTTTTAGACGGTGATGGGCAAGCCCTTGCTCCCATTGCTCCGAGAGTTATTTTACGGCATCTGGGGCCACGCAGTTGCAATGAAAATTGCCTCGGTTCTTGGCCCCAGCCGCACACAGTTATCTCTCTGGTTAGTCGCACAAGCAGTCAGCAAAACAGGTGTAGTGTGCGCGATCGAGATGACTGCAAGAGCAAATGTATGCAGTGTGTGTCTGGCTTGCCGACTGAAGCCTCACCTATAAGGGGTTGTTTTTTCTGTGGCAGTTGTTGGAATGCTCCCAAACTCAAATCTTATGCCCTCCGCTGGTTTAAGACATAATAGTAAAGTGACAGGGGCGGCAACTATGGGGGAAAGGCACTTTGAATTTGAAGTCAAGCCCATTTTGTGCACTGTTCTGCCCTTAAATTGAAACTAGTCATCCAAGATTCAGTGAAAATATTTTCTCAATATCGTGTTGCCCTTTACAGTGATGCCAATTTGTCACCTTTTTTTATGATTTTTTTCCTTTTTCTATTTTCGCAACTCTTGGACCTTACATTTTGAAAACACTGGTTATTGATATTGTACCGTGTTCAGTGTTACCACAATTTTAAGTCAAAAAGCTGCTAAAATTGCCAAAATAATAAACAAATAGGTTAAAAAGGTGACAAACCGCCAACACTGCCCTTAATCACAGGTATAAAACAACTGTTATATGCACAAAAACTACTCGAATTTTTGTTATACAAAATTTCTATTTACAAGTGTGCATACAAAAAGTAGCGAGAATTTCCCATTACGTGTGCGCCTACTGTCATGCATGTTGTGGACCAACCTTATTCAGCTCTGCGCCGCTGGGCTATCTCTTTATTACTTACAATCTATTTTAAATGTACCAACTAATCCAACTTTACTCAGTCCTACTCATCTTATATTGATTTCATTTATTTAACCGATTTCATTTCCCAGCCTATCCAACTTAATTTTCAAATTAATTATAGCAAACTTTAACGTTTAGTGTTTCGCCAGTGGTAAACGAGCACCAAAAAGTCCTTTCATGCTATAAAACTTTTCATCAACTTTAACCTTCGGCAAGTGAAAATGACGTTGCTTTAATTGAAAATGCTGCAAACATTTTTTTGCTTGGTTTGGGTTTTAATGCTCCAAAAGCTAATTAACTTAAAATATACAAATGTAAACAAAAAGGAAAACAAAGAGAAAGGGGGGAAAACGCCTGGTCATATGCAATAGCGGTCTTTTAATTACATCCCAGAAATAGACCGGTGCTAGGACTGGAGCAGCCAAACGAAAGTTAGCCTTGCTGCGGTATAACAGATGAGGCTTGTGGGTTTCGAAATATTTAACAATAGTTTCTCGACTTGTGGTTTTGTTTGGGAGAAAGTTTCATGACAAAGGATGAGAAGAATACAACAAAGAAATTACTTGCAAATAAGCAAACTTTTTAGAACTTAAGCTGAAAATTCCAACCAAAATTTCAACAGTTTACTCTTGTAGCAGTACGTGACTTAAAGCCATGGTTCAATAATTACAGAGACGATTCAAAGGTGTAGTCTGGTATATTGACCTGACATGGTCGCTTTCGATTTCCTGGTGTAGGCAGTAACTTCTATTGAAGTAGAAGTAAAGAAGAACAAAAACCACTTAGTTTAATCTTTTTTACTTATATAGTCCCTGGTAGGGGAAATTCCAAGCCCAAAAAATAAACTTTTTTTTAAATAAATACCTATTTTTCCAGGCTTGCTTAAATTTCAGCCTTTGTGATTCTCTTTACAATTCCGTAAACACTTCTGTTCATCATTAAGCCAACACCATCTTTTAAGCTCTTCTCTCTTCGACAATTTGGCCTTTGTGTGCCTTGGGTGGGTAAAAGAAATGCCAACCAACTGGAAGGTTCTTTTGAGCGGATTCCCGTTGAGAATTTTCTCCAGCGCCAACCCCGTCACCTCAGTTCTTTTAACATGCCAAAAAGGGGAAAAAAGGATTAAACGTAAGAGCAGCACATAAATAAAAGAAAAGCTCATTATGCCGCTGACCGAGCTTAAAGTGCAAGGCGAAAGGAAATCAGCCACAGCAACAACAAATATGAGAAAACGCGGATGTGAATTGCAGGCGAGTAAAAGTGAGTGTATTAACAATTTAACAAACAAAGGCAAGGCCCATTAATAACACGACTTCGACTCTTTATTGTATATTCATTTATAATTTATGTTTGTGTGTGAGTTGATGAGGGTCATAAATACCAAATGTCCTTTTTAGGACATCTACCGCATTTTTTATTAAAGTCCTTAAAAAAAACAGGAATTAGGGTTTTCTTAAGAATTAGTTAACTCCGAAGCAAAAACATTAATTCCCTTCCAAGTGCACAAACAGGCATTTGACCGCGACTGGCACGACGGCCTTCTGGCCAGGCTCAATGGAACACTCAATCCTCAACTCTTCCTAATGATCAGATCATTTCTCTCTGGCAGGAAATTTAGAGTGGTCCAGGATGGGCTTGCATCCCAGAAGATAAGGATCCGAGCAGATGTACCTCAAGGTAGCTTTCTGGAACCAACCCTATACAGCTTGTTTACTGCAGCCATGCCAACTGCTCTCGACATACCAATAGAGGAACCGCAGGACCTTCTCATTGCAACCTTTGCCGATGGCACTGCAATAATGGCACGAGATAAGTGCATCTATATTTCAACAGATGCACTTCAGGAATACCCCAAGAGGTTGTAAAACTGGGCTTGCCGTTGTAACATATCCATTAACACTGAGAAATGTGTGAGTGTCACGCATACTCTCAGAAGAGACATTAGTCCTGGTGTCTTCTTGCACGGAGAGGTCTTTCCGCACAAGACGTGCCACAAATATTTAGGAGTGACCTTGGATAAGCGACTCATTTTTAAGCAACATGCTGCCGAAGTAGCTGGTAGACTACGCAGCAAAGCGATGAAAATGAACTGGCTCCTCAACGCCAACAACAAACTATCGATTAAGAACAAAGTTCTTATCTACAAGGTCATCCTTTCACCAATCTGGAGATATGGTGTATGGCATTGCCGCAAAAACCTACCTCAACAAAATCAGGGTTTTTCAGGCCAAAATCCTGCGAAAAATCACAGGTGCCGAGTGGTATATCAGGACTCGAGACATCGAGAGAGAATGTGGCGTCCCTATGGTCGGCGACACAATAAACAACCAGGCTGCGCGATGCCTCAACAAGGTTGCCTCTCATCCTAACAAACTCCCCAGACGCCTTCTCAAAAGGCGAAGTATAAACGGGATCAGGGCAAGGAAAAGGCTCTTAAGGATCCACCCTACTGACCTTGCCAATCGAAGGATCTGGAAAATATGCATCAACCCTGCCCTCAAGATCTGTAAACAAAAACCTGCTAAATCCCATCACCCACAGTTACCCGCAATAATTCCTAAGTTAAAATCCCTACTTTAAGATAAACACTCAATCTTAATCAACCACTAAACACAAATAGAACAAGTAAAGGAGCTGTAGTCGAGTGCCCCGACTACAAAATACCCTGTTCCCTTGACTTCTTGTGTTTTCATACACATATATTGATCTTTTTAGAATAAATAGATATTGGGTCTTACTTGATATATATAAAGTTTGGAAGGTCTATCTTAAAAATTGTGGCTCTGACAGTTTTTTGCACTTAAAGGGGGGAGGGGAAGGAATTTTCCATATCTAAAACAAACTCGATTTGAATCGGGTATACACCTAACTACATGCAAAAATTTGTGGCTCAGGCTCTTATAATCCCTGAGATCGAAGCGTTCATACGGACAGACGGACAGACGGACATGGCTAAATCGACTCGGCTGTTGATGCTGATCAAGAATATATATACTTTTTACTTTTCTCGATTCTATAGGCGTCATATAGCTTTTCCACACACCACGTAAAGGGCCCAGCCCATATAAAAAAACAAGAAAGATAGTCGGTCAAGCCCGAACCTTCTATCCATAAAACTTTGGGAGATATGACATTTTTTCCAATTTGCGGGGGCGGGACAGACAGACAGACAGGCAGACGGACGGACAGACGGACATCGCTAGATCGACTCGGCTGTTGATGCTGATCAAGAATATATATACTTTATAGGGTCGGAAATGCTTCCTTCTGCCTGTTACATACTTTTGCAAGAACTTAGTATGCTCTGTGTACCTCTGGTACAGAGAATAAAAAGTGGGCGTCGTGGAACAGCCGGTACGATCAAAGCTCTTTACTAGGGATGACTTGAAATTACAATACTTGCAAAAGAATATAAATTTATTTTGTTTTGTTTGCTCCATCGAAATCGATGTTAACGATAGTGCTACATATTTTATTTAAATTTTCATTTTAACCAAAGAAATTGTTGCTGAATTTCCCAATTTCACCGTTTATTGACATTTTTTTGGGAATTCAACATTGATTTGTGAACTACCATGATAATCATAGTATCAAACTATTTCTTAGCTTTTAAAATAAGGGTCCCAAATGGTTCTAAAATTTTTTTAAGCTCTGATATTACAAAATTAAGTAATGTATTGATGGCAGTCTTCGTTAGACCGGAATTCGTCCCTTCAAAAAGTCGGTCTTTATAAAGCCGTTGTTTTGGTCACTGTTTTAGTCACTGTTTTAGTCGCAGTTTTGGTCACTGTTTTCGTCACTGCTTTAGTCACTGTTTTGGGCAGTGTTTCGGTCACTGTTTCGGCCACTGATCTTGTCACTGTTTTAGTCACTGTTCGGTCACAGATTGGGCACTGTTTGGTGACTGCTAATCCACCACCCACCTGCTATATAAGGCCAAAGCTCATGTTTCGTGTAGATTTTGTAAATGTATCGTTCAGCATTTGAAATCTTTAACGTTCATTTAGAAAACCTACATATCACGTGTAAAGAACAGTTTTGTAAATGAAATATTCGGGGGTGTCCCAGAAATCTCTAGAGATTTTCGTATAAACGGGTTCGTTTTAAACTACAACTGCTTGCCCTTACATGTGAAGCGTATCCAAAATGCAAGGCAACTAGATTAGATGACAAAAGTTGAGAGATTTGAAACCGACTGCTCAGCGCCAAGTATGTTTAGGGCGTATGGGTTTCGTTCCCTATAATCTGGTAGGCGACATTATTCTTGTAACTTTACATATAAACTCCTCCTAGCTTAGTTTAAAATCCGATTGTGTATACGAAAATCTCTAGAGATTTCTGGAACATCCCCCACAAACTTTTCTGTACAAATTTTGAGCTACAGTTTTCGTTTAGAGCTTCCACACGCACATTCAGGCTTTCAATATTTGAACGATATTGTAGAAAATCTAAATTTTCGTTTGATATTTTAACTGCTGTATGAAAAATGTAAAAATGAAAATAAGATGGTTTTCTCAAGTAGTGTACCTTCTTTCCATGCAGCATTTAACTTTTCAACATGTTTCGTTTACTTTTTTTTCTCAAAGGTATTCAGAGTATATTAAGTTTGTGCAAAAGTATGTAACAGGAAGAAGGATGCATCTCCGACCCAATAAAGTATATATATTCTTGATCAGCATCAACAGCCGAGACGACCTAGCCATGTCCGTCGGGTTAAACTTCAGGTTAGTTGAGCTTTGGACAATTCGATTTCTGGAATTAACTGAAGTCACTTAAATGGAATTCAATTATTAAACTGATTATGGAGCAGTTGTGACACTTCCATTTGGATAAACAAAGGTTACAAGTCTACACCCGCGCCCCCACTCTAAGAGAACTCTAAATTTCATCGCCATTCGAATTTTTATCGCTTGTGCCTTGAAATTCTCAAGCAGCTATTGCCCACCCATGCTGGTTAATGGTTTTCATATACTTTCCCTTTTGATTTTGTTGTAGAAATTTCTAATTTTTAGTATATTCTCTCTCTGTGTGTGTGTTTGTTCTGTCTGTGTGTAATCATGCATGTCTTGGGGTTTGAGGTTCTTTTGGTTAGTGCCTTATTTACATTGGCCGGAAGCTGCTGGTTGTGCTCGTTTCCGCTTTTGTCTATGTTTGTGTAAGTGTGTGTGTGTGTCGCCATTCACCGTCACCTACCCAGGGCTGCTGATGTCGACACGCGTTGTGGCAATGAAGTAGAGCAATGGACTGGCTCATTAATTTCAACATAACGCGCTCACACACACAGAACCAGCAAATTTTCCGCACACGCACACCATAAATTTGCACGTACATCGCTGGCATAGTTGGCGCTGGCTTTCAATGGTAATTATTTCAAATTAAACTAGAAAAGCACTTTTCAAGCAGATGCTCCCAAAAGTATGTAGCACATTATTAGCACCTGTATGCATGTAGTACTATGTAAGTGGGGTGCCTTTTCGGCGAACTAATATGGCTTGCGTGACGGAGTTTCATTTGAACATCAGGTCCTTCTGCTGCTGCTGCTGCTGAAGCATGAGAGTGCACTTTGATTTTGTTTACTCAGCACAGACACACACTCGAAGACTTAAAAGAGTTTGACTTTTGGATATTCCTTCTCTCTGGGTCTGTTCGCTGTCAGTTGCCTTGTTCTACCTTTTGGGTCTAATAATGGTAATAAGACACACACACATAAACTACGTTCAGAGAAATGGGGGTTATCCTTGGCACTCGGTGCCTGTTGCGTTTCACGGTCCGCAAGCAAACAACAAAAGCGCTGAGCTGGACAATATAAGCACAAGCATGTAAATACATTTTGGCTGGACAATGTCTACCAGTTTGTCATTCGGTAGGAGACAGTTAGGAAAGGGCTAGAGAGATAGGAAATAGCGCAGGGATTTTTGGACTGGGTAAATGCTGCCATTGGATTAGACATATGACCATGAAAGTTAAATGTTTCCAAAAAGTTTGGAAATTGGTTGGTCACAAAGGAGATAAAAGGTTAGTTTTAAGTAGAAGGTCAAGCTATCTTCGTCCGTACCGAAGTTTGTATACCCTTGTAAGAGACTTGAATTGAATTATTTTACCCGTGTTAGAAATGAAGACGACAGTTTTTATCCAGTTTACCCAAAATAACGTATAACCTCATCGCCTGATGTATAGAGCACATTTAAGCAACGTCTTTTTGTGCTCTCTATTCTTTACCTGTGCGGCCGAGCAAAAATATCACAGCAAAAAAGGAGATGCTTTTAAAAGTTCTCTGTCCGTGTTCTGGATATTTTCCGCACAAGATTTATTTTAGGCGATAGGCGACAGGCGATAAGCATTTGGAAATAGGCGACATCCACGACAGCCAAAACGCAAAACGTTTGAAACCACAAAACGCGTTCGTTTTACTTTTACCAGAACTCGAATCATTTCCACTTTCGAACAAATTTTGTGGAAGTGAAATTGAGAACTGAGAACAAGGCAGTTCATTTGATTTATATTTTTTGTTATAACTATTATTCATCTATACATATAAAAACAAGAAAAAAAGTCGGTCAAGCCCGACTGTAAAATATAGTACTTACCATTCCTTTGGCGGATCGTTAAATAATCTTGATAACTAAATATGTCCAGAAGGAAGGAACCATATATCCCATACTTGTCTATGTGTGTGTGTGTGTATCTCTTACCACCCACCCGACAATTTCTCGTATGTATCCGGACATACGAGAATTACGATAGTTTCTCTTATAATCGAAATCCGTTTTTCTTAAGAGATGCGGGTTTCAAACGGACATTAGCTATTTTTTCTCTATATGTGACAGCAGCAAAGAAGAGAAACAAAGGAAAAAGAAAAATGCACAGAAACTCAGCTGCGAAAAAACGTATTTGAGACCTCAGAGCATTGTAAAAAATATCGGAAAAATATAGAAAATTTTAAAAACAACAAAACTAAAAAACAAAAAAAAAAAAAAGAGAAAATCAAAATAATTTTAATTTCAATGCCTTGAATAGGATTCGAACCCACGACCTCGCGGCTGCACGCAAATGTCTTGCCATTCTTCCACCGGTCTTGATTGCATTCTTTACTGTCATTTCGCCACCGTCTCGCGCGACACTGTTGTATCGGTGAGCGTTAAGATGTCCGTCGTTCGTGTTAGAGTGCCGAGGTCCTGAGTTCGAGTCCCAGTAAGGGTAAGTAAAAAAAGAAATAGTACTAAAAAAAAATTTTATTGAAAAAATTATCACAGCAAAGGTATGAGGGGAAGGAGGGGTGGTGGGCGGGCGGCTTGGTTGGGGGGTGGTGTGTGTGTGGGGGGGAGCAGCAGCAACTTTTTTTTTCAACTTTCGCGAAACTAAACGTTTGCAACACGTTTTCGGATCCGTTCTCGACACTTTCTCGATAGCGAAAACGTATTGGAAACGGATTAGTTTTCGATCCGTTTTCGCTATCGAGAACTTATGTTTTGCTGCCACAAACTGAGCGACAGGTAATACTTTTTCGGACCGAGAACGGAACACATTCTCGATAGTTTTGTGAGAGAAACCTTCGAGAAAATGTCGAAAACGGATCCGTTCTCGATACCGGTTGTCGGGTGGGCATCTCTGAGATCTGTTTGTTCATACGGACAGACAGACAGATAGACGAACGGACAGACGGACATGGCTAGATCGACTCGGCTGTTGATGCTGATCAAGAATATGTTTACTTTATAGGGTCGGAGATGCTTCCTTCGGCCTGTTAAATACTTTTGCACAAACTTAATATACTCTGTGTACCTCTGGTATATAAGTATAATGAATGTTTGTCTGTCTGTCCCTTATGCCTGCCTAAACCATTCATCAGATTGCGATGAAACTTTGGGAAACGGTTGACCGATTGCCCGGAAAAGTTTGCAAGTTAAAAAAATGGCCGGAAATTGGTCCAAGAACCGGGAAATTTGAAATTTTAAGCCGTTTATCCGATTGCAATGAAATTTTGGGGATTGGTTGTACGCTTGCACTGAAAGGTTCAAAGTTGAAAAAACGGCCGGAGTTGGACCAAAAACCGCGAAATTTTCCAAATTTCTGATTTCGTTGGATGCTTGGTTGGATGCTTTCCTGGGAAAGTCCTGAGTTGAAGAAATGATCGGAAAATGGTCAAAAAACCTCAAAACTTAAAAAAAAATACCGAATGTTTGGACACTTGCCCGCGAAGGTTTCTAAGATAATGAAATGGGTGGGGAAATGGTCCACAAGCGTGAAATTTACTAAATTATACCATTCATCCGATGGCGAAAAAACATTGTGGAAAGGTTGGACGGTTGCCTGCAAAGGTTTCTAAGTTGAATAAATGGGCGGAAAATGTTCCGAAAACCGCGAAATTTGCAAAATTATACCTATCATCCGATTGCGAAGAAACTTTGAGGAATGGTTGGATGCTTGCCGGCGATGGTTTCCAAGTTCCAAAAACCGCGAAATTTGCAAAATTATAAAATTATCATATTTATGAAAGAGCTTAACTTTTAGATTACAATGTAGGCGTTGGAAAATGGAAGATGCAGATTGAACGGTCCAAAATGCTAGGAGGTGTTAACCAAAGGGTCAAAGTAGTCGCAAAATTTCAAAAACGAACGGTCAAAAATATCGCGATGTTTTCTTATTATTGTGTCGCATCTCTCAGCTTAAAGCCCGGTGGTGAAAATGAATCCTCAGAAAACCAAAAAAAAAAACTGAATTGACAAAAAAAAAATAATTTTGAACAATTTTTGTTGTCAGCTCTGCCTGGTCTCTCCCTTGCACCGGACACGAAATTAGAGTCATCTCACCGCTAAGCACCACACGATTCTCGTCTAATGTCTAAGAAGCTGAAAAAACCGAGAGATCGAATGCGGTTCGTCGCTCTCCCTTAAAGTGATTAAATTAAAAACAATTAAAGTGATATTGAATTCAAAAGGCTAAGGCCAAGTAGATCTTTAATTTTGTCCAGTGGTGCCGGGACTGTTACAATTTCGCATCAAATTTGTTTAATATTTCTCTAGAATACTCACCAGTGAATGCATTTTCTTTTTCTAAAAAGTCTTCGGCAGATAGAATCGACATTGCTCTCATTGGGATGTCGCTTAATCACCAAAAACAAAGAGCTAAACAACACATAAATACTGGGTAAATATTAAGCCGAACCAACACTAAGAACTTGAGCGTACATTTCTCACAATTGTCATATAAGATGCAGGGCTCCCTTAGAGAAAATGAAACTAAGCTTTACAATAAAGACGATTTTTCAATTTTGCACTTTTAATTTGATACCTCAACTGACAAATCTACAAGGCAAATAAAAAGTTAAACTAAAAAAGTTATCACCTGCACAGCAGAGCTCGCAAAAAACTCTCAACATTTTCAACGAGTCGGCAAAAAATAGTTTGGTTACAGACACAACGTAAAACAGGGAGCGAAAGACAGTTTCAGTTCTGTTTTTGCTCAATTCTGTTGTGCTCAGAGCAAAGACCGCAATTTTCGTTCCTGTTTCTCTCCTGACTTTCACTGACACTTTTGCCGAGAGCATGCTTCCGAAGTGTTTTTTGCGTATGTATATGTGGTTGCGCTCGTGTGTGTCTTTGTATAACGTGCGTCGCACATACAAACAGCCTACCAAACATACACATGAGATGCGAGAAAAAGTGTTCCGCTCAGTGAGAGACCACTTGTGCTGCGTTGGTTTCTGTTTTTCACTGAGGCTGGTCGCATTGAAAAAAGTGTTAACCGTTTTTTTCAAGCTATGCTGCACTGCAACAAGATGAGTAACGGTGTATGGCCCGTGAATGTGCCCGTGAAAGTGAATGTCAGGGAAATTGGGGGGAAATTTGCAATGAGGACCTACGATTTAACATATGTGTGCTGTTTGTGTGCAAAGTTTGTTCGGCAGACTTGGCACGCGCACAGGTTCACATTGAATTTTTCGCTTGCCATTCAATTGTATAGCCGTTGCTCATCTTGTTTAAGTCAAGAATCTTTTCTCGTACTTCTTTACTAATAAAATGGTCTTCGTTTTGTTACAATTCTTAAGTACTTTCTTTCTTTCACTCGTTTTGAAATAAACCGCCCTTATCGAGCTTAATGAGAGCTTTTAAAAGCACATTGGCAAAGCAGTGCGCGTTCAACTACCAAATTTTCGCACCGCCGCCATATTATCACCCTTAACAGCAAAGCTTAAAGCGTCACAATTGTGCTCTGCCATCCCTCGCCCGCTCGCAGCATCCACTGCGCAGCTGTTCGAACTGTCAACCGGCTTTTGGATGCTGCCCACCACCCACCCACAGACAAGAACCCAAGTTCACACAGCCTGCAACAGGATAAAAGGGGGCAATTTAAGCGTTGCCTGTTCAGTGGATGTTACATCCTCTCTGGCCATAGAGCGGCGTTTACAAATAAATAAAAATAAAATTAAAATACAAACACAGAGCGCAATTTTGCCGCCTTGGTGAAAATGACCAAGTGCGCCTAACAAAGCACAAAGTGGAAAAGTGAAAAACTGAATCTTAAATTAATAAATAATAATTAATTGAAGTAAAGAAAAACCCTAAGATTTCATTCAAACAAATCTCAAAATGTTTTCAAGAGGTCGAAATCGCATAAAAATTTTGTATTTACCCCTGCTGATTTTCCAATTAACCTGCAACGTACCACAACTGACTCAGGCATTGCCCGATGTCATCAAGATTGGTGAGTTGCAGCATTATTCATGGAGATGTTTCCAAGGAATCCAAAAATTTAATTCGAGATTCCTTGGCATCTTCAAGCGCATATCGATTTTTTTCACGTCATAATCAAAAGCGCGTGTCTTGGTATGCGTCTGAGTGAGTGTGTGTGTGTATCCATGAGTGTGGCGCTGTGTTTGTGTTTTGTTTGTTTTCATGCTGATAGAGAGAGTACGACCCCACGCTCCCGCCCAGCTTAATAACAAAATCAGATACATTTGTAATTATGAACATCACTTATAACATTTGTTTCCACTCATTTAACATGACAGGTGGCCTGTTCCATCCCTCCGATGACCATCAAGAGTTAGCTTTCCGGCAGGCCGTGGATCGCATTAATGCCGACCGCTCCATTTTGCCGCGCTCCAAACTGGTGGCCCAAATTGAACGCATTTCGCCCTTCGATAGCTTTCATGCTGGCAAACGAGGTAAGTTTGGTTAGCCCAAAAGAACGCATTAGTCAGACTTGATAACCCATTTGGCACCAGACAAAAAATGTTGATAAGAGTTGACACAAATTTATAAATTACATGAAAGAATTGTTTTGGAAATTAAATCAAAGATTTAAAAGTAATCTTTTTGAAAAAAAAACGAAAGTTCAACTGAATTCGAATAAGGATTTTGCCATTTTAAAGAAATTAGAAAAAGGTAGGTAAAAAAAATAGAGGAAAGTTAACTTCGGCTCGGCCGTAAATTTTATATAACTAAAGGCTTGAAATAATTTTCTTACAATATTTTCATTTTCACTTTGAACAATGTTATCTGAGTGATTTCCCAAGCTGAGAAGAAGAGTCTTTTGTGACCCTTTGGCTGGCCAGTTGCTTATATGGCAGCTATACGATATATATTTATCCGATTTTCAATGAACTCGCCAAAATTGTGCTAAAGCAGATATTATTAATAACTGAAAAGAAAAAAAAGACTACCATGAAATCAAAAAGGTTTTCTTCACTAGGGCTTTCTTTACACTACTCGACACATGAGACATGATAGTCTAGTTGGCCAACATGTTGGTTGGTTTAAATGTGAAAAGCTTTTCAAACTCATTGGCGATACCAGAGCTGTAAAAGAATGATTCATTTTTGAATCTATTCTGCGAATCATTCAGGCATCGAATCGATATATATATTTGGAATTAATTAAATAATCCCAAAAACGGAATTGTATTGATTTTGACTTAATTCATTTAAAAAAAAATAGTGGAAAGTTAGTGCTAAATAGAAAACAAAAAAGATTTTCTAAGACTTATTTTCGGACCTTACTTTTCTATGGGAGCTATAATACATAGATGTCCGATTTCGACCAAACATAGTGGAATCATTTAAAAGCTTAATAACGACGATCCCATTTAAAACATAAAAGCTTTCTCACTAGAACTTCCTTTTCAACCGATCATTCGAACTGCAGCTATATGCTATAGTCATCCAATTTTGACAAAATTTTGTAGAATTGTGTAAAACAGGGGCCGGCAGCTTGCTATCTGGCATGCATACGAAAATTCTCAAAGCAGCGCTGCTCAAACACACATCGTATAAGCTGTACAAGCGCCGCTGCGTTGCTTGCTTTCCTACGCCGCGACGCAGTCGTTACTACTGAAATTGAGAGCAATTTTTGAGCTGCTCTCACACACACCAATGCAAAAATGTAAATGTATTTTTTGCCTCCCTCTGGTGTAAAAGTATATAAAATAAGTATTTGCCAATGATAAGGACGATTCCATTAAAAACAAAAAAGTTTTTCTCACTAGAACTAGTTTTTCGACCGATCGTTCCTATGGGAACTACATATATGCTATAGTCATCCGATTTTGACCAAAATTTGTAGAATTCTGTGAAAGCATTCCAAGTAAATAAATGCCAAGTTTTAAGACATTTCCATTGAAAACAAAAAGCTTTTCCAACTAAGACTACTTTTCGGACTCTACTTTTCTATGACAGCTATACTATCTAAATAGATGTCCGATTTCGACCAAACTTAATGGAATCATGGGAAAGCATAGCAAACTAAGAACGGACGGAGGGACAGACGGACATTCGGAAAGGGCTAAATCAGTCACCTTGTCGTGCTGATCAAGAATATATATACTTTATATGGTCAGAGATGCTTCCTTCATTGCGTAATAGCCTATTTCCATTGAGCAACAACTAACATCTTGAAGCAAAATGTTTCTATCCCACACGTTCCTCATAAAATAAAGTAATGTTAGCGAAACTTGTCATGCACTTTAAAATTTTGTTTTATTTTTAATATTAAGTTGGCAAGAAAAGTACTTGAAATTGCCTTGCATGCAAGCTGGCATGCAAAAAACATGCGAAAAAATCATCCCGACATGATGTAGATCTTCCCACCATCTTCACAAAAGACCCAATTGTCTTTGATACAGAAATTTCGAGCAGCGGCTGCATCGGTAATACCAATGCCAACTTACCAAATCACATAAGATTTGGTATCCAAGAAGCGATGGTTAATTTATCAAGTTAGAGACAGGAACAGTCGAGTTGGCAAAAGATGTCCCCAAACACCCAAAGTGTTTTACTTTGTGAGGAAGACCAAACATGACGGTCTTTCAGCAACCCCATATGTTTTTATACGCCTGTAGAGGGTATTAAAAAATTGTGCGGATGTTTGTAACGCATAGAAGGAAGCATCTCTGACCACATAAAGTATATATATTCTTGATCAGCATGACGAGCTGAGTTGATTTAGCCTTGTCCGTCTGTCCGTCTGTTTCTATGCTATCTCCTCCGTCACTTTTAAAGCTATCCTCACCAAACTTTGCAAGAAGTCTTTTGGTACATATACGCTGCACATTTGTCGGAACCGGCCGGATCGGATGACTATAGCATATAGCTGTCATAGGAACGATAGGTCGAAAAACTAGTCCTAGCGAGAAAACACTTTTTTGTTTTTAATGGAAACGCCTACAAAGTACGTATTTCTTAGTTTACTATCCTTTCCCATGATTTCACAAAGTTTGGTGGGAATCGGATGACTCTAGCGAAAAACTAGTTCTAGTGAGAAAAACTTTTTTGTTTTTAATGAAAACGTCCTTATCATTGGCATACACTTATTTTATATACATTTACACAATTCTACAAAGTTTGGTCGAAATCGGATGACTATAGCTTATAGCTCTCATAGGAACCATCGGTTGAAAAACTAGTTCTTGTGAAAAAAACTTTTTTGTTTTATATGAAAAAGTCCTTATCATTGGCATGCACTTATTTTATATACATTTACACAATTCTACAAATTTTTATTAAAATAAGATGACTATAGCATATAGCTGCAGTAAATGGGATCGCCTCCAAATTTCGTAATTAACAGTGTGTTATGCTTTTCTATGATTTCACCAAGTTTGGTCGAAATCAGACATCTATATAGTATAGATCCCATAGAAAAGTAAGGTCCAAAAAGAAGTCTTAGTTAAAAAAACTTTTGTGTTTTCAATGGAAGCTGCAAGGGTATACAAAACTTCGGCTGAGCCGAAGTTAACTTTCCCCTATTTTCTCACTAAAACTAGTTTTTCGTCCGATCGTTCCTATGACAGCTATATGCTATAGTCATCCGATCCGGCCGGTTCTGACAAATGTGCAGCGTATTTGTACCAAAAGACTTCGTGGAAAGTTTGGTGAGGATAGCTTTAAAACTGACGGAGGAGATAGCATAGAAACAGACGGACTGACGGACAAGGCTAAATAAACTCAGCTCGTCATGCTGATCAAGAATATACGAGGGCCGTCCCAGAAATGGCCGACCTAGCACAGTAGTGTTGAAAAATGTTCACAAAAAATATTAAAAAGGGGAAGTACCGACTATTAAAAGCTTAAGTTTAAAGTTTGGTGCCTTTACCTTGCACAGTTTTTTTTGGTCGATTTTAATAGAGAACGCTTGTTATTGATTTGCAATCATGGACAAAATTGGTCATCGTTATGTGATACAATACTTTCATATAAAAGGTCTTAGTCCAACCAATATTAAAAAGGAGCTGGATTCTACCTTACGTAATTCTGCTCCCTCGTTTACAACAATAAAATATTGGGTGGCTGAGTTTAAGCGAGGTCGTTTGAGCTGCGAAGATGAAAATCGTAATGGGAGTCCAAATGAGGTGACCACTTCAGAAATGGTGGCCAAAATTAAAGAATGTGTATTGAGTGACCGGCGATAGAAAGTTCATGAGTTAGCTGAATGTGTAGGCATTTCAAAAAGTGCTGTACATCGCATATTGACCGAAAAATTGGACATGAAAAAGTTATGCGCAAGATGGGTGCCGCGTTTGCTGTTCCATCATGACAATGCGCCGGTTCACACCTCTGCCGTGCAATGGCTAAAATTAATGAATTAAAATTTGAATTGCTACCCACGCCCCTCTTCGCCAGACTTAGCTCCCTCTGATTATTTCTTATTTCCAAACTTTAAAAAATGGCTCGGAGGAAAAAGATTTGGCAACAATGAAGAGGTGGAGTCCGAGGTTAATGCCTATTTTGAAGAGCTTCACAGTTATTATTATATAAAAGGTATCAAAGCTATTGAACATCGCTGGGAAAAGTGTATCACCTAAAAGGATCCTATGTTGAAAAATAAAAAAAAAATGATAAATTTTTGTGTTTTAGTAGTTAGGTCGACTATTTCTGGGACGGCCCTCGTATATACTTTATGCGGTCGGAGATGCTTCCTTCTATGCGTTACAAACATGCGGACAATTTTATAATACTTTCTGCAAGGGTATAAAAATCACCGCAATTGAATTAAGTGCACCTAAATCCTACACAGAGCGCCTAGTCTACTTGACTTGATTGCTTTTTTTTTGGCAGAGCTAAAATTTGACTAAGCAATTTCATTGCTTTTATTTTACCAGTTGACTTCGATTTATGTTTGCATTCCATTTGATTTCTGATTTATGTTATGCTAATCGCCGTCTTGGGATATTGAGCTGTTGTTTGCACATCTTACAGTTTTGCTTTCATCGCTGTGTGTGCATTTCATTCGATTCGATATTCTGACAAAGGACTTATAAATTTTTTAGCTTTTGGTTGATGGTCCCGCAGGACAAGCTGGAACTGACATTTGTAAAAATAAAATATGGCATGTTGAATTGAGAATGTACAATGTATAAGTCTCTCACTTTGTACAAAACATTTGTATTGTGGCTAGTGTTCGTAAACTGTTACGCATACTTAAGCCTGGGCATGGCCATTTCAAAATAAACATTTAAGCAGAAAAGTTTAAATTTCTGTGTGCAATATGACTTTTGAAGTTTGTTATATAAAAATAGTTTTGTGTGATGAAAATTTACAAGAGGGTATGTTTAATTATTATATAATTCAAATATAATCCAGATATTTGCCCTTTTTTTTGTAACCTTTAAATAGTTTTTACATTTCTAGTGCACTTACGGTTTTTTAAAAATATGTTTTTATTTGACACAGAGTCCTTTCCACGTGTTTTAAAAAAGATAATGGCCTCAGTCCAATTTTCATTTTCGCGTTGGTCTCTACTGTCAACTTAATTAAACAATAATAAAATTATTGAATATATTAATATACAAGATATAAATTTGCGTTTCCCCATCAACTTCAAACATTAAAGTTTGTCAAAGAACACACCGAAAAGTGTCTGGGCCTTTGATAATCTTTAAATGCATAAGACCATCGTAAAAACGCAAGCCAACAACTGTCGAACATAGCGTGATAAATGAGACTCAAATGACGATAAAAATTTCCCCTGGGCCAAAATACCTTGTGGTCCATTACGGAAAAGTCAAAGAAAACCACATTTCAGCACGACACTAACGAGTGGGGATGAACAAGACACACACACACACACATGATTGCATTATTAACCACATCCGCCCACGTCCACCTGACATCAAAATGGATGCACCTTCTCACATGCACTTCCACGTGCTTAGTGAAATTTGATGGGGCAAAGGATGCCATGTGCGAGAGTGAGCTAAAACAAAAAGCCGAAAAGGCAAAATGGAATTATGTCATACTGAAGTGCATTTTAAATATGCGAACGAGGCTAACTGAACATGATTACTGTGCCCAAGCATGCCGCCATATAACTGTGTTACTTGGACTCGTTTCAGTCAGACAGAGAATCCGAATGTTCAGCCAGCTCAGAGCCACAGATAATCTTCTTGTGGCTGGTGGCTGGTGCAGGGGGCGGCAAGTTGAAATGAGAATGACACAAAGCGCATTACGTGTGGAAATCAATTTGAAACTTGTTGTAGCTCTTTGGGATTTGGGATTTTCACTCACTTTGAAATAGGGACAATTTGAGACAAAAACACTAGCTTATAATCGTATAATGGAAATTGCACAATTACTTTACTTAAGAATATATTGAGTATACACTAGAGTTGTCGCTTACAGTTTGTGATATTCCAGTATGAAATATTTTATGGAAATATCTTATATATTTTTAAGATTTATTAGATACTAGCTAAATACCCGGCGTCGCCTGGGCCCTTAAGATACTTATGAGAGCGACTGTATTCAAGCTAGTGTTGGCTGCAAGTCGCCATAAATATTTTGGACTGTTCGATCTTTTTCTCTATTTAACCATCTTCATCTTCATTATAATCTAAACTCATGAATTTTTAGCAAATTTCGTGACTTTTTTGACAGCTTTGTTTATCCCCCGCTATTTACCCATCTACAATTGCCGATCATAAATACTCATAAGGCTATTTTGCAAATTTCGCGATTTTTGGACCTTAGAAACCTTCTCGGGCAAGCGATGCCATAAGTTTTATGGCAATCGGATGAACGGTATATGTTTGAAATTTCGCGGTTTTATGACCATTTCCGGCCCATTTCTTCAATTTAGATACCTTCGCGGGCAAGCGTACAACCATTCCTCAAAGCTTCATCAAAATCGAACATTTTGCAAATTTCGCGGTTCTTGGACCATTTTCCGCCCATTTCTTCTACTTGAAACCTTTCCGGGCAATCGTCGAACCACTATCCAAAGATATACCGAAACAATTTTTTGACAATTTTCTGCCAATTTCTTCAACTTGGAAACCCTTCCGAGCAAGCGTTTAATTCATTCCCCAAAGTTGATTGCAATCGAATGACGGTTATAATTTGCAAATTTCGCGATTTTTGGACCTTAGGAACCTTAGCGGCCAAGCGTATAACCATTGATCAAAATTTCATCGCAATCGGATGAACGGTATAGTTTTTTAATTATCGCGGTTTTTGGACTATTTCCCGCCCATTTCCTCAAATCAGAATTCTTTACGCGCAAGCGTCCAAACATTCTCCAAAGTTTTATAACAAACGAACATTTTGCCAATTTCGCGGTTTCTTCTACTTGGAAACCTTCTCGGGCAAGCGTCGATTAATTTCCCAAAGTTTTAGCGAAAACGTAAATTTTGCAATTTTCGCGGTTTTTGGACCGTTTTCCGCAAATTTGTTCAACTTAGAACCTCCCTGGGCAAGCGTTCAACCATTCCCAAATTTCCATTGAAATCGGATGAACGGTATAATTTTGCAAATTTCGCGGTTTTTGGACCATTTCACAGACATGAGACATAGCCTATGACACTTTCCTGATCGACATGAACATACTGTGAAAAATTCGTGAAGATCGGTTCAGCGGTTTAGACGCCCATAAGGGACAAACATACTTTCACTTTTATATAGATGTATAGATTTATCAGATATATCCAAATATATCCTGTTATATCCAAATATATCCTGTTATGGGGAGAACGGTTTTAAATGTCAAAAATGGGTTTTGGTTTTAAGCAGGGATAAGTACCGGTACCGGTTTCTCACTAGAACTAGTTTTTCGACCGATCGTCCCTATGGGAGCTATATGTTATAGTCATCCGATTTCGACCAAACTTTGTAGAATTGTGTAAAAGTATATAAATCGAGTGTATTCCAATGATAAGCACGTTTTCATTAAAAACAAAAAAGTTTTTCTCACTAGAACTAGTTTTTCGATCGATCGTTCCTATGGCAGCTATAAGCTATAGTCATCCGATTTCGACCAAACTAAGTGAAATCATGGGAAAGGATAGTAGACTAAGAAATACGTACTTTGGAGGCGTTTCCGTTAAAAACAAAAAAGTTTTTCTCACTAAGACTAGTTTTTCGACCGATCGTTCCAATGGCAGCGATATGCTATAGTCATCCGATCCGGCCGGTTCCGACAAATGTGCAGCGTATATATACCAGAAGAATTCGTGCAAAGTTTGGTGAGGAGAGCTTTAAAACTGACGGAGGAGATAGCATAGAAACAGACAGACGGACAGGGCTAAATCAACTCAGCTCGTCATGCTGATCAAGAATATATATACTTTATGTGGTTGGAGATGCTTCCTTCAATGCGTTACAAACATCCGCACAATTTTATAATACCCTCTGCAAGGGTATAAAAAGAGTATTAAGTTGTGTTACAAAAGTTTTCCGACTTTTTTGCTTTGTATAATGAAGTTTTTAGGTTTACCAGAAGTTTTTAGAAGTGAAAGAAAGGCTTCTAAAGCAGCACATATATAGGTTAGGTTAGTTTGAGATGGTAGAAGCGGTGATGCTTCTTCACTTAGACCAAAAATTAGGTCCATTGTGATACCATAAGCAGTGAGATAAGAATACACGTATAACTATTTTACAAATTTTGAGGTACACACTTGCAGACAATTTCTAATACAATTTATAATCATTATTTTGAATTGACATTGCTAAATTTAGAACTCCTGTTCCCAAACAAATACTGCGAATCAGGTTTGAAAGTAAAATGAATGCAATACCACTGACATCCTAAGAACTTATTGCTCGTATACAATTTACCATATTTTACTTTCAAACCGATTCCAAATCAAATAAATTCAAGATAAATACACTTGGAAACTGAACAAAGTCTTGTATGTGCTTAACTGCAAGTACGAGGATACCACAACTACCACAAAATATGCTTGGGATCCACTGTAGCCTTACAACTTTGTTTGTTTTGTTTTGCTTTTACAGTTTGCGGTTTATTGAACATTGGCGTCGCTGCAATTTTTGGTCCACAATCCTCGCATACCGCCAGCCATGTACAGAGCATCTGCGACAACATGGAGGTATGTATGTAGCTTACCCCCACAACACCCAGCACCCACCCACACAAATGAGGACATGGCCGTAAAATCTTTTAAAATACAACTGTTGCCTCGGTCTCATTTCAGATACCACATTTGGAGAACCGTTGGGACTACCGGCTGAGACGGGAAAGTTGCCTAGTAAATCTGTATCCCCATCCAAATACGCTCTCAAAGGTAAGTGAGCCTGTGTGTGTGTGTGCACTTGAGTTAGCATTTGCATTGTTGAGGCTTACGCTTCCATTTGAACTTAGGCTTATGTGGATATTGTGCGGCATTGGGGCTGGAAGACATTTACCATAATCTATGAGAACAATGATGGGATTGTGCGACTGCAGGAATTGCTCAAGGCACATGGAATGACACCGTTTCCCATAACCGTGCGCCAGCTGAGCGAAAGTGGCGATTATCGGTAAAGTATACTCATGTAAAGTTAAATAACTTTTAAAAACTTTCGGTCTCGCCTTCCCAGACCTCTACTCAAGCAGATCAAGAACTCGGCCGAAGCGCACATTGTTTTGGACTGTTCTACGGAACGAATACACGAGGTACTCAAACAGGCCCAACAGATCGGCATGATGAGCGATTATCACAGTTATTTGGTCACTTCGCTGGATCTCCATACCGTTAATCTAGATGAGTTTCGTTATGGCGGCACAAATATCACAGGATTCCGCTTGATCAATGAAAAGGTCGTCTCGGATGTTGTGCGTCAATGGAGCATCGATGAGAAGGGCATGCTAAGATCAGCAAATCTAACAACTGTGCGTTCAGAGACCGCCTTAATGTACGATGCGGTGCATCTGTTTGCCAAGGCTTTGCACGATCTGGACACATCGCAGCAAATCGATATACATCCGATAAGTTGTGATGGCCAAAACACTTGGCAGCACGGCTTTAGTCTTATTAACTACATGAAAATTGTGGAAATGAAGGGGCTGACGAACGTTATCAAGTTTGATCATCAGGGCTTTCGCACTGATTTTATGTTGGACATTGTGGAGCTAACACCAGCCGGCATACGCAAAATAGGCACTTGGAACTCCACACTGCCGGATGGTATTAATTTTACGCGAACTTTTAGCCAAAAGCAACTGGAGATCGAGGCGAATTTGAAGAACAAAACTCTGGTGGTGACTACCATACTGGTGAGTGAATAGAATGATTTTCAATGGAGAGAAAAACGGGAGGAAAGGGACTCTCAATGAACTGTTGATACGACATACAATAAGTGTGAAACGATCTTGCTTATATTACCAAAAACTTACGGAAGAAGTTAAACTTTTTACCTGAAATTGTGGAGAAAGTTCAAAGGTCCGTTAACTGATCGCTGTTTTAAACCAGGTTTTTGGTTCGAGCCACAGTGCATAACTCATGTGATCAATAGACAACCCATTTTCAGTTCAATTTTAGCTAAATTTCCGGTATGATTAACTTTATAGTGCCTAGAAAGAACTCAGTGATAATGACAGCGAACAGCTAATATTTCTGAGTAAAAAGACTTTTTCTATGTTTCATTGCTTTATGAACAAGATCCGCTCAAATGTAGTAAAGTAGCCGTCGAATTAGAAAAAGAAGATGAATGTTCAAGTGATATATTGAAGAAATCGTTTTAAAAATGACGATCTAAGAATTGAAGGTATTGAATAAGAAATCAATAAAAGAGAGACAATATTAAGAACACCAGTGGGGGTATTGGGTTTCTTTGGAAGGCAGCATCCGCAAAGCTGCTGGCTAACGTGAGCGGCGATTCTTCCCTGGGACAAACAGTGGGCGTTACTTCGGGCTTGGCACCCGATTCTCGTCTAATTCATCCGCCAATGAAAACTAAAAAAATGCCTCGGATACGGACCACCATCGATGACGACCCACGCAAACGTTTTAAGGACCACGGTTTGAGGATATGCACCTGGAATGTTCGCACCCTCAATAGGAAATATTCATCAGACGTTACCGCACTCCAGGAAATGCGATGGACGGGACAAGGGAATACGTTGAGAAAAACATCATCAACCAATGTCCCCTGGGAGATCTACTGTAGCGGACATGCTACAAAGCACGAGTTTGGGTGCGGCTTTGAAGTCTGCGGAAGACTGCGTCACTCTGTCATCAGCTTCACACTTGTTAACAAGCGACTAGCCGTACTCAGACTTAAGGCAAAATATTTTAATATTAGCTTTACCTGTGCTCACGCCCCAACAGAAGACAAGGACGCCGCGACGAAAGACGAATTCTATGAGCGCCTGGAATGTATATACCAGCGCTGACCTGATCACGACATTAGGATAGTGCTAGGCGATTCTAACGCAAAATTCGGGAGAGAAGCCGTTTTTTAGTCCGACAATCGGCCGATTTAGCCTGCACGATAAAACCTCCAGTAGTGGAGAGAGGCTAAGAGATTTTGCTGCGGGCAGGAATATGGTCGTTAGTGGTACAAGATTTAAACACCGCGACAACCACAAGGCGATCTGGAAGTCCCCTGATCATATCTCGGAAAACCACGTTGGCATTCATCGAAGGCATTCATCGATTGTGTCTAAGTGTTCTCTGCCCAATACTTTAAAAAGGAGACCCTGCAATCAGCGCCAATTACCTACCCATTGCATATAAGGTTCTGTCATGTATCTTATGTGAACGTCTAAAGCCGAAAATGGGCGAACTGATCAAACCTTATCAGTGTGGCTTTAGACCTGGTAAGTCCACCATAGACCAAATATTCACATTGAGACAAATACTAAAGAAAACCCATGAGATGAAAATCAAAACCCACCATATTTCTGTTGATTATAAAGCCGCTTTCGACACACTGATAAGGTCAAAGTTCTTTGATGTCCTGACTACTTTTGGTATACCAGCAAAGTACGATCGACTTTGCATGATGACGTTGAGAAGCACACGAAGCTCCGTCAAAATAGGAAAGAACCTCTCCGAGCCTTTCGATACCTGAAGAGGTTTTAGGCAGGGTGACACCTTATCGTGTAACTTCATTAATCTGCTGATGGAGTAAATACTGCGCCAGTGCCCAAATGCTAACAGATCGGGCATCATCTATTATAAGGATGTAATGCTAATTGCATTTGCCGATGACATTGACATTATCGGCAAATCCGACGGACGGTAAGCAAGGCGTTTTCAGAGATTGAGAAGCAGTCAAAACTAATTGGCTTAGCGGTAAATGAGGAAAAGACGAAGTTCCTAGTCTTAGCGCGCAGTGAGCCTACGCGTCTTGGACAATCTGTTGCAATGGGAGAGTACATCTTTAATGTTGTAAAGGACTTTGTCTACCTCGGAACGATGATTACCAGCGCCAACTACATCAGTCTTGAGATCCGAAGAAGAATAACTCTTGCAAACCGATTTTACTACTGGCTTAGTAAGGAGTTCAAGAGCACAGCCCATTCTCGAAAAACGAAAATTGCGCTATACAAGTCGCTTATTACCCAGTCCGGCAATTCGACGCAGCAGCATGGACATTTACAACAGTGGATGAGGAGGCGATCGGCGTGTTCGCGAGAAAAGTTCTTCGGAGGATTTATGGACCTGTAAAAGTTGATGAGTTCCGCACCCGTATGAACCACGAACTGTATGGGCTCTATGGGGACACTGATCTAGTCAAGCGCATAAAAAGACAGCGGCTGCGCTGGCTTGGACATGTTACTCGTATGGATGAAGAAGCTCCAGTAAAAAAATGTACAGGCGGAAGGCAAACGACTTAGGGAAAGGAAGAAGTGTAGGACGACCAAAACTTAGTTGACCAATTGGTGACCAACTGGTGGCAGCTCGCACAAGACAGAGGCGAGAGGCGGGCATTAATTGCAGCGGCCGAGACCGTCAAACTGCTGTGATAAAAATATCGGGCCAAATAAGAAGAATAGTAGATTTCTGACACATAAATTATTCCAGCCTTCTTTGGTTCAGTACAGAGAACTCATTTTAAGAACACATTGGAAATAAACAAGTTAATAATTAGCTTTCTCAAGCTCTTGGCATGAGAGTTCCTGTAGGTTCCTTTCTCTTACACAGTTTAACGCCGAATCTGAACGGCAAAGTTTTAGAAGCTTTTTCATGGCTAGTTGATTCACAACTCGCGCGAACAGCTTGTGAAGGTGACCGTCTATGTGAAAGTTTTTGAACAAAAATCTATTTGATTTGATCGCACCCACGACCTCTTGCTAACACAAACACTACCCCCTGCACCACAACCAGCCACGGCCATAAATTGTGAAGAGATTTAGAGTTTTTTGCATTTCTTTTATTCTTATTTTGTTTCAAAAATGTGTTGGAGTCGACTTTAGATTTTGGTAGTCTTCAAGGAAGAAAATTTTGTGCTTACAATTGGATTTGACTTTAAACCAGCGATGTCCAAAATTTGAAAAGGCAGCCACGCGTGGTTTTCAAGTTTGGTGATTGTGTGTGAGTTTGGACACCACTGCTTTAAACCAATAAAAACAAACAAAATTTTATAATTATTTGAAATGTATATAATTTACACCAAAATCAAGAACTATGTGATTGGAAAAATCGTTATTAAAATAAGAATTGAGTACTTGAATCAAGTATATTCGGACTCACCGTACGATTGACATCGTTAGTACAAAGTTATTCTTTTTATACCCTTGCAGAGGGTATTATAAAATTGTGCGGATGTTTGTAACGCATTGAAGGAAGCATCTCCGACCACATAAAGTATATATATTCTTGATCAGCATGACGAGCTGAGTTGATTTAGCCCTGTCCGTCTGTCCGTCCGTCCGTCTGTCCGTCCGTCCGTTGTCTTTTTCTATGCTATCTCCTCCTTCAGTTTTAAAGCTATCCTCACCAAACTTTGCACGAAGTCTTCTGGTCCATATACGCTGCACATTTGTCGGAACCGGCCGGATCGGATGACGATCGGTCGAAAAACTAGATTGAGTGAGAAAAACTTTTTTGTTTTTAATGGAAACGCCTCCAAAGTACGTATTTCTTAGTTTACTATCTTTTCCCATGATTTCACTAAGTTTGGTTGAAATCGGATGACTCTAGCATATAGCTGCCATATGAACGATCGGTCGAAAACTAGTTCTAGTGAGAAAAACTTTTTTGTTTTTAATGAAAACGTACTTATCATTGCCATACACCTTTTTTATATACTTTTACACATCGAAATCGAAATCGAAATCGGATGACTATATATGCTCCTAGGAACTACGGTCGAAAACTAGTTTGTGGAAAATTTTGTTTTTAAGAAAACGTCCTTATCATTGGCTACACTCATTTTATATACTTTACACAATTCTCAAGTTGGGTCGAAATCGGATGACTATAGCATATAGCTTCCATAGGAACGATCGGTCGAAAAACTAGTTCGTGTGAGAAAAACTTTTTTGTTTTTAATGAAAACGTTCTTTTTATTGGCATATTCTTATTTTATATACTTTAACATATTTCTACAAAGTTTTATCAAAATCGGATTAATATAGCTGCAGTATGAATGATCGGTCGAAAAAGAAGTTTTAGTGAGAAAAACTTTTTTGTTTTAAATGGGATCGCCTCCAAATTTCGTAATTAACAGTGTATTATGCTTTTCCAAGATTTCACCAAGTTTGGTTGAAATCAGACATCTACATAGTATAGATCCCATAAAAAAGTAAGGTGCAAAAAGTAGTCTTAGTTAGAAAAACTTTTTTGTTTTCAATGGAAGCTGCAAGGGTATACACTTTCCCCTATCGGTTAACTTTCCCCTATTTTTTTGAATGGTATATCATGTATACATGGACTAATAGATGTAAGCAGGTTTAGCTGGGAATCATCTCAAATATTTAGCTTTGTAAGAAAAAGTCGAGAAGGCAAGACACTATTGGGATCTATATATCCGATAGGGATGAAAAATTGTGTAATGAAATCGAATTGAGCTCAATCTCTTACGAAAGTTCGAGTATTGTTTGGCAGTTGCCAGTGATCAGCAAGTAAAGCCCTGGGGAAAGTCTTTGGTGCAAGAGTCAGAGTATGCTTGAAATCTTTCATTGTTTATTGAAAAGAAATTGCAACCATAATTGTGTCGAAAAATTGAAAGAGTCATTTTAGCCTTAACTTAATAAATTAATAAATATGGGGGGTTTTAGCGACCTATGTATTTTGATTTCATTCAAAGTGCTTGTTAGCCGTCTCCAGGTTAATCAACTTACCATCTAAAAACTATTCCTTGAATGTTTAGTGCGGAAAAAAACTCAATTATATTGTAGAACTAATTTTTTACATTTCGTCCTGCTTTCAGAGTAATCCCTACTGCATGCGCAAAGAATCTGCAGTTCCTCTCAGCGGCAATGATCAGTTTGAAGGCTATGCTGTGGATCTTATACATGAAATATCCAAGTCATTGGGCTTTAATTATAAAATTCAATTGGTACCAGATGGCAGCTACGGTAGTCTCAATAAAATGACTGGGTAATGCTGGCTCCCTCCGGGAAAGATATAAGTATTTACCTGACTAACTATTTGCAGTGAATGGAATGGCATGATACGTGAACTGTTGGAGCAACGTGCCGACCTGGCCATAGCTGATCTGACAATTACCTTTGAGCGCGAACAGGCAGTGGATTTCACGACACCATTTATGAATCTAGGGGTCTCCATACTCTATCGTAAACCCATTAAGCAACCACCCAACTTATTCTCCTTCTTGTCGCCTCTGTCGCTGGATGTATGGATTTATATGGCAACGGCCTATTTGGGTGTTTCAGTGCTGCTCTTCATATTGGCCAAGTGAGTTGTAGCTTGAAATAGCTATTAGTTAATTTATCAACTTTTCACAAATTGTCTGCAGATTTACACCCTACGAATGGCCCGCCTATACCGATGCTCATGGAGAAAAGGTAGAGAGTCAGTTTACTTTGCTGAATTGCATGTGGTTTGCCATAGGATCGCTAATGCAGCAGGGCTGTGATTTTCTGCCCAAGTAAGTTTTTATTTTTACACAAAAGAAGCATAAATTATATTCAAAAATGTTTAAGGGCACTTTCCACTCGCATGGTGGCTGGCATCTGGTGGTTCTTTACCTTGATAATGATTTCATCCTATACTGCCAATTTGGCTGCATTTCTGACTGTGGAACGCATGGACTCACCCATCGAGAGTGCCGAGGATTTGGCCAAGCAAACAAGAATTAAATATGGCGCACTGAAGGGAGGCAGCACGGCAGCTTTCTTTAGGGTGGGTAAATAGATGGTGATTAGAACTGTAATTACTAATCCTTCATCCGCAGGACTCTAAAATCTCGACATATCAACGCATGTGGTCATTTATGGAATCGGCTCGTCCCTCGGTCTTTACAGCTAGCAATGGCGAAGGAGTTGAGCGGGTGGCCAAGGGCAAAGGTAAGACTTCCCTCAAACTTGCCTCGAATATATAAATCACCAAGCCCTTATTCCTCAGGCTCCTATGCATTCCTAATGGAATCCACATCCATTGAGTATGTCACCGAACGCAACTGTGAGCTGACACAAGTGGGAGGCATGCTGGACACCAAAAGCTATGGCATAGCCACGCCTCCAAGTAAGTTTTCTACTGGCCGAACTTAAAGTTCATTTAATCATCGTATGATTTACAGATTCTCCCTATCGAACTGCCATCAACAGTGTTATACTTAAACTTCAGGAGGAGGGCAAGTTGCATATACTGAAAACCAAATGGTGGAAGGAGAAACGAGGCGGCGGAAAATGTCGTGTGGAAACCTCTAAATCATCATCGGCTGCCAATGAGTTGGGCTTGGCCAATGTGGGTGGTGTTTTTGTGGTACTAATGGGCGGCATGGGTGTGGCCTGTGTCATCGCCGTCTGTGAGTTTGTGTGGAAGTCACGTAAGGTGGCTGTCGAGGAGCGTTTAAGTGCCATACTAAATGAATGAGGCAAGTCGTAAACCCATGATGAATGGGTTTAAATTGCATCGGATTGTTATTTCTTTGGACAATTAATCAAAAATGCAAAACAAAACAAATGTGCAATATATATATATATGGAAAAATGAGATAACTATATCACAAATAATATCCACTTTCGGTATCACTTGGTAGTGGAATTAGTACCGATTACAAGACAAAAGTACATCAAATATTTTGGATAAGTCTGCGATGGACGACACCCATGAAAGATTTGCACCAAGTAACTTAAAACTACAATATACAGATATATTTCAAAAGATTATAATCTCGTAACGTAACTTTCTCATAAAACCAATCATATACAATACATAACTTATACACTGAAGAGGTGTGTGCTTACCCAACTGGAAATATACTAAATATAAGTTCGTACCAAGAATCGTCTGATAATAAATCTATTTATTAAAAAAATGCAAATTTAAGGTATCAAATAACAAAGTGCAAGTGCTTAATTGCAAGTACCTGTGGACTTACACAAAGTCATTTGGTTTAGTTCGACTCTACAAGTTTTGTATGCTGTTTGAGCATTTCGAAGAGTATAAGATCCTTCAAATTTCATTACCACTGATTTTGAACCGAACCGGGACAAACCCAGAAATTTCAAAGCATATTTTACTGGGAACCGAGCCCTTTACCGAAGCAAGTGTAAGCAAGAGTTCAACCTGAAATTGTTCCGAGCCCATGATTTCATCGACTTAAGTCTAAGTTGATTAGACTTTTTCAAACACAATCAAATTTTGAATATAAATTTCTATAATACATAAGTTAATTGAAACCACAGGTTCTAACCAAAACCTTCATACAAAAACCACGATCTTCCAATTTTCGATCATTAGTTAGTAATTTTGATTCGAAACCGACCGGTAGCTGAGTTTTTAGAACGGCTCGAACAGATCTAAACAATAACAGAAGCAGAGGCTGAAAATTGGTTCGCTTTTCATCGGTTCGAATGATTTAAGCGGGTAAAAACTGTTGTTCAAATTAATTGGAACCTTTTCTCAGAATTTACATTTAACAATCTAATAAGAGTTTTTTGACAATTTCCACCGGCGCAAGATCGATGTTATTTCTAACACTTTGAAGGCTGGCAGCCTTCAAGTATCGATTACAAGCCTGTATACTTTTACATAAGCTTGGCCGTTTTCGTAGGCTTCCTGGCTTCAAAACAGAGTTCGATGTAATCGGAAAAGTGGGCGTATAACAGACAACACTTAAGCTTTAGATTACAATTCTAAAAACGATTTGAGAAAATGTTTGCGATTAAGTACCCAGTCGGACTTTACTGCGTGCCAGAAGCACATCCCGTATACAACTTTTGCCACTCAGAAGTAGTTGCTAAAACCTGCAATCTTCCTTTCGCTTTTGTATAGGAGCGAAACCCAGCAAGAGCTGTTCTACTAGAAGCGACGTTTGCAACGCTCTGCCTCATGCTGCACGCGTGCCTTTAGAAGGGACGTTTGCATGCTATGCAGATTTTATGCCTTCCAGCATACGGCAAAAAGAAACATGTTTGGAAAAATCGAACGGTCCTCAATCGTTCGGGCCTTATTTCGCATATTGGTTTCCTCACAGAGAAAAAAAAGGGTCAATATAATATAAATATAATTTTTTTCATATCATTTTGATGCTAAAAAATGTCATATTGAAGCTAAATAAAATCATTTTGATAGTGAATATTAAATTTTAAGTGATAAATATCATTATTATATTACATTTATATACTTTTGATCAGAAAGTTCATCAAATTGATATAAAAATATTTCACTTTTATTTGAATTTCGGGTCATTTTCAACTTTATCATATCGGCTTTTTAATGATATGAAAAAATATAACATTGATAATACCATTTTTAGCACGGGTGTTGCATGCGTGCCATTAGAAGGGACGTTTGCATGTTGTGCAGACTTCTTCGCTTCTAAACTACTGCAAAAAGGATCGGGCATCAGTTTTCATAAAGAATATATGCCTTATATCATACAGAAATACTTAGTGCATTCTTCCTCGTAAAAGAAGTGTGCCAGAAGGCATTCTTTTGGGAACCACGTTCCGACAAATCCGACTGGGTATGCGTTCAGTTCACAAGACGATACACAATTTGGAAATTTGTGTTTTAACTTGTGGACTAGTTGTACAACTCCACACACTTGGTGTACGGACTTGTACAGCAGCTTCCTTACAACCTTGCACACTTGCTAGTTCTAGGTGTATCGGATTGTAACGGACTTGTACAGCAGCAACCTTACAACCTTGCACACTTGCTAGTTCTAGGTGTATCGGATTGTAACGAGGATTTCAAATACATACATATGTATGCTGTACAACTTCACACACTTGGTGTAAGAAATTGTAATATAACTGGAATACTACTTTGTCAACTGTGAGTATATGGAGCTATAATGTATGTCTGTTTAAGACAGTGATGATGGGCAATCCCTTGCTCCCATTGCTCCGAGAGTTATTTAACGGCAATTGGCGCCTGCGTGGCATTAAAAATAACCTCGGTTCTTGGCGCCAGCCGCACATAGTTGTCTCGTTTCGAGTCGAGTTTAAACAACATATCCTTTGCGCATCAGTGCTGGGCGCTGTAAAGTCGCACAAGGAGTACTGCAAAACTGGTGCAGTGTGAGCGATCGAGACGACTGCAAAAGCATATGTGTGGCTCGCCAAGAAAGGGTTGTTGTTGGACTGCTCCCAAACCCAAATCTTATGCCCACCGCTGGTTTAAGATATAATAGAATATTGACAGGGGCGGCCACTATGGGGGGCAAGGCACTTTGAAATTGAAAAAATAGCCCATTTTGTGCACTGTTCAGCACATAAATTGAAACTGGTCATCTAAGATTCAGTGAAAATTTTTCCTCAATATCATGATGCTCTTAATTTGTCATCTTTTTGTATCCTTTTTTTTTTGCAATTTTAGCTATTTTTGGACCTTAAATTTTGGGATCACTGGAAATTGTTATTGTACCTCGTTCAGTGTTACCAGAATTTTAAGTCAAAAAGTAACTAAAATTGCAAAAAAAAAAAACTGTTAAGACCATTTTTTTCTTCGTTGGTTAGCGACCTTTTAACCAAATCAACATTCATTGGGTAAAAACTTGTTTGAAGCGTTGAAAATTTCGTTTGTGCAAATCCGTCACCTTCGGCAAGTTTCTTTAGGTGAAGTGTACATGTTCATTTGAACTACTTGTGTAAGTGAGAAAAGGTTTTGTGTCTGATTATGGGAGGGTTGATTGTGATGATTAAAACATGTGTAAAATAGAGTTTGTTCTGCTGTGGGTGGGGGTTCTGTTGTAAGTTCTCTAGGGAAAACTTCGGACTAGCTTCCGGCTTTTCTACGTCTACGCAACAGTCTTCTGGCAAGAGTGTTGGGGTGACTTCTCAACCTCTCCACGTATTTGCCTGCCTGTGAATTTATGACGTCTCCAATCTTCGGCACGTTGAGATCGCTCTCCAAATGTCTTGTGCACATATACCAGGGCGCTCCCGATAGTTTGCGCAGACAACTGGACTGGAGGACACGAATCTTTGTCAAATGAGATTTTGCAGCTAATGCCTTTTAAATATGCACTTTGTTACGGAGTGAAGAATGTAACTTAAAAAGAGAATTTATTGATTTCCGAATTTGATTATTTAATTTATCATCTTATTTGTTACCAGACTTCAATAATATGAGCAGAGAAGTTGCCACTAAATGCTATAGCATCCAGAGGCAGAGAATATGGAGGGTCAAAGTTCAGTGGGGGAATGTAATGCAGGTGGAGGTGGAATGTACAGCAAACTGAGAACTTCTATCTGATGACTTACAAATACTATCGCGGCAGTTGAATATCTGCCGCCGACTCTGCTCACTTTGCCGACCTCTGCTTAACAGCTCATACCAAAGTTACCACACAAAACGAAAGAACCGAACACAGCAAGTAAAGTACTGAGGCAAGAACGGTAACTGCTTCGCATCGTTCCGATCAAAAATAGTAATCAATCAAGTGGGAAATCATGCCAGATTAAATGCATCCAGGGTAATAAAAGCACTTAATACTTAAGAAAGTACTTTTAAAGACCACAAATGGCTACACATAACATTGCACCGCTATAAAATACCAAGGATGACTATTGTTAATAATATAGAGAAGAGCATAAAGAATGTTTCAAATCACTTTCCTTGACTGCAGAAGAAAAAAACCACCAAGTGAGGCCAAACCTCGTAATAGTTTAAAAAGAGAATGACATCAGTTAAATAATTTCATAAGCTTAATTCATTTATGAATGCAATCGAAATTGGTTATGTGTGTTGGGTTTATAATTTATATTTAAGGAACGATTCCCCCCATATCTTCTGTTCGTTATTTTAAGTGATATATAGGGCTAATCGATCTTAAGTTATTTAGAGTTAGGCTTAACAATTAAATTATTCTCTAGTGTTGCGTAGGGCACTTAATGCTTCTGTCTGGCATTATTTCCCTCTGGATTGGCAGTAAAATTTGTTTGCATTATTCCTACATTTTCCACTCTGGTCCTTTATAGATTTAATGATTCGTCAGTCAAGGTTAATTAGTTTAAAAGACTTGACCTACTTCAGAGTCCGTAAACTTTTACTCATGTTGTACAAAGAAAAAAAAAAACCCAAAAAAGATTCATTTGGATTGAAAGCTGTAAGACATTCGAGTCGATAAGTCTAAGTCGTTATCCTAAGGATATTAAAGACATATCCAGTCCCAATGGATATTTTGTAATATTCTTTTTTTCTTTGTGAAAGTAATTCAAAGTTAGAATTTTCTTCACCTTTAACACTCATATTTTTATGTGCCAATCTTACCATGGATTTGATTGATTTTTAAGAGTTTATATACAAATAAGAATTTGATCGTTTTTTTTTTAGATTTCGAAATCATAAATATTACTTATCAGACGATTCTGGGTATGAATTTGCCCAGTATAAGCAGCACCAAAATGACAGCATCATAGCAACAATTTAAAACAAAACGCAATCGTATGCATTTATATTTGAAAGCATTTTTGGGAATTGACCTATTAGATATAAAAATGTAGCTGAATTATATATATATACAATATATATACATACCACTAAATATACCAAGGACATGGCATAATATACACCCCGCACAAGAAACTTACACAGGCTCAACGAACCTTAGCAAGTAATCCTAACCTAAGTGAAAACTGTAAGCTCTTAATTTAGACATTCCCTTACCTTCCATCCTCCTCTAACTCTCTCTCTCTCTCTGCTATTTCTATGTATCTATTCTCCCACTGAGATGAAAGATTGTAAAATGTAATTATCGTACATACAGGCAATTTTGACAAAAACAATTTCATAAAATACTTATAATTAAATAAACGAAGTTAACACAAAAAAAAACTAAGAAACACCTGTGAGCAATTGTCTACACATGTTCATAAACGGGACATGTGATATGGGTTGTCGGCGCCTAACCGCAAACTGTCAATCAGTGCGAAGCTTTGAACCCGTGCGCGTTTTCACTTTCTATTTTCAGGATGAATTTTTCATGTGCTCGATTTTAATTGGCTTTTGTTATGCTCAAAAGGTAACTTTATTGCATCGAAGGGTTCTTTTAGTCAGTTTCATTTTGATAGTTGGTCAGTGAACATGCGGTTAACAGTTTATATTTATCTACTTCTCAGTGTATGGCAGTTTTACGTTCTGGTGCCGGTGGAGGGCAATGACTTTTCTTCATTTCTGAGTACCAATGCTTCTTTGGGTAAAGATGGTTTGGGACAATAAATTTAAAATGAGTAATAAGGGTAAAGTCGTGCAAATGTATCTAAAACGCATGTCTGTTTGTATGAACAAGGCAAGTCTATAATAAATATAAATGTTAGAAATGTAGAAAAACTTTGTATCAAATTCAAAACTATCAGTCTTCAAATTTATAAAAAATGTATTTAGTTCAGTTAGCAGCTTAAACTTTCAGTCACTGGTTCTATAAAAACTACTGACATGGTTTCAGCAAAAGCACCAACACTGTGACAGACTGCCAATACAATTACAGATGGGGTTTGCTCCCATCGACCCTTCGAAAGTCTTTGATAGGGAGAGCAAAGCCAAACTGCATTCACAGCGATTCCGAACACTCTAAAGCAGCGGTAGTCACGAATTTGATCTTGGGAGCAGGAAAAACAGCCCTTTTAAGCGAAGCTCGAGTCGATAAGCCAGAAACACACTGCATGCATTTGTTTTTGCAGTCGTCTCTGCCGCGCACACGGCTGGAGCCATGCCCCAATACGCAATAGATTTGTTGTAGTTTTAGGTTTGAAGCGAGGCAATTGTGCTTGTCAGTCTGTCTGCTTGTACGCGGTGGCGGGGCAATTTCCCGTAAAATAACTCTCGGGAGCAAGGGCTTGCCCATAGCAGTTCTAAAGCATAAGTGGGTACCAAAATCTAACCAAGGAGCACTACAACAACAATCAGTATTTGCCTTTATACAACATATCATCTATCGAGTATCAGATTCGCGGTGCTTGTATTTTGTTATTGTCTGCTTTTAATAGCGCTCTAAGAAGAATAATGGTCTGGCTTTGAGATGCCTTAACAGAGATAATAAGCGCTAGTTGGCCCAGTAATTTAAGTATGTCCAGTTTCGTCACAGAAAGTCGACCAATAGAAAGTAGAAGGAATTAGACCCTCGCGGAGGAGTAAGCTCACCACTCTTCTTCTAAGAAGTCGGGCACTAAACTGATCCTAGAAAACTCATGGGGGAGATAACAAGAACTTACCAACTCAAAGGCAATTGGAAAAGCCTTCATTGACAATGCAACATAAGCCAATTAGACGCAATGTGAAAGCCTGAAGTGCGCATAAAATACAGCTCTCAGGACGTAACTGCATAACCCACAAAATCCGTAGACAGCGTACCCATTGGAGCACACCACAAAAGAAATTCCTTCTGCCTGGCACTCTTGTGGAAGATTAGGACAACCCACATGCGGGGGATCATATTCGTACATAGCCCCACAGGTGGCAGATGAGAACCCTTATTTCAATAGGAGTCCGGATCTTTTTAGTCTACATTCTATACCAACACAGCAAACACCCTTAGCACCTTGGATCGCACTTTGCGGAGTGCATATCCTTCCTGGGACTGTATCTAGTCAATTTGACATCCCCTCTATAACCCTATTCGTAACAGTTTTCAAGACAAACGAGAGCGTAATTTAAAGTCGGTCCTGCCCGACTTCGATATACCCGTTACTCAGGGCAATTAGTGTTTAATAGCCTTTCCCTATGTTAATTAACAGAGCATTAACATTAATGTGACCATTTCAACATTATGTGAGAAAAAAACGCATGTAGCGCCAAAAACTATGCAACGTTTTTATAACCTTTATAACTCTGCCACTTATTATCCGATTTTTATGAAACTTTCAGAGGTAAGCTTGATATCTTCAAAATTTGCACGACTTCAGTATACCCTTCTTACACTACGAGTAACGGGTATAAAAATAGGGGAAAGTTTACTTCGGCTCGTCCGAAGTTTTGTATACCCTTGCAGATGCAATTTCGGTCATAAAAAAAATTCGAAGATTGGAAATATAAATTTTATTATTTTCATTAGCGCTTCCAGAGATTGAACATGTCCGATCCTGGCTATACTTTTTATACTCTGTACCAGAGGTACACAGAGTATATTAAGTTTGTGCTAAAGTATGTAACAGGCAGAAGGAAGCATCTCCGACCCTATAAGATATATATTCTTGATCAGCACCAACAGCCGAGTCGATCTAGCCATGTCCGTCTGTCCGTGCGTCTGTCTGTCCGACTGTTCGTATGAAAAAACAGAAGGGAGCATCTCCGACCCTTTAAGGTATATATATTCTTGATCAGCATCATTAGCCGAGTCGATCTAGCCATGTCCGTCCGCCTGTCTGTCTGTCTGTCTGTCCGACTGACCGTATGAACAAACATATCTCAGAGATGGTAAGAGATAGAGGTTTGATATGTATGGGACATATGCTTCTTATACTTGCAGGCAGATCAAGTTAGATAGAAGGTTCGTTCCTTCTAGTCTTATTTAGATATCAGTATTATTTATCGATCTGCCAAAGGAATGGTACAGATCGGATGAACGGTTGTCGATTTATAAGGAAAACTAACAATTATGGGCAGTACCCGTCGCCACGGGGATGGGTAGCACTTCACAGGTACAGAGTATGTTATAGTCGGGCTTGACCGACTTTCTTTCTAGTTAACCCTAAACTATTTATATCGAAATGATACTTTTTCAATATCGCCAAAAATTTCGATATACTCGTAGATAGTTCTGAAATATCCGACATCCCGAAATCCGACCCAGAGAATAATTTTTTATGAGAGCAAGTCTGCAGTTCGATCGAAAACCAAAACATGTAGAACTGGTTCAGATTGGACTTTTTGAAAACCAAAAAGAACAATATATTTGCAGTAATCAGAAAACTAAAAAAAAAAGTTGAAAAATATTCAGATTTGGCCTCTGGAGAGGGTTTTAGCCTCTGGAGAGGGTTTTAGCCCCTTTAGCATCCCTCCTAGATCCGTACTGTTTACCAGGATATTAAACCGCACCTACTAAACAAGGAATACTATAATTTCGAAAAGGAGAATCAAATATAAGTCGAGTGGTAAAATTACACCATCGCCGCGTACCTAGAACCAGTAAACCATAGACTTAACTCCTTGATTTATCATATTGCTCGGAAAACTAGAGTTCGTAACAAAAATGGAGTCAAATATTTTCATTTGATCTTAAAGATTTGCTGAAAATCTTCGAAAATAAAATAAACTTGTTTTATCTCATCAACTGAGAACTTAAAATGGCATTGACTCTCGGGACCGAACCTTCTGCAGAATTTAAGTACAGAGCTCTCCAGCTTTAGCCCCTGGGGGCCGTATTGTTTTCCGAAGTCGTTCCTTATTGAGAGTCTAAGAATCAGCCGAAAATATATGTCGATCTTGCCCAAAGTCTCAGCGAGAGAGAAGTATCTAATAAGCTTTATGTTAATTTCACTAGGCAACAAGGTGAAGTATATTGAAGGGTTGGTGGTGATTCTAGATAACTTTTGTGTGCTGAACACGAATTTGTTTTCGAAAATGGTCTATCACCATCCATCACGCAGAAATGTTTGTTATAGTTTGTCTTAAAGCTAAGAAGTTATACTTAGTTTCCGATATTATCAAAGAGAGTTAAAACAAAACAATCGAGTCTAAAAACGGTCGAAATAGTCTTTTTAAGAAACTTTAAACTCAAAATTACTATAAATCTAGAAGTGATAAACCATTTCTAAAAACAGATTCGTTTTTAGTACACGGAAATAATCTAGAATCACCACCAGCCTTTCGTTAGATAGAATATATGTATTTTATTCAAGATTACATGTGGAAAATGAAAAACCTACTTTCTAACTTTTTCATACATTTGCACGATCTAGGTAAATCCTTTTTACTCAACTAGAAACGAGCATAATCATGGGTTCAGGGTATTTTGTAGTGTTTCTTTTCTTATAACTTAATATATTTATTCCTTAGCTGTCGTGGTAGATCATGATTATATGACCATTCATCGTCAGAATATAATGGCACATTTCGAGAAGATCTTGAGCGATATTATAAGAGAGAGTCTCAAAATAGGTGGCATAAATGTGCGCTATTTCAACTGGAACGCTGTGCGTTTGAAAAAGGGTAAACATTTGAAAAAGGATATTAAACATTTGGATAAGTTTAACCAAATTTCAAACCAGATTTCTTGGCTGCCATAACGGTAACGGACTGTGAAAATACTTGGAACTTTTATAAAAACGCTCAGGAGACTTCCATTTTGTTAATAGCCATCACTGATTCGGATTGCCCTCGTTTGCCACTGAATCGTGCCCTAATGGTGATCAAAATTCTGTAAACAAACTCATCCAATTTATACACACTAATGTGACACCTTCTCTAGATACCCATGATGGAGCGAGGCGATGAGCTCCCCCAAATTGTATTGGATGCTAAAGTACAACAAATATTAAAATGGAAAACCGCGGTGGTTTTTGTAGATCAAGCCATATGTGGGTATTAATCTCATCGCTTAATTGATCCTTTTCATCTACTTGTAAGTCCTTCCCCCTTCTAGTGGATCAGAACTCCCTGCTGGTTAAGTCTTTAGTGCATGAGAGTACCATCAATCACATAGCTCCCATTTCATTGATACTCTACAAAATAGATGATACGTTGTATGGCCAATATAAACGCTTCGCTTTGCGTCGAGCGTTGGCACAGTTTGCGCCCCCCAAGCATGAGCTGAGGCAACAGCAATTTCTGGTAGTGTCCAAATTTCACGAAGATATCATTGAAATAGCCGAGACCTTGAATATGTTTCATGTAAGCAATCAATGGATGTTCTTTGTATTGGATGAACACCGTCGTGATTTCAATGCGAGTATGTTGACCAAGAACTTGGATGAGGGAGCCAATATAGCGTTTGCCTTGAACGAAACTATGACCGATTGTAGCGACACATTGAACTGTACCATAGCTGAAGTAAGTATGGCCCTGGTGACTTCCGTTGCAAGGATGATTGCGGAAGAGCAGTCGATATATGGTGAAATCTCGGACGAAGAATGGGAATCCATACGTTTTACCAAACAGGAGAAACAAGATGAAATGCTGGAGTATATGAAGGTAATGTAAAAAATGTGCTAATTTTTCGGGAATTTTAATGGAATTCTTGCTAGGAATACCTCAAAGTCAATAGTAAATGTGCCAGTTGTGCGAAATGGCGCATTGAAACAGCCATCACATGGGGCAAGAGTCAGGAGAGTCGCAAATTTCGTACAGGTAAGTACACGAGTGGGATTTTGACAACTAAATTAACTGGAGTTAGACCTGTTTTTCTCTCAATTGACAGAGGAAATGTAGAACAATCTGTTCTAAGTAAAATTGTGCTAAAAGATACCAAACTTCATAATAAAAGACTCTTATCACAATTAAGATAAATCATGTTTAAAGCATTAGATACGTTTGCCCAAGTCCTTCCGTTTTGGAATTTTCTTAAGGAATATTGGGAAAAGGTATGCTGGCTCTCATTGAAAATTCGTGTAACATATTAATCCAATTTCTGTGAAGATATTTACCTTTCTTCAAAAACATCATCCTCCTAGGAGGAATGTCTGGTCCTTAATACTAGATATAATTTAGAAAGCGGTTACTTTCCCATCTCCAATTCGATCCATCTTTCTGAAAGTTAAAACAGAATACCTTAAGATATTCTCAAAGCGTCTTCCTTATTGGATATTTTATATACTAATTTAAAAGTACACTCAAAAAAAAAAAGCCGGATTCGCACTAAAATTAAGAAATTCGCCTTTCAAAAGGGGTCAAAGGCGATTCACCATATATTTTAGATAAATAATTTCTTATAATAGGACTGTGAATTTCTAAAATTAAGAAAATATTTACTATTAGCTAAAAAATATTTTCTTCATTGTAGAAAAACATTTTCTAGATTTCAGAAAAACATTTATTGATTTTAGGAAAGAACAAGAAAAACCCGACTATATTATATTTTACACAAGGAAGCCATTAATACAATGGGTGAAAGAATAAAGACCACGAGGATGCTAAATATTATCTGTGTGTTATATTGAAAACTATATACCTATGTACCTTGTACAGAGTATAATTAGGAGAGAGGGGGGGCCCCCCCCCGCCAAAAAAAAACCTTTCATTTGGCAAAGCTAGAGATGGGCGTACATCGAAAACTAGGCGGGACTCCGGAGTGACCAGAATGACTTAACATCATTGTGATTGCTTGATATTATGTTAGAATTAAGAAACTAGACTATTTTTATATTTTATATTTTTATTTTGCAATTTAAAAATGTGTAGATGGGTATCGGGGTATATTGTTTAATATTGTGTATGTGGGAAAGGAAGGGGGAATGAGAGCGTCCAGTTAGCTGCAAGAATCCAATGGATCTAGTGAGCTACATAGTTTGGTTTTAGGATGTTGATTATCAGAAAATATGTGCGGTTAATCATTTAAGGTGGAATTTTTGGCGGGGCGGGGTCATCACACCTCAACGATCCAATATGAGCGTTAAAAAATTTGTAAAATATTGTTGGCTATCACTTTGCTGTGTAGTCGTTGCTCATATATATACATATACATATGTATGTGTTTTGCTGCTGCCGGAGCAGCCCAGATATATTGAATTTTCGTTTGCTCATATCTTTACTACCGTTTATCCGATCTTTACCATTCCTTTGGCGGATCGATAAATAATCCTGATTACTAAATAGAAACGAACCTTCTATCTATAAAACTGTGGGAGATATTACGTTTTTTCCACTTTGCTGGGGCGGGAGGGGGCGAGGCCATAATTGAAAATAAACTTGATCTGCCTGTAAGTATAAGAAGCATAAGTCCCATACATGTTTAACCTCTTTCTCTTACCATCTCTGAGATCTGTGCGTTCATACGGACAGACAGACGGACATGGCTATATCGACTCTGCTGTTGATGCTGATCCAGAATATATATACTTTATGGGGTCGGAGATGCTTCCTTCTGGCTGTTACATATTTTTGCACAAACTTATTATACTCTATGTACCTTTGGTACAGAGTATACAAATATGATCTAGTATTTGACAGGAAAGAGAATGGGGGTAGAGACAGAAAAGGAAGGCGACACCAAGACGCATGATTATCCCTTAAATATTATACTCTTGCAGAGGGTATAATAAAAATTGTCCGGTTGTTTGTAACGCATTGAAGGAAGCATCTCCGACCACATAAAGTATATATATTCTTGATCAGCACGACGAGCTGTGTTGATTTAGCCATGTCCGTCTGTCCGTCCGTCTGTCTGTTTCTATGATATCTCCTCCGTCAGTTTAAAATCTATCTTCTGTAGAATTTTTCTGTAGAATTTTTAAGGTTTGCCGAAATTCGCTTAGTTAGTTAATTTGATATCTAATCGTTTTCTTTCTATAGCCTCCCCCAGCGATGGCAAAAATCGTAACTTTGAGTTTATCAACATAGGCTACTGGAGTCCCCTGTTGGGATTTGTGGTCGAAGAGCTTACCTTTCCCCACATCGAGCATCATTTCCGCAACATTACCATGGACATAGTGACCGTGCACGTGAGTCTTTGAATCAGGAATATATAATAATTATATATTGGTTCAAAATGCTCGTAGAATCCGCCCTGGCAAATTCTCACCAAAAATAGCCACGGCGCGATAGTGGAACACAAGGGCATTGTCATGGAGATACTAAAGGAGCTGAGCCGTGACCTGAATTTTAGCTATACTCTACACGAGGCCAAACCTTGGGAGGAGATGTATGCGCAGAATGAGAGTGTAAGTGGTAAGAGCATAAACGAAGGATAGCCTACAATTCTGATTCACTTGCAGGAGGAACTAGTGGGATCGATGACCTTTCGTATTCCCTATCGTGTGGTGGAGTTGGTACAAGGCAATCAGTATCTAATGGCCGCAGTGGCAGCCACCATAGATGATGCAGAGAAGAGGCCCTTTAATTTCACCCAGCCGGTGAGCGTGCAAAAGTATTCGTTTATCACACGCCAACCGGATGAAGTGTCGCGGATATACTTGTTTACGGCACCATTCACTCAGCAGACCTGGGGTTGCCTGGTGGGCATTATACTATTGACCGCACCTATGCTGTATGGCATCAATCGTCTGGCTCCGCTGCAGGAGCTACAGATACAGGGACTGTCCACGGTGAAGAGTTGCTTTTGGTATATTTTTGGAGCACTACTACAACAGGGTGAGTTGTTTCTTTAAGGGGGGATTAAGAGGGTTCTCTCGTTTGAACGTCTGATTTTGAGGACCAGTGAAAAGATATAACTTTGGGGTTTTTATAACTTGTTTATAGGTGTTTCAAAAGTTTGTATAAAAATTTTCAGCTAAACATACACTGCGCGTCATCAGGATAGCACACCCCTTGTGCGAGTCGTATTTGCTTAATTCAAATCAAAAGAGTACAACATTTTGGTTGTTTTTATTGTCGATTTAATTTTCTATCTATCTAAATATATAAAAATCAATGCCGCTTTTCGTTGTAATTTAATAACTCAAGAACGTCCTCACCTATACAAACTAAATGTTTAGGTTTTGTTCGGACTATTTAGTAGATGGTTTATGTGAAGTTTGCAAAAAATCGGTCGAGCGGTTCTTGAAATGAAACTTTTGGGAATGGTTGAACGCTTGCACGGGAAGGTTTCTTAGTTGAAGAAATTTGCGGAAAATGGACCGAAAACCGCGAAAAAATGCAAAATTTACAGTTTGGGTAAAACATTGGGGAATGGTTCGACGCTTACCCGGGAAGGTTTCCAAGTAGAAGAAATGGTCACAAAATGGTCCAAAAACAGCGAAAATTACAAAATGTTCGATTGTGATAAAACTTTGGGAAATGATTGGATGCTTGCCTGCTAAGGATTCTTAATTGAAGAAATGGGCTGAAATGGTCCAGAACCCGCGAAATTTCTAGAACTTTACCGCTCATCAGAATGCGATGAAAATTTGGCCAATGGTTGGACGCTTGCCCGCGAAGAGTTCTAAGGTCCAAAAATCGCGAAATTTTCAAAATCACCTTCCAAGTATTTATGAAAGTGCTTAATACTTATATTACAATGCAGGCTTTGGTAAATGGAAGCTGTAGATTACGCGGTGCAAAATTTTGCGAAAATTTGCAATTTTATGAGTTGAGCCTGGATTATTGCGAAGATTGAAAGAAGGCAACTGTAAACGGTTAAATAGTAGGTATAAGCCAAACGGTCAAAAAAATCACCAAATTTTGCAAAATATTAATTAGTTTAGCTTATCATGAAGACGGGTAAATAGAGGAAAAGCTCGAACGGTCCAAAATGTTTGTATCGATTGGCAGCATATCGATTTGCAGCCAGCACTAGCTTGAATATAATCGCTGTCATTTTTCGACCGATCATTCCAATGGCAGTTATATGCTACAGTCATCGGATTTTGAAAAACTATGTAGAATTGTGTAAAAGTATACCAAATAAACAAATGCCATTTTTAATGACATTTTCATTGAAAACAAAAAAGTTTTTCTAAGACTACTGTCTACTTTTGTAGGACAGAAAGGGGGGTTAAGATAGTATAAAATGGAGAGAGCATGCGGGTAATGTAGGGAATAAGAGGGGGGGAAGAAAGAAAGTCGGTCAAGTTCTCTGGACGGTGTGAGTCCATCACCGTTGCGACCGGTGCTGCCCATAATTGTTTGTTTTCCTTATAACTCGAATATCGTTCATCCGATCTTTAAAATTCTTTTAGGGCATCGATAAAGAAGGTTCGAACCTTCTATCTATAAAACTGTGGGAGATATGACGTTTTTTCGATATTGCGGGGGCGGGAGGGGGCGTGGCAAAAATTGAAAATAAACTGGATCTGCCTGCAAGCATATGTTCCATACATGTCAAACCACTATCTCTTACCATCTCTGAGATCTGTTTGTTCATACGGGCAGACGGACACTTTTGCACAAACTTAATATACTCTCTGTACCTCTGGCACAGAGTATAAATATACGAAGTTTGGAGGCGTTTCCATTGAAAACAAAAAGCTTTTCTCACTAAAACTGGGCCTATGACCTATGAGCGGAACGATATTGCTGTCATAGGACAGCAAAATGCTATAGTCATCCGATCCGGCCGGTTCCGACAAATGTTCAGCGTATATGTACCAAAACACTTCGTGCAAAGTTTGGTGAAGATAGCTTTCAAACTGGCGGAGGAGACAGCACAGAAACAGACAGACGGACGGACAGGGCTAAATCAACTCAGCTCGTCGTGCTGATCAAGAATATATATACTTTTTGTGGTCGGAGATGCTTACTTTAATGCGTTACAAACATCCGGACAATTTTATAATACCCTCTGTTCTATTCTGATTACGTAATTTAAATTGTAATTTGTGTTATTTCCGAAAAAAATTAAATATAATCATAAACAAATATAAAATTCAAGTTTTGGTTTTATTTTGTTATGAATTGCATCGACAATACACAAAAAAATTTCAAAATTTTACTCTTTTAATTTGGCTAGAATTAAGCAAAAACGACTCTTACAAGGGACGAAGTGTATTAATTGGAACCAAAGCTATAGCGCTCTAAAGACACCTGCCTCAAAACAATGGGCCCCTTACTTCCTCCACGATATCAGCTGAGATTGGCTTATCTGAAATTAACAAAAACGGCGGAATCTTTAGCTGTAAACTTAAATGTATGGAATGGACTATTATGTAAAGAAAATTTTGGAAAATTGCAGTTTTGAGAGATTTTGGAACATCGAATTTAGAATTCGATGTTTTTGTTTTAGCTTTTTTTTAAAAAAAAAAAGATATATTAAAATTTTTGGTCACGTCCACATGTACTGAGTCGACCCTATAATTTTAAAGTGAGTCGGCTGAGCCTTTCTCAAGATACCAGGGATGCAAACCACTCGAAAATAAGTTTTGGTTCGGTTCAGTAGTTTCCGAACCGCCGGTTCGGTTCAGTACATGGATTTGGAGCTTACTGAACAGCAGTTTCGGTTCGGTTCAGTGTTTTACACATTAAGAAATATTATGATTTCTGTCGTAATGTAACTTTCGCACCCATTGGAAATTGAATTCCTATAAACCGTTTGATCATTTTTAAAATCTTTAAAAGAATGTCCACTATTTATGAGGTTGGATTTGTAAGATTCGTTTATAAGTTCCTAGAGGAATGCACTTCGAAAACAAAGAATGTGGACTAGAAAAGAATTCGTACCATGCATCTAACACACCCTATATATCGTATTATATTAGAAAAAACTCTCCTGGCCAAGATTGAATTAAGCTAAAAAAGTTCCACAGAAAATTGAGAATATTGTCCACTAGAGGACTACAAATCAATTATCCACTTTTTAGAAAAGAATGCAGATTAAGACAGGAATACAGAATACAGAAAGACTTACAGGATGTCATGGTGCAAAATTTGTGTAAAGTAATCCTTAAAGGCTATATTGATCTGGCATCGCTAAGGATCAATTGGAATGTCGTATAAAAATTATCTCAGGAAAACGATTAAAATTCCCAAAACAATAAGCATCGTTGGCTGGAGGAAATCGATTCACTTCTTAAAACTCGTCAGACAACTGAACCGAACTGAACCGTTTTTGTTTGTGGTTTTCGGTTCGGTTCAGCATTTCTGAAAGGAAGCCGGTACGGTTAGCGGTTCGGTTCACCAGCTGAAATAAGCGGTTCGGCTTGGATCGATTCGGTTTAAAACCGGTTAGCATCCCTGCAAGATACAATAGTGGACATAAGTATTTTGACAATAAAACTTTCTTACATAAACCAATTTATCTTTCTAACAAAAAATCCTAAAATTTGGAAAATTTTATCGGAAACTGGTATAAAAGTAAGCTTCCAATAAAACATTAAGACTCAATTCCTGCATGTCTCAATTCCTCTACGTTTTGAAAAGTAAACCGAAAGCCATTGAGATTCGGTTTGGATTTGCTGTTCTCAATTCCGAATGAATTTGCTTACGTTTTTCTTTTGGCAAACCACGGGCCAAACGAAATCGGCACGAGAGAATCAAGCGGAACTGTCGAAAGTGAAACAGGCTGACTTTTACGTTTCGTTTTGGCTGGCACTGCAAATTTTTCGAGACATTTTACACAAAAAATTATTTTTAAATCAGTTAAAGGCATAAATGCAATTCAAATTACATAAATAAGCTTAAAATTGATCACAGAATTAAGGAAAACTAAATTAATGTACATGTGGCAACTTTACGAGTGCCAAATACTTTTCATTTTAAAATGAAAAAGGCTTTGTTTTTGTGTTGCGAGAAACTGAATCAATTTCGTTTCCGAAAAGTTGCGGTGGAAGTGGAATTGAGAACATTAGCATTAATATTAGCAGTAAACATTGAGCTGCTTGGGTTAAAAAATATTAATCAAATGGTCCAAATAAGGGGTGGACATCAGTATTTTGACAAGATTTCAAAATTGATTTATTCTCAGCACAGGACCTTAAAAGTGAAAAGAACAATTTTTAATCCATTTCTCTGATGGATTAACTGTAAACTTGTATTTTACATGAGCGCCAGTGTAGTTTTAAAGTATACTGTACATTTTGCTTTAAAAAACTACATTGTAAAACACAAAAAAGTAAAATTTGCATAGAAATCGGCCATACTTTGCAGATTGATCACGAACCTGTATCTTATAAAATGATAAAGGCTTTTATCACATTTAATAGATACAAATAAGCACTATACCATGACCATATCAAATTTTTAAAAATAACACTTTTTCTAGCACGTTGGGTGCAGGCTGAAAGGCCAACTCACAGTTAATCAATTATAGATTTGGAGTTTCTCAAATCAGATTAGGGCTCAGCGTGAAAACTTGTCTAAATTCTATCATTCTTTGAGCATTTTAGGTCCTGTGTTGAGAATAAATCAATTTTGAAATCTTGTCAAAATACTTATGTCCACCATTGTATAATGGAGGAAAGTTTATAAATCATAGATTTGAGAAAAACGCTATAACTTTGGTACTAATGAATATGTTTAGCTGAAAATTTATATGTATACTCTTGAAAGACTTATAAACAAGTAATAAAAACCCCAAAGATATGTATGTATCTTCACTGGTCCTCACAAAGAAATTTCCTCAAAAAAAATGATTAAAATCCAGACGATTCTAAAAATGGAAACTTTTTACAGGTGGCATGCATCTTCCACGAGCTGACAGCGGTCGTCTGGTGGTTGGCTTCTGGTGGATTGTGGTCATTGTGCTGGTTACCACCTACTGCGGCAATTTGGTGGCTTTTCTTACATTTCCCAAATTCCAACCGGGCATCGATTATCTCAGCCAGCTGCAACGCCACAAGGAGATCTCTCAGTATGGCCTACGTAATGGCACGTTCTTTGAGAAATACGCACTGAGCACTACGCGAGAGGATTTTAAGCGTTTTATGGATAGAGCTCTGATTTACAATAGTGTCCAGGGTGAGGATATAAATGCCGTCAAGCGGGGCCAGCGCATCAACATAGACTGGCGCATCAATCTGTTGCTGAATGTTGAGCAACATTTCGAACAGGACAAGGAATGTCGATTTGCTTTGGGCAAGGAGAATTTTCTAGACGAACAGATTGGTCTGATTGTGCCCTCGGGTAGTCCCTATTTAAATCTCATTAATCTATACATAGATCGCATGTTTCGCATGGGCTTTATTGAACGCTGGCATCAAATAAATCTGCCCAGTGCGGATAAGTGCAATGGGAAAAGTGTGCTGCGGCAGATTACCAATCACAAGGTGAATATGGATGACATGCAGGGCTGCTTTCTGGTGCTGTTGTTTGGTTTCATGTTGGCGGTTATTGTGGGTTGCTTGGAGTTTTGGTATTATCGTTTCTATGTGCAAGGCATAAAGCGCCAGCAAAGCGTTTTCACTCACTAGAGGGGAATTTGAAATAAATGATGTTAAAGCACAAAACATGATTTTGGACTCACTGATTCGAAAAGGGTGGATATATAAAGCAGGCAACACGCTCTTGTGTACAAATAGTTTGTTATTATTTTTTTAATTCTTTTGGGCAATTACTTTATGAACATCATTTTGCGAATCAAAAAAAAAGTCAACGACTTGTTCATCCTTAAGCTTCCGTGCAAAACAGATTATTAGACACCCACTACTCTCTACGTGGAGTTGGCATTGGGACCGCGACGACGACCAAAGCCTTGGACAATGTTGACGAAGCGACGATTGTACTGGATCCTGCGCTTGGCGCGACCGGTCTTCTTCTTCTTCTTTTCCTGCTTCTCAACCTTGGGTGTCTGGCCCTTGACCTTACCGGCACGAGCCAAAGAACCGTGCACTTTACCACCGAGCATGGGGATGGTGATATCCAGCTCGAAGGAGCTGAGCGCGGTCACGGGCGTCTCATTGGCCAGAGTGGCACCCTCGCAGTTCAGGCTGAACTCCTCGGTATTGAAGCCATGCAGCTGGGCAAGTTGATTCTGAAACAACAAACACGATTTAAGGTTAGGGCGTAATTCTATGTTGTGGCGGCAGCTCACTCACCTTGACGCCAGCGATGGTGGCATCCTGGGACACCTCCAAAGCCTCAATTGTTTCCAAACCACGTACAAACAACTGCATGTTGATAGAGTCTGGAATGTTTAAAAAAGCCAGAAATTAATTTACAATTTATATTCCCCTTGACACACTCCGCCCTCTCCGACGCTCGAACAGAGAAACACGTGTGGCATTTCGTTCACTTGTTTAGAGTGTATTTCATTTTGTTGTGTTTGGCATTTAATGCTTGCCACAATTGTCGCACTCTTAACTGCACTTTAAGCGTTCGTTTGTTAGTAAAATTGAATGTATTTCATATTATTTTTGTAAAATAAAATTGCCCACCTTGTCACTTGTGTGCGGATCTACCGAAAAAGAAAGATGGCGAGGCAGGGCTGCATTAAATTAGTGTGTGGTGCTGCCAACTTGCGTAAAATGTTAGTTGTCTAACAGTGTGCTGTTATGCGACTATGCGGTGCTGTTAAGGGCTAAGTGGGCGGAAAAATTTTATTTGAAAAGAAATTGTTGTATTTAAGAGAAAACACAAAGTTAATTAATTTGACGCTTTGACAATAAAATAACAGGTTGTGTATAGAACATTTGAATCATATAAATTTCCAAATGGTATGCTTTGCCGATTCTAGCAAATCTAATGCCTCTAATGAATTTGAACTCTGCGCTATATAAATTAGTCCAGTCAAATTAAAATTATTCGATGCATGAAATATTGACCAGACAGATTTTTGACATGTGGCAGGGGACTGTCTAAAAGGCTTAAGGTGGTCTTCTGGTTTAGACGGCCGAAATTTACCTGGTTTTGTTATTTCAATCGTGGAAAGAAAACTCGTAAAGATTTTTTTAATTCTGTTTTTTGTTTTTAATTTTATAGGGCGACTTATTGAAAAAATTAAAAAAGTGAATTTAATGTTCGCACGATTGCAGGAGTAAACTGCATCTAAAAAAAAAAAGAAAAACGGGGAATTAGTAAGCATGAATGCCTTCATGAATGCCTTCATCATATCTCTCTGTGCAAAACTTCAGCTCGATAGCTTCAAAACTGAGGGACTAGTTGGCGTAGAAACAGACAGGCCAACAGACGGACGGACGGGCAGACGAACGGACAAAGCTCAATCGACTCAACTCGTCATGCTGATCAAGAATATACATTCTTTATGTGGTCGGAGATGATTCCTTTTATGCGTTCCAAGCTTCTGGGCAAATTATAATACACTATTCAAGTTTAAAAAAAAGTATATGCCAATGATCAGGACGTTTCCATTGAAAACAAAAAAGTTTTTCTCACTTGAACTAGTTTTTAGACTGATCTTTCCTTTGATAGTCATCCGATTTTGACAAAACTTTGCTGAATTGCTTGAAAGGATTCCAAATAAATAAATTTTAGGGACATTTCTATTGAAAACAAAAAAGGTTTTCTAACTTAGACTACACAGAGGGAAAAATCCGTGAACATTGGACTCAAAATAAGCACATTCGATCACAAAAACTAATCATGAACGGATTTTCTCACTTTAAGAACTTATTTTTGAGAACGCAAAATCTTGATGAGATTTGATAAGTTCCGTTTTTGAGAACATTTTAAGCTCACAAAAAATTTTGAGGTCCATGTCCACCGCTCAGATCCACACCGTCCAGGTGCAGGTCCGCCGTTCAGTTCCACCACCGTCCAGTTTCGCCGTCCAGGTCCACCACCGTCCAGTTCCAAGTCTACCGTCCAGATCCACACCGTCCAGGTCCACCACTGTCCAAGTCCACCACCGTCCAGGTCCTCACCGTCTAGGTCTTGGTCCTAATCCACCGTCCAGAACCACACCGTCCAGATTCAGGTCCGCCGTCCAGATCCTCCGTCCAGGTCCACCACCAACCAAGTCCACCACCCAGATCCTCACCGTCCAGGTTCAGGTCCGCTGTCCAGATCCACCACCGTCCAGGCCCAACCAACCCCGTCCAGGTCCGTAGAGACATCACTTCGCTTGTACAACACCCCCGCTGCTTGGATTAATTTTTATAAAATAAAAAAAAAATTCCGGGACTGACTGGGACTAGAGCCCAAGACCTTTGTCGCACGCAACGACGGCAGACTAAACTTTTCTATGACAGCTATACTATATAGATGTCCGATTTCGACCAAACTTAGTGGAATCATGGGAAAGCAAAGCAAACTAAGAAATACGAAGTTTGGATTCGTTTCAATTGAAAATAAAAAAGTTTTTCTCACTAAAACTAGTTTTTTGACCGATCGTTCCTATGACAGCTATATTCTATAGTTATCCGATCCAGCCGATTCGGACAAATGTGCAGGGTATATGTATCAAAAAACGTCGTGCAAAGTTTCGAGGAGATAGCTTTTCAAACTGACGGGGGAGATAGCATAGAAACACACGGACGGACAGACGGACAGGGCTAAGTCAACTCAGCTCGTCGGGCTGATGAAGAATATATATTTCTTATGTGGTCGGAGATGCTTCCTTCAATGCGTTACAAACATCCGGACAATTTTATAATACCCACTGCAAGGGTTTAAAAAACTTATGATTCACAAGTTGCTTTTCGGCTCAGCGTGGCTTATATAGGCCACTGTTAATGACTGTTGTTGTGGAAGCGGTTAAAATCTCACAGATGAGTCCTGGAGGGATCCGGACGAAACAGTCTGTCTGAGAATCCTTTATCTGCTGTGTCCATATGTTGTTGTTGATTTCTGATGATAATTGAATTATACCACAGGGGAACAGTCATTTTGTTGTAGCCCCTTTGATGAAAAATTCTGGTCCAGTTTTGTCCACTTATTACAAAACTGGTTTCGGTTGGGCTCCATTAGCTTTTGTTTAAAGGATATGGCGGAAAATGTGCTTTGCATGTTTTTTTTGCTTTGAAAAAACTATGGAGGTCACACTGAGCAAAAAAATTCTGGGCTTATGAGTCTTATGCGACAAAACACATATCAATGCAGCCCAAAAAAACACTGAGAGAAAAATGAGGAATTTTCTTACTTAAATCAAGAATTTTCCGTTTCAAAACTTTTATAAGTTTTTGAATAAAACTTTAGAGATCAACAGAAGCATGATCCAGATCAAATTAAAAGCTCTATGTTGTTAGTTTAGCAACGAATAATGCTAGTATTAAGATCTTTGATAATAAAATTAGAACCAATCATACTTAATCCTTTGTAATATGAAACTATCGATATGTAATTCAACCAATCCCTTTTGCACTTAGTTCCATCCTGTTGCGCACTTAGATCAATCCCGATTTACTTTCAAATCTAACTGAATTTTTTTGAATTAAGAATTTCGTAATTTAATCAAGAATTTCCTAGCTTATTGAAGTTGAAGTCATGACTCAATCCCAATTAGCAATTGGTCCTAACAAAGCAGTGCAGTGCAGCTACTTTTTGAGCGTACTCTTCTGTTATGTGTTCAATTTTCGTTATTTGCTGTTTAAAAAAAAAAGGTTGTTCTAAAATTAATACGGTCATAAAAGGCCAGTCGGGCCGACGCCTCTATAAGCCCCGCACTCACCACGCTTACCTCAATCTACGTAAAAACGGGATTTAGCCTAATCCAGCTGCCTAATAGTGCCTGTCCTCTGGACCTGTCTTGACCCAATTTTTCGGTATGCGCCTGCGCCTCGGACATTTCCTGTGTGTTTTTCTACGCCGTTTGAATAAATATTGCCGCATTGTTTTGACAAACAGGACTAGATTAGTAACATAAACATTCGCTCATTGAATGCAAATCATAAGCCGATTTCACAAATTTACACGAATTATCTGCAACTAATGAGTGCGGCTTAAGGGTAAGTAGACTAGGCTAAAGCTATAGCTATGGTGCAGCCAGTGGTATGCCAGGCGACATTTGATATTCTTCAACTATTTCCAAACCCTTTTAGTTTAAGTTCTCGTTCCATCTACATTTATAAAATTGATAAAAGGCGCTTGCTCGCGCTGCTCTCTTCCTGCTCTTCCTGTTGGGCACACATGATCGGGATTAGTTTTTGGGGGATTAGTAGGATTTGCGTAAACTCATTTGTGGCCAAGCAAAAAAATCTTCATTTACATTGCGGGATGTCGGCATTTTCTTCTTTTTGAAAGTAATCTGATATTTTTGCATGTTTGCCAACAAAAGGCAGGCGGAAAAACAAATTATTCTTGACCATGAAAACAGCAACAATTGCAAAATCGGCTTAGGACTGCCTGTTTTTTTTGTTCCGGCACGCGAATTTCCACATTTTTCATTCATAAGCATGTATTGGGTGTGGTTAGGGGAGAGGAAAGCGCCTTCGTTTGATCTCATCAATGTTTTGGGAAGCGAATTGTACAAGTCAACCTTGCAGTTTCCACAATGAAATATCAAATTACCTAATGTTTACATATGTTTTTATATCAAGTGAAAGTTCATGAGAAAAAAGTGGAATCCCTTAGAAGACTGGGAGAATATGCAACTGCTAAGGGAAAGGTAAAGTAAGGAGACAATTTGATAAGTCGGTGCTTGTCACACTGCTAATGTCAGCAACCATCTTCGAAAAGACTACTGTCAAATTATGTTTGTATTTGTAAAATAGGGAAAGTTTAAATTTTTTGTGCTTATCCTGCATAATTTTTTTGGTAAAAATAAGAGGTCATCGATGGGTGCCGCATTATTGCATACACAGTCCACTTTAGCCGCAATCCTTGGATCCACCACAACACGCCAGTAGCTCAGAGAAAGGTTGAAGGAAGTGGCGCGGCTTATTTTGATTCAGAATCCAAGTGAGTCTAATTGCCCTATTTATAATTAATAGTGGTATTCCCGAAAGGGATTTGGATTTTGTTTAGATTTCCTGAAAGCAAATCTAAAATAGTTGACGGAACGACCTTCTTTGCGCACAGATTTGATTTAGATTTCGTAAACTAAAGTTACCTACACAGAGAAAAAAAAATATGTAAAAGCTACACGAAAATGTAAACGTGTAGAACGTTTCACAGGGATTTTGAACCCACTACGCTGTTGTCGCTTTTCTGCATGCCACTTTTGGCTTCCTCATTTCTACACGCGGCGTGTTGCTTTTCTAAACGCTACGTTTAGCTTTCGCATTTCTAAATAAGGCGTGTAGCTTTTCTACATGCACGTTTAGGATTTTCATTTCTAAATGCGGCATGTAGCTTTTCTAAACGCCACGTTTAGCACTCTTCAAAAAATATTTTAAAAAAATACTACTTTCAACTATATTATTTACACAAGGTAATGTGAAGAGAAGGGTAGTGTGGGGAGGAATGGGAGGAATGGGGCACAAAGAGGGCCGGGTCTTCCTTCCGAAAAACTAACAATTTAATTTTTTTTTACTTACCTTGTTTGGGACTCGAACTCACAACTTACTTACGTAGTCCCGGGAAATTAGACACAATTGCCAGCAGCTAAGCACGCAAATCACAGTTATAAAAGGAAGCGACGATGAGCTCATTGTTTCGTGTAGATTTTCTAAATGGAGCATTTAGCATTTGAAATCCTTAACGTTTGTTTAGAAAACCTACACGGCACGTGTGGAAAACAGTTTTCTATATGAAAAATTTATCTTTTCTGTACTGATTTTGAGCTACATTTTCGTTTAGAATTTCTACAAGCGCGTGTAGGTTTTCAATATCTAAACGTTTATGTAGAAAACCTACATTTCCGTGTGGAATTCAGAAAGCTTAATGAAAAATGAAGAAACACATTGAAAAAACGCTGATTTTCTCTTGTCATGTAGCCTTTGCATTTGTCCACGCAGCATTTAACTTTTCTGCATGTTTACTTTTTTTATTTCTACATTTTCGTGTAGTTTTCTACATTTTCGTGTGAGATTTTAGGAAACTCCTTTCGTCTAGGGTGTTTCTACACGTGGCAATTTGGCAGATCTTAAGTGTAAGAGGCAGGATTAAATTGTGGAAGAATTTGTAAGGTACAACATTCTAGGAAAGCTGTGCAGATATGGAATCCAGAATATCTTTTACTAAGTCAAGCACGAGCTATAAAAACTGGAGCACTTTTGACTCCGTCCGTCCGTTCAAAGAGACTCGTATGCATTCTAAAATGCATAAAGAGTACTCTATACCTACAGCAAAATATTTTTTCCATTTTTATACCCTGTAAAGTAAAAGTAAAATGGTTTGTCTAGTTGACACAGCCCCAAGGCTTGTAACGTTGGCACAGCCCCAAAGGGCCAAATCCGAGCTTCTCTCAATCTCTTGGCTTGTGCGCATCTAATTTTTGCACAAGAGAAAGGGACCTACAGTTTAACGCCGAATCCGAACGGCAGCTTGAGAAGCTTTTCATGGCTAATTACTACAAAGCTGGCGCCAACAGCAGAGAGGCGTGACCGGGTGTAAAGTTTTATTCAAAGAAAAAAACTTTTCATTAGATGTTCCGAGGCGGGATCGAAAACACGTCCTCTTGCACAGCGGTCACGCACACTAGCCGCTGAGCCACCCGGCCACACCCTGTTCTCATTAAAAATGGAAAAAGGGGGACCATGAATTTGTGCAAATGTATGTAACAGGGAGAAGGAAACATTTTCGACCCCATAAAGTATACATATTCTTGATCAGCGTCAAAACCGTCTCACGTTGGGGCGACAAGAGCAAATGTAGGCCAAAATTTGATTTTCTTTTTTTTAGATATACAGGGGTGTTCCCGTTTCCGAGTGGAATTTAAAAGTAAAACGATTGGAATTCCGAATCGTTTTCATTTCGCTGTTCCCGTTTCCGATTTAAATTGAAATCGATTGTCTTTTCGAATTTTTATTTAGCCATAAGAAAGGCTTAACAATTTCGATCAGCACTGCGCATGCGCTGATGCGGAATTGCGAACAGCTCGGTTTCATTTCGATCAATTTTTCGTTTGCTTACACGCAATTGCCGAGGTACAAGCATAAAATATATGATTTAAAATAAAATTGTACGCACGACATATCAATGACTACTTCAAAATCTCTACAATATTCTACAATATGAAAAGAATCACCATTGCCGAGAAAATTGTCATTTACTTTTCATTCCACTAGCTCTTAGGTAAAACTTTTGAAACCGAGTAACTTGATCGTTTTTCGGAAACGGGAACAGCTACCAATTCCGATTCCGCATGATCTGATCGAAATCGGAAACGGGAACAGGCCTGATAGAAGAAAGTTTAAGTGGAACTTTAAAGATGATAAAATGTTGCATAGTTATCCGAAAGAAAAATAGTCCAGGATGTTTGGTTCTCCCATAACACGCATTTAAAGTTCACCTTTCGAACTCGATATAAAGGAAATCACAGAATAGGGCATTTTAATGACTGCAATTGAATTTTATGAATATGACACATTTATGCGTATTTGTGGCCATTGAAAGTAAGTTTTGACTTTTCTTAGTTCAGTAGCGTAAATAAAGTTTTCAAAAAATATTATTTTAAATATTTTTTTTAATTTAAAAAAAAACGGTCAAAAAAACTAAATTTTTTTGGTTATTGTTGGACATAAAGTAAAGAATCGGGAAGATTTTAAATTATGTTTTAAATTAATTTAAAAAAAAGTTTCAATATTAAACTTTATTTCATAAAAAAATGGGCTTTTTTGCGTTTTCTGAGAAAATTAAGTTGTAGTAAGTTAAAATTCAAATATCGCCAGCCCTGGAACATCCGCGCGCATTTACATTACAAATGCATTAGTCAGATGTTTAACACATCTGTGTGTTTGTCAGAACCCTCGACCCGGATCTACATGGTTTTGTCGACCTTTAAAAATTGAATATTTTATGGAAACTCCCAGTGGTTTTTATGCAGAAAATGATAGAGTCGAGGAAGAAAATCGCCGACTTATTAACACTGTGATGCAAGTTGAAGGCGCTGAAGTTCAAGTTAGCCATCAGTTAATTCTTTCAATGATTGACGGAAAAGCTTGTAATGCATTGACGGAGAATAACAATTACGAAATGTTATTAAAAGAAGTGAAAACAGAAAATTTGAGATTCGGGCTTTCAACTTTACATGGATGGATTCGGTTTTTTGAATGCCTTCTGCATTTGTCCTACAAATTTCCAATAAGAAGGTAGCAAGCCAGATTGGTGGAGGACAAAGAAATTGTTGCCAAGACCGAAAACCGAATTCAAAACGAATTCAAGGAAAAACTAGGCTTACTTATTGATCTCCCGAAACCTGGATTTGGAAGTAGAAATGATTGTGTGGCCGGGTGGCTCAGCGGCTAGTGTGCGCGACCGCCCGTGGGTTCGATCCCGCCTCGGAACATATAATGAAAACGTTTTTTCTTTGTAAAAAACTTACACATCCGGTCACCCCTCTCTGCTGTTGGCGCCAGCTTTGTAGTAATTAGCCATGAAAAGCTTCTCAAACTGCCGTTCGGATTCGGCGTTAAACTGTAGGTCCCTTTCTCTTGTGCGAAAATTAGAAGCGCACAAGCCAAGAGACTAAGAGAGGCTCGGCTTTGGCCCTTTGGGGCTGTGTCAAGCCATTTTACAATGATGGTAACACTGCTAGGCGTTTTTTTAAAACGCAGAATTGTCTGCAGAGTTAACAAAGATAGACATCGATTTGCTTGAAATAATGCACACTATATTAATAGTAGTTTTAACTCTCAAGAAAATTATTTTAAGTAGATAAGAAAGAGAGGATTTCATGCTTGGATCAAGAATATTCGATGTCAAAAGTACGGTAAAAATGAAAATTCTTAATCCAAAAGCGCATTTCTTGATCAAATAATCCCGAATTTTTCGATTCATGAGTTTTCAACTCGATTTTATTTAACTTTGCTTTTTCGGTCTAAAGACTTACTCGATTAAGAGAACACTATTTCTAAAAAATCAAGAAAGAATACAATTTTTATAGAAAATAGCTAAATCTTATACTCGACTGCCCAGTCCAGTGTTGCAATAATCTGTCAATTTTAATTTGTATTTCTTTGAGAACGTTTTCCAACGCTAACCCGTTGAGTCTGTGCTCAGATATACAAACACGAAGGCAGGCCCTTAATCTTTTTAGCAGAGAAAACATTCATCTGTTGCCGAAGTGGCAAGGATCGTCAAAAACAACTGCAACAAAATTGCAAAGTTCGGTAGAAATAATTGAATTTCTTTGATTTTAAACCTAAGTGCCTCAAGTGCAGTATGTGCATTTTTTAACCCAGAGTTCTCGCTATTCTTTTGCCACAAAATTATATCTTGTTTCAGCTCGGTTTCGCTGCAGTTGTTCCCGATTTTCTGATTTTGTATTAAAACCAAAAATGTTGGGCTTTTAAAATCAATAGTGCAGGCCTTTGGTTTTAAAATGCTGACACTTTTGTTGAAACAACAACTTTTGTTTTTGATTTTACCAATTAAACGTAAAAACAAAATGTTTGACATTTTGAATCAACAGTGCTGGTCTTTGATTTCAAAGTAAAGACACCTTTGTTTATTAACGTACTTAAATAAACAATTACGCTTTTGATTTCGCAGCGGAAACAAATATGTAAGTAAAAGTAATTTTGAAATTTAAATTTGTACAATATAATTCATTGTCTTTCAGAAGCAAACTTAGCTTCTTAAATCCGAGGGGGGCAGGGGAATTCTGCTAATTGGAGGAGGGGCATATAGGTAGCTTGGCAAGTTTTTATTTTATTTTTATACTCTGTACCAGAGGTGTCCGTCTGTCCGTATGAGCAAAGTTTTTGTCTCATACATGTCAAACCTCTATCTCATACCGTCACTGAGATCTGAGCGTTCATACGGACAGACAGACGGACATGGCTAGCACAAACTTATTATACTCTATGTACCTTTGGTACAGAGTATAAAAAACAATAATGAACAGCATCGATCGCAACCCACAGTTCCATACGGAGTATGTTATAGTCGGGCCTGACCGAATTTCTTTCTTGTCTTTTTTAAATGGGTCAGCACTAAGTAAATGTTATTATAATTTCAAAGTGTATACTTGAAAATCAAAAGTGACCAAAGGAATGGTAACAACAGAGATACATTGAACAACCGTCGGGTCAATGCCAATGCATCTACCTTCAGCTACCCTAAACAGCGGAGCTTAAAGCTAGTTGAAAGTTCGTGCTATTTGTGCACTTGTAATTCTCAACTCGTTATTCACCAGCTGGGTAATATAAAGAGGATTTGCAAATGGCTGACGAAGGCTTTGCCATGGCGGTAGCCGAAACGGAAGACGGACACAGCCACAGCTACTGTTCATGTTCATATGTATTCTCTGTTGAATTTTCTGGTTGATTATTGAACTATAATCAAACCTCGACGTTGAGCCTGCTAGCATTCACTTTGACTAAAAGTGAAAAATTTTGAAATCAAAAGTGCAGACCTTTTGTTATTAAATGAAAAAGCATATCGATCAACTACTGATTTTACCATTAAAAGATACATTTTCCGACTTTTTTTCTCTGTAGCTAGTCAATCGCGAAGCTGATGTCATCTTAAACCCTATCAATATATCTCTAGAGTTAAGCAGGCTACTGTCTGCAAGTGTAAGAAGCATTTGTCCCATACATGTGAAACCTCTACCTCTTACCATCTCTGAGATCTGTGCGTTCATAGTTTTATCGACTCGACTATTAATGCTGATCAAGAATATAGCGTCACAGATGCTACATTCTGGCTGTTTTATACTTTTGCACAAGCTGAATATAGTCTGTTTACCCTTGGTACAGAGTATATAGCTTTGCACTAAGCTTTAGTTTAAAAAATTTGACCCGACTTCGGATTCGACTTTCGGATTGAAATTTGTAATCAAAACAAGAGCGAAAGGCTTGGTTCAATGCTAGAGCACTTCTATCAATCCGTATAGACTTATTTCAAGAATTGATCAGTAATTGAAAATTTAATAGACTAAACTCAAATCAATCTGTTCATACTTGGAATCGACCTTCTTTCAAAACAATGGCCCTGACACACATTTTGGGATCAAGAAATAGTACTATTCCAAGAATTATGAAACCTATTCCGTTCCTTTTCGATTACATCTGATCTCTAAGCTTTTCCGCCCATCTATGTTATGTTAACTTTGTAGATTTCGGTTAACAGGTTAGGCTCCGGCTTCCGGATTATTCCATGATTGCTTCGATTCCACCCAGTCCTATTTAATGTTAAGGATGTTTTACATGGTGGCTTGATCATTTTTATATAGTCGCAAATAATTCTCTTTCAAACGTTTCGAAACTTCAGACCAATATTTTCTCAAAAAGTACAAATTTTTTTTTTTGATTTTTATTCTTATTAAAACTATTATAGTTTTGTTTTCCTTAATCGTACATCAAATATTTACATTAAGACACTAAAAATCTTGATCTTCTCAAAATTGTCCATCACAAGTTACACAGCAACCTCATACTAAACAATAACAATCATTTCCGGTTCCGGACTGGAAGCATTCGATGAGAAAGTGGAGTCGCAGCTTTCATCCTTTTCCCGTTTCTCGCGTCTTTCGCGGGCTCGACGATTTTGAAACCAAATCTTTACACGGGTATTTGTCAGCTCCAAGGACTCGGCCAACTTATTTGCGTCCTCGGCACTCAAATAGTTGGAATCCTTATAGGCACGCTCCAGAGCCTGCAGCTGGGCGGGTGTGAAGGGTATTCGTGGTAGACGACCGGGCGTACGCTTGGTGGGACCTCCTTGTCTTAGAGCACGGGGCAATTTGGGCGGATGGTAGCGAGTATATTGCAACCAGTCGTACATGGGCACCTGCCCTTCGTCTAGAACTGGTTGTGCTGGTGGCGATATCCGTGGTTCCTTTGGCGATGGCTGTGCGTAGGGATGATATGGCAAGCTAACCCGGAGACGATGCAACACACCCACACCAACGGAGGCGTTGGTACCCACAAACCTATCGCCGGCACGATTCAGTATATAATCGATGCTAAAATCACACATCCTGACGATCCTTTGACTTGACAGGCTCAAATGCTACTGTTGAGCACCGTGCGCCTTCTCGGGCTATTTAAGGTATGTCCGCCATTTTCCATCAGCCCAACTGATACACTATATTCGTCTCGCTCTCTGGCGAGAGGCTGCCATTGAGTATTGAGGAAGCAACGAGGCGTTTAATAGGCGTTACCCGGCCTATGCCACTTATCAGGTAGCAAACCCTTATCAGAACGAGATTAGGGCAGCGCAAGTAATTGAAGTTGATATGTTTGCATCCCTCTTGGTTGGCTCAATATTTGTGTGTTGCGGTTTCCTCTTCCTCCCCTGCGCCCTAATGAACTCATCGGCCATTCGATGGGAAAACAAGTTGAGCCTCAGAGATCTTAATGCGCGTATGTTTTGATTGATTCGTAAATTTGTTTTTATTCCAGTGACCAGTTTCCGTAACCAGTTTGAAACTGAACTTTTTCCCCCTTTTCGGGGTGGTTGCGAAAAGTATCAATTACATTATTAATTGTAGTTTGCATATGGCAGGCTTAAGAACACAGAATGTAAGTCCATTTTGCTGTTGTATTTAGGAAGCGCTTCATTTAATACTGAACTATTGGGAACGTCAAATAACTTTACGGCTTTTATTTATATAGAAAAGGTTTTGGTTATGAATAGATTATGCACAATTGTTTATCATTAGCAACTCAGAAACGAGAGCGTAAGTTAAAGTCGGTCCTGCCCGACTTCGATATACCCGTTACTCAGGGAAATTAAAGTTGTGTAGCCTTCTGTTAGTTAACAGAGCATTATCATTACTAGCGCATGCGGCGCCAAAAAGTATGCAACGTTTTTTATAACTTTTATAACTCTGTCATATCCGATCTTTATGAAACTTTCAGAGATTGTAAATAAGAGCTTGATATCTTCAAAATTGTTGGAGTTATTCTTCATTTTTAATTGTGGAGGCGGGAGAGGGCCTGGCCAAAATTTGAAAGAAAAACAATATTTCTTTTGAATTTAAGCGATTCGCTAAAACTATTATATCAATCCGTAGTCGAATGGACTATATTCAATATTGTTATACAACCTCTTCCACGGCTTCTAAAGGGTTTTAGTCTTTGGAATTAAGCCTATAAGTTCTATATTTGGAAATATTGTTGGCCGACTTTGGACTTATTTTCTTTCTCAAACTGGTCATAAACATAATTTTTTAGATTTGATTTTTTAAAAAGTTTTTTGAACCAAACCGGCCAGATGGGTGGTATGTTTAAAAAATCAGTCGTAAATGTAAAAAAGTGTAATGTTTTGAAGTGTTGTAAAATTTTCCAAAGAATCGGCTAAAAATACTTAGTATCGCAAGCGTTTCCGCAAGGCCGAGTGCCCCATTGTGGATCGGCTGACCAGCACGCTGATGTTGAAGGGACGCAAAAATGGCAAGAAGCTGTGTTCCTCTCGCCTGTCAAGCGCTCGCTCGAGATGATTTATGGCGGCGTTTACCAGGCCATCTGGCTGCTGTGCACTGGAGCACGTGGGGATACCTTCAGGAACACTAATATCATGTACGAGTGATTGGTCGATAAGCTGATCAATGCTGAAAAGGACTCCTCCAACTCGGACGCCATCAATTCGAAAACAAGAAGAAGAAAACAACAATTCGACTGACATGTTTACAAAAAATTTAAAATAACTAACAATTCCGTAGCCTAACTGGGAGTCGTGAACACCCAAGATAATGCTTTGCTTGTCAAAAAAAAATTACACTGTGACGTCACAGACTCATAATTAGACAGCGGACTGCATATTTTTAAACAGATTTTAATCCTAGTAGGCGAAAGTTAATATGCACAACATTATATGCTGTACTGACTCTTTACGTTTATATTATGCCAAAAAATTCGCATTTAATTTCAAAATTACTTAAATTATCATATCATAGGATGATCCGTCAGCAAAACGCAAAATGCAGTGAACAAATTGACAAAAAATGGGTAAAAACACATTTGCCCTAGTCTAATAGGATTAAAATCGGTTTGAAAATATGCAAAATCCGCTGTCTACTCATAATACCACACACATCAAAGACTTGCATAAATTCGCATGCGCAATGGAGCAAGTGTTTGCACTACCTTTTATTTATTGTATCATGAATTCTATTTATGTTTTGTACTGTTAAGCCTTTCAGTTCAGTTGATCAAGCTCACATGTAATATACGAAAATAATTAATAAATTATCCAAAGTAAAATGTACCAACGAACTCCAAATATATACATTGTACATATTTATATTTATTACACTTTGGGCTAACTTTAAATTAATATAACTTTGATTTATATTTATTTTTAAGACACGCAAGTACACTTGCTGTTGACGGTAGCAAAGCACTACTTATTCCGTCGTTGCTCTTTATTTCCCATTCTCTTCCTTGGCTTGCTTCGTTTGCTTTGCATTCCGCATTTCTACTTCCCTTTAATAGGTGCAAAAAGCACAACCCAGAGAAGGGACGGTTTCATGTTGTGGCGAACTTTTGCCTTGCACTTGAAGAAGAACGTTTTAGAAAAAAACAGCGTTCGGAAATCGATCGGGGTTTTCATTGCGCTCTTCTTTTCGCTTGCGCAAGACAAGGCACAACCCAGAGAAGGCACGGTTTTATGTAAATGTGACTTTTTGCCTTCTAAGCGCATGAAAAAAAATTGTGGGGACCATTTCATACAGATTTTTTAAATTTTATCATACTAAAAAAATTATATAGCAATTTTTCCCCGTAAAAAGATGTATGAAAAATGGCATTCTCCTTGGCTGTTGATGCTGATCAAGAATATATATACTTTATAGAGTCGGAAATGCTTTCTTCTGCCTGTTACATAAATTTCCACGACTTTATCATACCCTTTTTACTTTACCAGTAAATTCTTTAAATTCATTTTGTAGAACTACCAAGTTGGACTTTGCAGTATGTGGTTCCAAGGAGAATGACAGACAGACGGACGGACAGACGGACATGGCTAGATCGACTCGGCTGTTGATGCTGATCAAGAATATATATACTTTATAGGGTCGGAGATGCTTCCTTCTGCCTGTTACATACTTTTGCACAAACTTAATTTAATCTGTTTACCTCTGGTACCGAGTATAAAAATGTTTAATATCTCCTACAAATTTATAGATATCGCGCTCTTATTTTGCACAATATTTTATGAGCCCAATATATATAATCTTTTATATTTTAATAAAAATCAAATTATAGATTTCAGAGTTACAGAGGTTATAAAAAACGTTGCATACTTTTCAGAGCAGTATAGGCAGCTTGCATAATGGTGATACGTTGATGTCTTGTGGCGTTCGCACAGTGCGCGGACGGCAGGAATTCACGCTGTCGATTTTTCCATTAGTATCCTCAAATAAATTCACGGTTCGATACACAAAAGTTTCGGTTGATTTCTAGTGGGCGCAACATCCGAAATTTCCGCATTTTTGCAGGCCAATTAGGACAATACGATTGTAGAGATAGCCGCATTCCATGATTGCAAACAACTGACTCCAACATCTTTTGATGCAGTAATATAGCATAAATGTCACTTGTCAAATAGCCTTCAAGTAGGAGTGAATGCGTTCAATGGTTCTCGAGAACGAGTGGGTTCAATACGTGTACCAAAAGAATTGAGACTACTAGGTAACTAGTATCTCCCACTGTAGCAGCAAAATACATACTGAGCATACACTTTCGCTTGTACAGAGAATATTACAGTAGAAATTGACCTACTTTCTTAGTTGTTTGCTTTGATTTTACCGACGCAGAGGAAAGTATAGAGAACTTTAAAGATCATTGCCCAATATGCGCTGTTTACTTACCTGAATTAGATGCTTACTAGCATTTTGGAGTGCTTCCACCTCTGCCGAGTAGATTCTACAGTGATCAGGAAGTGGAAAGAGCAATTCAGAGAAATGAATTAACATCCTCGACTCCTACTTGAAGCATCTGGGTAAATGTTGATAAGCGACTTCCAACCCAAACGACCTGGTATTATGACCTCATCATATCAAACGCGGGTATACAATACACTATATTTGTTTGCTACTTGAGTATGTGGTAAGGCCACGTGCCAATGATCTAGAGGGATTATCTAATCTGTTGAATTAGTCCTAAGACAGTAGTACTAAAGACAGCTGCTTCTGTTTTTTTGACTTATCTATTAAATAAGACAACGTTTATAATTGTTACTATTTATTTTTAAATTCTTTTTATATTAGTTTTCTAAATTGCAATAGAAGTAATAAATATAATCTAAGTCAAGAGCCTTACATGTCGATAATTTTGTGTGCCTAGCACCATTTAGCGATAAACTTTTCAAAGGTCGTTGTACTTACATATCTAGCAATAAGCCATTATGTTTTCGCGGAACCTTATCAAAAAACACGAGTAGAATTCAAGAGTGTTGATTAGTTCTACTCGCCCCACTCCGTTTTCCCCTTAATATTCTATAGATTATCAATTACTTACAATTATCAGTGCCTTTAATTTTCATTTGCTTCTGTGGTTATCACGCAACTTAATCATCAATGGAACAGTTTCAGCAATTGCCATGCAATTGTCAACTAATTTGCTCCTAAATTAGCTGCGGAAGCAGTTGGTCGCTTACAAACCCATAAGATGGTCCCTAGCGATAGGCTGGAACAATGGGCACGAGATAGCGACTGATACAAATACTTATACACACCGCATGCATTCATATTGTGTTCTTGCGGTTGTCCAGGGTGGATTTGGGTCAATTACTCGAAGCAGATGCAAAACTTTTGCGCTGTCGCATCCTTTATGCACTGGGAGCTGTCCTTATATGAGTCCAGTCGACTGATATCGTGCACATTAACAGAGATTGTTTGGTTAGAGTCATGCCAATTGGCCGAGGCCTCTAGTAGGGCCTGATGTGATGTTACCAGGAATTGAACTCGATAGGTTTTCATATCCGATTTTCTATATACCGCCTCAATTTGCTTCAGTTTTAAATGCTGGCAATATTTTGTTAAATATCTTTCGGCCAGAAACTTGTTAATTGTATCCACCAATTGCTCGGCAATCTTCAGGGCTATACCATTATCCTCAGAAATTTCGTGGTAATCCTCACAAGCACACCAGTGTTCGTCTATGCCTGCCTGTTGACAGTTTCGGTTTAAGGAAACTTCTTCAAAAACACTGTGACAACTGGCACAGCTCTGTGGACGAGGCAGTTGCTCTAAGGAAGTGTCCAGCTGTAGTATATGAAGAAGTGTGGCATGTATATCATAAGGCGACGTCAGACGATTTCTATTCGCTTCCAGGCTTTGCACAAATCTTGAATACTTTTCCCGGAACCATTTAGGCAGACGTATGTACATCACCGGTAAGCGTTCCTCCAGAAAACCGCTCGCCAGCTTACGTAAGGGTCCAAAACGCATACCATGATCGCTAAAGAAAATAATGATGGTATTATTCATTATACCATTTCGATCCAGTGTACGCATATAGTCCACCATTTTGGTATCCAAAGCGGAAGGCCTAGAAAAGTCATTGTGACTGAAGGAATTCGTCCAAAACATGCCAAATGACGGCTCATCGCGGTAGACTTTTGTAAATTGCACCCCAGAGTCGTAGATATACTCGGCCGAGTGTCGCCTACCAAGACAATAGGGTATACCAGCAGCATTCACTTTTTTCACTTCCTTTTCCAGGGCCAGAATCAATGGACGTGGATAAAAGTCTGTGGGTGGTAGGCGAAATCCTTTTGAATTGAAATTGAAGGTAGCATAATTCGCCCAGTCCTCAGCGTAAGCGGTTTTATAGCCCTGTTTTTTATAATCCTTCCACAGCATAGGACAGGCATCCAAGCCACCCACTGCCTTGGGTCGACAGTCCGCTAAAGCGCGTGTCTTGTTAAGGCCCGTCAAAACAGCCATCAAATTGGGAAAGGTATTGTCACCCATCTATGAAGAAAAAATTAATGGTAGAAAAAATGTGGGGGAAAAATGTTGAATACCTTATTGTAACCCTGCAATTCGTACCAGTGCTGGCTGCGTAGATAGTGGAACATCTGCGGCATGGTACGTTGGAAATTCATACGGGACAGAGAATCAATGCCCCAAAGTAGCACACTTGGCCTTTGCTGGGCAGAGATATTACCAGCTAACTTTGGCTCATTCTCAGTGGGGTGAACAAAACTAAAAGCATCCTTTTGCAAGACTTTTGATCCATTTAGGCGCCTGCATTCGGTGATTACTGCCTGGACATGCGAAGGAACTACGAAATCCTGATGGAAATTAGCGCAAGGCAATAATCTGAAAAAAAAAATCAAAAATGGTTACAGCAGAGTTTCTTTCGATTGTCTAGACTTTATTTAAGAAAAACCAACCTGTTTCTCTAGTTTAAGAAAAAAAAAAAAAAATTTGAAAGAATTGTTAAAACTTGGGGAAAAAAATCAGGGATACAAACCGGCTCTGCACGGAACTGAACAAAACCGTAAATTCCAGGGGAATCACTATCAAGATAATCGATATCAAAGGTTAATATTCAGGCCTGTTCCCGTTTTCGATTTCGATCAGATCATGCGGAATCGGAATTGATAGCTGTTCCCGTTTCCGAAAAACGATCAAGTTATTCGGTTTCAAAAGTTTTGCCTAAGAGTCAGTGGAATGAAAAGTAAATGCAAATTTTCTTGGCAACGGTGATTCTTTGCATCTTGCAAGTATTTTTATTTTTACATGTCAAATATTGTAGAGATTTTGAAGTATTCATTGATATATCGAGCCTTCAATTTGATTTAAAATCATTTTTATTAAATTTGTACATCAGAAATTGCATGCAGACGAAAGAAAAACGATCTAAATGAAACCGAGCTGTTCGCAATTCCGAATCAGCGCATGTGCAGTGCTTATCGAAATGCCAAGGCTGCCTTATGGCTGAATTAAAACTCGATAACGATTCGAACATTCATTCGAAAAGACAATCGATTTCTATTTCACTCGGAAACGGGAGCACCAAAATGAAAACGATTCGGAATTTAGATCGTTTTACTTTTTCATTCCACTCGGAAACGGGAACAGGCCTGAATGGTTGCATCTGAATGTATTGCGTCTTACAAATGGGAATAACTTACTTGAAGTCTGACTTTAAAGGAATGCCCACATAGTTACGTAGATGTCTGATTCTTCTGACGTCTTCAATTTTGCGTTTTCTTCGTATTTTGGCACAAGCAATTAACATGATCGCTGGCATTTTACAAAATTGTAAATTTATTTGATAGTATGGAAAACTTTTTGTGCAGCCAATAGAAAACATATGTTTCCTTCGATAAATAATTGTTATCGGCCTAGATCGAAAACGATTCGAACATTCATTCGAAAAAAAAACGGTTTCTATTTCACTCGGAAACGGGAACACCAAAATGAAAACGATTCGGAATTGCAGTCGTTTTACTTTATAATTCCACTCGGAATTGGGAACAGGCCTGAACATATTTTATTAGACTTGCCAGCCCTGGAAACATTTTTGTGTCTAACCGAAAGAGATTTCTGTGGCACCTAAGAATTGGAATTCGGTTGGGATATGGTTGGAAGAGGCTTCTGTGTCACCCCCGAATTTTATTATTTGAATGGAACGCTGTGCCGTATCAATGATTTGTGGTGTCGATTTAAACCTAATTTTCGTCTTACTTGTACTGTTTATCCGCTTTTGTTTTAGCGCCGTCCCGCAAGATTTGCTTATAGCAACAGCTCGAATTGTCTTCGTGCTTGTGTAATTTGTACTTCCGTTCCAAATCGTCATAGATCACAGTTAGCATATCCGAGCTGGTATCACACTTTGAGTAATATTTCTTGTGATATATTTTTCGCACATCGCTGGCAAAGGGATCCGTAGAGGGTATGCGACACTGAGGTGTGTCCACAAAATAGTTACTTAACATTCTCGACTTGGATGTGGTGGTTGGAGTACTTGAAGAAATTATCAAAGTTGCATTAGACAGAGATACACTTTTCTCCTCGGTTGTACTCAATGTTGTCAAGAAATGGGGTGCAGATCTCGTTGTATGATGTACTTCAGAGTGAGTTGTCAGTTCATTAGCTTCAGTAGTCTCCGTACTTTGTAGATCACCTCTAGTGCTTAGTTCTTCTACCAAATTACTATATACTATTGCTCCTGCAGTGGTTTCTTGTACATCACCTCGAGTGCTTAGTTCTGCATAAACCAGTTGATTTACTTTTGGAGTCCAGTTATAGAAAACAATAGTTAGAAGCATTAAAAATATTACACTAACTCGCAGTATGCATTGCATAGAGTCTTTTTCTATAGGCGAATTCTCGTCATTTGAAACTAAATGATATTTAATTCTCGTCATGTTAATTGATAGCAAATCGTAGAAACTAGCAGCGTTGTGTCTGCATTGGGTGCTTTTCAAAATTGAACTAATTCATATTTATCGACAGCTCTTAACTTTCATGGAAGTCGACGACGAGCTATCGCCTGAGCGTGGTATTTTCTGCCTTCAACGAACATAAACATTGCATTAATGATAACTTCACACAAGGCTAGGTGTCCGAAGGGTGTAACTAAAGAATCTATTTTTAAAGGAAATGTCTTATCTGCGTTAAGAATTTATTGCTTTTATAAATCTGTATCGAAAATTGTAATTGTAGTGTGAATATCAGGCACTGTTTAAAACAAATTTTAGGTAACACTGCCAAGATAACATATTGCACTTCTATAACGAACACTGAGAGAAAAAATTAAGTATTAAACTTGAAAACTTGAAATCGTTTTCAGAGCATCCATTCTAATTTCTAAGAAAAAAAGGAAAAATTTTCAAATTTTGTTTACCTTTATTAAGACAGTTTGAACTTAATGTCAGTAAGGGGTTTTCTCTGTGTACGTGGCTTATAAATAAGAAAACTATAAGGTTTTCCAAAAAGGGAACAGAAGTTCACAGATCAGAAAAAAATCTTTACTCTTTTTGACATACCTAACACATTAACTAATTCAAAATAAAATTCTCACTCCCTTGTAAAATTTCCACGATTGGGTAACTAACAAGTAGTCACAGAAGAGTTTGTCAACGTTTCACTGAGTACTACTTTTTCCAGTCAGAGTCAGTCAGTCTGAGGACAACTCTGAAACACAACTGGCCTATACTTAAATAAAAGCAGCCTTAACTTACCATACGATTAAAGATTTCACACAACATTAAATTAAAATAAGTCATCAAGTCAAAAAACTTTTTGATTATGCTTGAAAGTGTAGAAAAACTTAAACTTTTTTTAACCATTTTAGTGCATTTTTAGATGAGCTCTTGGCATCTACAACAATTAATTTTGGCGTAGTTTTAGAACGTGTCTTGTCAGTGGAATAGATAGAGGGGGTTTTAGGGGCTTAAACCAGTTCAAAACATATTACTAAATAACATTTATTCTCCTCACTTTAAAAAGTTAACTACGGTAGCGTAGTTTTTATGTTGTAGACCGTCAATATTGCCAAATCTAGGTTACAAGTCTTAAGATATAAGCAAGCATTACCTGCAGTTCGATAATGGTTTGGGTTGCTACCATTCTGTTCGTACAAGTTTTGTATGCGCTGGAAACAAGGATTAATACCGGTAACGGAACCGTTAACCGAAATAGACCGTTTCAAATCACGTACCGGAACCGAAACCGGAACCGACACAAATTTTTTTTTGACAACCGAATACCGTTTACCGTTATTATAGGAACCGATAGAACCGGAATAAAACCGAAACGTTGGTACCAGTACGGTTTCGTTTTTTGTTAACCTTTGCAGAGCGCATCGTGATTTTGGTCAGATGTTTGCAACGCGAAGAGAAATCATAAGACATCTTTAAAATTTCTTCAGTTTTGCAGACGTAAATAACGACATTCTTCTACATCGGAAGGTCGCGAACTAGTACGCTTATTAGAACCAGATGAGGTGACCAACTCTAAACTTCAAGTCGAAAATCTAGTATTGGGTGATTTTTGTTCCATTTGGATACACTGCAAATTAGAAATATCTAAATATCTCTAGCGAAATCACTTTTCTATGTGGCAAATTTTTAACCCAATGTATCACGTAAAGCTAAATTTAGTCGGTTGCTGATCTATCACTGCTTAATAATGAATGCAGTTTTTATAATAGCTTATCTGAAAGCGCCGACGAAGTTGATGCATATGTGATGTTGCAAGAAAAGAAATTTGTCGATAAAAACACATCAGTTCTTTAACAAATAAGCTGCTGGAATTCATTAACAATTATCTTGCACAGAACCGTAATTGAAACCATGAAAACATCCTAAAGTGGTGGTCAGAGACCTCTAGAAAGTTCCCAGAATTGTATGAGATTTCAAAAGTTGTGCTTTTTGTTCCAGCTACGCAGGTTAGCGTGGAACGCATATTCTCTGGCGTGAAATTTTTAATGCATTGCGATAACATATAAACATATAAAAGTCAAAATTAAATTCGAAAAACAGTATTTCATTAAAATGTATAGTCATAAGTTCTTACATGTTCAATTTGTAAAATAATACGAAATGTGAAAGAGCGATTAAAATTTTAATTTAAATGTCAAAGGTGTGAAATTTGTATATTAGATATTGTTTCTTCATATTTCAAAGGAATAATACGGCGTGGACTTATCTCGGAATTTAATTTTTCCAATATTTAAAATTTTCTACTTGTACCGGTACGTACCGCTATACCGAAATAAGAAACTGGGTACCGTAACGAAACCGAAAACCGAAATAAATTAATAACCGAATTAGAACCTTTTACCGAATCCATCATTTCGGGTCTTACCTGTAACGGAACCGAAAATCGTTTCGGTATTAAAGCCAGGTTGGAAATTAATTCGATCCGATCAGTCTGCTTTCGACATACGAGGACTTGTTGCCAAGTGGCAGATCATCATGCTGATCCAATGCACATAGAATCTACTGGGTTAGAGATGCTTCTTTTATTAGCATTCCTTTAATCAAAGTAAAGTTTGTATGGTTAGTCGCTTAGCTTAAATCGCAAAAGTGCCGTGCCCCCATTCTTGCCGCGCCTGCTTATCAGAGAACGGTGTTTTTTGGCACTTGTTATAAAAACAAGAAAGAAATTCGGTAAAGCCCGTTTATACTGCGTTCCGTACCAATCTGCTGCAGTAGCACCGAAAATTCTGTTTGCTCATAACTTACTATCGTTCACCCGATATATACCAATCATTTGGCGGATGGATAATACAAGCCTTCCATTTTTAAAACTGTCGGAGATATGACTTTTTTCCAATAACGCTGAAGTTTTACACCTTCAAAATTAGCGCTCGTTTCTGTGATGTCTTCTTCATTCGACGCATAGACGAAGGAAGCTACCGACTACACTTTGGGGAAGAACTTTTTATTTCACAAATGCGGTCGTTTTTATAGCCGTTACTCGTAGAGAAAAAGGGTTTACTAAAGTCGTTCAAATGTATGTAACAAGCAGAACAAAGCTTCCCCATATCATAAAGTATATATAATCTTGATCAGTATCAACAGCCTAGTCGATTTAGCCATGTCCGTCTGTCCGTCAGTCTGTATGAACACCTACATAGATCGCAGAAACTAGAAAGGCTAGAGCAACCATATTTTGCAAAGTTTTCACAAAGATCAGATAATAAATAGCAGCATTATAGAGGTTATGTTGAATATTTTGTAGAGCAGCTTGCGCTATCTGTTAACATAATGTTGATATATTTACATTAATGTTAATCCTCTGTTAATTAACATAAGGAAAATCAATTAAACATTAATTTCATTGAGTAACAGGTATTTCAAAGTTAAGCATAGTCGACTTTAATATACGCTCTCGTTTCTGTTTAAATTAAATTCTGGTATACGCCGAAATAAAGATGATCGGATATTTCACTTAATTCATTTTTACTGAAGATAATTGTTATCGTTCTCAAGGTTTATTCAAATGTTAGTGACTTTTTCTCAACTTTTTTGATTCGGATCTTTGGTAAATTATGTCCATAGTCCCTTAGGTATTGCAGGCACATTTAGAATTAATAAATGACCGAACAACAATTACTTTCGTTGAAAATCTAGTGCATATCCCGATCGGACCTTGTTTCTCTTTCCCAGTGTAGCATTCTTTCCTTTAGAATTTGAGAAATAGACAAATTAATGAGCGACATCTTCTTAATCTCCGGTATTGCATAGAGTGCACTCCAGATGTCGCTAAAGAAATTATTGAAATTGCTGCTGGAATAATTTTAATCTTTATAATTATACTCCGTTTGAGTGTAAGTGTCATGAGACTGAATTTTACTGGCTTTTGAGTCAAAGTCCTTCCCCTGCTGGCTATGCTGTAAAGTAGTTTTGACTGCCAAAGGTTCCATACACGGTAGTCATCTATTCTGCATACAATATCAAGGTCCCAATGCCTCCCAACTCCAAATAAATGGTGTTTTACTTCAAAACCAAATACCTAGATGTGTTAACTGATACATACCCAACATTTGAATGGCAGGTCTGAGCCAAATCAACTTTAGTTATAATTTTTTGTATGAAATGTTGCATCATGTTTGGGGTTTTCATATATTTTGTTTTGTTTTATTTCAATAATTTAAGTCATTTAAAAATGTACATGTACAATATACGTATACATAATCTTTTGTATGTATTTCAGTATAATAGGTATACACAAAACTGCATAAATATTAAAATGTTCAAGAATCGCATTACAAAATGCCATGCCAAAGCGTTCGCAGCAAAAATCGCGTACGCGTCCAAAGAAACCCTTAATGTTCAGTTGAAGTTTCGAGCAATAGCATAAATTTTCTAATGTTATTTCATACATTGACGTTTTACACACTTATTGTTCTGTTTGACATTTTAGCTAAGTTGGTTGTTATTATTAATAAATGTATTCCAGTTGAATGCTACGGTTGGTGAGTTCTTTTTTGTTTTTCTTTTTTCGTGTTTATTGGTAGGTTGGGTTGCCCTTTCTGCTTGATACAAAAATTCAATGCCTAATACATCAGATGCCTCACACACTATTCCCGCTATAGTGTGCGAGCGATTGCTCATAACAATTTCTAATACATATGATAATAATTTCATCAACGACTGTTTACGTCTCTATTCTCGGTATATGCATACATACATCTACATATGTATATCTGTTTAACGACTGCGACTAATTTACGAGTTAAAGATTTCCACATAGTTCGCCGGATATAGACCCACGCGGCCATTCATGCGTCCCTTGCACCAGCCTTGTTCGTCCTCATCTTCAAGCTTCTCAAAGACTTCACCTGCAAGTAGAGTGACGAGAGGGGGAGAGATATCAACAATTGTTTGCAATAATAATATCCAATATCACGCACCTTGTTTAAATGTGAGCTCGTCGCTTTCAGCGCCCTCGTAGTCGTACAGTGCTTTAACGGGCACGCCTGGCTCACCATTGTCGACCAGCACATTGTCGGCCTCATCCCACTCCTCCTCTTCCTCGAATGGGTTTGCATCGACTTTGCCGTTGCCATTGCTACAAATTTAAATCAATTAGTTCAATGTAAATGAGAACAATCAGACAGATGCACAGTGGTTCGAATTTCTTAATACATGTTGCAAAACTTCAAAAGATTGACATGATTTTTAAACTGAATAAAAATGTTAATTTGTAAGTTAAGCTGCCAGTTCTAACTTTTGATTGTTTCCTATTTTTAGATGCAGTTTTAAACAGAGATCCAAGCTGGTTCTGAACCGAACCTCTTACTAAACCGGTGATCAATTAAAAATAAGAGCTGAACCGAAAGACAACGATTCGATGAGTTTAAGCAAAAATATTTGTCAATTTTGAGAATTTGTTTCAGGAAATTCTAATTAACGAAAGAGCTTAGAAAATGCGTTTCCGTTTATAACCTCGTGATTTATAATTCAAAAGTCACGCGCCGTTTTCGAGGGGCTTAGATTATCTATTTCATCCCACCTCGTCAAGATAATATTAAAAATTGTGAACGGCTTCCAAACAATTAGAACAGTTGACAGTTATACATGTGGTAAAATAAGATATTTTTGAAAAAGAAGTCGAATGGAGGCTCTTAAAAGCTAAACACACAACTTGATGTGATTGTGGTAATTCGTTGGTCATTTAATAACATCCAATATTCGGTTTTTTCTGTTCTGTTCGATACAAGATCTGAACACAATCTGTCTAACTGCCAAGGCTGAAATGTTGCAGTATTTTTGTGTACGTACATTTTCCTATTAATTTTCCTTCCACTTGTCTGCATTGTTCAATATAAGTCTCCTATTCCGTGTAGGTCATTTTATTTCAAGCTCTTTAAAACTCTGCAGATGGTTAGATCCGGAGGTTTGAACCCGTTTTACACTCATGGTAAGATTTGCGTTTCTTTTTTTTTTGATTAGAACCTAAGATTTAGTTTGAAATTGGTCCAAAACTTGCTTTATTTCAGCGAAGCGGTAAAAAGTGAGACTTACTCGGTTTTACGTTGCATTTACCGTTAAATATGTTAGAAACAATACTGACTTAAACAAAATGCCAAAAAATACTTTGATTTCATGGACGAGGACACGACAATACACATGACTGTGCTTCGCATGACCCCACACCAATTTAGATTGCTTCTAGATAAGCCCAGTACGGAGACGCTGAGAATTTTTGCGGAGCCCACCTTATTACATAGCTCAGAGAAACAAAATTCTCAGAGCAAATTCTCAGAGCCAGTACGGAGATGCCACAAATATTGCGGGGGCGGGAGGGGGCGTGGCCAAAATTTAAAATAAACTTGATCTGCAAGTATAAGATACATATGTTCCATACATGTCAAACCTCTACCTCTTACCATCTCTGATATCTGATTGTTCATACGGACAGACAGACGGAAACTCTGCTAGGTGCCCTGTTATGGCCACCAATTGTTTAACACCAGGCGCCACCTATAGTTGTTCCTGCTCTAATACGCCCGGCGAGTATCTCCAGTCTATGGAGCTGGCTATCACTAGCACTATGGCGTCGCGTTAATGTGGTACCAGGCTAATTCTAATTCCATCAAAAAATCTATAGCATTGCCTAAGACCTCTGAATTCCACTTAGGGACTTCATTTTCAATTTTTTTAAACCATTTTATTTTAAAATTATTTGCACTTCTATTTTTTAAACAAACCTCGTCTGCCCTTTTTCTGTTGCCTGGTCACACTATAGTCTCAGAGGCCGCTCTGAGAATTATAAAACAATTCTCGCTACGAGAAAATTCTCAGCGTCTCCGTAACTGGGCTATATGGAAGAGCCATTTGCTCAGAAGCAGGTCACAGACATGCAGAACTGCAGAAAAGCTACAAGTCACTTTACGTTATTTGGCTACAGGTGAAAGTCAGGCGAATCTGCAATTGCATTTTCGAATTTCACCATTTGACCAAATCCAAAATTTTAAAGGAGCCAATCCTTATTTTTTTTCCGTGTTGAACAAGAAGTACTTGGCATTTCAATCTAAAACAGGGGCCGGCAGCTTGCTATCTGGCGTGCATACGAAAAATCTCAGAACAGGGCTGCTTCCACACACACGGTATAAGCTGTTAAAGCTCCGCTGCGTTACGTGTTCGCGACGCAGTCGTTGCTACTGGAAAAGAGAGAAATTTTTGCGCTGCTCTCACACACACCAATGCAAAAATGTGAATGTATTTCTTGCCTGCCTCTGATCTAAAAGCACGGAATAGGAAAAGATAGCCAAAGATTTTAATGAATTATTGGGACTTCCAAACTGTATTGGTGCTATCGAAGGCAAGCATTGCAAAATATGAGCGTTGGGCAAAGCCTATTTCAATTACAAAGGTGACAGCTGATTATAATACCCATAAGAAAGCTCGACAGCAGGTCAAGATTTAGAGTTTATGTCTTCCGCTAGCTTCTGCTGAAACTCACAATTCCTCGGTTTCAGCTTATACACTAGACTCAATAACAAAATTGCAAATTTGCTCGCTGAAAACTGCTTTTGGCTGTTTTTATTTCCGCCAAATGTGAATAGTGTGACCTTTCGTACTGAAGATAGAAATCCTGAACCGAAAACATATATAGCTGAACCGTTCATTCGCACTTAATTAATGAAACCATTAATATCGTGTCAAACGGACTTAAGTAATATAAAAATTTCATAACATTGACTTTACCTTTCATTTCTTCACAACTCCAAATAGGAGTTTTCTGTTGCAATATTTTTAGTAATTAATAAAAGTTCTTAAAAAAGCCTTCGTATTACTTTAGGTATTCAGCAGAACGTCTAAAGTCATTTACAAGCAAACTAATTGAACCTTATCAGATCCATGAGACATAGACCAACTCCCATCATCTTTTTGTTGATTACAAAGCCGCTTTCGACACACCGATAAGCTCCAAGTTCTTTTGACAGCATGTCTACTTTTGGTATACCAGTAAAATATTTTTGACTTTGAATGATGACGTTGAGAAGCACTCAAAGCTCCGTCAATATAGGAGAGAACTTCTCCGAGCCATTGAATTTGGTATTTAGGCAGAGTGACACACACCTTATCGTGTGGCTTCTTTAATCTGTTGATGGAGAATATACTGCACAGGTGCCCAAATGCTAACACATCTGGTACCATCTTTTATAAAAATTTAATGCTACTTGCATGAGCCAATGATATTGATCAAAGTGAACAGCTTAGCAACAAACGAGGACAAGAAGAACTAACTAATATGCATGCTCAGAGGACAATCTGTTACAATGGGAGAGCACAACTTCATGATTGTAAAGGATTTTGTATACATAGAAACAACGATAAACAGTTACAAAAACAAACATACGTTAATAATAAGGGCTCATTAGGGAGTTCATACACTTCATTTCGGTACTGAATTCATGGGTAAGTTTCACAAAGTCTTTCGGAGAATTTATGGACCTCCAAGAGTGAACCAAGAACTGTTCGAGTTGTAGGCAACACTAATCTAGTCAAGCGCATAAGACAACAGTGGTTGCTCTGGATAGGATTAGTTACCCAAATGGGTGAACAAGTTTTAATAAATCAGGTGTACGATCGGAAGGAAAAAGACTATGATAAAAGGCAGAAAGGAAGGAATGAAACTGAGATACAAAAAAAAGAGCGGCAAGACATTGCCAAGCTTAGTGTGAACAAATGGTGCCTGTTTGAATGAAAGGTTTTAATATGGCGGAAAAAGATTTCCATTTTCTTAATCTTTTGATTGTACCGAAAAATGTTTACAGTGTAAATTAACAACGTTCCATTTTCGTAAACATTGTTCAATTTCCTGTCACTGGTATGTAATTTTTGGGTCTCTAGCTTATCACAAAAGAATTTTAAGCGATATCTCGAAAAGGCCGCACCTTTTTCCTTACAGGTCAATAACCTTTGTTACCAATTTTAACTATAAATTCCGAATTCTAAAAAATTCATTTTTGCAACGAGCTTTCCGACATCGAAGATTTACTAGCTAATACAAAGTAGTGCAATTTTTCGTAATTTTCAGATTTTAGTACTTTCATTTATCTCAAATTAAAATCTTTCAGAAAATAGATTTTGGTCACTGTGCGACGTGTCTCGATATCTACATGTGTAACCAAGCGGTCGAGTGTAATCCAAAACAATACAAACTGTTTCAACTTACGTTACGCTCGAATTGCGATTCGATGATGCCGCTGCCGTAGCTGTCGCCGCTGCTGCTGTCGCCGTGCCGGCAGCCGCCGCTGCTGACGTTTTGGCTTCAACTGTTGTGGAAGATTGCGTTATTGCCTGCTCACTCTTAACGCTGGCTTTGCTATTAACGCTGGCGCTGGTATTCTTCTTTAGACTATTCGTAGAGGGATATTCCTGCAAAAGTATACAAATTTAATTACAGCAACGTCATTGGTATCTTTTCCATTGGCTTACATGCACATCTTCGGCCACAGGACGCTGATTGATGAGCGTTATGGGTGCGGCCGGTAGTGCCTCTTTTGATTTGTTTCCCTTGGCTATGTCACGGAACTCCTCCGTATATTCCTTTTGGGCGAAAATGTATAAATATTAGTTAAAGCTTAACGTAATGGTCGAGCAGTAAACTTACCACAAATGCTGGCCAGTTCATGGCCATGTTAATACCATGATTATTTGACCACCATTTTAAGTCCTTTTGTTGGTCCGCATTGTTAATTGTATGGTAGAATTCCTCATAGATTTGGGGCAGGCTGAAAATAAGATACAAAAAAGAGTTAATACAAGTTTTAAAAACAAAAGGAAGAAACTTAAGATATATAGCCTATTCCAGTCTGTTACATGAGCCCCAGTGTAACTTACCCTGTATTTGTGGTCAATGTGGTTAATGCATTATATACTCTAAGTATGATGTTAACTTTTATCGGTTTTTAATCAATGACTGCTAATCTTAAAAATCAGCAGTATAATGTTTCCTTATATCTGAAAGCTATGACGAAGTAAATTGAATCACTGGTGGTGACCAAGATGAACTACAAAGCAACTATGGAACATTGTAATGTTATATCAAAAGGAAAAGCGTTCTACCATAAGGAATATGCGCTATAAGTTTCTGTGGATATTATCGGTGAATTCACCGTGATAATAGACCGTCTTAGAGCGACACCCAGTCGTCCACCTGTGGATTTATGACCTCAGCTGGAGCACGCAGAGTCAGATCTTAGTTCTAACGCTTTTGTGGTGAAACCTAGAGAATGGGAAGACTCATAAACTAACGGAAGTATGTCTATTTACCCTCAACTCATTAATGGAACACACGCCCAGAGAGATACGTTAGTGGGCGGAACAATTCGGGCGGAGAATCAATGCGGACAAGACGGAAATCACACACTTCACCAAGTAGAATAAGGAATCGTAATGGATTCCCATTTAAATAGGTAAAACTCAGTTTATGCCAAAGTCACGGGTCAAATACCTAGGTATAGTCCTAGACATCAACCTGATTGGGAGATACCTTACAGAGGAAAGGGTGAAAAAGGCCAAGAAGATGGTAAGCTGCAAAAACTATACAACTGAACAACTTGAGCAACGGCCTTACAAGTGAATTGCAAGGGGAAATTCTAATGTGGACCTTCGATTTTACATTAGTCTGCCGACCATAAGTAGAATTGTAAGTTCACATCAGACAACGGCTTCGGGTGATTGCAAAACGTTCATAAATAATCGACACCCGAATCAACTTGCCTTTGCGTTTAACCGTTCAACTTGCTCAAACTCACATGTTCGCTGTTGAGTTTAAATCATCCAAAGGCAATCGAACCTTGCTGGCACTGTTTGTATAATCGGTTTCGCTTTTATACCAATCAATTCGGGTGCCTGTTCATTCTGCTCAACAACGATTGACTGCACTGCTGACACAAATGGAAGAGAAAGAGGGTAATTTTGTTATGGTGTTTTTAACTGCGCTGGCCAAAAGGTGAAAACAAAAAAATGTGTTTGTATTGGTGAGCAAGAAAGTCGGATTTACGTGCGAGTATACTCAATCAGCTGACACTCGCTCAATTGCACGTATGAAGTTGAGTGTTGTGAACGGAGAGTTTTGTTGTATGAATGAATGTGAACAATACATGTTGATACATCGGCTCGTAATCAACCGTTTGAAGCGTTCTCTGGTATGACGTTGATTTAAATTAATGGCATGCTTTGTTGAGTGATTAAATGTGAGTGGAATTTTTTGTGTATGATGATGAATTCAAGAAAAGTGATTTTTTTAGTTCTCTGGTCCACATTGCAATTTCTACAAACACGAGAGCTTAAGTTAAAGTCGGCCTTCCCGAATTCGATATACCCCTTACTCAGAGAAAGAAGCGTTCAAAAGCCACTTCTTATGTGTAGCTCACAGTGCCGAAAAGAATGCAACGGTTTTTTGTAAACCCCATATGTTTGACTGAAGGTTATATTTTTATAACTCCGCTATTTATGATCCGATCTTTATAAAAATTTAAGCGATTAAAGATTTTTGGAATATAAACGTAAGTTTAAGATCGATATCTTAAAAATTGTGGGAGTTATTCAACATTTCTAATTGCGGGGGCGGGAGGAATTTGAAACAAACTTGTCTCGTGTAAATACTAACTGTATTTAAATGTGCTTACAGGGCGGACTCGGGGGACTCGCTTTGATGCTGATCAAGAATATGGGGTTATGGGGTCGGAGATGCTTCCTTCTGGCTGTTACATACACGACTTTAGTATACCCTTTTTACTCTACGAGTAACGGGTATAAAAAGCGGGACAAAAAAGGGACAACGAAAACTTAAAAATGGGCAAAAAAAAAAGGGATTCGATATAAAGCTTTTCTATTTTAGTTCAAAATTCAATCGCTAATAAATACGAACATTTCAAGAGATTTCTGATATCTAAGATATTTTTCAAATGGGGTATCGTTTCAAAGGTTTTACAGTGCTCCGATTTCATTTTCGGCAAAAATTTTCCGATTGGGTTGGTTAAAATCTAAGAAAAATCGAATGGGGTATCGTTTCAAAGGAGGGACCACAAACTCTCAAGGATTGGTCTTGTGATTTGATTATGGCGAATCGAAAGTTGAATTCGTTTAAACCAGGGCTTAACACCGAAACGATTTTCGGTTCCGTTACAGGTACCAAAACGAATGAATGTTCGGTAAAAGGTTATATTTCGGTTTTTAGTTTATTTTGGTTTTCGGTTTCGATACGTTACCCATTTTTTTATTTTGGTATACCTGTACGTACCGGTATAAGTACAAATTTTTTAAATATTGTAAAAATTAATTCCAAGATAAGTTCAAATTATTTGATTCTTTTGCAATATAAAAAATTTCGTATTACTTTACAGAAAGTACAACGTTTAAAATCTTATACAATTCTCGGAACTTTGTGGTGGACTCTGACCACTACTTTAGAATGTATTCATGGTTTAGAATACGTTTATGTGCAAGAAAAATGAAAATGGAATCTAGCAGTTTATTTGTTGACAAAATTTATGTGCTTTTATCACCAAATTTCTTCTCTTGCAACTTCGTCGGCGCTTTCAGATAAGCTAGTACTAAAACATTCATCTTTAAGCAGTGACTGATCAGCAATCGACGAAATTTAACCATATATATTTGTTAACAGAGTAATACAAGATTTTTTTGCTCAGGACTTTGCGTTCGTTATACATTTGGTCCAAACATATGCCACATAGAAAAGCAGTTTTCTCCCGTTTCTCTATTTTCTGAACAAGCGATTTTGCTGGAGAGGACGTATTCTTTGGATATTTCCAATTTGCTGTGTACCCAAATGGAATAGAAATGACCCAAAACTAGATTTTCGGCTTGAAGTTTAGCTGTGGTCAATTCAGCTGGTTTTAATATGCGTACTATTTCGCGAACTGAGTCCCACACTTTCCGATGTGGAAGAATGTCGTTATCTCTGCGTACGCAAAATTGAGGAAATGTTGAAGTTGCCTCCTGCCAGACGTTTTACGCCTTCTTAGAAGAGGGACAAGAAAACTTGACATCGTGTAAAGGATTCTTTGTCGCGTTACAAACCTATGACCAAAATTACGATGGGAGTGGGAATTGACGGTCAGGTTCTGCGCAGTCTCTCTATTTAAACCATTTTGTGGAATCCACAAAAAGAGCCGGGTGGCTCAGCGGCTAGTGTGCGCGACCGCTGTGCAAGAGGTCGTTGGTTCGATCCCGCCTCGGAACATCTAATGAAAAGTTTTTTCTTTGATTAAACTTTACACCCGGTCACGCCTCTCAGCTGTTGGAGCCAGCTTTGTAGTAACTAGCCATGAAAAGCTTCTCAAGCTGCCGTTCGGATTCGGCGTTAAACTGTAGGTTAGAAGCGCACAAGCCAAGAGATTGAGAGAAGCTCGGCTTTGGCCCTTTGGGGCTGTGTCAACGTTACAAGCCTTGGAGCTGTGTCAACTAGACAAGCCATTTTACTTTTACTTCTAAGGGCACATTTGCCAGACTGTCCAGGTCTTCGAAAAATGGTTTTGCCCAGATGCTGGGTGCGTTTCCTAAGAAGTGCAGGGCAGTCACAAAGAGGGTGTTGGATGTTTCTATTTCCTCCTCATTCCCACATCGAAATACTTCACCCTTGAAGTATCCTTTGAGTATCGCCGGCTGTTTCACATAGATCATCAGTTTTCTTATCACCAAACGCGTTCTATGGCATAGTTTTGGTTGGATAAGATTTCGAAGCCCGAGGACTATCGAGCCAACCTTTAGTTGTAAATTGTGTGGTGGTAAGCCACATTTAACACGTTTAAAAATTAAGTTGGATAGTCGATGGCTTCGTCTTCGGGTGTAACGCAGGCAACAGATTTGAACGAGAGCAGAGTAACAACGATTTGATTCTCAATCACAAAGTCGCCCGTATCTTAATTCGTTATTTTTGTGGTTATTAATGATGTTCGGTGATACTTTGTTGATGAGTTCTCGCCTTTCGATCAAGAACACGGCCATTACCAATAGATAGCAATTGCTTGGAGAAATCTTGATGCATCTCATGTTTGCTGCCAGGTGAAGTTCCTTCACTTACCGCCACAGATTGGATAATTTGAGGCAAGCGTTTATTTCATTGGCAGTCGATCTAGACAGTAAAATCATTGAGTCTCCAAACCATTTCCAGTCATTGCGCAGAGTGCTTCCAATGCGCGTTTGTGCGCCATTGTGCATTCGTCCCAAATGTTGATTTTAGACGTTTCTAAAACGATGGCCATTGCAACGTGTTCGCAATGTTTCATGAGGGTGTTCAATAGTTTGAAGGTTTAACGGCAATTTTAATGCGGAATGAGATGTACGGCATTCTTCTAATATTGTGGCCCCTATTCCAGAAGAAGCAATTGCTACCGCGGATCTCGCGCGAAAATCAATAGCATGATAAATATCTTCTCAGTTCCACGAGAGCGTCCAAGAAAAAAGCCACCACTTCCATCATCAATTGTCTTCGTTTATGTATCATAGACTTCCCTATGTTGGGGGTTGACAAGTTGGCATATATCCGTCGGCAATTGCCAACTATTAAATCTTCTTGACTATCTATAAAATTGTGGACATTTTCGAGTTTTTTTGGATCGGTAGACCTTCACATATTCTTTACCAGTCTCCAATTCCTGAATAATCTAATAGTTCCATATAAGCCCACTGCACTTTTACCTTCATTCTGTTTGCAATTTTTGGTTTCTCATTTTCTAATTTCCCCTAAAGTCAACTTCTTTCGAATGACGAAAACTGTAGTTAATGCGAGGAACCAGGAGTTATTAAAACCCTGGAACAGCTTTCTCACGCATAATTCTGAGCTAACTCGGAAAGTCTATACTGTGATGTGCTCAAGGCTACCAAAAGTTACTTCTACAACCTCTCGATCTATTAAGGGCCAAACCTAACTAGCAACATATTGCCTGAGCATCTCCCCTGCTCTATTCTCCTTCTTAATTGTTAAAGGCCTAAAGTTTGCTAAACTCTATCTACATATTTACCTTTGCACTTTGGTGGGATCCAGACACGCGTGCACATTGAATAATATATCCTTGAAGAATTGTAAACGTGTCTTCTCCATGGTTTGGCACTTTTCAAACACAGATGTCATATCCTCAATATAAACCGAATTGTATTTGGTGATTTCGGCAATAGCTTGCTCATATTTCTCGCGGCATTTCTGCACTTGATCTTTGGTCTTTTGCACGCGATCATGCATTTTCTTCACCTACAACAAATGTTTCGACATTTAATAGATATCGCACCTATGTACTTATATTTCATATTTCTCACCTGATCCGGCGACAGCGAGCTGTCCGCATTGGCATTGCGCTCTTGATTGGTAGCACTGCGCTCTGTTTTGCAAGCCGAATGATAATCTGCTTTGGCCTTCTCCACCTTGGCTAATAGCTTGGCCCAGGGTTTCTGCGCCTTCTTGAACAAATCTTCCAGATCTTTGCGCTCCTTGATTTGCATAAGTGTGTGATGGAAGTTATCCTTTTGCCAGGTTTTAATCTGACTGTTGACATCATTGCACAGATTATCTTTGATTTTCATGTGCACATCGGAGACACGCTCCGATTCGGTGAGAACACCCTTCCAGGCGGCCTCGGTGGTGCCATATTCAGGACCTGCAACATGGTTAAGAAGATATTATAAGAGCAATTAGAGGTTGACGTCATTCGTTGTACTTTTTTTTATCTAATCAGGCAAAGCCAGTCGAGAAGCGTGCTTGTGTAGGTGTGCGTCTGGCATATTTTTGGCATGTTTTATGAAGCGCTAACAAAAAAATGTTTATGATGCTCTCGTCTTATAATTGGAAATTGGGAATGCACGAAGCTTGTTTTGATGATTTGACTAACGACTCGCACGATTCTGCTATACTCAATGGGCAACCCCCCACTCACACAAACACACACAGAGAAAATTGAGACGCTTAACACAGAAATAACTCGTTCTATTTTTCTTGTCGCATTGATTTTTGAAACCATTTCAAGCTATGCTCTTTTGGTGGCTGGTTTGGATCGTCTCTTGCCTCTAACTCTGGCTAGACGCAAACTAGGCAAATTCCAAGCAAAAAAGAGAAGAAGCCGCTTTTGCAATTGGTTATTGCTGGGTTACTGTGAAAGTGGATGGACATGGCCAAAAGAGCCATCCATGCAGAGGCGGTCAGCAATGAGGCAAAGCGGTTGCCAACTTTGCAAACGCGTCGACCGCTGTACTCGATTTCATTTCACAAACATTAGACAGACTACGCACATTGGGCCGGATATACACTGAAATTGGTCAGCAGACCTAATTAGATGGAGTTTGGAATTTTTTTGGGGAATGAAGGAACACACAAGTCTAAAAACGAAACACACTGAGATTCTTACAGTTAAACGAGGGTTACCTTTAAAATTTCTAGCCAATTTTTCACAAATATTTGGGAACCAAAATATGTTATGATGTCTTCAAACTCGGTGAATCACTTTTGAGGGGTAAAGTTCAATTTTCTGGCATGTTGAATTTATCAATTCATTGTAAACAATAGACCAAATGAACAAGCAACAAAATGTACTAAGTAAGTTTGTGCTAAGAAGTACCAAACTTTCTAAAGGTCATAAAGTAGCCAGGGCTACAAATTTAAAGCCAGCCCACCCCTTATAATCAACCGTAAATTCCAATTATCAATGCTTAAATCAAAACCCTTTAAACTTAATTTACATTTTTAATTAGTTTCACGTATCATTTAGTACCACAGTGCCATGCCACTGCCTTTGGTTGACAGCAATACAAACGTAAAAGAAAACGAGGCAACAAAAAAGCCCATTAATAGCTTAAGCCACTTATCGCACAACAGTCAACGACAATAATAACAAAACCCCAGAAGAAATGCTCAGAAATGATGTACAAAATGCGGTAAATAAGAACAGCTACAGCTACCTGCTGCTCCATTAAAGTGTAAACACTCTCGCTTACCTTTCTCAATGAGTTCACCCCATTTCTTTGACCAGGTTCTTAAACTTTTTGCATATCCCTTCTCAATATCAGCTCGCTCCTGTATCAGTTGCTGTAGGTCATTGCAGAGTCTGTAAAAATAAATTTTAAAAATCAGAAACTTGTAACCGGTTCCACAGTTGGAGTTTTGCTGGCATTGACCCCCCAAACAACTGCTCAAGTGTTTACTGTTTCATCACTCACTTGTAGCCATCCTCAATGCGTTTGGTGGTTCGTTTATAATTGCCAGGCTCCCAGAAGGAATCACTTCCAGCCTGCAGAAGCTGATCATCACTGTGGTGGGACATTTCCTGTAATCATAAACCAAATGCAAATTAACAAATAGGCACAACACATAACAGAGACAACAATTGGTGCTCTTTGTTTATAAATTAATTGGCATTTTTAAGCATAAACATGTGAGTTTATCTAAGGCCAACAGTTTCTGGTTTGTTGAACAATATTTAAGCATACGGGGAATTAGTTTGCTTTCATTAAACTTTATCAGGCCTGTTCCCGTTTCCGAATTCGATTGATCGGAATTGCAAAACGGTTGAAGAATTTGGTTAAACCGATTTTCCACCAATGGAAGTTTGAAATTAAAAGCCTAATAACATAGACGGTTTTTGAAAGCGAGAACACTTAAAAATTCCGATTCTGCATGATTTCATCGGAGTCGAAAACAGGAACACCCCTGTATATGTTGCAGTTGAGTATTTTATTGCGCATTGCTTTTAAGGCAGGCGGTCTGAGCGATGCCCATCGCTGTTCTAGATGATTTTCGTGAGCTGAACACGAATCTGTTTCTAGAAATGGTCCAGATTTCTCAAGATTTTTAGTAATTTGAGCTAAAAGTGCCTATTTTTACCATTATTAGACCTACACTATTGTTTTAACTCTCTTTAATATAATGGTATTTGTATTTTGTATTACTTCTTAGCTTTAAAACAAACTATCCCAAACAATTCTGCCAAAAAATACCATTTTAAATACATATTTTTAAGACTATAAAACTGTCTACTGCCTAAAAATATGCTATTCAAAATCTCTACAGTTAGCTATTGATTTGTATTGAATCGTTATGAAAATTTTCAACAACATCCATTGCATATCTATGGGCGGTACAAAAAAAGTTTCTTTTCGAACACATGTACTTAAAGCGGTATATCTTCGCTTAAAAGAATCGCAGGAATATTTGGTATAGTTAATTTTAAAGCTAAGAAATAGTTCTTTACGATAATATTAAAGTGCGCCAAAACTAACAAAAATGTTTCCAACAATACGAGCCTAAAAAAGTTCAAAATATGTCATTTAAGCAGGTTTAATGACCAAATCGTAGACCCATTTAATATTTCAAACACTTTAATGATCATTCCCATACAAATTGAATCTTTTTGGGTTAGAAGAAACGAAAAGTTCGGTTCTTCTTATCGACTAATTTGGTGGTGTTGAAGCGGTATGGTTAAGTGGGAAAGGCGTTTGAAGGTAAGTTTTGACCGGCCGCGTCATATTTGGCCGAGAGTTGTCATGTTAAAATTACCTTCTAGTGCATATGGGCATTTCCTGCGTTACGTAAGTTACATTCGTACGCATACTATGGCTCATTCCTGGCGACTTAAGCGATATGTCATACATCTAAACATAGTTGTACTTAGTGCTTGGAGAGTACTTTCAAATCATGGATAAAAATTTTGACCAGTTTGCTCTAACAAAGAATTACGGGTTGATTTAGGTGCCGTCCGTACGTTACACAAATGCGCAGTTGAATTTGAAATCACTTACATTTTCTTTTTTCAGCGATTTTTGCAGAATAATCAAAAAATAGATATGGCATAAAAAATAGAGCAATATTCAACGGTTCTAAGCCCGTCTTGTTGAGCACAATTGAGTAATTCGTTCGTCCACAATCAGTGAATTCATTTGCTCGCACGTTACGTTACAATTTTTCCACTTCTTTAAATCAGGTAGAAAAGGTTGAGGGTGAGAAGCCTCGTTTTCATAATTGGTCACACTGGTACAATTATCAGCCCCTCTCTCTTCGCTTACAGCACTTAATTTATTATTTTAACAGTTATGATGGAAGGCAGGTGCTCACACCTACGGCTAGAATGCGGAAGCTGCGTTTTGGGAAAATAAAGTAAGAAAATGCACGAAAAGTGCAAAAATATATGAAATTTGTAAAAATTTCTTTATTCAATTTCATGAAACCTAATGCAAAACTCAATTGCTCCTTCATATTTTAATCTTGTTTCTTCAAATTCTACTAAATTCTATCATTATTAATGAAGAGACACTGTTTTGAAACATCTGCCCGGTTTCGTCGTACGTTTCCAGCTTTGAGGGAAAAATGATGTCTAAAAACAAGTAGTTGCAATCAAAATCGCGTATTTTACTCGTGAAATTAAAAACTCGTTACCCAATTTAAACCCAAAAACATCCAAAATTTGACTAACCCAAAGACTTAAGTGTGTTTCAAATGGTCAGTAAAAACGGATAGGTGTGTTTTTCTTAGTTTAAAGCTATTAGGCTATAAAATTAGGTGGTGGTGTGTGGTGGTAGTTTGTCTAATTGGGTGCGTGGTTTTGACTCTGGTAGACCTTTTTCGGAAGTGCCCATATTTCGCATTTTTGCTTCAATGCTCTGTCAAACGCATAATCAGTTGGTGTGTGTGTGCCCGGTTGTAGCAGCTATATAACGGCAACCAAAATTTTTGGGACGATCTTGGGGTTATCGTAATGAACGCATTTTTTATCACCCGTCTCAATATGATGCAAAAATCCTTTACTTTTTTGCCGTTGGAGCATCTTTCCCGCAAATCGTGTGTTGTTGGCACAGAAGTTGACATATTCGGAGCACACAAAAACTATGTCGTTTACACTTCAGCGAAACGACACATATTGAACAAGTAAGAAAGTCGGTCAAGCCCGACTATAACATACTCTATACCTGTCAAGTGCTGCCCATCACCATTTGTTTTCCTTATAACAAGACAATCTTTCTTTCGATCTTTACCAATCATTGGCGGATCGATAAATAATCCTTATTACTAAATATGTAATATGTCGGGAGGAGTTGTGGCAAAAATTGAAAATAAACTTGATCTGCCTGCAAGTATAAGAAACATATGTCCCATACGTGTCAAACCTGAATCTCTTACCATCTCTGAGATCTGTGCGTTCAAACGGACAGACAAACGGACGGACATGGCTATATCGACTCGGCTGTTGATGTTGATAAAGAATATATTTTATTTATTTATTGTGAAGGTTTAACAATGTTCAGTCAAACAGAATATAAAATTACAAAATGTACAATGAGAATCCAGAAATAACGATCTCCGACCCGGTGGGACTAATTTATTGGCTGAAGCCAGCTATGGTCCAACTCACAGCAAAGGTGGTCAGAGTGTACGTTATCTGGAGATTTTTCAGTTAAGAAATGACATTAAGGCGTTTTTTACATTTAAAGTAGAGTAATCGATAGAAAACAGGTGATAGTACTCAGTATAAGCAAGGCATAGGCAACGGAGGGGGTCTCGATGAGCATAGTTGGTTAGGCGAGGCGAGAGGTAGATTGGAGTATAGTGGCGAGTAAATCTGGGTGGTACTGTCAAATTAATAAGGCTTAAAAGAACCATGGAGTCAATCTCACCCGAAAAGAGCTTGTGGACAAAAATGACTGTATGACAAATTCTCCGGGATTTGAGTGAAGGGAGGTCAATTAGACGTAGTCTTTGCTCGTATGGAGGTAAATGCCTGTTGGTGTCCCAGTTTAGATCACGAAGGGCAAAAATCAGAAACTGCTTCTGAACCGATTCAATTTGATCTTGATATGCTAGATATTGCGGAGACCAAAGACAGGAGCAATATTCCAGATTTGGTCGGACCAGCGAGGTGTAAAGATGTTTGGTAGTGTAGGGATCATTAAATTCTTTGGACCATCTCTTGATAAATCCAAGTACACTTTTAGCCTTATTGCACATCACTGAAATGCGGCTGTTAAAGCTAAAATTGGGTTCAAACAGAATACCCAAATCATCGACTTTATAAATACAGAATCAAAGGCTTTGCTGAAATCGGTATAGATGACATCTGTTTGTTTTCGATTAAGAAATCCCTGAGGTACTATTGATGATAATTCAAGTAGATTAGTGGAAACAATACGCTGACGAATAAAACCGTGCTGGGATGGACAAAGAATGGGTTGGCAAAAATTCTGTAATTGGGAAGTAATTATATGCTCAAAAAGTTTTGGTATGGCAGAAAGTTTACAGATTCCTCTATAATTGGCTATGTCCGACCTGGACCCCTTTTTATGAATCGGAATAATAAAAGATTCCTTCCACAATGGGGAAAGTCTAGTGAAAATGATAGCTTAAGCGCCTTTAAATTTGATAATAGATCACAATGATCAATTATTGGAGGGCAGATGCAGTTAGAGATATATACTTTATAGGGTCGGAGGTGCTTCCTTCTGGCTGTTACATACTTTTGAACAAACTTAATATACTCTGTGTACCTGGTGCAGAGTATAAAAACCAAAATTTATCAAAATGCAACCGAGAGCCTTTATCAGAGCTGCAAGGTCTGATCTTTGCTTTGCTGTTTGTTTACCCAAAAACAAGTAGGAAAGTCGGCACTGCTTTTTTTACCCAAAAACAAGTAGGAAAGTCTGCGCTGCAGTGGCAAAGTTTCTTTTACTTATAACTTGACTATCATTCATTTGATCTTTTCCAATCCTTTGGCGGATCGATAAAACATCCCGATTACAAAATATATACGAATCTTCTTTCTATAAAACTGCCGGAGATATGATGTTTTTTTCAACTTAATGTACTCTGTGTACCTTCAGTATAGAGTACAAAGAGCGGGAAAATAACCCACAATTTTGCAATGAAATATAGAAAATACAGCTAAAGGTATTTAATTTGCAAATATGTTGAAATTGTGTTGTATGTTTATTTTAATTTGTAATAACGTGGCGCCCCCCGGCTAAATGTAATAATACACTTCAAAACGTTATACTTTTTGCCCGTCTTTGCGATTTTTGAGCAAAGCCACATACAAAATAATAATATTATTCAATAAATCAACAATTTAACACGCTTCATACCGAACAAGAAAGAAAGTCGGTCAAGCCCAACTTAAATATACTCTGTACCTGTCAAAGTTTGTTTTAAGGTGTGCGAAGTACTGGTCATAAAATGGTTTTGTTTTTCTTATAACTCGACTATTGTTCATGCGATCTTTACCCTTTCTTTGGCGGATCAATAAATAGACCTGATATGTATAAAACTTTCGGAGATATGACTTTTTCCAATTTAGGGGGGGGTGGGAGGGGCGTGGCCAATATTGAAAATAAACTTGGTCTGCCTGCAAGTACATATAAGTAGTTTTTGTCCCATACACGTCAAACTTCTATTTCTTACCATCTCTGAGATCTGTTTGTTCATACGGACAGACAGATAGACAGACGAACGGACAGACGGACATGGCTATATCGTCCCGGCTGTTGATGCTGATCAAGAATGTATATAGTTTAGAGTGTCGCAAATGATACCGACTATATAAATCTCCGTGTTAAGTCTTTGAAAAATATTACCAATGAAATTATAAGCTACTTGCTCTTGTGAATTTTTCAAAAAGCTGTGAATTTAAGGATCCTGAAAACAAGTGCTGTTATGGGTTATGATGGTATTCTGAAAAGGTGGCATGACATAACGCCCGAGGTCTTATCGCCCAAATTTAATTCGGGCGTTAAGTCCGTTTTCATTTCCGGACTTAACGCCCGAATTAAATTTGGGCGATATGACCGAAATGAAAGCGGACATAAGACCCAAAATCATTCGGGCTTTATGTCCGAAATAAAAACGGACATAATGACCCAAAATTTTTTTTGGACATTACGCCCGAATTGCTGAAAACTGAATTAAGATAGATTCATTTTTTTAACGCCTCATTGAGGTTTTTGTTGTAGCGAACAGCAAAGTGGATAATAAAATTCAGGTTAAAGTGCGTTAAGGACATGGGGAAAAAAATTCCAAGAAAATTGCCAAGCAAATTTTTTAAAAAAGCAAATTTTTTTAAAAAAACTTACTTTTCGGAAAATTACGAACATTTGATAACTTTATTTTTATTTTATTTAAATTTAATGATATTTTGCCTTATTAAACCCTTCTTATGAAGTTGGTTTAAAGCTAGTTAAAGAACAAGGAAGGTTTTAAGAAGATGGATTTTTGTATTGGGCCAATTTGAGTTTTGTTGCTTTTTCTATTGTGGCTTTCATTTTATTTCCATTTGCTTTTTTTTTATATATTACTAGCTGAATATAAAACTATATTTCCATCCCACAAAAAAATTTACATTCTACGCTAAAATAAATTCTGAACATTGTTAAACGTCTAACACTTACATTAGAAACCTTCAGACCACTAATAAAATCAAATGGACCTAAGTCACTTTTAAAGTGGTTCATCCGGATGGTTCGAAGCTGGGAAAATGTCTAACTTCATAGTACACATCAAATTTTAAAATCTTTGCGTAAATAGCCTCTGAACCATTAAAATAAACTCCCTATTACCAACTTACATATAAAATTTCGAGTTTCTAGTTTGTATAGCTTCTGATTTCTGAACCACTTTTTATCCGTTTTTAACCGCTTTCGAAACGACTCTTTCTTGATCGACATGAACATAATGTGAAAATAACTTGATGAAAGGTTCAGCGGTCTAGACGCCTTTAAGGAATAATCTTACTGTAATACGAACATACTTTCACTTTTATATGTATTCTAGCATATATCCTAGCACGCTTTGCTTCGCCTCCGACAGTCTAAAAGAATAATAATTACAATAAATAAAACAACTGTTCCAGATTTTCTGTCTGACTGGCAGTCTAATCCAAAGGTTCGCCAAATTAGACTAAAATGCTGGGTCGCACAGCCAAATCAAATCGTGCGCTGGCCAAAAGAAATACAGGAATGTTCTCAATTCCAAACCGTTCTAAAAAGTAAACCGATCATAGTTACGCTTCGGTTTGGTTTTGCTGTTCTCAATTCCGAAGGATATTGCTTACTTTTTACTTGTGGCAAGTCACGGGCCTAACGAAATCGGCACGAGCGCACCAAGCGAAACGACCATAAATGGAACATTCGGAAATGAGAGAGGCTGACTTTTACTTTTTTTCTGACACTGGCAAATTCTTGAGACCCTTAGCAAAAAAATAATTTTTTAATTCAGTTAAAGACTTAAATGCAAGTCAAATTACATAAACAAAATCCAAATTAGTCAAAGAATAGTCTCTTTAGCAACTGTACATACACTGGGGGCAAATTTAGGATTTTTTGGCATAAAGTCTAATATTGATGATGCAGAGCTGCAACTTGGTATAAATGATAGTTATAGAATGCATAATGCCTGGAAAAAAATTTGGATGATTCTGGACACGCCTACTCTTACCGCCCATATAAGAATGCATTGCGTATACGTACCGTAATGTTGATTATTTGATTATCCGGTTACACATAAGTTAAAATAAAAGGTAACATTTTTTTAATATAATTGAACATTTATAAGGGCTTGAAGCTTCTGGTTTTTCAAAACCACTTTGCGAATTGAAACTAAATATTAAAAATTGTTCTTAACACAAAAAAAAAAATTAATTATCTTCTACTTCTACAATATCTGACTGACTGGGGTGTCAGATTTAGCCAAAGAACCGTCTCTGAATCATCTATTAGCTTAATGGGAACGATTATTGTCACAAACAAAGACTGGTCTAGGGAATCCGGCTCGTTTACTTTTAATCTCTGCTTATACATGCTCTGACCCGTTTTGCCGTCGAATCCGCAGCTAACAATCAACTTGGCGCTCCTAATAACAAGATTTTTAAAAATCTCATCCTGCATATGTACAATCCGGCTAGCAGTATGGTTTAACAGGCTTTGTAATGAAACTTCAGCCAATGTTTCAGTTGCAGTAATTCCTGCAAGTCTTAACTGTAATTTAGCTTCCTGAATTCTTTTGTAGCTTGGATATATGTCCGAATTTTGCTAAATGTTAAGATTTCGCATTGAATTATATTATATTCGCATTATATTGTGCTTTGCCCAAAGAATTTTCCTGCATAAATTCTAGTGCTTTACTAGGAGACAGAGGTATTGGTTCAGATGCAAAAAGCTTTTTTAACTTCACTTGGTCCATTTGAAGTAAGCATTGCTTTCTTTAGGACATATACTGTATCACATTCATTTGTTTTTTTGGCGGAGACCGCGGCTGCATGCATAAAAAGACTGGTGCAATTTCCATTATTGCCCGCTAGGTCGGAAGCCAACTTTCTTTTTAAGCGTTGTTCTGCCTCATTATATGGCAGCTTTGGACGACCCATTTCTTTAAGGCTGTGCGTCTCCTCCTGTCTTTCCAAAAAAATTGTCATACTTAATGATAGCCAATTATAATGTCTCTTCTTAAATGTTCGGATATTACGGCTACATTTTTTCAGATTCATCTTTACATATTTTTCAATGCAGCTTATTTTCAGGTTTATTTCATTAATTTTTTCATTGCTGAGCTTGCAGTCGCTTAGTTGCTCAAAAACCCAACTTTTAATAGCGTTACAATCTCGATCGTTATTAATCCACATCTCGAGCAGCGTTGCATAAGAGAACTCAAGCTTACCTACAAGTTGAGAATACCGCAAGGGCCGCAAATGGCCGCAAAAAACATTAATAACATAATGTAATATACATATTGAAGTTTATTTTAACATACATTATAATTGATTCCGGTTAATTCCAAAAAAGTTGTACTCTATAGAAGACGAGCACATTGGTTAAGTTTTCTCTGTATATGGACAACACAAAATAACACACATTAATACACAAATATTAAACATTATCACAAAATGCTTATATTTATACATTCTACATATCCTGGCCTTCAATATCCATAATTTGCAATAATTTATTGTGCAAAGTTATACGACGTGTAAGTCCGCAAAGTTAACAAAAATTTGACGGCAATTTTTTCGCAACAATCACTTAACTCAACAGCTAAGTTCGATAGTCGAGAACAATTTCAGGGTTGCCAAACAATCGAAAATATTATTTGATTCTTTGTATATAGACTATGTAGTTTGGAGGTGTATTATCAAAAATGAGTTGTGTTTCCATGAAATTTTCGACTTTATGCCAAAAAATCGTCCATTGGGCCCAGTGTGCAGTGGCGTAATTTGCTAATTATTTAATATTTTACATAACTTTTAAAAAGACTAACTGTTTAAAAAGAAATAGTTTTTGTGTTTCGAGAACATTAATCAATTCAGTTTCCAAAATGTTGCAGTGGAAATAAAATTGTAATGAAAGAGGTAAAAAAAGTGATTTTCAAATTTTTGACTTTGAAACCCTTAACTTTTTATTTAATAAACGATCCCGAATATCCTAGTTCACACCATAACCACATCAGCTCCTAACAAATCTCCGATTTCATTTTTACTTTCAAATAATCCGTTTTCAAAAATCTTATGAACCAAGGGCTCATGCTTTAAAGTTTTGTTAAACTTTGGACGTATACAACAATAACCTTTTTGTTGCCACCTTCTGAAAAGCTTTCTAATTAAACTATCCTGATGGTTTTAAGACTCAGTCGCAAAAAAAAAAAATAAAAGGAGAAGACTTAATGTCTAAATTTTAAACAAACAAAACTTTAGGTTTGAAACAGGTTCAACTATTATTTCTAAGAAGGTTCGGTTCACAGTAAAATAATAGTCGGAATTCCATGTTTAAACTTGCTCGGTTCAAAACCGGTTTGTAGCCCTGATTGTATACATCAGTTGGAACAACAATTCGGCAAAGAAAAAGTAAGTTTCTAAACAATATAAAACAATTCCGCATTAAATAACAACATAAAAAAATTATGTTTAAATGACATAAATTCCATTACTTTTGGATTATTTTGCACAAATTTCTTTACCATTGGCAGACGGAAAAGAAGCAAGATATGACTCATTGATGGTGTTCTGATTGGGTATAGGCAGCGACCTCTTTTCAGAAAAGCCCAACATAAATATAATTTGTCTTTATAGATAACATTTGCTTATCGCAATGCTCCTCCATTGATTCCGTGGAATGTGCTTTTGTTTCAATGAAGGAGTTTTTGGTTTTTTTTTGCCATCAGCTGTTTGTAAACAATGCAGGGGCGAAGGCGGGGCCAAAGTAATGGGTATTCTTATCAGCTGAGATAAAGTTAGGCCGGCAGGCAGTGTGATGTGTATTTGTGGTTTGGACACTGGGGAGCACATTTCGAATCAGAGTGAGTGACATTGAGACTTTTGTCTTGTCGTGATTTGGGCGTCGTCATCGTCAACGTAGTCAATCGACGACGATTGTCATTGCCATCATCATCATCATCATCACCGGTTCGGTTCGTCGCCTTGCATTGCTGCCTAGCGGTGTTTTGTTTTTACTGGTTTTTAAATTTAGCTGCATGCAGTCATAACTGCTTATTTAGCATCTATATTTGACTTTGCTGGCTGTAGAAAATGTTCAACAGAAAGTTTTTACAAACAGGTTGACGCATACTTCGCATATTTGTCGCCATAGATAAGCCAACTTTAAGGCAGCAGCAGCCATCACAAACACACGCACACATTCTCTCGCACACAGGCTAAGATAAGCAGGTAACACATCCCCTCCCCCTGGCGGGCAGCAACGAAACTCGTTTATCTTGAAGATTGAACTTTTCGCCTGGCGTTTTAAATAGATATTTTATCATTAATTTTGGGTGGAATATTATCCAGGCACCACCCTTACATAAGGTGCTCCATATTTTCAATTTCACCTTCAACTTTGTTTGTTTAAATTTTAATGCGCGCCCACAAATTGCTTCCTTTTTTTTGCACCAATTTAGCTAGCGAAGCGTAGAATTAACGAAGAAGAACACTTGCTGGTCGCTGGGATTTTTGTTGTTGTTCACATTCGAAATTCCGCTACACTCTCGCACACACACACACACAGACACACGCCAGAGCCCAAAAGCGAACGCGCTTACAACGAAATTCTTAGGTTGTTCTTGTTGTGATCACTCTCGCATGTATGTATTTTTGCATAATTAAACACTTAGCGGGCAGGGAGGGGGGTAGTTAGGCATTGTTTTACAAATTGGAGGACATACCAAGAAAACAAAATAGCGTAAAAAACGTTGGTGTCTGGAATCGTCAACTAAAAAAACTAGTTAGTGTGACCGCAAGTCGCTAAGGTCAAAATACCAAAAATGTGGGCGTATGATTATAGGAAGCGACAATGGTCACCCCAATCAATCGATATTTAATCGAAAGCCGCCAAACTCAAAAACTCACATAAACATACCAAATCCAGCTAAGCACACCTTGCTTAAGAGCCGTGCCCGAATTGAAAATCGTCTCCATATGCCACACAAAAAATTTTACAACAAAAAAAACGAAACTTTAAAAAAAAAACAACATTTATAGTAAATTTTTGACTTTAATCTCGCATCACATACGACAGCATGAATTCAATTTTCTTGGTCAACTGCAGCAGTTTGCTGCGTTTCAGCTCTACACTGCCACTGGCCAGCGCGAAGAGCTTCTGGAATTCTGCCTCCTCGGGATTTTGACGTTTACCCAAGGCCTTGCACTGCTGCAGCAGCTGGTGGATATCGCTCAGGGCGGCCAATTTGTTATCCCTCAGCGACATCAAATCCCTGGCATCCTGCTGCAGTTGCTCACGACTCTCGACTAGGAAATTGGAGCCCACAGCAGCAGCGCCCGCTGGTCCATTGCCTGTGGTCAGTGCCTCCATTTCCACCGAGACAATGGCATCCTCGGCATCTTCGAAATTAGTGCCATATTTGAGCGTAGAACTGAGATTGACCAAATGGGCTACAGCCTCGCTGGCACTGGTGCTCTGCTCGCCGCCAAAGAAACGTGCCACGCAGGCATAGGCACTTAGAATGTTCCACAGATTGTAATGCAGACAGGGCGAAGGTTCCTTCTGGCAAATTTGTGAGAATTCCGGTATGTTCTGGCGGATTTCGGGCATTTTGGTTTGTCCTTCTGGTGGCGGATTAACAAGCACAATTTTGGAATTCTTGGATTTGACCCACCAAGGCTTATAGTCGGGCATAAATTTCATGATATCACCACTGGCCAGGAGTTTTTGGAACTCCTGTTGCTCGTCCCCAGTCAGGCGACTCCACACCTCATCGGCATCATTGAGGTCAATGCCCTGGAGACGACCGGCAATGTCCTCCTCCTCCTCCTGCTCCTCTTCATTCACACACAGATGCTCCTCTTCATTTTCCTCCTCATCTTCCTCTACCACGCCTTCATCATCATCGGAATCCAGCGCATCATCCAGCCCATCAGCATCGAAATCTTTGGGATCAAATCCCGCATCCGTTTCCCGCATACGCTTTAATATCTCATATATCTTTCTCATATCCTGTTGACTTTCCGGTTGTGTCGTGGCACTGGCCAGTTCATCCTGAATGCACGACTTGAAAAATGCCTCCGAGCATTTGAGATGCGTTTGAGATTTGTAGCAGCCCACGCTGCAGTAGAGCGCATTGCATTTGGGGCAGGAGTATTTAAACGGCACCACCTGGCAGCTGGGGGGATGAAATTTTTATTGAATAACTCCAAAATTAATTTTATTACCTACAAATGACAATTCTCAGCAGTTTTCTCAGCCTCCGACATATTTTTACACGAAAATCCAACCATAAACAAAACAATGCGGCGCTGCTTGCAGTCAGCTGTACAAGTGATGGCACAAACTATCGATAGGCGATATACATATTGCTGCGCACGAACCTACTGCTCTGTTAAACTAACAGAGCTCTGTTAAACTAACAGATAAGTATGTCAAAAAGTCTTAAATTGACATAGTTTTTGGTCCAAAAATATTTGTATCTGAATCTTTTTTAAGCCCTGGAAAATCTGATTAACATATATTCCAATTTAAACAGTCAGCCAACATTTGGTTAACAAACTTGGCCTAGTTAGGTCTTTTTATACTACCCAGAAAGCTATAAACACCGTTTCTTCCTTTCCTTGATCTTTTGTTAAAGTTTTGGTAAAGTGTAAGTCTTAAAATAATTTTCAATGCATTTCTGGAAAATGTCGCTTGGGGAAGGCTCCAAAGAAAGTGTGAAGAAACAAAATGTATTCATTTATTTTTGGCGGGATTTTGTAGCGCAGTGATAGTGCCTGACCCTACACAGGCAATCAATCCATATATTCGATGTATTTCCGATTCGATGTAATACCGATTCAATCTCAAAATCACAGCACAGTCTCCAATTGTGCTCGGTGTATTTAAATTTGATTAGTGAATTTCCCATTGAATTGTTTATATGTTTCTTATAATGTACCTTTCCTGTATCTGATCGATTTTCCCGAAGAATACTGACTATTTTTGCACTAATTTTTTTTGGTTAAATGGAATTCTATACCATCTGCATGTCACCGTATCTTTAATTCGCTATAAAACAATAAATAATAGCAATACAATTTTTTCGCCCTTAATACTCCTTTCAACATTACTATGCTAAAAAGGAAGACGGACATATCAATAGGATTAGCAATATAACAAATTTTTAAACAATATTAATTATTGTTTACGCTCCGAAATTCATTTTATTAGCAGCACTTGCCTCGCAAAAAAATTTCTTGTCAATTCGATTTCCGTTAGACCAGAAACTTTAAATCTGCTTATAACCAAAACAAAATATGCGTAGAAGCATTTTTTTCCCGTTGATCGTCTCTTCACAGGGAGAGCGCACTGAGAGCCACTCTCTGTTTACAAATGTCAAATTACAACTAAGCACAGCTCACAGAGAGTGTTTGTCTGTTGAAACAACAACAATGCGTTGGTCTGCTGAGCTATATGTGTGAAGTGTGTGTATGTATTAGTACATGGAACGCCTCAAAGCGAGGTAACGACACATACGTCATGTTTTTTCGTGCGTGCAGCCGGCTCTATCGAATTATAAGACGTTGTCACGTCAAAAATTGGTTGTCTGTAAAGTCGGTTTACTGACGATAGTTGAACGTGACAACGTCTTAAGAAAATACTGATGAAATGGTGGCATTTTTTAAAAGAAAATTTTATTTCATTTGTTTAATAGATTTGTATGTATATAGAGAAGGAGGTAATTGGAAATCACAATGAAATTTTAAGAACAAAATGCTCACATTATACTTTTTAACGGTATTTAAAATGTACAGGGCATTGTAACCCTACACAGGCAATAAATCCATATATTCGATGTATTTCCGATTCGATGTAATACCGATTCAATCTCAAAATCACCGCACAATCTCCAATTGTGCTCGGTGTATTTAAATTTGATTAGTGAATTTCCATTGAATTGTTTATATGTTTCTTATAATGCTACCTTTCCATCGTATCTGATCGATTTTCCCAAAGAATACTGACTATTTTTGACACCCAATTTTTTTTTGGTTAAATAGAATTCTATGCCATCTGCATGTCACCGTATCTTTTAATTCGCTATAAAACAATAAGTAATAGCAATACAATTTTTCGCCCTTAATACTCCTTTCAACATTACTATGCTAAAAAGGAAGCCGAACATATCAATAGGATTAGCAATATAACAAATTTTTAAACAATATTAATTATTGTTTACGCTCCGAAATTTATTTTATTAGCAGCACTTGCCTCGCAAAAAATTTCTTGTCAATTCGATTTCCGTTAAACCAGAAACTTTAAATCTGCTTATAACCAAAACAAAATATGCGTAGAAGCTTTTTTCCCTGTTGATCGTCTCTTCACAGGGAGAGCGTACTGAGAGCCACTCTCTCGTTTACAAATGTCAAATTACAACTAAGCACAGCTCACAGAGTGTGTTGGCCTGTTGAAACAACAACAATGCGTTGGTCTGCTGAGCTATATGTGTGAAGTGTGTAGTATGTATTAGTTCATCCACCACAAAAAATGATAATATAATATAAGTATTTTTCGTCCGGGCAGCCGGCTCTATCGAATTATAAGACGTTGTCACGTCAAAAATGTATATTTCTGAGATGAATAGGGTATACTCTATAAAAAAAAATTTTTTTAAAAACCGGATTTTAGTTTTTAAATTTATGTCAAAAAAATCGACTTTGTGCAATGGCGTAGCGCGAGGTTCTGCAGCCCGAGGCGGAAGTAGAATTTTCCGATACTGTGGCTTTCGGCTGATTTCTGTGATGTTATATAACGTGTTTGGATGGAGAGTAACTTAAGGGTAGTTTTTACCTGACAAAAATTTTGTTTTTGCTTAAAAATATTGGGGTCGTAATCGGACATCTACGAGTATATAGCATAGCTGACAGAAAAATACAGTCTGAAAAGAAGTCTTATGCTGGGTGTAGGAGCCTGTGCCTTGGATGTCATACTATTCGACAAGGCTGTCGATTGGGGATAAATAATGTTCAGTTGATTCGTAGACTTCGAGCGAGAGCTAACCAAAATACATTCCGAGATCTACTTTAATCCGAAAGTATTGTGTGTAATTATTGTGCGTGCACGGGTTGTTACACTGGATTTATACTGCGTCACAGAGTGTAACATTTCAGTGTCACAGTGTCAAATTCATAAGTAGCTGTGACACTGAAATGCGACACTCTGTGACGCAGTATAAACCCAGCATTAGCTAAAAAAACTTTAGTTTTCAATGGGTGCTGCAAGGGTAAGCTTTCCCCTAGTTATTTTTTTAGACTTGCAGTAACTTTAAATGTCCGATGAAACGACTTAAGGACAAAGTCCTAAAATTGAGATTTGACAGAATTTTGGCTGATCCAGGAACATAAATTGCGTCTTTGCCAAAAATTTGCCTTCCTTGGGAACCATTACGATTAACGTGAACTTTCACGGTTATGTAAAGAACTTTAACCATGCCATCGAGTTTAAAAACAGCTATTTCAAAAGAGCCACAATCGTTGCGCTGGCCACACATTTGGATGTGTAGAGGCACTTCAACGAGCGAGATGAAACTGATGGGAGAAAACAGGCCTGTATGTAATAGAAGGCCAGCTTGAGTGGTGTTGTGTGACATTCTAGGGAGAGAAGCTAGGCTGCAGGGGTTCAAACGACATTCTAAATTGCTGGCAAACTTCTTGACTATCTTTACAGCCATCATTCCTTTGGGCTGCCTCTTCATATGTCGAGTACGTTTTTCAAGCAAGAATTCTAGGTCCTGCGACGGATCAACAATTCTAGAAACTTTCTGCCGATATTTAGTCTTGATGCCACAGATAAGCTTTCTAAATGCGTTGCAGTTCTACGATTCATCGTTCTGAGGTGGACTACGGTAACTGCAAGGCAGTGCGTGTTGAGGTTTGCCAGCTGCTCCAATCTACTCTGGAAATATGTAATATTATGCATTTCTGGGCAGTAGTCTCGGCTTGTCACTGATATCCCGCTGTTGATAGCGCGATTTGAGCCAAAGAAAGGTCCAGATATCCATTGATTCGATTTGGGTAAAGTAAACAGACATTTAACGTAAAATGGGTCTGAGATGATGTAAGGTATAATTATCTTAAAATTAATAATCGAATTCTATTATTTTTACATTGATACATTAAAATAACTAAATCTAAACACAGAAAACACTATTTACTTCACAGGACTTATTAAGAAATATTATAATTCTCGAGTAGAAGTTAGTTTCCATATTGATAAAACTGAAATTCTAAAAAAATTAAACTAAAACTTAATTCATATGGTCTGAAACTCCAGCTCAGAGTCTGAGATAGAGTCAATCGATTTGTTGGCTACTTTATGGACCACCTGTACATGTCGCTGCACTGCACTGCGATCGTTGAACTGTCTGCCGCACTCTTTGCAGGAGAACGTAACTCCTGCATGCGTCACCAGATGACGACTCAGTCCGGACACATGATTGAAGCTGCGTTCGCATAGGTGACACTTGTGATTACGTGTGCTGTCCAAATGCACCCGTGAGATATGCTGCTGCAGATTGGATTTTTGGGCAAAGCAACTGGAACAATGCGGACATTGATGTCGTTTGGCTCCCGTATGCCGGTCCATGTGCCGCTTAAGTACTTCACGTTGTGAAAATGACAAATCACACTGCTCACACTTGTATGGCTTCAGACCCGTATGGATAACCATGTGGCGCTTAAGAGAGCTGGCGCAGCTCAGCTGAAGTCCACAAACGGAGCAGGCAAAGGTGCCACCCTTGCCGGCTTTCATTGTTTTCACATGGGAATTCAAGTGGCGGGTCAGTAATTTGTCAGTGGCAAAAACGGCTGGACACAAATCACATTGGAACGTTTTGACGGTGTCAGTGACGCGTCCAGTGCGTATGGGCGGAGTTTCAGCGGGACTCTGTTTATAAAAATCAGTGGTGGCTTTTCGTTTATTGGGGGTGGGGCCATCACTGAGATTGGCCTTGTCCTTGGGCTGCAAAAAGAAGGCATTTAAATAAGATCTTTAAATTAAGAGCTGTTAACTCACCACAACAATCACATTCTGCTCAAAATCGTAGGTCTGCTGCTCACCCAAATCATCATCCAAGTCAAATACCACAACATCCCCAATTTCGCTGGACTTATCGCCAGTAAACTGTATCTCTCCGTTGTCCTTGACTAAAAAAGAAAAACAGTTTAACACAGGAATGCAAAGCAAACCAAACCGCTAGTTCCAGCTGATAAACCGAACCGCAAACCGTACCGTCATCGCTTCGAAAATGCGAAACGAACCGAAAACCACATATCAAAACGGTTCGATGCATGATTTTTGTATCTGCCATCCATTTTATCTTCTGCAATTGTCCACCGACCTTGTGACGGTCCATTTGGTTCAAAGAACAGCGGTACACAGTTTCTTGCAGTGTACATGCAGATAAGCTGGCCGCTTTATCAAAAAGCGTGGTCTGATTGTGAGCTTTGGTTTATCTCACTAGTTCCAAATGCGTCGCTAATGCACTTGTGGCAGATCAATGCTTATGGTGGGTTTAGTTGAAAATCGACAAAGCATTGTGCTGGTCATGTTTCGACAGCACATATAAAGATCTTTAATCAAGCCGAACATCTGATCTGTATAACGCAAAAGTGCATTGTACTTGACAACAGCACAAGTGGTAAAACCACTTTATGAAAGTGCTCGATCTTCAACAGATTTAAGTGAAATTTTACATAACCCTGAAAAGGTAATATACATAGTGACGTATCTTCTTTGAAGCATGTGGTTAATAGAATTTTTCTTTAGTTCAGTGAGACAGAGTGCGAGTCCACCAGTATTACTCTACATCGATTGGATGAAACGCACATTAATTTTTGCTGCTTCATAAGTACAAACCCTTCAAATAAAATTTTCATTTTGTTAAGCCCTGAAAAGGTAGTATGGTTACGTAACATTAAACCGACATGGTGCTGATGGGAATTTGAACTTGTTTTTTGGTCATTTGACACAATTCATGTGTGATAAATCCCGAAAGCCCTCTATGTTGGACGGAAATTTGGAGTAGGCGTTCAGTAAGCCCCAGCAACAACGGATCATCCGATCTGGACTCGGATAGTCGTCCTCATATCTCCGCAAGAGAGCTAACACTTTTAATTGGCTCCAAAAGAAAGCATCCGGTGCAGACGTGATACGAATCTGCGGGCGTGCGAAATCAATAATTAATAAATGTTACATATTTTCATTATTTATTTGTTTTTATTTCACAAAAGTTAGTATATATTAATGTGGTTTCTCTTCATCGGCATTGTCCGGTGCAAGCAACAAATTTGTTGCTGCTCTTTCTGGACTTCGAGGCGGTCAATGGAAACTGAATCAAAATACCCAAAATATTGATGAGGCCCCAAATATTTAGCTTTTTTCTTGCTCATGAAAGATTTAATTAGTCAAACAAAACTCGATCAGCTGTTCAATAAAATCCAAACGTTGCTAGAGTTGGCAACGCGACGACGCCCGTGTTGATTTTACTTGTCAACATACTAGTCGTAAAACGTTTTTCGTCAAAAATTTTGCGGCGTCAAAAATTTTGCGGAGCGGTTTTACAGTGTAATTTTTATATGAAGATTTTTTTTTCGAGCGCTTTTTGAGTTCTCCGTACTAGGCTTTAAGGGGGATGCTAGAACAGGAGTGTGATTTTGGCAGGTTTGTAAGCTTGCCGTAACTTCAAAAGTCCGAAAAATAACTTTCCGCGAAGATTCCTGAACAAATACGGTTGTTATACTTAAGGAAGGGTTTTAAGTGTTAAGATTTGACAGAATTCCGGCCGATCCAAGAAAATAAACTGCGATTTTTGTTCGAAAGTTAAAAAAAAATCTTCAAAAGCCAAGTACTAGAACGAACCTGCGGTTCAAAAACTCTGTAACCCACAGAACTGAACCACTTCTTATTTCCGAACGGTTTGCATCGCTTGGCTCAACAGGAACAAAGCTGAACGAAATTATGCTCTACTTACTGTTGTAGGAGGTAATATTGGTCTCGGGCTGGAGTTCTACTGTACTGGTTTTGGTCTCGGCCTCTTCCCCGGAGTGGGAGTCAATGATGTATATATCACCATCGTCCGATTTTTCCATTTCGCTGGCACCGACCATTTGAATATCACGAAACTCCGGGCTTTCTTCGGCAGGAGGTGCCGTCTCCTCTACAAATTCCTCTGCCCTGTTGCTGGTCGACCCAGAGTCTAGCCGTCGCTTCAGAGCGGATCTGGCTTTCTTGGAATCATCCAGTTCATCTAGAGGCTGCCAGAGACCGGCTTTCTTCTCAGCCAAAAAGACTTCTAGTTCGCCCAACAGTTTGGCCAGCTGTTCCTTGCGATTCTCCTCGTTCACCTCCTCGGCCAATTCTTGACGCACCTCCGTACGCACTTCGGCCTTGAGTTCCACACGAACCACCGCCAGACGTTTGATCAACTCTTCCTCCTGTTGCTCTTTGAATTTTTCGCGCCATTTTTCGGCAATATCTTCCCGCTTCTTGTCCTGTTCATTAATGAAGGCCAGCGCCTCCTCGCAATCTAGTTCTTCGTCCTCGTCGTAGTCCTGCTCATCCTGCGCTTGCTGGGCAAAAACGCGACTCTTCTTGCCCAAACTTAGGAGGCGCAAGTGTTTGCGCAACTTCTTGTCCGAGGCCTGACTGCGCTGGCGGAAGAGAAAGGATTTCTCCAGCTGATAGCGACACTCCCCGCAGATGATCTTCGGCAAATCATCCGAGGGCTTGGCACTGATGCCGATGCATTGAATAAATTTCATGGGAATAGAGAGTTCCTCGGCGAAAATTGTGTAGGTAGCCCTATCCTCGGCGTCCGACTGGGTCAGGCACAGGCGACACAAGGTGTCTAAGTCGGGATATACAGCCTTCGCTTCTGGCATGACGCTCGAAGGTAAATATATATAAGCCCAAGTGGGCAATAGTCAAGCGTGGTCGCACTAATCTCAAAAAATAGTCGAGTTTGGTCTTACTACTCGCTAACAATTTGAAGTGTGGTCACACTAGTCGATAAAACTGTCGAGTTACTAAAAACCAAATGTTAAACAAAAGCGAATTGTAACAAAAATGTAAAAAAAAAATATATCTACCATAATTAATCACACTTAGTAATGGCCAAAGTATAGGAATCCACAAGCCGACCCCAACAACAATGAGCGACTCCGATGAAGGTGAAAATAAACACTTTTTGAATGTTTTTATTTATAATTAATTACTTATGGTTTATGTATGATTTGTGTATGTATGTATGTAAGTGCGTATGTGTGTGTGCGCGCGCGCTTCATTTGCCTAAATAATGAATTTAAAGGTCTCCCCCAAAATATCGGTTTTTCCACAATTCGTCCTTAACATATGTTAAGCACAGGGTGCTTCCGGCACTGTGTAAATGTTGGGCGCGTAAATACAGTTAATTTGAATTGCCATTAGGTGGAACCAACTGTTGCATTTCAATGGGTCATTCGATACTCTACTCTACACACACGACTGCTACCCACAGACCTGACCAAGTGCAACAATTGGTTTTGGCTTTGATTTTGCGTGTCTTGCGCAGTGCGTGGCTCCGCAAAGTCTCTTGGATCAATGACCAGAACAGCGTGGCCCGGGCAACGCATGAATGACACAGAAGCCATCGATTTTCCCTCACAGTTGATTCGAAAATTCGCCTAGATTTTTGCTTACATAAGTTAAATAAATAAATGTCTTGGAAATTTGTGGAGCAGCCAAAATCGGGCACTGAAACCGCCTTGGAGGCTTGCGATTATTTTGTGGATGAGGTCACCGGTGGCTTGGGTAGTAACACTGGTCTAAAGTCTTCCATATGCCTTAATTTGCTCTCTCCTCTTATTCAGATGCCCGCGAGGAGGTGCGCCAGATCAAGCATGGAGAGCTACGGGCGGCTGTCACCGCCGGAGATGAGCGAACTGTGCGTGTCCTGCTGTCTGCTTTGGGAGGCGGAGGCGAGCGTCAGATTATTGTAAATATGGCACCAGCTGGAGCCAACACTTTGCTCTTCATGTGAGTATTCAGAATTTGTTTAAGGTTTAGGGATGCAAACCGATCGGAAATAGGAAGTGGTTCGGTTCAGTGGTTTACATAGTGTTTGAACCGCAGGTGTGGTCTATTACATGATTTTTAAACCGCGGTTTCGTCTCGCTTTAGTTCAGTGGTTCACTCTTATATTTTTTGAAGGCGTGTTTCCTTTTTCGAAATCCCGATTATCCCTTAAATCTGCGCAATAATACATTTTTTTAACTGTCTAAGGTAAGGCAGTTAAAAAAATAGATCGGCTAAAATTCTGTCAAATCTCAACACTTAAAGCCCGTGCTTAATTATAACGACCCGGTTTTTTCATGGGTCTGAGCTGAAAATTATTTTTCAGGCTTTAAAAGTTACCAAAAACTGATTTCTGTTCTAGGTTCTAACTTAAATCTACCGAATCTCAAACCTTAAAGCCTGTACTAAAGGATAACGTTGCGAATTTTTCTTAAGTCTGTTTGGAAATGATTTTTTTCCAGACTTTCGTGGGTAAGGCAGTCCGAAAAGTTGGCAAAATCGTATTTCTGTTCTTGGATCGTCCTTGATTAAGCCCAGTCTTAATCCTTAAAACCCTTCTTAACTTTTGTTCTTGAATCGTCCTTAAGTCATATTTTTTTTTTTCTTGTGAATATGCGAAACCACATAAATCGTGGTGTCTGATACTACCCAGTGCTCGCAATTGTTTTGGTATAGGTTTTTTTTCTGCTCCTAAAATAAAAACGAATGAACATTTGTCAAAACTTTTTTCTTCTTATATTCAGTCACTCAATGAATACTATTAGTACGACAACTTATTCAAAATGGCCGCCTTGGGCCTTCTAGCAATGCCAAAATCTACACACACACTTTAACATACAAACGCGCATGCGCGCACCCGCTAACTAATAATGCTAACTGACAATTCCCATTTTTAATGGAAACAGGGTATACAAATTAAGTAGAGCGAATTACAATTATAACATAAAACCCGAAAAACTTCATGTAGGGCGTAGTTAGACCTGCAGACTGACAAGCGTAGTGGCCGGAATGTGCGAGTAAATCTCGAGGGAACTGTTAAATTTATTGAAGAGAGATGCGCTTGAGAATCAACCAATCCGACATGAAGCTTATGCACAAATAGGACACCATTGCATATTCTACGGTGATGCAAAGATCGAATATCGATAAACTTTAAACTTGATCGATAAGATGGTAAAAGCCTGCTAGAGTACTGAACAGATTCGATAAGCGATTGCTGTTCTTTGTACTGTGGGTCCCATTCACTAAATCAGTATTCCGAAATAGGTCATACTAAGGATATATACAAGGTTTTCGTTGAATGGGGATCGTCAAACTATTTCTATTTACTGTGCGGCGATGTGAGTGTTAAAACACAATATCAGATCTAAAAGTACTCCAAGATCATTTACTTGAGAAATTCAGTCTAAGACGTGATTCCCTATAGAATAGGAGGCAATATGGGGAGAGCTACGGTAAGTCATCATTTGGCATTTATAATGGTTTAACAAAAGAAGGTTATTTAGACACCTTTTCTGCAGTTCAGTTAGGCCTAGCTGTAGGCATAGCTGTAGCTTGAGGGAGGTCGTTTACAAAAAGTACAAAACAGCAACGGGCCTAGATGCCTGTCCTGTGGGACAAATGAAGTTACGTTCACAACAGTTGACAGACCATTATTAAACAGCACTCGATGAGTTCGATTAGATAAGTACGACGACATCCAGTATAATAAGTTAGGAGGGAAGCCCAATAGCGGCAGTTTGTGGAGAAGAAGAGCATGATTAACCGAATCGAAGGCCTTACTTAAATCAGTAAAGACGACATCTATTTGAAACCCGAACTGAAAACTGCGATTTATCAGTGATGAAAACTCAAGAAGATTCGTCATTGTCGATCGATGTTTAACAAAGCCATACTGCGAAGGAGATATGGACATTTTCCCAGCAAGCACGCGGCAGTCGTAAGAATTTATTAACCTTCATCATAAAGAAAAACAAAGAAAAATTGTAAAATAAATTTGTCCATATTGGTTTTTGAATAGCATTTTAGTTGCACTATTTTTAATGTATAAGCTGGAAGTTGTAGAAAGAGAAGGACCCAAGATACTGGCTGACAAAAAGGGAATACGTTATGTGACAGAATATGGAAGTGCGTTTTGTGACTTTCATTAAAATGCAAAAATCTGCGAAAACCCGTTCGAGTTTCATAAAACAACTAATTTTAGTAAGATCTGCAATCATGTTACTATATATTTTGAGCTGATTTGTTGAAAAATAAATGTTGGTGTTTTTTATATTTGACTCATTATGTTACGTTACGTGACATACGTTATGTGTCAAATTTTTCTCTATGATTATTTTTGTGGTTTCTTTTATAATGCAAAGAAAAAACTGACTGTTAATTGCACTCACAAAGCTTGTAATGGTTTCTTATGCAATCTTTATTTACTCTGTGTGCCCTTGAAATGATTTTAGAGAGCAAAATTTAATGAAACAACTGAAGCCAAAAACTTTTGATGCAGTAATACAGCATAAATTTCACTTGTCAAGTTGGAGAGGATGCGTTCAATGGATCTCTAGAACGAGTGTGTTCAATACGAGGGCGGTCCCAGAAACAGCCGACTTAACTACTAAAGCACAAAAATTTATCACTTTTTATACCCTTGCAGAGGGTGACGATATTCTCATTATTCTGTTAGAACAGCCTTGAAAACGTCTGATAAAAAAAAAAAAGCATCTTCGATCCGTCTGTTTCTATGCTGTTTCGCCTCCGTCAGTTTATAAAGCTATCGGTCGACCAAACTAGTTGTACGAAGAAACTTTTGGTTTTTAATAAAAACGTTCCATCTGCATTCATTTTTTTGTTTTCGGAACCGGCATTGGAATCGGATGACTATAGCATATAGCTGTCATAGGAACGATCGGTCGAAAAACTAGTTCTAGTAAGAAAAACTTTTTTGTTTTTAATGAAAACGTCCTTATCATTGGCATATTATTATTTTATTTACTTTAACACATTTCTACAAAGTTTTATCAAAATCGGATGACTATAGCATATAGCTGCAGTATGAATGATCGGTCGAGAAAGACGTTCGAGTGAGAAAACTTTTTGGTTTTAAATGGGATCGCCTCCAAATTTCGTAATTAACAGTGTATTATGCTTTTCCAAGATTTCAACAAGTTTGGTCGAAATCAGACATCTATATAGTATAGATCCCATAGAAAAGTAAGGTCCAAAAAGTAGTTTAAGTTAGAAAAACTTTGTTTTCAATGGAAGCTGCAAGGGTATACAAAACTTCGGCCGAAGTTAACTTTTCCCTATTTTTTTTTTTTTTTTTCTACATAGGATCCAGTGGAGAGACTGGTTTGCCTCCCCAATTGGCCAAGTTAAAACCAACCAAATGAAATTAACACGGCGCGCAAATAATTTGAGAAATCTTGTTTAATTGAGTTCTCGCATGCAAGTGTCGCTCGCCTGCACTTTACAAATGTTCAACCGTCGCTTGCGACTGCGCTGCTGCGAGTGAGCTTGAGAGAGCGACTGCGCAGCTGAATGTCTAAATATAGAACAGGCGAGGGAGAAATATGTATAACAAGAGCGAGCATCAAAACAAACAAACATAATTTGGTGGCAGATGGCCATTGATTTGATTGACATTAATTAAAGGTTGGCAAAGTTATAGAAACTTTACATGGGCGGCAAAGCGCTGTGGTTCTGGCCCGAAGAGATCCTTTTAGGTCGATACACTTTTCCCAGCGATGTTCAGTAGCTTCGATACCTTTTTTATAATAAGAACTGTGAAGCTCTTTAAAATAGGCATTAACCTCGGACTCCACCTCTTTATTGTTGCCAAATCTTTTTCCTCCGAGCCATTTTTTCAAGTTTGGAAATAAGAAATAATCAGAGGTAGCTAAGTCTGGCGAATAAGGGGCGTGAGGTAGTAATTCATTAATTTAAGCCATTGCAACGGCAGAGGTGTGAACCAGCGCATTGTCATGATGGAACAGAAAACGCGGCACCCATCTTGCGCATAACTTTTTCATGTCCAATTTTTCGGTCAATATGCGATGTACAGCACTTTTTGAAATGCCTACACATTCAGCTAACTCACGAACTTTCAATCGCCGGTCACTCAATACACATTTTTTAACCATTTCTGAAGTGGTCACCTCATTTGGACGCCCATTACGATGTTCATCTTCGCAGCTCAAACGACCTCGCTTAAACTCAGCCACCCAATATATTATTGTTGTAAACGAGGGAGCAGAATTACGTAAGGTAGAATCCACCTCCTTTTTAATATTGGTTGGACTAAGACCTTTTATATGAAAGCATTGTATCACATAACGATGACCAATTTTTTCCATGTTTGCAAATCAATAACAAGCGTTCTCTATTAAAATCGACCAAAAAAAAAAAACTGTGCACCAAACTTCAAACTTAAGCTTTTAATAGTCGGTACTTCCCCTTTTCAATATTTTTTGTGAACATTTTCCAACACTACTCTGCTAGGTCGGCCATTTCTGGGACGGCCCTCGTAAGTGTACCAAAGCAATTGCGACTACTAGATATTTGATATAACATATAGTTGGGCCCGTTGAGTTTGAACACATTATAAAGTTTTAGTTCTGATTTTTAGAGGTATTCAACCACAGGTTGTCGTTTGAACCTACTTTATTTGGTTTAGCTAATCGTTAAACTTTTTAATATCAAACAGCTTCTCAAAAGTGCCTTTTCCTCGAACTTTTACTCGAATAATTGAATGTGACTTTTCAACAATTTTGAATTTGAGTTCCTAGGAAACATTTGAATAGTCCGATATGCTACACTCGTCCTTGATTTCACTTTAAAAGCATTGCGCTTGGCTAATGTTGGCTAGAGTTGAAGTAGAACGACAGAATAATGAGAATATCGTCACGTAAAGCAAAAGGTATACTAACACAAATCGATTAGCAATTAGCATATTAAGAGCTCGGTGAACAACTGAAGGGGATGTAAGGGACTATAAGTTTTAAAATGGTTGGCAGCTTCATAAATCCGGCATTGATAAGGACTTAAGTTAGGCCCATGTTAAAAAATTTAAATCTTTTTACGTTTTAAAACTCGTCAGTAAACTGAACCGAACCGTTTTGAATTGTGGCTTTCGGTTCGGTTCAGTTTTTGTAAAGACACAGCGGTTCGGCTTATCAGCTGAATTTAACGGTTCTGATCGGTTTGCATCCCTGGTAAGGATTAATTCTAACTGAGCATTTTATTTATAGAGCCTGCCAATCGGGTTATGACAAAATCACCCAGCTTCTAGTGGATGCCGGAGCCGATGGTCGTTCACATGCCGTCACAAAGTACTCCCCTCTCTATGCGGCCGTGCACAGTGGCCATTCAACCATTGCGCGCCTGATGTTGGATCGCTTTCCAGAGCTTATACAACAGCAAACGGTGGAGCGCTGGTTACCTTTACATGCGGCCTGCATCAATGGGCATATCAAGCTGCTGGAACTGCTGATTGGTTATCCGTATCCCGACTACCTCTATCAAACATATCGTGACGAGGCGGGCCAATGGGAGTGGCGTCTGCCTTTCGATGCCAATGCCCATGATGTGACGGGGCAGACTAGCCTCTATATAGCCAGCATATTGGGTAACAAGCAGCTGGTGGGTGTCTTGCTCAAGTGGCAGCTACAATGCCGTCGCACTTTGGGTGATTCACCGAGCACAGCGAGTACTCCCATTACTCCCACCAGGAAGCGCATTTCTTTTGGCATTCAAGCCATCATGTCCAAGTTGCACATATCAGGCGATTCGGACGAAGCCGGTTTGCAAGAGTCGCCGGAGGGTCAGCGTTGTCCCATACATGTCAATTTACTATGTGGAGCGGCCAGGGAGACGGCTCTGTTGGCGGCAGTACGTGGCGGTCATCTGGATGTGGTGCAATTATTGCTGCAACATGGCGCCAATCCTAATATAGTGGCCAAACCGGTAGAGGATCAGAATGATCCCAGATGCGAGGAGATTTATGGCCTCAGTAATATGCCCATTGCGGAGGCCTGCAAGCAGCGTTCGTTGGCCATGCTGGATCTGTTGCTCAAGTATGGGGCACGTGATGAGAATGGATCAGCAATTAGTTTGGCCATAGCCGGCGAGGATGAGGCCATTTTAAGTCGTCTGCTTGCGCGACGTGTGCATCCCGACTCGGATTATAAGATCAACAAGAAGGGTTTGCCCACACCGGTGGAAGTGAATGTATTTTTACCCTCCACCAGCAACATATCCTACAGCGCCATGTTTCCCAATGTGCCAACCATTGTGGATTGGCACAGCTTGGGCGTGAGTGTGCAATTGAATGTGGTAAGGCTGTCCTGGCTGGTCAGTGGAGTGTTGCAATTGAATCCGAAGCTGCAAACGCATCCCCGTCTCAATGAGGTGGCCCTGACTGCCATTACGCGCATAGATTTCTCTCATAATCTGCTCACCTGTATACCCCCGGAGCTGCTGCAACTGGTCAGCCTGAAGTAAGTCATCTTAAGACTAATTATTATTACATTCTTCTAATTTAAAATTTCAGCTTGATAGTATAAGTCTTATTTTTATTAGAAGCTGAAGGAGATACTCCTACCATTCCTCACTAAGATTATGGGTATATCCCACGTGGTGCTTGGCTCAAAGAAAGAGTAGTTTTCATCCCAAAGGCAGAGAAGAAAGACATTACTAACCACCAAGTCTTTCAGACCCATCAGCTTGACATTGTTTTTACTGAAAACGGTAGAAAATCTAGTGGATAATAGCATAAGTCGGGATTAACACGATGATGTAATCTTCAAAAAGTTTCTTTAGTAGGCGGCAAAATGAAAATTCTAGAACATAGAAACAAAAGGTATAGAATCTTACTTGATTCTCTCTCCTACTTAGACTGGATTAACACCAGGGCTCCCCAAAAAGTGAGGTTTTCTGTCTGTCTCTAACAAGCAGTGAAGCATTACTTCGGCAAGCATTCGGTGTGAATTGACGAATCCTAAAAACGAGAGGTTTTTCAAAAACATCAGTATATGAAAACTTTAAGAAGTTTGCTTCATCGACTAAGAAATACTCTTATAAAGGTGGCACTCCTCCAATCAACTCCGCAAGCATACAGAGCAGGCCGTTCAACCGACACGGTTCTTTATTAGCTTAAAAAGATACTCGAGAAAACTTTAAAAGATAAGGAACTTTCTGGGCATCGAGGGAGCATTCGACAACACAACCCATAGGAAGAGGAATAAGCCTAACAATAGGCAGATGAATAGATTTACTTTTACGATGCAGCGAGGCCTTTTAAGTTGAAGGTAAAAAGCCCATCACCCTAACCACAACCAGTGGATGCCTTCAGGGAGGAGTACTATCCCTATTGTTGTGGAGCCTACTTGTGGATGAACTTATAGAATGACTTGCGCCCCAGGGTATAAAAAGCTAGGAATAAGCAGATGATATTGTTATCCTTGCGAGAGGAAAATACATAGAAACCCTATGTGACATAGTTGGCCTCAATCTAAACCCTGCAGAAACCGTCATAGTACCGTTCACTTGAAAATAAAAACTCTGTATGTGGAATGGGGCCAATACGCCTATCCGGCGGTCTAAGACTGGCTAAGATTTGACAAGTACATAGAGTAAACAATCACCAAGTGACCTAGGGCACTATAAACATGCAGAAGCACAACCGGAAAATCGTGGAGCACGGCTCTACACATACTCCCGTGGCTATAACTCATGATGGTGAGATCGTGGCTCACGTATGGAGCTGCGACATCGTGTTCGTCACCGCGTTCCAGCTGCTTGGAGAAATAGCGTCTCCATTCCTCTAGTGCCATTTGCGGATCTGTGACCAGATTTCCGTGTTTGTCGTTGCACTGTGTGACTCCAGGCTTAAAATCTTCCGTTAGTTACCTATTATTTTGGTAGAATTTTCAACTTTCACTTAGCAAGCATGCGCATTTCCTTGTTCTTTTTTTACCCGTTACTCGTAGAGTAAAAAGGTTATTTTAAAGTCGTGCAAATGTATGTAACAGGCAGAAGGAAGCATCTCCGACCCCATAAAGTATATATATTCTCGATCAGCATCAACAGCCGAGTCGATATAGCCATGTCTGTCTGACCATCTGTCTGTATGAACACCTAAATCTCGGAGACTAGAAGAGCTAGAGCGACAAAATTTTGTATGTAGACTCCTATATTCTGTACGCAGATCAAGTTTATTTTAAATTTTGGCCACGCTGAATGGCTTACGTTAATCACAACGTGATTAATCTGGTTTGGCGTTAATTAATCAGGGGACTTCTAGGTCGTCTAATGGATGTCGCGAAGCTCAAACCTGGTACTACTAACAACATTATTCATTCCCGCAGCGAAATCTATTAGTCTCTCTCCATTACTGGATGTTAAATCGGCCGAAGGTCGGGCTAAAAACTACTTTTCTCCCGATTTTTGCGATAAAATCGCGTAGTACGATCTTAATGTCGTGATCGATAAGCGTTACAGGCGCTCATAGAATTCGATTTTTGTTGTCTTCTGTGCCCCACGCCCCGTGCGCACAGATAAGACCAATATTAAAATGATTTGCCTTTAGTCCAAATGCTGCTAGTCGCTGAAGCTAATGACAGAGCGACACAGTCTTGTGCTGACTACAAAGCCACATCCAAACTCGTGTTTCATATCCGATGTAGTAGATCTCCCAGGGAGCATTGTTTGATGATGTTCTCAACTTGTGCCCCTTACCAATCCATCGTATATCGTGAAGTACGATGCCGTCTCGAGGACTTCCACTAACTGGATATGAGCACCTTTTCTGTTGAGGGTGCGAACATTCCAGAAGCATATCTTTAAATTGTAGTCCTTGAAACGTTTGTGTTGGACGTCGTCGGGGGGATGGGGGTCGAGTTTTTTTTTAAGTTGGTAGCTAACAAGACCGACGCACCAACCCTATTTACCCCAGAGAGGGTTCGCCGCTTACGTTAGCTAGCAGCTTTGCGAATTCATCGCTCTGTTACCAGGGGCTAACAATAAGGAGGTGTGAGTGAGTTGAGAAGCTGTAAGCCAGGATAGCTCTGGATTCGCATTGTTTTCCTCGATAAATACGCTCCCATAACCTCATGAGTATTCCTGCCTTCCTAAAGAAGTTACTGTTACTTAGGGAGTTATTGTTGTAGTTAGTTTTAAGTTTATTGTAGAAGCCAGTTAGGATAATCCTTGGTCTAAACTTTACAAAAATTCCCTCTCCCTTTTAGATATCTTAATGTGGCTCAGAATAAAATCACCGAGTTGCCTCCGCCTTTGGAAGTTGGCAAGTCTGCTGCCTACAACTGTCCGGTGCTGGATGAGCTCTATCTGCAGGACAACCAGCTGACTAGTTTACCGGCTGCCATATTTCATTTGCCCGCCCTCACCATCTTGGACATCTCGAATAATAAACTGCAACAGTTACCCTTCGATGTATGGCGAGCCCCTAAACTGCGAGAGCTAAATGTGGCGTTTAATCTGCTTAAGGATCTGCCTGTACCGCCCATGCAAACCAGCGGCTCACTTTTAAGTTTGGATCGGCTGCAGTTGCAGTCTGTGGATGAACCCGTCTTAAACAAGCCGCGGGCCATGACCTCACGTACGCTGATCCATCGCAATCTTTGGTCTGCCACTCTAGAAATAGCCGACAATGATTTGAAATGGCAGCAAATAGAGCTGGGCCAGGATGGTCATTCTCCAACTTTGCCTGGACACGGTACCTCACAGTTGAGCAACTTGAATATAGCCAACAATCTGTTCACCAGCATACCGGCTGCCTTACCCTGCCTGGCGGTGAACCTAACCCGCTTAAATATCTCCTATAATAGCCTGCGTTCGATGGGTCATGTGACCAGCTATCCCGCCACTCTCAAGCAGTTGGACTTGAGTCACAATGAGATTTCATGTTGGCCCAGTTTGCCCCGCATCACCGAATCAGATCCCCATCTGTTGTGCTATAGTTATGTCCAGCTACCAGAGGGTATGGAGGAGCCCAGCTATAGGACGTCATCCTCGACCGCCTCCTCAACGTCCTCCTCATTCAGAGCCTCCGTTCTAAAAAGCGTCTGCCGGCACAGACGTCACTTGCGACTTGAAGCTTTGCGTACTCTTATACTGGCCGATAACCTGCTTACCCGCATTCAACTGTCCACGGATGATGCCTCTACACTGTTTAATGAGAGCGAGGATGCCGATTGGAGTGTGGTGGGTGTCAATAAATCCAAGGTGATTTTTCCCAATCTCTCCATGCTGGACATTACCAATAATTGTCTCAAGGAAATCCCCGCCTCCTTGCACGAACTCAGCAGTCTCTCGGTGCTGAACATCAGCGGAAATGTGAACATAACCGAGCTGCCTCCACATTTGGGCTTGCTCTCCAGGCTATGGAATCTGAATACACGTGGCTGTTTGCTGCAGGAGCCTTTGCGTTCCATGATCGAGAGCAAAAAGCACAAAACCATGGATATTGTGGGATATCTCAAGTCCATCTACGAGGATGCTCAGCCCTATGCGCGAATGAAACTGATGGTCGTGGGTGCAGCGGGCATAGGCAAGAGCACTCTGTTAGACCTGTTGCGTCAGGGTGCCGGATCTGGCTCCAGCTCAAGTACACATCGATCACGTGCCAGTGAGAACCACTGGGCCAAGAGAATGGGTCATGCGCGTAGCACCTCCCGCTCACACAGACACTCCTCGTCTTCCTATGGCTCGGGATCTAATTCAAATATCTCTACTGTGGGCGTGGATATAGGCACCTGGATATGTGAGAAGCGTAAGCGTTCTCCTGGCTATCATGGTCCTGTGGTTTTTCGCACTTGGGATTTTGGTGGACAGCGGGAATACTATTCAACCCATCAATACTTTCTATCCAAGCGTAGTCTCTATTTGGTTTTGTGGCGGATTAGCGATGCTGGCCACAAGGGTTTGGCTGATCTGCTGCAATGGCTAATCAATATACAAGCGCGTGCTCCCAATTCGCCAGTTATCATTGTTGGCACCCACTTCGATGCGGTGGGTGAGTCCATATCGGCTCAACAGGCGGAACAACTGCAGCAGCTGATACGTGAAAAATTTATAGCCATACCGGATGCCGAGAAAATTGGTCTTCCGCGTGTAATTGATTCCATAGAGATTAGTTGTCGGTAAGTACATAAACCGTTACCATCATTAAGTTAGAAGAAATAACAAATTTACTGAAATACGTACCTAAAAACTTTAGTTTAGCATAAAATAGCGTAAGGATGAAAGTAAGTTAAGGGTACCTAACCTTACAAAACGGCATAACGAATTAACATAATGAAATAACAATGAAATGCCGTAATGAAATAACATAATGAAATGAATTTACCGTAACGTAATTCCATTTAACTTAACCTAAGAAATTAACATAACTAAATAGTAATGAAATAACAGATTGAAATACGTAACGTAATGAAATGACGTAACAAAATAACTCAATGAAATGGCTACCTTACCTTCACTTAACTAAACGGAACCTAAACCTTACCTATCCTATCCTAAAAAAAGAACGTAATGAAATTACTTAATATACTGACTTAATGACAGTTCCTGGGACCCTAACAGGAGCGGTTCTGCCTGATTTTGAAGATTTTTATGCTTCAAAAGGATATCTGTAGTTCCTGCTTGCTTGGTGTGATCTTCGTCAGTTAGAGCCTAAAATCAACTTTCATATTCGGGAAGACATCAAAAATAGGGCGACTGACAAATGTATCACTCTAAATGGTCACAGTATTCCTCACAGAAAAAGCGATTAACCAGCCTGCGAATAGTAAAAATATTTATTAACTTCGCACATCAGTAAGCAATTCTCTAAACCTTTCGGCACTCGTACAAAATTCTGTTGGAATTTGGGCTGAGTCCAGAGTCTGGGATGCCACAATTTACTACAAGAATCACACCCTCCTGGCTGCCCAACTTTTTAGGAACACAAATAAGGAGCCAGAGTTGACCCACGAAGTGATCTAGTAACTGAACATAGCATTAAGTGAGCTGTAAGCTCTTCCCAGACAGTATCTTTCCCGCTCAGCATACCAACTTTATCTGCTGCCTTTGATTAAATTAGGACGCATGCGCTTAGGCATTCCCTGACATGGTGGGTGTTTTCAACAACGTTCTCCCAAAAGCCATAACCACTGCCTTGACAAATCAAAATGTCCGACTTATGCTTACCAGATGGACGATTAAGTCACAACTAAGAGATGCCTGTAGGTGATATGTCTTTTTCTGCTTTCTGGTTCTGCTAGATATTATCAATTTTGTCTAGTTTTTTGTTATGGTAATAACCTCCTTGGTCATCCTTAACATGGCGGGAAATGTGCCACGGGATTTCATGTTCGAAAAGACGTCTGTGCTACACCGTATGCTGGCAGGTGTAGTGAAGTTGACTTCCTCATTAGCCACTTCAGTGACCGTTCCGCAAACTGCGTAATGAGCGCCCATTAGTGCCATCAGTGCTTCCTCATGTTCAAAGCAGTTTCCCTCAATTTTACAGCAGATGTTTCTTTAGCTATATTCCTCATAGATGATTGCATCGTTCTTTTGCTTGACGTACCTGGGGAGTTCCGTTGATACGATGTGTCCCTATTCCACTATACAGTTTTAGAATCTCATTTCGCTCTTGAAGTTGGTTATAATACATCGAATAGAGTCTTGGATAGCATCTAATTATACTCTGCCCAGTTTGTGTTCCTGGGGCTTCAATAGACAGGTACCTACTTTTGGTCAAAATCAATGTCAATACGTATACATTTGTGGGCTTTTCGAGAACTCTTCAGTTTGACAGGCCCATGTTAAAAACCGATTTGTCGTTTGACGACGTGGTATCCAAATACGTAGGCTGGTCACCAACTCTTATCAAATTTACATTAGTGAAGAGATAGTCAAGAAGTTACTCACGTCTGTCATTTAAGTCGGGACTTTCCCAAACAATGTGATGGGCGCTAGTTTCTGTTCCTTAAAGCCTTATGGCCTCAGCTACCCCAGCTCTTAGCGACAGGATGCCACTAAGTCATTCCTTCAAGGGAATCTGCCGCTAGAACATTAGAAGCTTCGCTGATGCGACTTTGATTTTATAAGACTTGAATTGCAGAACACTCACTTTTATGAATTGCTGGCTTACTTTCACCGGACGGGTTGACCATTACGGTTAAGTCACATTACTCCGCCTCCTTTTTTTCTTCTAAGAGTATGTGGTTACGTGCCAGCGTCATCTGATCGGGTTCTGTTCTGTCTCCACCTGGCCTTCCTGCAGGCTGTGTACATTCTTATTCTCTGGTTGAGGCTTTTTAAAAGGCTGATACACGCCACCCAAGCCTAAGGACATCCTCCAGAATCTCGTAAGAGGAGTGTTGCTAGCATACTTCTAAATTCTGACTTCCAGTTAGGCAACCTCCCATTGCTCTTCCAATTGAGTCACATTATGTGTCAGGCACTCGAGCATTACACTCGATGATTGTCACCTCATTCATTTACCCAGCACCATCGAAAGTGGGCATGGGGGTATCAGAGGCTTCCATCATCAAGGAGAATTGTGACTGCACCTCGCAGTAGTCAATCCTATGTTCTGCCGTTCTTATCGTTGCGGTCTATGAGAGTTCATCGGTTCTTCCTAGTGCTTCTGAAGGAGGTTGCTGCCGCATGCAGTCTGTTGCGTAAGGCAAGGCTCTTCCTTGAGACGTGCTTCCTCCATCTTACTTTTAGCGTTCCTCGATTCTGCGTTCGGTCCAGAGCAACTTAGATTTCTCCACTTGGAAGAGATCGCTTTTGCAATAAGGCCGGGCTCTGCCTTATTCCTTTCTTTGTCCGCTTGGGCACTTTTCTTTTGAAATCTTTTGACATGCTTATAGACGCCGTACTCTTAAGATCCCAGGGTATATTTACTGCGGGACTCGTCCTGGACAGCTTAGACAAATTCGCGCTACTTTCTAAGTGGCTTATCAGGAAAAACCCTCCATCAACGATCATGGCGTAGAATCGTTCCTTTATGGGCCTAACTGATGAAGTCGGTTTCTCCCAAACTAATCTAACAATAAGCGCGAGTGAGACGGACAAAACGTACAATAAAGTCAGCAAATTCTATATCTCTTCCCATCATTTATCTTCCAGCACTTTGCACAACATTCATTTGCTGGCAAACATCATCTATGATACGGCCATGCAATTGCGCTCGCCTGGCTCCAAAGAGCCCATGTTGCTTCAAAAGATTCCTGCCAGCTATATTGCCTTAGAGGATATTGTGACTGTAATTGGCTGCAATATGCGCGCTTCTGGGCGTGATCCTGTGCTAGATGGTGAGCAATATCGACGGATGGTCACTGAGCAAATGCGTTTGCACAACTACAAAAGCTTTAGGGATGCCGCCGAGCTGCAACAGGCCACCACCTGGTGTCATGACAATGGTGTACTGTTGCACTACGATGATGCTACGCTCAGGGATTACTATTTTCTTGATCCGCAATGGCTTTGCGATATGTTGGCTCATGTGGTCACTGTGCGTGAGATTAATCCGTTTGCTCCCACGGGTGTGATGAAGTTGGATGATCTTCAGTTGCTTTTTCGCAGTGTACATGCCCAGGGCAATGGTAATCGTAGGTAGGTAGCAGCTTAACTAAATGGAAATGAAATTTTTAAAAGCCAATTTTGGTTTCATCCTCCAGCTATATTGTGAATTTGTTAAACAAATTCGAGGTGGCCTTGACCTGGGACTCGCGCACTCTGTTGATACCCTCCCTGCTGCCTCTACAAGAGGCAGCCACTCCCAATACCGGAACCGTTGTAAGACTCTCGCAGCGTTCGCGTGGCCGCCATGTGGGTTGTTCCGTTTCGCAGGAGTTGAATCTGAACAATCTCATCTATGAGCAACGTTCGGGACGTAACTGCTTGGTAAATGAGGGTCTAAGACGCATACTCCTGATGACATATTTTCCCTCTGGCTTTTGGTCACGTCTTATTACACGTATCTTGGCCGACGATCAGATTATTGAGGCCATCAGGAGCGTCTATTTGGCTGCGCAAGATGTGAGTTGGTTGTTAATATTCACCTAATTGCCCGAAACATAATCTATGTCTTACCATAGAAAAACTTGGACTTTGATTTGCGATCTTCCCTGGAACAGGATACGCAATGGAATCTTTGGCAAACCGGACTGGCCTTGTACTATGGACCCATTTTGATCTTTAAGATTTGGGAACTGCCTTTCCAAAGCACTGAACGAACCCAACCTTTTCGCTCTTCCAGCAACCGCTTCAAGCTGAAGCTGGATGGCATCTGGAGTGATGTGAATTTGAATTCCTCCAGCATACTAGAGGTCTATTTTCCTCTGCATCAGGTCAACATTTCCCAGGAGCTGGACAATGATGAACGGCAATTACTGGCTGAGCTACAGCCGCATATGTCACAGGTGGCCAAACTGTTGGCCTTGACTGTGGATCATATTGATTTGTTGCTGGAAGATTGGTATCCGGCTCTGGGCACACGTTTCGTGCATACGTCTGAGGGACGCTTCCTCATCACACGTTTGGTGTTGTGTCCACGCTGTCTTCGAAAGCTGCAGCTACAGCAAAACGCTGATCCTCCCGTGGAGCGAGACATACCCGGTATGGGCTGTAATCGGCCGAGTCGGAGTAGTAGGCGTGGTGGCGGTGCCTATTTTCTGCATGGCGTTGGTGATCCCGGCGAGGATGGTGCTCTAAATGTATTCTCTGCTTATCTAAATGCAACAGCCAGGCGGGAGAGACGTTCGGAGGACTCCCTGGGCGCCGGATCGGATGCGGACTCAGGTGTGGGTCCCGATTCGGCGGATTCCTCACGCAATACTTCGGTGGATGGGCATCCTTATCATCATCTGCCCGATAATTCAAATGTTTGCTATGCTTGGATGATCGAGGAGTGCATTCTGTCGGTGTATAACCAAAGTAAACTTAGCTGCCCTGTGCATTTGGAGCAGTCGATGGCCCAACTGGCTCCGGATGTTATCTTTGCGGACATACCGGAGAAACATACCATTGCCTCGGAGTGTCTTATCAAGGGATCACTGCTGGGTCGTGGAGCTTTTGGGTTTGTCTTCAAGGCCAGCTGCAAGTTGCGAGGAACTTTTAAGCCAGTGGCCATGAAAATGCTTCAGCCTGTGCCGCCTGGAGCTAGGGCCAAGGAGGTATGTTTTGCGATTGTTAACTAGACTATCTTTAAAAGAAATCTCTCCCTCTCTTCTTAGAGCGCCCTCATGGCCTACAAGGTGGCTGTTGGAAAGTGGGATCGTGATCCTTTGCAACACTCCTGCAAGGCTTACTGCACGGCACGTCAAGAGTTGGCCGTGCTGCTTACCCTCAAACATCCCAATATTGTCCCCTTGGTTGGGATCTGTATCAAACCACTGGCCCTGGTACTGGAGCTGGCTCCTCTAGGTGGCCTGGATGTTTTACTTCGTCAGTATCGGCGCTCTGGAGCTCATATGGGTCCCCATACCTTTCAATCTCTAGTCCTACAAGCAGCTCGAGCTATTGAGTATCTGCATCGCAGAAGAATCATTTACCGGGATCTCAAGTCGGAGAATGTGCTTGTCTGGGAGTTGCCGCAGCCCCATAGCGATGACAGTCCACGTAATCAGGTGCACATCAAGATAGCAGACTATGGCATCAGCAGACAAACAGCTCCTAGTGGAGCTAAGGGTTTTGGTGGTACTGAGGGCTTCATGGCACCCGAGATTATACGCTACAACGGGGAGGAAGAGTACACCGAGAAGGTGAGAAGGTCACCCGTTGAGTGCATTGCTAACTGTTTCCTTCCAGGTGGACTGCTTCTCCTTTGGCATGTTTATCTATGAGAACATTAGCTTGCGTCAGCCCTTCGAGGGGCATGAGTCCATCAAAGAGTGCATTCTGGAGGGCAGCCGCCCAGCTCTTACCCATCGAGAGACACAGTTTCCCACCTGCTGCCTGGATCTCATGGTTCTCTGCTGGCACGAACAGCCGCGACGTCGACCTACAGCCAGCCAAATCGTTTCCATACTCAGCGCTCCCGAATGCATACATTTGTTGGATGTGGTGGCGCTGCCACATAGCGAGAAGATTGTTTGTGGTCTCTTTCAGTACTCGTTAAGTGGAGGCGACGAGGAGCGATCAGGTCTAGAACTCTGGCTTCCAGCCTTTGGTTCTCGTATTGATATCATAGATGCCACTGCCAGCGGAAGTCTGTTACAGTGCAGTAGCATTAGTTGTGCTCCTCAGCCCCAAGTGACGCCTGCCAAGACCCCCGAGAGCGGCGGTTCATCCTCAAGAGCACGCTCTGCCCAGCGCGTACCCAAAGTTAATATGCTCTGCTGCTGCCTAATAGGCGAGGCTATCTGGATGGGTGATGTAACGGGCAATTTACATGCATACAGCATCCCTAGCTACGCACATTTATTCTCCTATATGCTCGATCCAGCGATTAAGTCAGCTGTGATAAGTCTAGTCTACATGGAGGGTATAGCTCGCGTTGCCGTGGGTCTACACAATGGACGCGTATTTCTGGTGGATGCCACCCAGGTGCCTAGTAATTGCGCCTTTGCTGAGGGATCGTTTGTGCTAACAGAGATTTGTTCTGGATTTGTACTGCATGCAGCTTGCTCAGCCTTTAACGATGGGTAAGTGGTAATTGTTTGGTCTCATAGAGTGATTAACGGATAAAATTATCTAGAAAAGCTCTAAAAATGAACGGAACACATTTCTCATCACGCCTATTTTGTGGAAGACAAATCTTTGGCTAGAAAAACTTCTTTTATATATGGATTGAACTAATATAATACTTTCTGATAGCATTCCTAGAACCTCTTGGTGGCATATGTACCACCACACGCCTTGTATGAAAATATGATCCAAGAAATTTACCTTAATTTTTACTAAACAGCTAAACTTCTACCTTTGCTATCTATCAATATTCATGATAGCCTTAACTCATTATAAAAAAATTATAAGTTTCATGGTTTTTAAGGACGTTGTCGAATCGCTGGAAGTAATCTTTCTTCATCACTTTCAATAGCTAGATTCTTTTCCGTTCGACGTGCTGTGACATTTCGGTGTCCTACCATGACATCTTCGTGGGATCGTTAAGAATATTGAACTGTAAATGATCATCGCACATTAAGGTTTACTTCTCAACACTTTTCCTTTGAAATAGCCCAAATAAAGATAGCAACCGAACGAAAAAAAGGCAATTGAAATTTGAAAATCAATTGGAAATAAAAAACAAATCAGAAAGAGCTTTTTAATGGAAAGTCTGCCTACCGCGCCACGTGTTGAACTGTAATTTGAATTGAACTGAAGAACGAAATGTGCGCCTGCAGCTCTACCTGTTGAGAATTTTACGGCTTTTCTTGTTTTCGAATCCTACGCGGAGCAATTACGAACAAACCGCAAAAGGGTTGGATCAACTTGCTCCAGTGCTTTTTAAGTTATTAGCATCCGAATCAAGCACGATCCATTTTTATATATAGAAGATAAATTCTCGAATAAAAATCATTAAGTATTCATACATTTGTATTCCCCTCCTCTTTAGCCACTACGAACTCTGGTGCGGTGAAATAGCCGGCAAAATCAATGTGTTTCCCTTGAACGAGTCTGGGGTTTGTGGCCATCAGGCTCTCTGCCACAGTGAGGAACCCAATCTGATTGAAGATGTCAAGGTGACTCGCCTCTGTAGCAGTGATAGATATGTCTTTAGTTGCCTCTATCCTGGCTGCATGGTCTACCAATGGAGCGTCACTTCGAAACGTATTGAGAACAAATTGGACTGCTCCAAGCTGTTGCCCTGTTCCGAATCTCTGCAGAGTATTGCCATTGATGAGCATGTCAGTCTGATCAAGTGTCAGATTTCGGCTTTGGCGGCGCACAACACAGAGTTGTATATAGGCACTACCTGGGGTTGTTTGATTGTGGCAGAATTGCAGACCCTGCGACCGATCAGCGTGTTTCGACCCTATGAGAATGAGGTAAGAAATTGAGCAGGATTTCCAGGTATGGGTGATTTGTTAAAGATGCTTTGTTTTTTTTACAGATTAAGGCGATCATAACGGTGCCCAATGCCAGTGTGCCGCTAATTGCCACCATTGGACGACGCTATCGCTCGCTGATCTCACGTTATGTGGACCTGTCTGACTCGTCCACCACTTCAGGCTCGACAGTCGGAACACCCACACATGGTGCTGCTAAATCTTTGCCACCCGTAGATGTGGATAATCACATACATTGCCTGCTATGGTGCACCAAGCATTGGAACTAATTTCGATCTCATTGACGAAATATTGTTAACATATTTATTAACTCCACTGACAAACTCACAAATTGTTAATTCCATTCCATTTCTGATAATAAACTTTTACATACTTAACTGTCCTGCCGTATGGAAGCCACTGACATGGACGACTGCCGGCTGCGCGAATAGATCGAGGCAGAGTTCTTAAGAACCCGTGTATAGTTATTAAAGTCAATAACAAACTGGAATTCCTCTTTGAGAGCCTCACTTAAAGGCACCTGAAATGCGAGATTTAACTTAATTTTCATTTAAATGGAAGAGAATGCAGCAAGAACCTACCCGATAGTGTCGAGCCTTTTTCATCACAAACAAGACCCAGCTAATAAGTCCATACAACAAGGCACTGCAACTGCCCACTAGAAGCACAAAAAATACACCCTCTAGGTTATTCATGTCCAAAGGTGTGGCATCCGGTGCATCCTCCTTGGTGGCGCAAATTCCAGTTCCCACTTCATTCCACCATTTGTTCTTCATCTTTTCCAGCACGCCCTGTTCTTGCAGCTCCAGCAGAGCATTGTTGAATTTATCGCGATGGGGCCAATCTAAAATATGAAGTAAAGGTGTAAGGGACTATCTACAAGAGGCAGCAGCAGCAAAGCAGCATTTGTACCCTCTTGCTCTCTTTAAGCTTGTTGCTTAAATGATTGATTCAAAAAGCTGAGAGCTGAGCCGTGTAGCTAGCCCAATAATCTATGATCCTTTCAACATTCCGCAACTTTCCCCACCCTTTTGTTGTACCCTAAAATTTTCTGTCTTCCGATTTCGAAACAATGAGCGAGCTTTTGCCAAATATAAGGTTTAAAACGCACTCTCTTGTTATGCCAACACATGCTGCTGAGTTGCTGCTGCCTTGCTTAGAATTTATTTACTTTTACGCATGGCTATACCATAGCCCTTCTCATCTAAGGCATCACCGATCTTTTTCAAATTGCATTCACGTTTCGTATTGTACTCAATGGAGGTGGATTCCATCAGAAAAGCATAGTGTGTATTGGTTTTTACACGATTCACTCCCTCCTGATTATCCTCGGTTAGATATTCCGGATGATTGGTCATGAACTCATTCATCTTCTTGTAACGTTCATCCTCCGATGTCTGTGAGACAAGAATATATAAAAAAACTGCTAAAACTTATGGCGGATACTAACCAAAAAGAAGTTTCTGGTAGAGCCTGTACGCTTGGCACCATAGATAACATCATTTATATTATTAGCCAGATCGTCTACACTATTGATCAAACTTTGGGGCTTTTCAATTGTCAGAAAGGCGGCCAAATTGGCAGTATACGAGGACACCACAATCAGTGTAAAGAACCACCAGAAACTGGCCACCGTGCGGGTTGATAAAGCTCTGCAAAGGAACTCAATGATTAAAGTAGAGAAATAAAAGAAGATCTTACTTGGGACCTATTTCCGAACCCTGTTGTAGAAGAGCTCCTGTGGTAAACCAAATTGAGTTGCCTATGGTAAATTGATTTTCCAGCTCCTCGGGTTCTTCTATGCAGGGATGGGGATTATCCCATTCGCTAGGCGATAGCCGACCCAATATAAAAAAGCTCAGGGAAACCCCTAAAAAGGAGGCTCCTAAGAACCACCACACATCTTCTGAGAACGGATCCATAAACGTGAAGAGTTCAGGTTTGGCCTTCTGAGGTTTCAAATAAAGTATGGCAATGCCTGAAAATGAAATTTACATATTAAAAAAATTTTACTTAAAAAACCTAAAACCTGCCCAAATTCATGAAGGGAATGGTGAAATCTATGGCTTCTTCACGCTCCGAAGTAATGGTTAAGTCCGTAATGGCCAGATCAGCTCGTCCCATCATAATTTCGCGCAGCATGCCCGTCGATTCATTCGAAGTCTTGTTATAAGAGCCATAGTCATTGCCGCCATTGATAAAGGTAAAGTTAAATCCCAGCTTATCGGCGAGCTCCTTAATAAGATCTACGCCATAGCCTTCATACTGGTTATTGCCCTCCAGTTGCTTGTAGGTCTCCACTAGTTGAGCATAGGGTTTGTTCTGTAATTGTAAAAGCAGCTTATTAAAAAGAAGAATTCATCAAAGCAATCATCACTTACCGGCACCGAAAGCAGCACTATGAACGTCTTATTGGCCAGCGAATTGTCAATGTTGTCGAACTGGGAAGTAGTGGGCGCCAGTCGTTGTGATCTAAACTCTCGTTGTTCATCCCAAGTGCCCACCTTAACAATGCCCGAAGGTTGCAGTTCTATAACATCCAAATGGTAGCCCTTGCGTATGTTTCCCTCAAAGTAAATGGGACCGGTCAGCAGGCGATCCGTTAGACGCAACTAGGGGAAGAACAAGAATATGATTAAATTTGTGTTTTAGAAAATTTCTAAAATATTGCTCAAACCGTTCGCATGTAGTTCTTAAAGGAAGAGCCATCATCACGCACACTTTCCGTGCGCTGCGAACAATTCTGGGCCACTGGCTTGAAGGGTAGATTCTTCAGAGTTTCGGCAAACAATTGCACTGCATCATAGGTGAGAGCCATTTCCACGGTAATGGGACAGGATCCTTTTGAAAGAAAAACATCATTATATTATAGTTATGGAGTAGTTTCTGAAACGTGCATGACTTGTGACGCTCTAGAATTAGTACGTCAGAGCGTTTAGAATTAGTCATAAGTACCCTATCGGCCAACCATGAAACATTCCTAAATCACAGGCGCAGTCACCATCACGAACCAGTTCCAGTTCACCGCAGTGTCATCACTAACCTACCCGCTCTAGTCACACAGTTCTGAGTTTCCGGGAAGCCACGATCGCTGCCAGATTTTAGGCGTACGGGAGTGCGGTTTGGACCGAGGAAGCGAGAGGTTGTGTGCGCGGAGTTTAAAGTCGAGGAAGAGAAGCGAAGTCGAAGCCGGCAAGGCGAACCACCGCCCACAGGAAAAACGTGGTAAGCTGGCCGTAGGGTTTCTGAAAAGGTGATCTTTACCTTTGTGAAAATAACTCTCGGTGCGGCATTTCCATTGACAACATGGCCCAGGTTTTCACCTTCCATGTGGCCCTACTAGCCCTAAGCATAGTTCTCAGTCTTCGACTCCCAGTATGCTTGCTAGGTCGTCACCTGTAGTATATTCGGCCCAGTTTCACTTGCCTTGGCAGACATTTCTAGTACACATGGTCCAGGTTTTCACCATTCATTTGGCTCCACTAGCCCTAAGCATAGTTCTCATTCTTCGTCTCCCAGTATGCTTGCCAGGTCGTCACCTGAAGCATATTCGACACAGTTTCACTTGCTCTGGCAGATATTCCCAGAGCACATGATCCAAGATTTCCTCATAAATAGACTATGCCTTCGCCTTCCGGGGATATTCCATGGTCATATTCTTCTCAAAAACCATTATGGAGCTTCCTTTCTACATTTGTAGTAAGATTTTGGGTCTGTCATCTGTCAGAGCAACCATTTTCTAACATTTCAACAAAAAAGCGGAATTATCCTACTACTGTCAACGAAAGTATTTGATTGCGGTCGTTTTAGAAGTAACTGTAGGATGATCCTCTGAATGTAAAGAACACAAAATACATAATATCTTTGCACAAGGAGTAATTTGTTCTTCTTTTCTTTTCTACTTTAACGTGCAGTTGGGTGCTCATTACTGGTTCTCTATCCACGATCAACCAGACCAGAATATCTATATAAACCCTGCAGTTCTACGTTGCTGTACTGAATTTTTTAAGGCTGAATTCAGACCTGAGCAGTAGAAATTTGTTCTCTTCTGTTTTGAGCCGAACTTGTTGAACCAGAACTTGTTTCCAACCAAAATATTAAATTTTTGATAAGCATTAAAAATCTGGAGCGCAATTTTCTTAAAAATTCTGGAAAGGGACTCAGCACCTGTGTTTTTAGATTCTCAGTTACTGGCCTAGTTTCTTGAATGAATTACAAAAGCAAGAAGATATAGATATTTAGCCTTACACACCCCAAAAACACATTTTCAAACAAAGCTTCTCTTGCTAAGCTTCTCCTTAATCTCTTGGCTTATGTGCTTCTAAATTTAGCACAAGAGAAAGGGACCTACAGTTTACCTACAGTCGTATTCGAACTGCAAAGTTTGAGAAACTTTTTTTACAGCTGGCGCCTACAGCTCATGTGAGTGACCGGTCATATAAAATGATCGAACCTGGAATTTCGGAACATAAGCCCTTGGTTAACTGGAGCTCCGTCAAATTTGCTTGGGGTTTCAGCCCTGTTGCAACACGAACATGTCGTGTTGACTCGTGCATGTTCGTGTCATAAAAAAATCTAGTCTTAAAACATGACTTTACCATTTCGAAACTCATCCTGATCGTGGGTGTATCCTAGCTTCAGTAGTAATTCCTTGACCGCCATTTTCTCGGGTGAGAATAGACGAAATGCTGTAATATTGGCCTCACTATATTTGTACTCCTCCAAATCAAAAAAATGGAAATCCAAATTTCCAATTATATAATTATAATCCTCATTGATAATGCCCACTTGTTGAGCCTACAGGAGAAAGGGAAAAATTAGATAAAATGGCTTTGGTGTAGACTTTTCAAACTCACTTGATTCAAAAACTCTGGCATGGTATCACTGGAACCCACCACAACGATCTGGTTATCCATGGATTTGCGTACGCGTCTTAATATCTGTTTATAGTTGCCATTCAATTGCATGTCGTAGCGTAAGACTGTGACTATGGGTCCATTCATGCCAAATAAGGTGGTAAGCTCATTCAAGATGTTCAGATACTCCGCTGAAAAGAGTATAAAACTAACAAAAAAAAATAGGGGAAGTTAACTTCGGTTCGGCCGAAGTTTTGTATACCCTTGCAGCTTCCATTGAAAATAAAGATTTTCTAACTAAGACTACTTTTTGGACCTTACTTTTCTATGGGATCTATACTATACAGATGTCTGATTTCGACCAAACTTGGTGAAATCATGGAAAGCATAATACACTGTTAATTACGAAATTTGGAGGCGATCCCATTTAAAACCAAAAAATTTTTCTAGCTCGAACGTCTTTCTCGACCGATCATTCATACTGCAGCTATATGCTATAGTCATCCGATTTTGATAAGACTTTGTAGAAATGTGTTAAAGTATATAAAATAAGAATATTCCAATAGGGCGTTTTCATTAAAAACAAAAAAGTTTTCCTCACACGAACTAGTTTTTCGACCGATCGTTCCTATGGGAGCTATATGCTATAGTCATCCGATTTCGACCAAACTTTGAAGAATTGTGTAAAAGTATATAAAATAAGTGTATGCCAATGATTGGGACGTTTTCATTAAAAACAAAAAAGTTTTTCTCACTAGAACTAGTTTTTCGACCGATCGTTCCTAAATGCCTATAAGCTATAGTCATCCGATTTCGACCAAACTTTGTAGAATTGTGTAAAAGTATATAAAATAAGTGTATGCCAATGATAATGTCGTTTTCATCAAAAACAAAAAGTTTTTCTCACTAGTTCTAGTTTTTCGACTGATCGTTCCTATGGCAGCTATATGCAATAGTCATCCGATTTCGACCAAATTTGGTGAAATCATGGAAAAACATAGTAAACTAAGAAATACGACGTTTCAGTTAAAAACAAAAAAGTTTTTCTCACTAAAACTAGTTTTTCGACCGATCGTTCCTATGGCAGCTATATGCTATAGTCATCCGATCCGGCCGGTTCCGACAAATGTGCAGCGTATTTGTACCAAAAGACTTCGTGCAAAGTTTTGTGAGGATAGCGTTAAAACTGTCGGAGGAGATAGCATAGAAACAGACAGACGGACAGACGGACTGACGGACAGACGGACAAGGCTAAATGAACTCAGCTCGTCATGCTGATCAAGAATATACATACTTTATGTGGTCGGAGATGCTTCCTTCAATGCGTTACAAACATCCACACAATTTTATAATACCCTCTGCAAGGGTATAAAAACCGGATTCACCCCGTTAAAACTCACCCGACTCATAGAGAAAAATAAAACGCGACCAGTTAAATGCAGTTATAAGGCTGTAAAGCGCTTTGGCCAAGTCCGTCGGATGTGGGTGAAGATTAAATCCTTCAGCATATTCACTCATGTACGAATAGATGTGCGGTATATCCATGGCATCACAAATGGACATCAGATGTACAGCCGTGTGCCGTGAGGAGGGTCCAAAAACACCAGCTATGCCCGTCTGCATTTAATTATGGGAATTCTTAAATTTTGACTTCAACCTGGCGACTGTGCACTTACCTCCAACATTCTGCATAGCCTGCCATAACTCTGATAGGCATCACCGTAGTTAACCTCCGCCTTCAGGGATGTCAGTGATGTACCCAACTCCTGATTTGCCACCTCAACGGCATGATCAAACACTATATTCATTTCTTCCGTGTGCTGATCGGTGAGTAGGCCTAAAAATACACAATTTCACATCTCTTGCCGGTTTGTTTGTAAACAATAACTTGACCTTATGGCATTTTAGTGATCTGTTTCGTTCGGTTGCATATCCAAAACAAACAAATACTAAAATACTCGTAAATGAGCTTTCGGTGTTGATGGAACGAACAGCATGTTCTTCTCTTTATGAGAATATAAAAATAAATCGCGCGTTGCAAACAATTTCTTTGGAAATAACTGAAAAAAGCTGCTCACGCGACACACTTTTTCCGAATTATTCTCGAAAATACTTACCAATTGGTACACTGCCCAAGTTTTGATAGCTATCGTATCCACCATAATTGTCAAATTGTGCATGCAGAAGTGAAAATTGTATCAAAATAATTACAAATGAAATTAAAATGGGTTTTCTCAGCATTTTTTAATGGGTTTAAAATAAAAACATTTAGAAAAAAATCTATGGTTCTTCCTCACTCGCCAAGCAAAAAGCCACAACTGGGCGAATGCTTCCAAAATGTCAATTTGGAAATCATATTTTGAGTGAAAGTTTTTAAAAAGCTTTTTCATTAAGTTTATTTTCCAATTCAATCCTCGGCCGGGAGATTGTCTTCCGAATCCGTTTCGAGAGACTCTATAGACTGTGAGGAGTTGCGGCTGCGGGAGTACACAGACTGTGCACTCTTTAGAGCTCGTTCATTTTCCGCAAAACTGATAACAATTTTAAACTCCTCCACCAACGCGTCACAGAAGGGCACCTGCAATGGAAGGGAAGACTTTTTTTTATGAGAAATCACCGCCTACTCAGTTGTGCACATACCTCATAAAATTTAGCTTTCTTGAAAACAAATATACACCAGTACATAACGGACAAAACAAGAGAAAGTAATGAACCAATGGCTAAAACCGCATATATGCCACTGAGATTATCCACGCCCAACTCAGAGGGACCATCATCGTCGCTCTTTGCCTATAAGTAGGATAAAAGTGCGGTAAGAAAAATTAAAAAATAAAAATTCTTATTTAACTTGATAAATCCTTTATAAGCCAATAAATATCGAATACACTTTACATCATTTTAAGAACCTTCATAACTAAATAAGTGTAATGAGTGCACTATGCTCTGGGTTAGACTTTAAATTGAAGAATTTAAATTAAGTTTAATGGGCTTAATGATTTTCAGACGTGATCCTATACAATACCATTCCTTTTTTGCCATATGGAACTTATTCTTAAATGACATATTATTCTGCTGTTCTACTGTACTACATTGGATCTCACAATCGTACTTATGTGGCTGCCAAGGGAGAGATGTATCTCAAGGCTAGATATGACCTATGAACTCAAGGCACTCCAACGCATATTCTGCATATTCTCCAGATTCGACTAATTTCAAGACAACAGCGCAGGTCCTACTTTTATGAAAGCTGCTCTGGAAAAGGCTTTAGACTTTGAAAAGCAAACTGGCAAGAAACACTCTGTCAAACGTCGGTTTCACATCCAGGAACAAGTACCAATTATCTTAGACACCGAGAAAAGGAGACCATTTCGGCCTAACGGATCATTACAGTTTCCCTGACATTCATGTTACTTTATTGTGATTTTTAATTGATCCATATTTCAATACCAAGACTATCGTGATCTGCTTATAGAATTCTTTGTTTTTAAGCATAAATTTAAACCGTTATCAAATAAGTGTAAACATTGTTGAAGCAGAAAAGGCTTTAATTTTTGTAGATACGAGATTTAATGGTTTCCTGTTGATATCAAGCATTAACTGGCATCGCATTTGGTCAAAATCTACAATATATATATAAACGGATCGTGATTTGTTCGATTGCTTAGAACTTAAAAACGACTGGACCAAACAGGATACTTTCTTCTGCGGGTTTGTTAGTTAGTGCTATGAAAAGGCTTAGGAAAAACGAAAAGTCGGAAAATTCTCAACAACATTTCGTTCTTCAGTAGCTTACCATATTTTCTCTCTGATTTTTTTTTCCAAATTTCAGTTGCATCTTTTACGTTCGCTTGCATTCTTTATTTGGGCTATTTTAAAGGATGTGAAAACTTTATGTGCGAGCTATACAAAGTGATGATCTTTTAATTTTTTTTATTAATGGCCCCAAAGGGCCAAAGCCGAGCTTCTCTCAATCTCTTGGCTTGTGCGCTTCTAATTTTCGCACAAGAGAAAGGGACTTACAGTTTAACTCCGAATCCAAACGGCAGTTTGAGAGGCTTTTGCTTGGCTAATTACTACAAAGCTGGCGCCAACAGCTGAGAGGGGTGACCGGGTGTAAAGTTAATTCAAAGAAAAAACATTTCATTAGATGTTCCGTGGCGGGATCGAACCCACGACCACTTGCTCAGCGTTCGCGCACACTAGCCGCTGAGCCACCCGGCCACATGATCATTAAAAGTTCAAAATTTGTTAAGATTCCAAGACGAGGTCATGGTTGTGGTTCTCAGAATGCAAAGCGACAACGAAATATGGCAGCACGTCGAGCAGAAGAGGAACGTGCTATTGAAAGGGAATCAGCTCAAAGAGAGCAACAAAGCAAGAACGATTGAGTAGAAAAATATAGGGGAAAGTTAACTTTGGCTCGGCTGATGTTTTGTATACCCTTGCAGTTTGTTTTTCTAAATAAGATTACTTTTCGGACCTTACTTTTCTATGGAAGCTATACTATACAGATGTCCGATCTCAACCAAATTTAGTGGAATCTTGGAAAAGCATAACAAACTAACATGTATATTTTTGAAGGCGATTCCATTTAAAACAAAATAGTTTTTCACACTAGAACTTCTTTGTCGCCCGATCATTCATACTGCAGCTATGTGCTAAAGTCATCCGATTTGATCAAAACTTTGTAGAATTATGAAAAATTATATAAAATAAATATATGCCAACGTAAGGGAAGTTTCTATTGATAGCAAAAAAGTTTTTCTCACAAGAACTAGTTTTTCGACCGATCGTTCCGGAGCTATATGCTATAGTCAACCAATTTTCACCAAAATTTGTAGAATTGTGTGGGAGCATATAAAATAAATACATGCTAGTTCTAAGGACATTTCCATTGAAAACAAAAAAGTTTTTTTAGCTAAGACTACTTTTCAGACTCTACTTTTCTATGACAGCTATACTAAGTATATATATGTCCGATTTCGACCAAATTTGGTGGAATCATGAAAAAGCATTGTTATCTAAGAAATACAAAGTTTGGAGGCGTTTCCATTTGAAAACAAAAAAGTTTTTCTCACTAAAACTAGTTGTTCGACCGATCGTTCCTATGACAGCTATATGCTATTGTCATCGGATCCGGCCGGTTCCGACAAATGTGCAGCGTATTTGTACCAAAAGATTTCGTGCAAAGTTTGGTGAAGATAGCTTTCAAGCTGACGGAGGAGATGGCAAAAAACAGACAGACGGACGGACGGACATGGCACTTCGAAAAGTAAAATAAGGCCCGCGGGCATCATTTCACTTTCCAAAGTGAAATAACACTCGCGAGCTTTATTTCACTTTTTGGAGTGGCGTTATTTCACTTTTGAAAGTGAAATAATGCCCGCGGGCGGTATTTCTCGTTCATTGGTGGCATTATTTCTCCTTTGTGACTATAAGGAATATATTAATGAACTGAACGAGAGCGTAAGATGGGCGGACAGGGCGATATCTCCTTTTAAAAAGTGAAATAAAGCCAAGCGGGAGTTATTTCACTTTTGACATTAAGAAGAAAATGATAAGTAAACAGGTTTTTTTTTTAAGGAAAAGGAAAAAAAAGATGAGTAAAACAAAAGCGAAACAGTTGCATTCGTCTAGGTGACAGTTGACTAAACATCCTTATATCGAATATCTTCCATCAATTTATAAAGCCCGGCGCTTTCGAAAGCTGGTTTTAAATCTCCAACTAGAATTCCTTTAACAATTTTTTTGAGGGAAAGAAAAAACATTTATATCCTTCAATTAAGTTTGCCACACTAAGGTCATCTGGTCACTTTGACTATCAACACTTTCAGAATCGAATTAAAGTGAGTGAACTTAAAAAATTGTTTAGGACATACTGTTAGTAGTATGGCCATTAAGGTTTACTTCTATAAATTTTAAAAGACCTATATAATCTAAATGGTTCCATGTCTATTGATCACAATAATGGATCTTATACATAGAAACGTTGCTATGCGGCTTACTGTTCAAAGTAGCGCCGCAGGCAAAATTTTTTTTTAAAAATCTTGCGATTTTTAAAAAAATTTTTTTAATTCAACACAATACCAATTTAAGAAAAAACGGTATTGCAGACTTTCGTTCACAAGAATTCATGATTTCGTTACGCTTATAACGGATGTTTTTGTCTGTGATATGAAGATCAGTGGGAGGTCGATGCATCTTAAGAAATCAGCGGATCTTTTATTAATTAGTTACTTTTTTATGACAGTCAAATTCTACGAGTTTTTAGAAAAAAAGGAATATATCACCCGTGGGCGTTATTTCACTCCTAAAAGTGAAATAAAGCCCGCGGGCTTTATTTCACACTCATTAGTGGCGTTATTTCACTTTTGAAAGTGAAATAAGGCCCGCGGGCTTTATTTCACTTTTAGGGGTGAAATAACGCCCGGGGGCTTTATTTCACCTGGCGTTATTTCATGCCCCCCATTAAACGTATTGCCTTTTGATATAAGCCAATCATTCCAAACAGATTTCTGTCGATTGTTGGCATTGCAATGAAGATAAATTTGAGAAAGAAACTCCCTTTACAGTTTTCTGTAAAGCTTCAGCTATGGATTTCGGACAGATGTTTTAGAAGTCGTTTATAATAGAGCTATCTAAAAACAAGTTTTGAACCGAACTTGTTTTAAGCCCGGAATTCCGATTTTTTATACTCTGTACCAGAGGTACACAGAGTATATTCAGTTTGTGCAAAAGTATGTAACAGACTAAAGGAAGCATCTCCGATCCTATAAAGTATATATACTCTTGATCAGCATCAACAGCCGAGTCGATCTAGCCATGTCCATCCGTCTGTCTCTCTGTCCGTCTGTCCTTATGAACAAACAGATCTCAGAAATGGTAAGAGATAGAGATTTGACATGTATGGGACATATGCTTCTTATACTTGCAGGCAGATCAAGTTTATTTTCAATTTTCGCCACGCCCCCTCCCGCCCACGCGAATTGGAAAAAAACATTATATCTCCCACAGTTTTATAGATAGAATTCATTCCTTCTGGACATATTTAGTAATCAGGATTATTTATCGATCCGCCAAAGGAATGGTAAAGATCGGATAAACGGTTGTCGAGCTATAAGGAAAACAAACAATTATGGGCAGCACCGATCGCAACGGTGAGGGGCAGCACTTCACAGGTACAGAGTTTTTAATAGTCAGGCTTGACCGACTTTCTTTCTTGTTTTAAACATAAAAGCATACCCTGAACTTGTTTCGCACCTTAAATTTCGGTTCAACAAAAATTATAGACAAAGAAAAACTGTAACCTACTATGACTTCTGTTATCTCGGTCGGTTTTGTGCAACTGAGTCTTAAAGTCGGCAGAAAAGTTTAATAAAAAACCTTTATAAAGGTTCAGAATTACTTATGAAGTCCCCACTCATTAAAGCCTCTGCTTTTTAAGATCACATGAATATTCCATGTGTTCTGAAATTCGCGTCCGATCAAAAAACGACCTTATTCTCATACGATTTGTGTCGATAAAATTGATTACTAAATTAATTGAAACCTTTTTGTTTATTTAATTGATATTGTGAAAAGCATGGGTTGAACCAAGGTTCGTATCAAAACCTTCGCCCAAAACCTCGAACCTCAAATTTCCTTACCTTAACAATTGGTAAATTTTGGTTTGAACCCGCAGCCGGAGCTCCGAAAATACTTTTTTGCTTGCAGCCCTGGCTTATACATAGATTTTTTTTGGGTTATTTCGGGACCAAAAAAATTATCACAGCGTAATAAATAAAAATCTATGCTTGAAAGTTAACTTGAAGCCACGACCTCGTCATTTTAGGGCATTGGTCTTGCCCTCTGCACCACCGGGCTTTTTTCATTCGAGTACTTAGCACTCATTTGCCGCACTATCATGCGTGTGGTCTGTGGTGGCATACATTATGTTCGGTTCATGAGACCCATAACATTTCTTGATTCAAATATTATTCATAACCATAGCATATTCAATTTTTTTAGCTCACTCAGGTATAGAAGTTACAAAACGAATCAACTCACGCTGCAGACACCGGCACCAATTTCATTCCACCATTTGTTTTTGAGTCTGGCTAAGACACCCTGCTCCTGCAGCTCCAACAGTGCGTTGTTGAATTTATCACGATATGGCCAATCTGATAACAATTGTATTAATTCAAAAAACTTGATAATATCTATATTTCTTTTCGCTTACTTTTAACCATAGCTATGCCGTAGCCTTTTTCATCAAGTGGATCGCCAATTTTGGTTAAATTGCACTCCCTCACCGTATTAAACTCAATAGAGGTGGATTCCATCAAAAAAGCATATTTGGTACCAGCCTTTACCTTATCCACGCCATCCTGATTGTTATCCATTAACATCTCTGGATGATTGGCCATATACTCATTCATTTTCATATAAATTGGTTCCTCGGAAGTCTGCAGGATCATTAATCTCAAGTTTCATAGGAAGGTCTCTTTTTTTTTGACTTACCAAAAAGAAATTCCTTGTAGATCCCGTGCGTTTAGCTCCATACTGTACGTCATCTATATTGTCGGCCAAATCTTCGACGCTGTTAATTTGACTAGTGGGATTCTCGATGGTAAGAAAAGCAGCCAAGTTGGCGGTATATGAAGAGACCATGATCAAAGTGAAGAACCACCAAATGGAAGATATTGTGCGGGTGCTGAGTGCTCTGTGAATATATGTGATAGTCTACTTCAAAGTAAGCCCTTATCAAAATTCGTTGTTATATCGTACTTGGGAGCAATTTCGGAGCCCTGTTGCAATAGGGCTCCCGTGGTAAACCATAGGGAATTGTTAATTGTAAATTGATTCTCCAGCTCTTCTGGCTCTTCAATGCAGGGAAATGGATTATCCCATTCGGTGGGCGACAGACGACCTAAAATAAATAAGCACAAAGAGACACCCACATACGCCAAGCCCAGATAAAACCATACTTCCTTTGAGAAAGGCTCCATGAAGGAGAATAGCGCAGGCGGCGCTTTTTGTGGCTTAACATAGAGAATGGCTATACCTAAATATATTAAGGAGTATTAGTTATAATACATATTTTAACATAAATTGGAAAGTTGAATAAGTTCTCGTTGTTATATTTGATAATGAATAACTAAAGCATTGTTTAGAGATGTAGAAGAGTCAAATGATCTCAGCACGACACTAAATAAATTCAAATTACTCTAACGAACACGCTCCTCTTACAAACAAATTAAACGCCTTTCAAAAGACAGAAAAAAATAACTTTTTATATTTTAAGATCGGTTAATAAATGGCAGAGTTATAAAGGTTATAAAATGTTGATAAGTTTACGGTAATGTTAATGCTCTGTTAATTAACGTAAGGTAACGCTGTTAAACATTAATTTCCCTGAGTAACGGGTATATCAAAGTCGGGCAGTTATGGTTTCATACTATACTTTTCCTATTCACTCACTGTTAGAGGCCAAAAGTCAATCCAAATTGAAGGACCTTTTTTCAATAAAAGGTGCCAAATAAGTATCCAATTGAGGAAAATGGTGCTTTCGCGATTTTGGTCTCGGTGGAACTTGCGATGGAAATGCCCATATCTCAATTTCAATATATTCTTTAAACTTAATTCATTATCATTAAACGAACCAATATCTTGGTGAGCTAAGGAGTTTAGTATTCAAGTTGCAGAAATGTAATTTTATACTACGGTTGTTAGCCATGACGTGAATTGTCGCTTGTGGTCTTAAAACACGAGCAAATCGTGGTAAGTAATACGTTTTTTGATTATCATTAAGTTAAGTTTTTGGGTTATCTTTAGCTAGATAAGTCCATCTAACTACAAGACTCCATCTAACAAACTAAATTTTTCATATATGAAAGTTTTCTTGCCTTTATTTCGAATATAATATTCGGGCCAAATATACGTTAACCACTGAACAACATGAACAAATAATACAACAAGTGCGACATTTTCACATCACATGCGACATTGCTTTTCAATTATAGTTTTCTCAAAACTTCACTTAGAAGAAAAAACCGATAATTTTGTACTGGAATTAAGTACAAACGATGTCGATTGTACGGTAAGTACGAAAATACTTGTTCCAAGTACAAAGATCTTGGATCAAGTAAGATTTTTCAATCCCAAAATATTTGTTTTAAAACTGTTTTTGATCATACTTTTTGGTTGTAACGCCCTTAAGCCAAGCCCGATCATCTCTCAAAATAAGTCCAAAATGATTTTGCTCAAATTCCAGTAATTTCTAATGTCAACCCAAAATCATTATAGAAAGAAAAAATGACAATTTCAAACAAGTACAAAATGTTCTTGGCCTGAGACCATTCCAAAAGTTCTCCTAAAACGAGTTATTTATATTGAACCACAGAAGGCTGAATATATCCAAGGGCCATAAATGAACCTCTTTGGGAGAACTATTGTAGGTCAGAAATCAATCCTCACTCCATAACAAAAGAGTTAGAATCTGTATTATGATTTCTGTCGTAATCGGAGGTGACTCAGAAATCTCTAGAGATCTTTATTGTGCAGAAGTTCGTAATAGAGAAGTTTGACTGTATTATGATTTCTGTCGTAATCGGGGGTGACTCAGAAATCTTTAGAGATTTTGCAGTCGGTTGGTTTACAAATCTCTCAAATAATCCGTCTGTGCCACAGAACTTCGAAAGATTTCGTTTTCTTTTTCGAAAGTCGACCTAAAAAGTGCGTGTATAAGGTTCGTGAAGTCGCTTTTGGTTGATTTGTGAAGGTTTGTGTATTGGTTGGTTTTCCAAAATCTCCCAACAAAATACGAGAGTTTTGACAGAAATTTCTGTGGCACCTGTGTAACCCCCGAACGTCACTTTTCGTACACTTTGAAAATTGAATTCCTATAAATCATTTGAGAATCTTTAAGATCCTTATAGGAATCTCCAAAACTTTTGAAGTCGGACTTGTAGGATTCGTCTGTAAGTTCTAGGGATCTCGAAAACGGAGAATGTCAGCAAGAAGGATCAGCATTTCTGTTTACCAGCTGGAAAAAGCGGTTCGGTTCAAAACCGGTTCGGTTCAGAACCGGTGTGCATCCCTAGTATAAGCCGGGTGTGGCTCAGCGGCCAGTGTGCAGGAGGTCTTGGGTAGGATCACGGCTCGGAACATCTAATGAAGCTACTGTTGACGACAGCTTTGCCGTTCGGATTCGGCGTTAAACTGTAGGTAGGTGTGCGAAAATCAGAAGCGCACAAGCCAAGAGATTGAGAGGAGCTCGACTTTGGCCCTTTGGGGCTGTGTCAAGCCATTTAAAAAAAAAAACTACATCCATTAGAATTTTAAGGAAATCTTTGCTCAAAAGGATTAATGAATTCGTTCACCGACTTAATATTTTTCACTTTTCCATTGTTTTCTATCTCCTTAGCTAAGGATTCCAGTTCTTGTATTTTAACTGGAATATTTATTTATTTTATTTTAAAATTGTCCAAATGCTGGTAACGCATAGAAGAAAGCATCTCCGACCACAAAAAGTATATATATTCTTGATCAGCATGACGAGCTGAGTTCATTTAGCCATGTTCGTCTGTCCGTCCTTCTATGATATCTCCCCTGTAAGTTTTAAAGATATCTTGACCAAACTTTTCACGAAATCATTTGGTACAAATACGCTGCATATTAGTCGGAGACGGCTAGATCGGATGACCATAGCATATAGCTGTCATAGAAACGATCGAAAAACTAGTTTTACTGAGAAAAATAGAGGAAAGTTAACTTCGGCTCGGCCGAAGTTTTGTATACCCTTGCAGCTTCCATTGAAAACAAAAAATTTTTTCAAACTAAGACAACTTTTTGGACCTTACTTTTCTCTGAGACCTATACTATATAGATGTCTGATTTCGACCAAACTTAGTGAAATCATGGAAAAGCATAATACACTGTTAATTACGAAATTTGGAGGCGATCCCATTTAAAACAAAAAAGTTTTTCGCACTAGAACTTCTTTTTCGACCGATCATTCATACTGCAGTTATATGCTATAGTCATCCGATTTTGATAAAACTTTGTAGAAATATGTTTAAGTATATAAAATAAGAATATGCCAATAAAAAGGACATTTCATTAAAAACCAAAAAAAGTTTTCCTCACTCGAACTAGTTTTTCGACTGATCGTTCCTATGGGAGCTATATGCTATAGTCATCCGATTTCGACCAAACTTTGTAGAATTGTGTATAAGTATATAAAATAAGTGTATGCCAATGATAAGAACGTTTTCATAAAAAACAAAAAAGTTTTTCTCACTAGAACTAGTTTTTCGACCGATCGTTCCTATGGGAGCTATATGCGACCAAACTTAGTGAAATCATGGGAAAGAATAGTAGTCGGACATATATATAGTATAACTCCCATAAAAAATTAAGGTCTGAAAAGGAGTTTTAGTAAGAAAAACTTTTGTATTTTCAATGAAAACGTCCTTTAAATTAGCATTTATTTATTGATTATGCTCTTACACTATTCTACAAAGTTTTGTCAAAATCGGTTGACTATAGCGTATAGCTGCAGTACTGACGGTCGGTCGGTGAGTAAAACTTATTGGTTTTCAATGCAATCATCTTTAAACTGGCCAGATATTAATATTAACTGCATTAGCACAATTGGAGAAATATATCGAATAGCTGTCATATAAAAATCTAATCACAGAAGAGGCGTCATCTATTGGTCAGCAGTATAAGAACATTTCATAAAAAAGAATGCTATCATTCATAAGATCCTTTTGACGATTATACGATTCCTTTGTAGCCCTGGTTAAAATAGTAGGTCGTTTTAAAGCAGGAAGAGAATCTTTCGAGTTGATTACTCGGCTGAGATTATTGTAGTCAGGACAGAGGACATAAAATGGTTAATGCAAGGCTTAGTTAGTAACACGGGTAAGATACGGGTTCGTCTAAAAGAAAAATTGAGATTAATCATTAATCAATACTTTTAGCAAACATAACTCTACGGAAAGTTAAAAAGGATTTGTTATTAAAGGGTTAAAAAAGTATATTAGAGTAAGATTGAAAACTGAGAAACGAAATCATTACGGTAAATGTTAAACGTAGTTTTACATCATTGGCGCACATAAGCACACGAGAGAGAGCCACTAATTGTGGTCGATCATGGATGAAGAGATGCTAAGAAAACCGAAAACTTATTCAAAACTTCCCAAATCTAATACTTCAACCAAAGCCTCTAGAAACACAAAAGATGCATAAAGACCATACAAGTGATTGTTCTTAGAGTTGCTTTTTTGGAAGCTTTTTTTTCTGGAGTCGATTGAAATCTTCGAAAAATGAGTGCTCGTACATGATTATTGGTGTTACACATCTTTGTTTTTCAAAAGTCTTTGCCTCAACTTTACCCAGATTCATAAACGGAATAGAAAAGTCAATGACTTCTTCGCGTTCTGATGTTATGGTCAGATCTGTGATGGCCAAATCAGCTCTCTGTCATAAGTTTTGGGTTAGGAATTACATCTTTCTAGTATATACAATTTTTAGTATACTTACCCCTTCGACAATTTCCTTAAGCATTCCAGTGGTAGTGTTTGTAGTCTTATTAAATGAGCCATAATCGTTGCCTCCATCCTGGAAGGTAAAGTTAAAGCCCAATTTATCGGCCAGCTCTTTTATGAGATCCACACCATATCCCTGATACTGGTTGTTGCCTACCAGGGTGTCAATGCTATCCACCAGGCTGGCATAGGGTTTTGTCTGAAATGGCAAAATCTCTTTAGATCTGGAGGAGTACAGCTTTGCTCTCAGGTAAACTTACTGCCACAGATATGAGCACCTTGAATGTTTTATTCACCAGAGAACCATCATCGATGTCATTGAAATTTTGAATTTGCGGAGGTCGTGTAAACTCAAAGTCCTCGCCATCCTCCCAAGTGCCAACTTTGACCAGTCCGCTTGACTGTAGTTCAATAACATCAAAGCTAAAACCCTTACGCCTATCTCCTTCAAAGTAAATGCGACCCGTAATGGTTTTATCTGGGACTTCCAGCTGGGGAAGACAGGAATTTAAGTATTGTGCATGCTTTAAGCGGTAGAAACCTTTCCGGGAAAATTGAAACTCACAGATCGCATGTAGTTCCTAAAGGTGGAGCCATCTGGCTGCACATTGTCGTGACGTTCGGAGCAGTTTAACATTTGTGGTTGATAGGGCAGATGCTTGGTGGTCTCTGCAATAACGCGCACCGCATCGTAGGTAAGTGCCATGGCCAGGGTAATGGATGTGGAGCCTTTACATAGATATCTGGCTTAAAATCTGTAAGCATTCAATAATGCAGATATGTTCTTACCATTATTAGAGGGCTCACTTTCGCCCAGCTCTTGGTGCAACTTCTCTACCAGATTTCGCACCTCCTCCTGATCTGGTGAAAACATGCGTATGCCTGTAATATTGGCCTCACTGTACTTGTACTCCTCCAGTTCATAGGTATGCAAATCCAGATTGCCTATGATGTAAGTGTAGTCTTCATTCATGATGCCAACTTGTTGAGCCTGTCGCAGTAGTTCGGCCACAGCTTCTGTAGAGCCTACAACCACAATGCGACTGTCTTCAGATTTACGTATGCGTCGCAGTACCGATTTGTAGTTGCCATTAAGTTTCAGATCATATCGCATGACCTTAATCACGGGACCCTTAATGCCGTACAGCGTCATCAGATGATCCAGTATGGTCAGATATTCAGCTGAAATTGTACTGGTCCTAGAACACTAGCTACTAATCTTAAATGGAGTTCTACCTACAGGACTCGTAGCAGAAGATAAAACGTGACCACTCAAACTGATTGATGATGTCATACAATACATGAGCAATATCCTCGGGATGCGGATGCAAATTGAAAGCATCCGTCTGTGAGTTGAACGTTAGATGAGGGTATATAAAGGGTATGTCTTTGGTATCGCAAGCGTTTAACAAATGGGAGGCTGTGTGCTTGGCAGAGGGTCCAAAAACTGCACCAATCCCATTCTAAAAAAGAGTAAACAGAATTGGAACATACAGGGCACTCTTATCCCACGCCATTCCCTATGCTTACCTGCATCAGTCTGCATAGTTGGCCGAAGGCCTGCACCGAATTACCATAATCTACTTGCTCCGTTTCACCCAATAGGGGAACGCTAAGCTCATTGTTTACCAGCGATATGGCATGCTCAAAAGTCTGTCGTATCCTATCCGTGGTATCATCTGTGATAAGACCTGCAGCATTGATTGAGTCAAAGAGTAATGAAAATGAAATTGAGTTAAAGCTTCAAGAGCTTACCAATTCGTATGGCTTGTTCGCTAGCCGAGCCATAGGAGCTACCTCCATAGAACTGAGCCTCGACATCATTGGGCCACAATAAAATCGCAAAAACTAACCAGAGTTGCATTTCATTCATATATTTCACTACCAGTTACACGAATTTCATTTTCTCCCATATAAGTTTCGTGTCTATATATAAACTTAAGTTGTTATACATATATAAACTTTGTGATCGATCACCCACGCAAACCAGCTGGCGCGACCGTTCTTTTCCCGTTGCGAGCACGATGACAACTACTCAAAAGTTTTCCAAATTATTTGTTTGGAACTTGAAAGCTGCAGCTGGCTAAGTTTTCGAAATATTGCCAGTGTTGAAGCATCGCCAGAAATTACACTGTCGTGCATTGGAATAGGTACAAGGTCTATGATGCATTTCTGTTTTATATTATAAAGCTGTTATTTTACTAGTCTGAGTTTGAAGATGAGTTGGCTAATGGCTGTAATAAACTCATATGAGAGCTCAGTTAGTGCGATAAAGCGATGTTATATTTCCAAAACGAACTTGAAATTAGAGTCTTTTTTTAGCTAAAACAAAAAAACTTGCAGTTAACTTGCAGTTTTACTGGCTCGAGGTCTTGCTATGTTATTGACATAACTTTAAACAGAGGCACACAACACAACAAAGGATGCATCAGGTTGATCGGACGACGTTTCATGAGGGACCAACCTCACCATCAGCGATCTTGAGCCTGAAATGTCTGTCCAAACAGCAGTCTCTCCATGCCCGCGACGGCAAAACTGTTTGGGAGTTCCAAAGGCAGCTTTGCGCGCAAAACACCAAAAAGACAGTTTAAGACAGCCATTCCCCTTTGTAAGTGTCCGCCACTTCTGGAGCAAGAGACCAAAAATGTTTGTATATACAAACAGGAGTTTTTGTTGTTTTAAATGAAGCTATTTCTATTAAGTTTCGAAAACACAAAAATTTTTCTCACTAGAACTTCCTTTTCGACTGATCATTCATACTGCAGTTATATGCTTTAGTCATCCGATTCTGACGAAACTTTGTAGAATTGTGTAAAAGTATTTAAAATAAATATTTGCCAACGTAAGGGTCGTTTCCATTAAAAACAAACAAGCTTCTTATACTTGCTGGCAGATCAAGTTTATTTTCAGTTTTTGCCACGCCCCTTCCCGCCCCCCAAATTGGAAAAAGCATCATATCTCCCGCAGTTTTATAGATAGAAGGTTCGTTTCCTCTGCACATATTTAGTAATCAGGACTATTTATCGATCCGCCAAAAGAATGGTAAAGATCGGATGAACGATAGTCGAGTTATAAGGATATTGGCAGCACTTCACACAGCTTAACACAAACTTTGGGAAGCACAGAGTATATCGAGCCCTTTCCGCGAAATTATCGTATGTGCCATTTTTTACGAAATTGACATTTTGGCGCAATTTAGTCCTTAATCCACTTTCTCATCACCTGGTATAATATTAAAGCGATAATCGCTAAGGTTACGGAGATATCACAGAATCAATGGGCGTGTTCACCAGCACACACCAATCATCTAACATAAATCAACAATCACAATAAAAGTGTTTGACTGCTGGGGAACGGTTTTTGATAGAATTTACAGTCAGTTGTTCTTGTTCAGTTGTTCACTTGATCACTCGCTCAGTTGTTCACTAGTTCACTTGTTTAGTTGTTCAGTTGTTCAATTGTTCAGTTGTTCACTTGATCACTTGTTCAGTTGTTCACTTCTTTACTTGATCACTTGTTCAGTTTTTCAGCTGTTCACTTGTTCAGCTGTGCAGTGTTGATTTGAATTGTAGGCCGTTTCGTTGGATCTGTGCTTTCCAATTGTTGTTCACCTGGGCATAGTGACGATTAGCGATTATTCAAACTAATGTTACTCCTTCGTTGCTACTTACACTGCGGAATGTAGACTATTTGTTAGTCATTCCAGCATGTTGCTTACATTGAACAATCAGACACGCGAACAAAAAACAGCTGACGAGTTACCAAATTGAGTGAACAAGTCACTAAACAACTCTCTGAACAACTGTCAATGAACAACTCATAGAACAAGAGCGGCTGATCAAGAGCAAGTGAACAATTCTGACTGAACAACTCACAGAACAAGAGTAAGTGAACAAGAACAAATGAACAAGTGAACTACTAATAAACTGAACAACGGAACAACTCTGACTGAAGAAAAATGAACAATTAATGAAGAACAAGTTCACTGGAACAGTTTTGTGAACAACTCAGTTTTGTTAACTCACTCAAGAACATTGTTGTTCTCTGAATCTTCATTGCATGGTATTTTGTATATCACATTGCTTTTATCTGCTTTGTCAATTTTGGACTACGTCTTATTGTAAAAATTCTTCATTCTGTATATGCCATTGACATACACGTCAATGGCGAGCGTTACCGCCCGTAATGTCGGCTCATAATGTCGGCGAGATGTGGTTTCAGCAAGTCGGTGCTACAGCACACAAAGCGCGCGAGGCAATTTCGTGTTTCGGACCTGTCAAAAGGCCGCCTAGTTCGTGTGTTATTACACCTTTGGATTTTTTTCTTTGGGGTTTTGAGAAATCAGATGTCTTCGTTGATAAGACAAGTCTTAGAAGCTAATATGTCTCGAGTAATTCGCGAGATAAGTACCGGAAATAATGATTGGACCTTCTGAAAGGACCACTGTCAGTGAAGTCGCAGCCAAAATAAGACTGAAATTATTTTTAAAAACTAACCTAGCTAGGTTAGTGGACATCTTATGTGGTTTCCTCACTAAAGCACATTTTCAAAAAGTTATCGTCTTCACTGGAAAGTCAGATTGCTACAATTAACCAAGTGAATAGCACAAAAGCATACAAATGAACAATAAATGATAAATAGGAGTTATTTAGCTGCTAGAAACATAACATCTAATGTTGGGCTTAAAATTCATCCAAGTCAATTTCTTCTCTGATAATGCTAAAACAACTGCGGGGGCGAACTTTCTGCAATTCATTGAGTTATTATTGTTATTTTTGATTAGTTTATGAATGTATAGATAAATTCCAGGTTCCAACCTTCTGTCATTTGGCGTGCCCTATTGTAGTGTTGGAAACTTCGTCAGTTTGCGAAAATGTACATTTTGCCAAAATGCGAGAGTGGGAAATGCAGTTGTAGTGAGGACAGGGCATTACAAGTTGGTGCCACATATTCTATATAAGATCTCACTTGATCCACTTATCCTTAATGATCCAAGTTATATGGTCTATTGAGAGTCCTTGGCATTTGTTGCGAACAATGTGATCCGAGTGCTTGTTAATTCTAGCGCTGCCTGCTTACTTTGATGTAATATATATAACTGCGATACGAGGTTTGTTTTAGGTGATTTTGCAGAGTGAAAATTTTCTCAAACCATACAAGCTGCGCAATATAAGCACGGCTTAATACTTGTGGATTTTTAATGGTTTTAGTTATCAACTTCATTAAATATAACTTCAATTTTTGCATTCGTTGAGTTTAAAAAATATGGCTGGTGGTACAGTACCTACCGTGAATGTGGCTGCACATCTGATTAAAGCCCGAAGATCGAGGTTTGTGGAACACATCGTAGTTCTCCAACGATATTTCAGATTTCAGGTAACTCCAGTCTTGTGAGTGATGCATTTGTAGTTTCTGTACCGAATCAAGAGGATACAATACATAGATATGCCATGTCTGTAATGAAGTTTGAATTTTCATCATAAACACCATTAAAAAGTTCTTTATTATTTTAACGACATGTCATTTCTACGCATTTTATGGTCTTCGGTTGCATTTAATTAAGTGCAAATATAGATTTTCGTTTGTTCATTTACATTTAATTAAAATTATCACAAATATAAATTGTTTCATAAACTAAATTAAATAGTTAATGGCTAGAAAATGTGTATATAAAACATTCAATTATTTTTTGGCACAGTTCTGGGAACAAATACGTATTCCTGCGAGTTGGTTTAATCTGGAAATGGCAAGCCGGGAGTTGGGATAATATGGGCCAAACTGCAAGAGAGGGTAAAAGCAATTCAATATTACAGCAGACGGCACATTCATTACAATGCACACCCAATTGCCAGTTCGTTGCAAAGACAATTGAAGAAGTTGGCGATACCGATCCCTACTCCCCTCCCTAAAAGCCAACTGTAAGGCAGCATAAATCATCATTAATTAAGTGAGTGCTATGGCCCAATTGAAGTGCGACGTTGTTATTGGCACAATAAGAGCCCTGCTAGAGAGATAGTGATGAGGGGGAGAGAGAGTCAGTAGCAAGGAAGCTGACAGCCAACACGTACTCCTAATCAAGTGGCACCCCAAAGTGGAGCAATTACGACGTCAGTTGCAAATTGAACTAGATGAACCTTGGGAGGGGACAAATGAAGTACACTTACCAACTGGCATGCACTGGGCCTGGGGGGCCTTAGTGAAATACATCGTGTGGATAATACTCTAAAGGCTATAAATAGGTAACGGCGACTGACTACCAAACGCTGCACTTTTGGTATGGATTCATGGGCGTTCCAGCGGCACAATGAAACTCCCTGGCAAAGTCATATGAGTTGGAAAGCGTGCCAATGACACGGAATCGTCCTGGACTGTGAATGGCCGTATTCAGTTTATTTCTTATGGCTTCCGGTCGCATTGCACCGCACCAGACTTGGCCAAAGTTTAGGAAGAACAACTGCGGCCCGGTCATGTTCAGGCCCGGTAGCATCTCTTCGTGCACATCCTGGGGATGCTCGTTTAGCCATCGTTTGTAGGCATGAAAGGCCTGACGCAGACCACCATTGTCCGCAATATTTTCGCCTAATAAGAAAGGATGCAGTTTATTTCATACAGTTTCAGTACGGATTGCGATTTCAACTCACCTTGTGTACTTTCCCCATTGAGCACAATTCCCACCTCGTCCACGGTATAATTACTATACTGTGCAATAATACAGCGTGCACGTTCATCGAATCCACGTATAGAAGCATCCGTCCACCATTTGTGAATGTTGCCATTGCTGTCAAAGAGACGACCCTTATCATCGAACCCGTGGGTTAGTTCGTGCCCAATGACCACACCAATGCCACCAAAGTTCAAAGACTTGGGAAAGTGGCGGTGGTAGAACGGCGGCTGCAGTATACCAGCCGGAAACATGATCTGATTCTTGTTGCGGCTATAGTAGGCATTCACTATGGCCGGAGCAGTTTGCCAGTTGGTTTTATTCACGCGCTCGTGCAGCTTGGCCTGCTCCGTTTTGGCCGTATGCAGCAGCACGTTGATGGTATTCTCAAAGTACCTGTCGGGATGGATGTCAATGCCAGCGTATTTTTCATTCAGCTCCGCCGGATTTAGTATAAAGTCTGGATAACCAATTTTCAGTGACATGGCATTAACCTTTTCCTCGGCCAATTGTTTGGTGTGGTGGTCTAACCAATCCGTCGTCTTCAATATGTCACGAAAGGCCTGTTGCAGCTCGTGGGTCATTCTTAAAGTATCTCGCTTGCTGTTATCATCAAAATAACGACTAACGAACATGGAACCCACCGCCATGCCCATATTGGTGTTCACCTGAGCTATGCATACTTTCCAGCGTTGTGGACTTTCCTCCCGACCAAAGAGTGAGTGATAGAAACTTTGTTTGATATCATCAAATCGATCGTCTACATTGTTGATGCGATGACGCACAAAACGCCACATCATATAGTTGGCAATAGTACGCGACTCTGAGCCTTCAAGTAAAGTCACTAACTTCTTCATGTATTCCACGGCATAGATGACCACTTCCTCGGTGTCGCGTACTTCACGATTCTGCAGTGTTTTCAGGTAGGTGATCCAACTTATCTGAGGCACTGCCGTCTCCAGTTGCTGTAGTGTCATGCGTTTGTAGAGCTGTTAAGAGGAAGAGTGGATATGGTTTAATCTCTATAAATACAAAATAGTTTTTCCTGATTCACTGAATGATTGGAAGCCTAAACGGTAAGAGCTAATGGGATGTAATTTGGACAGGAGTTTCCTTAAGTTGTGAAAGTGCGTGCCAAGACGTTCTTTTGGAAAATTCCACCCGGAAAAGTTTGTATGGGGAGAATTTTATATTTCATCCGATTGACTTGAAATTAGGTTTGTAAGCAAGTAGGCGAAATAAGTGGACACGTATTATCCCGATTTCGGAAAATCCGCCCACAAGTACAATTCCCGGGAAATGATTGACTTGAAATTCAGTTTGAAATTCAGTAAGTGAAATAAATTGCAATGCGATTTTATGATGTTGGAAAATTTGACCTTAGGGTCGGGAAGCTCATGGAAAACCCTGCATGCAAAATACCTATTTTCATCCGATTCGCTTCAAACTCGGTTTGTAAGGATAGTATAAGAATTAACGTTGACGATAACGATAAAGATAAAGGTATCGATAACGATAACGAAATCAATAACGATAGCGATAACGGTATCGATAACTCTAAAGGTATCGAAACGAAATCAATAAACGATATCGATATTGATAACGATAGCGTCAGCGGTATCGATAAGGATAACGATAATGGTATCGATAACGTGTAATGATAACGATAATAATATCGATAACGATAAAGAAATCAATAACGATAGCGATAACGTTATCGATAACGATAACTTTATCAGTAACGAAAACGATAACGATAGCGATAACGGTATCGAAAACGATTACGTTATCGATAACGATAAAGAAATTAATAACGATATCTATAACGATAACAATAATGATAACGATAACGATGACGATAACAGTAATGTTACCCAAACCTGATCCGAATAGAAAAACTATAATTGTTTTATGTGACGATTTGTAAAAGTTTTATCGATTCAGTATAGACCGACGGCGGCGTAGCGAAGCGCGCCTGGATATACGAGGGGTTTTCAAAGGAAAAGGAGAATTTTGAATTTTCGCGGGCTGTGTACATTCGATTATCGATAATTTGTTTTTGGCTTATTCGGACACATATGTTTATCATATGTTTTCATTAGCAACCAAATTCGATTAGTAGTTTGTTTTGGGAAACTGAATAGGTTAGTCACGTTTTTGTGTGATCTTCGATTTTTGACAAAATTTTGCGCAAAAGCAACGTCGCATTAGTATCGCTCAGGAATTGTTGAATAACGTCAACGACGATCCGGGTTTGCTCAAACGGGTCATAACTGGTGACGAAACGTGGGTATATGGTTATGACATCGAAACCAAGGCCCAATCATCCCAATGGATGCGGGCAGATGAGCCAAGACCGAAAAAAGCACATCAAGTTTGATCAAATGTAAAGGTTTTGCTCACTGTTTTCTTTGATTACAATGGTGTGGTACATCATAAGTTCCTGCCAAGAGGTCATAAAGTTTATAAGGAATACTTTAAGGAAGTTATGCAACGCTTGCGTGAAGCAATACGGCTCAAACGATCGGAATTGTGAAAAAAAATCGTGGATTCTGCATCACGATGATGCACCAGCTCACACATCAATGCTTGTTCGTGATTTTTTGTCCAAAGGCAACACCGTAACACCATAGATTTGGCTCCCTGCGACTTTTTCCTATTCCCAAAACTGAAGAGACCAATGAAAGGAAAGCGTTTTGCCACAATTGATGAGATCAAGTCAGAATCGAAGAACGAGCTGATGGGCATACCGAAAAGCACATTTCAGAAGTGCTTTGAGGATTAGGAACAGCGTTGACACAGTTGTATTATATCCGAGGGCGATTACTTTGAAGGAAAAAAAATGGATGTTGATGAATAAATAAGTACTTTTCAAAAAAAATTCAAAATTCACCTTTTCCTTTGAAAACACCTCGTATGCTAGTCTCTATATATAAAAGAGATTTTCCTGACTCACTGGTTCATTAATATAATCGCACAGCCTAAACAGTAGACAGGAGTTTCCTTTTGTGGTGAAGGTGCGCTAAGTGCGCTGAAAATTTTGAAAAATTCCAACCACAAGAATCGGAAAAGCACCGGAAAACTTGAATGGGGAAATTTTATTTTTCATCAGATTGACTTGAAATTCCGTTCCGAATCCGAAAAATCTGCCCACGAGGAAAATGGCCGGAAAAATCATCATGCAAAAATCTATTTCTTATACGATCGACTTGAAACTCGGTTTGTAAGGATGTGATGTGAAAGGATGTAAGGATTGTGATGTGATTTTCTTATGTTGGAAAATTCGGCATATAAAAACTTTTTAGCATCCGATTGGCCTAAAACTCGGTTTTTGAGTAAAGTGAGCGAAATTATTTGACTTGTGATTTTTCGAAGATAGAAAAGTTGCCCGTAGGGTCGATAAACTCCCGGAAAACTCTGCATACTAGAAACTATTTTTCACCCGATTTACTTAAATATCTTTGTAAACAGTCATCCGATTAGTGTGAAAATTTGACACAATATAGAATTGAACCCGAGGAATACATTGGTATTAATATCTCGATTTTGACATAACTCGAGTTATGTCATTATGCCTTATTGTCAGAGATATAATCGAGTCCTTGTATTTAGGAGTAAATAATACCCTTTTGATATGAAAATAGTTAAATTATAGGGTGAAATTTGATATTAAAATTGATATTTTGCAGATGAAGGCCGATTCGGCTTGTGTGCTCCACCGGGGCCAAAAATCAGATGAAATATTTTTCATTTTTCAAAATCCGGCTTAAAATATCGGTTTAAATCAGTATAGTCTGACGGCGGCGTAGCGTAGCGCGCCGGTTTATATGCTAGCCCATATATATAATAGAGTTCAAATTGACTTTCCGGTGTCTACCGCACAGCCTAAACCAAGTGATAGGTAGCTGCATTTCTCACAGTAGCTTAAGCTTTTGCTGAAAGTTAGCACTTAGATCAGATTTTGGAAAATTCTTTCTGTGGAGCGAAACTCTTTTGTTTTTTTACCAGAACAGGTTAAAGGTTATTTTCAAAGATCTTAATGAAAATTCATCAATGACATCATGTCAATCTTCCGGAAAATTCTCCCCCTGGGTGGAAAATGTTTCGGACTAGGTTGAATGGTCGAAATTTTAGTTCTAATGGGCTGAAAACTGTTGTATGAAACTCTTTTGATTTTCATACGATTATCTCTAAGCCTATTTTCTTCACATAAATAAATATTACCAATGTGATTTTTAATTTTTGGAAAATCTGAGAAATTTTAGTTTAAAAACCATTTTCAAAGCTGCACATACAAAAATATGCAATACATGACATTCAAATTTTGAACAAATGAGAGCAAAGTTCATATTTTATACGTTTTCGTCTTATTTACCTAACAAAGCATTCTTGTGATTCGCCCAAATACGCTTGATAAACTGAAATGAACAAATCATTTTGAGGCTCAATTACATTGTTCATGTATGTATGTACTATGCAAGGTTTAAATCCCGAGAATCTCTGTCAAGGCGTACTTTTGGTTTAATCACAACGTTTCTGAAAGTACCTCTTGGAGAACCTTTATCAAATAAACTTGCCTTAACAGCGATTCACACCATCAGGATGTGAGGAATGTAGCGATGTGAGGAAGGAAATGAAAGTTCGGTAAGATGTACTTTTATTTGAAAATGTAGACGAATTTGTAAGATTACTTTGAAATTTGTCCATTGATGAATCACTGAACAGAATCGAGCAAATATTTAAAGATTATAAATACATTTTAAGCTACATTTTATTTTTCGAATATAAGTTGTTTTGTAGTGATATTCCCTACAGCTACTTTCTAAACAAATTTGGAAGACCTTTTCTGGGAAAAGGTCCCTGAACAGGTGGGATCGAATATCTTGTCTCGCCCCAACTACTTCTAAACATATTCAAACTCAAATCAAATACGAAAAACTGTATTATTATTCAAACTAGCGAAGTTTTAGCCGGCTTATAGCGACAAGAAACTAGGCACACACCAAACAAGTTAGTTGAGCCGGCTAAAACTTGCCAGTTTGAAATCGAAAATTGATATTAATGCATCATCTCACCTTAGTCACATTAAGTCGCTGCTCTGCCGGTGCCGTAATCGCTGCCAGTTGCGTCTCGAAGGCAATCAGTTCGTGGGCTCCTTGCTGGGCATCCTGTTTGGTGGCTCCCATCTTGTGCATCACCTCGGCCATATAGCGTTCATAGGCCAGCAGATATTTGGCATTGCTCTGCTGCAGGAAATACTCTCGGGTGGGCAAGCCCAAGCCAGTCTGATCGAATTGTATGATATTCTCCTCAGAGTTCTTAATATCCGCACCCACCCACTGGACAATAAGAATGTCGTTGTTGTAGCGTCGCAATGTGGCCGCCAGTTGCTGCCAATTGAAGTTGGTATCCTTCCACTTAGGATCGAGCACTGGCCAACCCCCAAGTTCAAGGATGAGAGCGTGAAGCGGCTCCAGGCCGCGTCTAGCCAATAACTGGCTGTTCACACAGGACTTGTACAGATTTTTGGCCTTAACCTGAGCATCGTGTTTTGGCTTGAGGTATTCGTGGGCGGCTACTGAACGATGCAGCTGCTCGGGTTTGTCCTTGGCATTGGCCGGAGCGGGGACAGCCTCCTCCTCTTTGGATTTCTCGCGTGTGGGCTCGATGAGACGTTTGCGTTTGGTGCTGTTGGTGAACCGCTTGTAGCGCACCAGTACCCGATTAAGTAGATGCCTTTTGCTCACGATATGTTGACGCAGTCGTTCGGCCTGGAGTTCCGCCGTCAGATCTATTTCGGTGCCTTGCTCATTCAATCTGAAGAGATTGTTGTGCACCTGATTCTTGCGTCCTTCAGAAACACTGTGTGGCGGACTATTCTTTTCCAAGAGATTGCGTAGCACCACATCAAGACTCTCTCGCAGCATCTCAAAGGTATCAAAGCCCGCCTTGTCCTTTGGTATGGGATGCAGTTTCTCCCAGTTGCCGCAGGCATATTTATAGAAGTCCACGCAGGGATCCACTTTGGTGTCCATGTAGCGTTGCATAGTCTTGGCCTGGGCCAGACGTATGCCCTCCCTGGTGCCCTGCTCGTTCCAGAATGATTGTAGTGTGGCGGTGGCCTCGCTAATTTGTGACTCCAAGTCCTCTTCGGGACTCTCCTCTTCCTGCCGCTCTGCGTCTCGACGTTCACGATCTCGCCCCATCCAGTATTGCGACGACTTGGGTAAAGATTTCCTGTGTTTATCGACCTGCTCTAAGTCCAGTTCATCCCGCTCGAGACTATTTCCCAGACACTCGCGAGGCATACCGTAGGGCAGAAAAGAGGTACGCGAATCTTTCATCAAAGTACTGCGCTCCTCCAGCTCCAAAGTCTCGCCGTTGGCATAGCGATAGGGCAGACATCGTCTGGCCCTATCCGCTGCCCTAGACTCCAGTTGGGCTCGCCTGGCATGTGGCACCAGAAACTCATCGTTGATCAGTTCACTGTAAGTCTCTCCCTCGGGTAGCAGTGATTCGTAGTTTTCCGCATAATCCGACACCGAAACCGATGACAAGCGTTGCTCCTGCATTCTCTGTTCGCTCCGCTGTAAAGCTGCCAGCATACCATCCAGCCGCATGAGCAGTATCAGTACCAGAGTCAGCGGCAACATAATCACTGGAAGCAATAGAAGCAGTTTACAGCAGGTCACCCCCGGACACCATTGTACACGACCAGTTTGCTGGTTAACGCCCAGACCCAACTTTACAGTACGCCCGCGGCTAACCGGAACCCTGTGCACCTGAGGCAGGGCCATCTTTAGCTGGCTGTGCCGACTCATAACGCGAACGCGACGATTATGCCAAGTGTCCGTAAATTGAGATCGTTCGGTGGCCTTTATACTTTAATTAAACGCAATTTTTGCGCGCTACGCAGTTGGTGAACTGGACGTAACCGTACCAAGTGGCATCAGAAGCTTAAAACGAGAATGGCGAACCGGGACTGTGCGGGCGCATCAGTCGCGCTCGCTTTGCCAACTGAAAGATCCGCGCATCGTTCAAACTGGAGGAGCAATCTCGGCGCGCGACAATCAATTGAGCAACGAGAACGAAGCGAACGGCGCTTCAATAATGGGCCAGCGTAAAAGAGAGGGTCAGTGGGGTACACTCAGAAAAAAGTAGGGGAATTCTAAATTTAAATGTACACAGTGATTGAGGTTAAGTCGTTTTGGTTTTCAAAATTTTTCGATTCTTCTTGAAACGAGAAGTAAGTGTTTCAGTTTGAGAAAACGTGTTCTTTGAGATTTCAAAGTTTTCACAAATATTACGTATACGACACGTACGCCTCATCGAAATTCCGTCAACACATTCTCCGTATTAATTTAAAATTTGTCAAATAGAAGCAAAAATAAAATAAATTTTTGCTGGGTAAACTTAGGCCTAATTTTGCCGTGGCGAGCGCGTTTCCAACGAAGATGTGCGTTCGATCCACTCTGTTATATGGGACAAAATGTTTTAGTCTGACCATTTCGGAAAGTGCGACTAACGTGGCTCGCAGGTTGGAGTCCGCTTGGTCCACTAGTGGGGTTCGCTGCAACTAGTCAATGATGTGGCAGAGCGGATCGTAAAAATGGTAGAAGACTATAGTGACAAGCTTACAACGACGCTAGCCCAAGAACTGTCTGTGCTCCCAGACGTTGGAAACCACAAGAAAATGCATCAGAATTATTTTAAAAAAATCACTTGCTCGCACTTTTTTCTATTTTTGTGTGCCTTTTTTACAACAAAACGCATTGTATAAATAGCGTTTAGCACAGAGGCAGGCAAGAAATACATTCACATTTTTGCATTGGTGTGTGTGAGAGCAGCGCAAAAATTTCTCTCTTTTCCAGTAGCAACGACTGCGTCGCGAGCACGTAACGCAGCGGAGCTTTAACAGTTTATACCGTGTATGTGGAAGCAGCGCTGCCTTGAGATTTTTCGTATGCACGCCAGATAGCAAGCTGCCGGTTCCTGGTTTAGTATCAACTTACATTTTTCCTTACATTGAATGTCTGCCCTAGTGTTCTTATATCAAGTGCACAGTTTTTAGGATTGAAAAATAAACTCAATTTGGCGATACAATTCCCAACTGTTTTAGGAGAAATAGTAGAATGCCTTCGTTATAACCCTAGCTCAGAAATATCAATAGTTTTGTACTTGAATTAGGTACGAACGGTGTCAATAGTACGGAAAGTACGGAAATTATTGATTTGAGTACAAAAATCTTATTTCAAGTAAGATTTGTTAAGTCCCGAAAGACGACTTAACACTTTTACAGGATATTTTAAAATCTATTAGATACGATTAGATTCTAATGGTCTTAAGTCAAGCTCGATTAGCTCTGAAAATGAGTATAATATATTCTTACTTAAAGCCCAGTAAATTTGAATGTTTATGAATTTAAAAAACAAAATAAAAGCTTTTCAAACTAGTAAAAAATGTTCCTGGTTTAAGCCCATTAAATTTTAAAGCTTTTCCCAATATCTTCTTAAAACGAAGTCTCTGTATTGAAGCAAAGAAGTCTGGAAATATCCTTGATCCCTGAATTTACCAAAGATCAAGATGGAATTACTGTGGGTTAGAAGCCTACCATCACTCCATAACAAAAGTGTTAGAACTAGTTAGAAATTTTAAGACCATATTCGTTGCATTATTTTATGTACTCAATCTAAGGTATTATATACTTGCACTATGAACTCGCTTTAATTGAATTTTTCGTCTAACGTTATGTTCTTGACTTAGGAACGTTTTTCGATTTTAGAAGGTTTCGTTCATGCTTTAAGTACTTTTAAGAACCAAGCATACTTGAAATGTTAAGAACAAAACGGTATGAATTCGATCCCTATCGATCTATAACTCTGCATAGCAAATTACCAATTAAGAAATTTGACGGCGATTTCATTTCAAAAATAGAGTTTTGTTTTACTTGAACTTCTTTTTCGATCGATTATTCGTACTTCAGATATATGCTATTGTAATCCGACTTTGACAAAACTTTGTAGTATTGTGTACAAGTATATACAATTAGTATATGCCAATGATAAGGACGTTTCCATTAAAACCAAAAAGGTTTTTTCCACAAGAACTTGTTTTTGAACGATCGTTCCTATGGCAGTATATGCTATAGTCATCCGATTTTGATAAAACTTTGAAGAATTGTGTAAAAGCTTACCAAATAAATAAATGCCAATTTTAAGTACATTTCCATTGAAAACAAAAAAGTTTTTCTAACTAAGACTACTTTTCAGGCTCATCTTTTCTATGACAGCTATACGATATAGATGTCCGATTTCGACCAAGCTTAGTGGAATTTTGGAAAACCAATGCACACTGAGAAATACAAATTTTGCGTTCGCAGTGAAAACAAAAAAGTTTTTTCTCACTTAGACTAGTTTTTCGACCGATCGTTCCTATGATGGCTGTATGCTATAGTCATCCAATCCGGCCGGTTCCGACAAATGTACAGCGTATTTGTACTAAAAGACTGTGCAAAGTTTGGTCAAGATAGAGGGGATAGCATAGAAACACACGGACGGACAGACGGACATGACCAAATCAACTCAGCTCGACGTGCTGATCAAGAATAAATATACCTTATGTGGTCGGAGAAGCTTCCTTCTGTGCGTTATAAGAATCCGGACAATTTTATAATAGCCTCTGCGAGGGTATAAAAAGACAGACAGATTGAGATTAACTGGTTTACAAAAAAAGGATTTTAAATCAGGACGGCAAGCCAAAAAATTTTTCCAGAGCTCCGGCTCGCGGGTTCGAACCAAAATTTATCAAAGGTTTTGGTTCGAAACTTGGTTCAGCCAATTCTTTACACAGTGTTAATAAAAACGAGAGCGTAAGTTAAAGTCGGTCCTGCCCGACTTCGATATACCCGTTACTCAGGGAAATTAATGTTGTATATGTTGGTTGGTTATGTTGGTTAACAGAGCATTAACATTAATGAGAACATTTCAACATTATGTAAGCAAATAGCGCATGTGACGCCAAGAAATATGCAACGGTTTTTATATCTTTTAGACAGACAGACGGACATGGCTGTTGATGCTGATCAAGAATGTATATACTTTATGGGGTCGGAGATGCTTCCTTCTGCCTGTTATATACATTTGCACGACTTCAGTATACTCTTTTACTCTACTGATAAAGGGTATAAATAGGTATGAGTGGGGCTAACACTCACGGGACCTTGACCTTGAAACATGTTGTGTACGATAGGCTCCGCCATTCACTCAAAACTCGATACTCAGTAATCGATAATAGTACCCCATACTAAGTACTCGACACGACATACTCGATGCAATGCCAAGTACTCGATTCTCAGAATTTGACACTAAGTAATAGTTACTAAGTTCTTTATACTCAGTACTCGATTCTAAGAACTTCTAAGAGCTCGATACTCAAATAGCCATGTTGCTGTTTTTCAAAACTGTCCTTCGATAATTTGTTTTCTTTACCTTAAAGCCTGACTTATAAAATTATAAAGTGCCGTCCAGTTTTTGCCATTTAGATTAAGCAGTATTCGATTCTTAGTGCTTGATACAAAGTACTCGATACCAAGTACTCGATGGACAGTATTACTCGATACCAAGTACTCGATGGACAGTATTTGATACTCAGTACTCGATTCTAAGACCTCAATACTTAGTACACAATACTAAGTACTCGATACTAATACTTGATACTTTGTATTTGCTACTCAGCAACCGATGCTAGGTACTCGATAATAGGTACTTGATACCAAGTACTCGATACTCTGTAACTTCTTAAATGTCTTAAGTTTTATCTGAGTGTAGGTGATTTTATTTTTAGTATGGCATCCATCCTTCAAAATTGGTATTAATTTCATATTTGACTATTATAATTTGACCTATTAAACTTATTTGGAGCGAGTGTCAACCGTTTCCGTTTTCATTAATCCGCTCTAATATCTGCCAATCAACAGAAATGCTCACACAACAGAGACCACAACAATAACAAATCGTTCAAAAATTAGTGTCATTATCACTGGCACACTAGCAACAACAACAATAACAACTATAACAACACAACTAAATCAGAGCTCCTCCGCATTGACCTCTACCTCCGTATGTATATGTGCCACTAAATGAATTTGTAAACTTGTACGTACCTAGACGGTGAGGGTTCAAAACTGAGTTCCCTCTAAATTCAATCAATTTAATTTAATTTCACAAAACAATTGCACAGACAAACAGCCAGACACAACTGGGACAGGTTACATGGTACAGCTACACTGCACGACTTGGGGGATAGCAAATGCCGGCCTGGTAAACATTTACATATGTTTGTATGTAACTAAATCTGCATATTTATTGTCTGTTTAATTTTAAAATCAAATAAATAAATCACATATTATCATAGCATTTGAATACATTTCAAATCAAGGGTTTAAACTGGCAGCCGGCCCGTTTAGGATTGGGCTTTCGCAATCTTCTTTAAGTTGAAAAGGATTTGGCTTTAAGAACTGCATAAGGTTCACTTCGGGTAAGTGGAAAGGGTTTAAATAAATATTTCATAGTAAATTTGACAGAAATGCAGCCTATTCTGGCAACCGATTAGAACAAAATGTATACGGAAAAAGATGCTAAGATTATAGAAAACATTAACAATTACGTAACGTGTTCAAACGAAATTTACTGAGTAAGATGCCATTATAACGAAACAGGCAGATAGTCTTGGTAATAAGCCTAATCAATAATACGACATTCCCAATTTTGCTACTAGTCACATAACTCACACAAACGCTAGCCGGAAAAATCAATTCAAAAGGAGAATCTATAGGAAGCTCTCTTACACCCTTTACACTCGGGACGCAGCATAGTCGAAGCTGCAAAAACCCGCAGCATGCGTTCACACTAAACTCGCAGCTTCAAGAATAACTGACAGATCTGTATGAATAAAAAATGCAAAATAATAGTAGGAAGAAAATTTTAACAAACTGGAGCAAGGAGGAGATTCAAGCACAGGAAGAGAACGACATGAAAGGTCTTGTGGGAAGCACAAGTCAACACATGCGAGCCACTGAGTTTGGTTGCCAGCTTGCATTGCTGGAATGCAATTTCTATTAGGAGGTAGACCTGTGTGGACCAAGGTAAGTTCATGTCCTTACATTTATCTTCCTTCAATACAAATTATTGTATATAAACCAGTGTTGTTCAAGAAAAGCGAGGCCAAAAAGTGAGAGAGTATGGGTGTGCGATAATAAAGTGACACAGCCCAGCTTTGAACTGCCCTCAAAGACGGCTGGGCAAAGAAAGCGCTGATTACGCTCATATGCCCGACTTCGGCTTGCGCTCGGCTCGTGTGCGTGTAAATAGCCGATTGCGCTCGGCCCCTGGGGGCTATGGAAGAACATCGCTGATATAAACACATAGAAAAAGGATTCCCCATTTTTGGGATATAAACGTGCCCACCAATAGTGAAGACGTTTTCAGAAAGCAGTTTCAGAAGTAAAAAGGCTTTCTGGTCATTCCGAGCAGAACACTAATTGAAGGCGGTGTATTTTGAATTCTCCGACGGCGCCGCAACTGGAGAAGCAATTCAACTACCAGCTCTCCAAAGTGCAGGCATGTTGTGGAAAACCCGTTTGAACACCTCGAAGCAAGATTCAGAAGTATTGGGAAAGGACTTCCGCATGAGTTGTACACAACTATATAATTGCCTGTGGAGAAGAAGCACTTGAAGGACTTTTCAACGTATCCACTTTTATCGAGAGGTAACAGCCCAACCTGAGCAAGTTTTCTAATAGAGGAGGAAACTATATGAATTAGTAAAGTAAAAGTAAAATCGGCTTGTCAAGATAACAACAGCCCCGAGGGGCCAAAGTCGAGCCTCCTCAATCTCTTGGCTTGTGCGCTTCAATTTTAGCACAAGAGAAAGGGCCCCCAGACAAACCCCAAACCCAAACGGCCGTTTTTAAAAGGCTTTTCATGGCTTATTACTGCAATGCTGGCGCCAACACAAGAGGTGTAGCCGGGTGTAAGGTTTTAAACAAAGAAAAAAACTTTTTCATTATTCAATGAAAGTTAGGCGGGATCGAACCCACGACCTCATGCTCAGCAGTCGCGCACACTAACCGCTGAGCCACTCCGGCCACTTAATTAATAAATTTTTAAACTCCATTATAAATTCTCAAAATTGGTCTTGGAACATTGTACGGTCCTCTAAGAATCGGTGAATTTGGTCACAACGCTTTTAGCGGTCTGCCGGAAGTCTTAATTGCTTTGATCCAATATTTCTGACCGTCGGTTGACTTTTCGGTTTCTTTTTGTAGGCGGTTAACCAGAAGCAGTCAAGATGCTTGAATTGCTGAGTCAAAACCATATAATTTTTTCATCCAGTGCACCCACTGAAACCGTTAACAATCTAGTAAGCATTTGCTTTTGGAAAAATTCTCGCAGCTTCGACTTTGACAGTTTTTTGAAGCTGCGCCCAGTGTAAAAATGGTATTACTAACACCTAAACGTCCTGTAATAATAAAGGGCAAAACTGGCAACTAATGCCCCTTTAATTAAAAAAGTTGTAGGTTCAAAATTTTATTGTTCAAATTCTCTATAAGAAAAGCTGCTTGTTTTCGGTATAAGTTAACAAATATTTTTTTTAATTGCCAGTGTCAACTTATCTGCTAACATTCCCAACCCCAGCCTTATCTAACAGGTTACTTGATTTATCTTATTAAGGTAGTAGTCCTTAATATGCGCGAAAAATGTCAATTGCTATGTTAAATATGAAGATTTCTACCCAATTAAGTCTACAAACTAGATATATTAAAATATACATTTTTGCTTTAAAACGCAGAAAGTGAAATATGTCATAGTTCTGGTTTCACTGATGCCTTGAATCAAGAGTTGACAGCAGAGATGTCGAGAGAATTGAATTTAAGAGTTAAGAGTTTAAGAGAAAGTTTTCTGGCCATTTTTAGTATATTTGTACAAATGATGTCTCAGTTGCCAGTGGCAGCATCTCCGCTTTAATTGCCGACCTCTAAATAATAGTTGACTATTGGTTAATAGAGTCATGGATTCAGAATAAAAATAAGTGATAGGTTTATGACGCTATTTATTTAAGTTTTAGCTTTTCCTGAAATTCCTGAAAGATATGGAATGGAATTTCGGATTTGGTCAAGGCAATTATATTGGCCAAAAGCTTTGATTAACTGTTTTGGATATGAATTAGTAATCTATACGTAGATATACGCTTCCTATTATAAGCCGTAACTGAAATATAGCTATCAGCCGAGATATACACCCTGACCGATACTAAAAATGGTTTCGCTATTAATCCCTGCTTATTAGTTTATCCTTTAGTTGTATGCGTTGAATTTCCCCGAGTTTCAGGAACCAATTTCCTTCATACACATTCAATGAACTTTTTACCCCAACCATAAAGCACAATTTTAAAGCGATTTAAAACTACGTGTGGCCAAACTGAAAATTGACTCTCCACTTCGTTAGGTTGCGGGGACATTAGGTTAGGTTAGTGTTACAAGATTATACGGGTAATTGTCAGCATGCGATGCCATCTAATGTTAGAATTCACCACCGCCTATCCGCACCTCACTGTCGCACCCCTTCTCACCCAGACCCATTGCTCTATTCACGCATATGCCTATGTGGCTGGGGGCCCAGACCTAGGCCCAGAAGCAATGGCTTTTGTTCACGACATGTATGAGTCTGAGTTTCATGAACTGAAAACACGCAGGTGTGTGTATGATAGCGTGTATCTGTGCAAGTGTGTGTGAGGGTGGCTGCCTCGTTGTAATCACTTTGAATTGCGATTGCTCCATATGCTAATTTTAGCCTTAAACCTTTTAATTAGCGACTATGACCGAGATTGGTAAACATGTCCATTCATCAATTTACTACAAGTGGATGCATAGTAGTTCTTTGAATTGCTTTATATGAAAAGATTGATTCTCATTCGCTCTGGAGTGCGAATTTTAATTTATTCTTTTTCATTTGATCTCTGGTTCAAGAGTAAACCATCAAATGACCCAATAATCAAACATTGGCGGGGACTGATAAGCAGCATCATTTAATCTTTTCTATGAAATGTTTGAATAAAGGGAAAGTACCACTGCCTAATCAGCAAGATTATGAATACAGCGTTGAATACTTTGAGCGATTAAATATGCTAAGAGAATTTTTAATTGCAAGTGCCGGGGACTCGTGGTTCTCCAATCCAATAAGTCATTTTTAATTTCACAATCACTTAATACTTAATTACTGATTTTACTTTAATTCACCTAAAGAAAAAAGCTTTAAAGTTGTAGAAACCAATGTTCGATTCGTAGAACTGTTCCTTAAATTATCGAATCTAAGGGTTCGTATTGAGTTTTGGTTATCATCTTGAGTAATCTTTAAAATATTATGCCTCTTTTTCCGGTTATTTCCTTTTACTGAACGAACGTAAGGCGAATCAATCAATTAGTGTGCCCTTCGATTACATGCATTCATACATATGTGTGTACTTACATATGTACTACTAAGTGTGTGCAAGTTAGCTGAGTTGAATGGAAATTAGTGTACACATACTGAGTGTGCATATAGGATGAATAGACTATTTTCAATTGTGAGAACCAATCAGCACATTTCAATAATTAGCTGAGGTTATCAACAGCAGATCAATGAAGTCATTAGCGTATCGGTAAATACTGTTGGGGTATATACCCTGAGAGTAAAAATGGCTTGAGCTTCTCTCAATCTCTTGGCTTGTACGCTTCTAATTTTCGCACAAGAGAAAGGGACCAACGACAGTTTGAGAAGCTTTTGCATGGCAAATTACTACAAAGCTGGCGCCAACAGCAGAGAGATTAGTGACCGGGTGTGTAAGTTTATTCAAAGAAAAAACTTTTAATTAGATGTTCCGAGGCGGAATCGAACCCACGAACTCTTGCGCTGCGGTCGCGCACACTAGCCGCTGAGCCGCACCCGTGCTCTGAAAGTGGTTGGTTCCAATTGTTGTTTTAAATAACTACGAGGACAATCCCATTACTAGTCGGCCTGATGTAGAAATAACGTTTTTTATTTAAAAACTATATCCCTCCTTGAAAACGCCTGTCTTTTAAGGCTTTAAAACGTAATTTTGTTAACTTAGTTATTCTCTGTACCAAAGGTACACAGAGTATATTAAGTTTGTACAAAAGTGTCTGTCTGTCCGTATGAGCAAACAGATCTCAGAGTTGGTAAGACCCTCTATCTCTATCTCATATGTATGGGACAAAAATTTCTTACACTTGCAGACAGATCAAGTTTATTTTAAATGTTTGCCACGCCCCCTCCCGCCCCCGCAAATTGGAAAAAACATCATATCTTTCACAGTGTTATAGTTAGAAGGTTCGTTCCTCCTTCTATTTAGTTATCAGGATTATTTATCTATCCGCCAAAGGAATGGTAAAGATCGGATGAACGGCTGTCGAGTTATAAGGAAAACAAACAGTTATGGGCAGCACCGGTCGCAACGGTGATGGGCAGCACTTCGCAGAGTATGTTATAGTCTGGCTTAACCGACTTTCTTTGTTGTTTTTAATAGCCATTGTAAAAGTATAAAAAGTAAAATTCAATAATTTGTTAAGTTTCTCCATCATCAAAGAAAAGCTGGATTCTACTTTGAAGAAGTCTTCTCCATCGCTTTCAATAGTAAAATATTGAGTGGCAGAGGATTAAACGGGAACTTGAAAACTAAAAGAACAATCGCCGACGAGTATTATACCTATTCTTGATGCTTTTAAAGGACGAAACCAAACAGAAAAGTACTCATTAAACGAACGAAAAAGTATTGTTTGAGTTTGGATAAAGTTATAAATGGATCTTACTCTCTGATCGGTGGGAATTAATTATATTTCCACATATTCCATAGAATCAGAGACATCGCTGTAGAAAAACTTCAGCGACGACACACCCCACCTGCCTTGGTTCATTTTAAGCTTTCCGGAAAACAAAAGAAACATTTTTGTTTCCCAATACCTTTTGTGAAAGTTTGGTTCTTATTATACCCTTGCAAAAGGTATTATAAAATTGTGCGGATGTTTGTAACGCATTGATGGAAGCATCTCCGACCACATAAAGTATATATATTCTTGATCAGCATGACGAGCTGAGTTGATTTAGCCCTGTCCGTCTGTCAGTTTTAAAGCTATCCTTACCAAACTTTGCACGAAGTCTTCTGGTACATATACGCTGCACATTTGTCGGAACCGGCCGGATCGGATGACTATAGCATATAGCTGCCATAGGAACGATCGGTTAAAAAACTAGTCTTAAAGAGAAAAACTTTTTTGTTTTTAATGGAATCGCCTCCAAAGTACGTATTTCTTAGTTTACTATCCCTTCCCATGATTTCACTAAGTTTGGTCGAAATCGGATGACTATAGCATATAGCTGCCATAGGAACGATCGGTCGAAAAACTAGTTCTAGTGAGAAAAACTTTTTTGTTTTTAATGAAAACGTCCTTATCATTGGCATACACTTATTTTATACACTTTTACACAATTCTACAAAATATGGTCGAAATCGGATGACTATAGCATATAGCTGCCATAGGAACGATCGGTCGAAAAACTAGTTCTAGTGAGAAAATCTATTTTGTTTTTAATGAAAACGTCCTTATCATTGGCATACACTTATTTTATACACTTTTACACAATTCTACAAAATATGGTCGAAATCGGATGACTATAGCATATAGCTGCCATAGGAACGATCGGTCGAAAAACTAGTTTGAGTGAGAAAAACTATTTTGTTTTTAAAGAAAAGTCCTTTTTATTGGCATATTCTTATTTTATTTACTTAAACACATTTCTACAAAGTTTTATCAAAATTGGATTAGTATAGCATATAGCTGCAGTATGAATGATCGGTCGAAAAAGAAGTTCTAGTGAGAAAAACTTTGTTTTAAATGGGATCGCCTCCAAATTTCGTAATTGACAGAATATTATGCTTTTCCATGATTTTACCAAGTTTGGTCGAAATCAGACATCTATATAGTATAGATCCAAAAAGGTCCAAAAAGTAGTCTTAGCTTGAAAAACGTTTTTTGTTTTTAATGGAAGCTGCAAGGGTATACAAAACTTCGGCCGAGCCGAAGTTAACTTTCCCCTATTTTTTTTTTTTGAGTTGAAGTCAACTTGATTTCTGAACAGCGTTTTTTACCTTGGCAGGGGCTTCCACACAATGCCTGTGGCAATGCAAATGAAGAAAATCATTACTCAAACAAACATTAAAAACAAAAAAGTTTTTCTAACAAAGACTACTTTTCATCCATTACTTTTCTATGACAGCTATGCTAAATAGAAGTCCGATTTCGAACAAATTTGGTGGAAACATGGAAAAGCATAGTAAACAAAGAAATACGAAGTTTGGAGGCGTTTCAATTAATAACAAAAAAGTTTTTCTCACTAAAATTAGTTTTTCGGCCGATACGGCCGGTTCCGACAAATGTGCAGCGTATTTGTACCAAAAGGCTTCGTGCAAAGTTTGGTGAGGATAGCTTTCAAACTGACGGAGGAGATAGCATAGACAGGGCTAGATCAGCTCGGCTGTTGATGCTGATCAAGAATACATATACTTTATGTGGTCGGAGATGCTTCCTTCTTTGCGTTACAAACATCCGGACAATTTTACAATTTTCCGGACAAAAGGACAGGGTATAGAAAAAAACTTTTGCATCACATGCCCCGACGCGGGATCCAAACCACGACATCTTTCACAGGAGGCACACACACTATCCGCTGCACCACAACCGGTAAAAGTGATTAAGAAAACCAAATTAAAACATTGTTTTTCTAAATAAGTATCTTCCTCCTGGTGCTGAGACAGCACTCGTAGCTTTTGAACTTTTTTTTGTTCCGCATTTGTTTGTGCCTATTCTAAGATAATCATTACTTAACAAAAAGCAATTTGAAACGAGTTTCCACAGCGAATGCAACTCATCGTGTTGCATTAAAGTTTGTTATAGATTTCGCAAACCGGTCGAACGCGCAGCTTGACTTGCTAGGTCGTAGTTTTTCAGCTAAAGTTTTTAAGCCATTGAAGAATTGCTTAACCTCACATTCACACCAATATACGCACTTGGCTTACACTTGTGCTCTGCACTTTATGTCACACACAGTCACACAGCCGTCAAACGATTTCTTTTCTGGTTCCTTGGCCGTGAAAACTTTGTGCTCTTGTGCGTTACCGCCGGGTGTCGTTGTTGTTTGAAAACTAATTTTAAAAGACGAATTGGAAAATTGTTTTGCGTTGCTGCGGCGATGCTGCTGCGGCCGCTGCATCCGTTCGTTATCACCTCGGAAGCGTTCTCGGGGATGTTTTTGTTGAAATGTGTGCTGTTTTTGTACAAGCAGCTGATGTCGCAACGCGTCAGTTGGTGTTTAATGCGCGCTTTAATTGCCACTAATCGGACATCTGCTTTGGGAATGCATCTGGAGAGACTCACCTGTCTGCCATATATCAGGGGGGAGAATTTTCCAATTTGAGTTGACTTAACAAGCAGAGACTACGGTGTGACTGTTGTTTGAAGTTTGCAATTGTCACGCTGTGAATTGCTAATGAAATTCAGTTGGCAATCAAGAGCTATTAATTGACTTAAACACCATAATAACTTCATAAATCAATTAAATTATCTGGCGATTGGGTCCTACATAAATGATTTATCCATACGTTGAATGCGTTGTCAGTTGAACATGTCAGACCACACCTGAAAATATCGAATATAATTCTTACCCACATTCGAGCTATTTGTCAATTATATTGATTTAACGCCGCTTTGACTTCGTCCCCTACTCCAACTAGGTGTTTGTTCAACATGTTGATTTGATTTGTTTGTATTTTCTATTGTTTATTATTACACAATATTTATTAGCTAATTTAATAATTTAGCATTTGTGTGAACGAGAGTAAATTGTTAATTAATTGAGGCAGACAGCAAAAGGCGTTGCTCCATACAAATTGGCGCCATATGTGTGTATTTTATTGTCAGGAATGGGGGAGGTGCTCTATTTCTTTGCCATTTGAAGTGTTAATTATATTTTATGTATATAAGTAACTATTTCACACTATTTGTTGTTGGTTCTCAAAGTTCCAATTCAATCATTAAATATTCATTCGCAGTGTTTGTTAGGGAAAAGTTGGTTTGCTTACTCTAAATGTATTTTGACCTGAGTAGAGTTGGGCCCGTGACGTGTTATCTGATTTGGTATTAGTTCGTGCGTTTCAAGTTTTAGCGATGAATCACTATCTATCCTAAAGGAACCCGACAAATATACTAAAGCTGCCGTCATATTAACAGTTCTTCTTTGACGATTTTCGAGTGATTTTTTAGCGACATCGTTTTACCGATGGAATAGAGATGGGTGAATCCTATATTAGCCAATTTACGCTAGGGCATAAAAGCTGCTTTGTTTTGTTAACCAAATGCATATTTAAAATTTAACAGCGCTATAACTGTGCAAGGTTACTTTGAAAAGATTATCGACGGCAAAAATTCGGTTATCATGTTGATAACAGCAATTTAGCAGACTTTGTTAAGAATCTGCGAAACATCGTCTATTTCGCGAGTAATTTTTTGCTTCGAGTGGACACCCCGCTTACCCGTGAAGTATCGTTCTTTTCTCCTAATGTTTTTTTCATAAGTGACCTTATGTTTATTTCTTTTAAAACTTCAACAATAAATCGAACTAAATCGATGCATCTAACTTACTACATGACTTAATGAATTAACTAAGAGGTAGCGAAGAAGGATACAGAACGGCCCACTTGCTTCTTCTTCCTCTAGTTCCGATCCCTTTTGGGACATAGGGAATCAACCACGCCTCTCCTAAAGAGAACTCTGTTGTTGGCCTCCGCTTTCAGTTCTCCCCAACTTTTCCGTGACCGCACGACTCCGTCCTATGTCCTATCCAGCACCATTTCATCCAGCGTATTATGGTGCCGACACTCTCCATAATCGCTCGCTTAAGTAGCTCAGAGTTCCGTATTCTGTCAGGCCAGAATATGCAGTAGACCCCTTGCACTTAGCATATAATGGTGGCAATAAACAACTTTGGGAATTTCATTTCAATTTTAGTCTTTTTATACCCTTGCAGAGGGTATTATAAAATTGTGTGGATGTTTGTAACGCATTGAAGGAAGCATCTCCGACCACATAAAGTATATATATTCTTGATCAGCATGACGAGCTGAGTTCATTTAGCCTTGTCCGTCTGTCCTTCCGTCCGTTTGTCCGTCTGTCTGTTTCTATGCTATCTCCTCCGTCAGTTTTAAAGCTATCCTCACCAAACTTTGCACGAAGTCGTTTGGTACAAATACGCTGCACATTTGTCAGAACCGGCCGGATCTGATGACTATAGCATATAGCTGTCATAGAAACGATCGGTCGAAAAACTAGTCTTAGTGAGAAAAACTTTTTGTTTTCAATGAAAACACCTTCAAAGTACGTATTTCTTAGTTTAATATCCTTTTCCATGATTTCACTAAGTTTGGTTGAAACCAGATGACTATAGCATATTGCTCCCATAAGAACGATCGGTCGAAAAACTAGTTCTAGTAAGAAAAACTTTTTTGTTTTTAATGAAAACTTTCTTTTCATTGGCATACGCTTATTTTATATACTTTTACACAATTCTACAAAGTTTAGTCGAAATCGGATGACTATAGCATATAGCTCCCATAGGAACGATCGGTCGAAAAACTAGTTCGAGTGAGGAAAACTTTTTGTTTTTAATGAAAACGTCCTTTTTATTGGCATACACTTATTTTATATACTTTAACACATTTAACATATCCATTATTTCACCAAGTTTGGTCGAAATTAGACATCTATATAGTACACTCAAAAAAATCCAAATTAACCCTCAAAATTAGAAATTCGCCTTTGAAATCCGTCCTAAGGCTCACCAAAATTTAGAAAAAAATTTAAATTTGGGAAGCTTTTCTAAACCAAAGGGCTACTTTTCTTAGAACTAGAATCTCTTTCTGAATCATAGAAACTATTTTCTTAAAATAAGAAACTTTTTTCTAATATAGAGACAAGTTTTTCTTAATTGGAAAGGTATTTTCTAAAAGCAGAAAAAATTGTTTAAGACCACCGGTTCAGGTCCACGGGTCAGGTACCACGGGTCTGGTTGGTCCACCGGGTCAGGTCCCCAATGGCCACTCGGGTCACGTCAACACATCGGGTCCAACACCACCGGTCCAGGTCAAGTCACCACTGTTCAGGTACCGGTGGTCGCCCACAGGTGGTGGTCAGTGGGTGTGTGGTGGCGTCGTCGTCGGGTCAGGTGTATAGGTGGGTAGGTCGTCAAAGGTGAGGTGGTAGGTGTTGGTGGGTGGTGTGGGGTGGTCGGGTGGGGTCAGAGGCTAGATCAACACAGTAAGGGTGGTAGCAGGATGGGTGGTCAGCCACAGGAGGCAGCTACGTGCACCAGTGAGGTGGTCGAACGGTGGCGCCCCGAGGCCAGAGGTAGAGTGCCGCAAAACGATTTTTATTAAAAATAAAATTTAGGGACGCTGGATAGAACCCAAGACCTGGCGCGAACGAGCGGCGCACGGTGGTACGGTTGGTGAGTGGTAATGGAAAGAAAACCCTTTTCAAAAGCAAAGCTACACGCCAATCAGATTAGTTCCAGAACATTTTCTGTTTTTAAGAAATTACAGTAGTCTCTTTAAGGGCTACTATTTTCTAAAATTAAAGGTTATTTTGCCCTATTTTTAAGAAAAAGACTTTAGAAAAATGCGCCTAATTATCAGAAAAATCGTTTTTGTTTTTAGAAAAGTTTTTCTAAAAAAAATTTTTTGGCATATTTTTCTTGTTTCAGAAAACTTTTTCGTTTATTAGAAAATTTTTCAAATACCAGGCAAATTTGAAATAGGGCGATTTTCTAAAATCAGGGCGAATTTTTTAGTGTATAGATCCCATAGAAAAGTAAGGTCCAAAATGTAATCTTAGTTAGAACATCTTTTTAGTTTTTAATGGATGCTGCAAGGGTATACAAAACTTCGGCCGAACCGAAGTTTACTTTTGCCTATTTTTATACAATACAATGTACAACAAGCTTAAATATAAAAGTAATATTTAGGTGCGGTAAGAGCCCCACACGATCCATCCGAACACTATACTGTGAGCCGATGGAAGGCCTTCGTTACTGGGGAGGACTCTGCACGGCTCACATAACCAAAGACGTCCGCTCCGAGAACCAGTGCTACGATGGAAGAACGATAGAACTTCTAAGTAGTCGAATAAAGAAATATGATAGAACGTTTTCCTTGATTTTTGGATCAATCGGAGCACTTGAAGTCCGAAAGTGAAGCTACGGATCAACCCTTACAACCGCTTCCAACCTCAAATCCTTGCTTAATTGCAGTACAAACCACATATGTACGATCCTATGTTTGCGCTCTTCAGATGAAATGGCCATGCGCCGCTGTTAATGACTATGCTGGGATAAAAAGCGACTTTTATAGCGTTATTTTCGTTTTTCAAAATAGGACTTTACTCTTGAACTCCCAACTGATCCCGTAGTAACATCAGCTTTCAAGAAAATGTCTTCTTCTGATTTCCAGACTAAAGTAGTTGTCTTTGGTTCTTATTATTCCTAAGTACGTACACAAAAGCCTTTACAACCTTAAAGCTGTACTCTCTCATTGCAACAGATTGTCCAAGACGCTTATATTCCCTGTGCATGGATTCTAGGTCTTCGTCTTGTCATCGTTTATATCTAATCCCATCCGTTTTGACTGCATCTTAGGGCCGATTTCTCATGTTCCTGTTTTTGCAATTCTTGGTGGATTTGATGAATTTGCCCATTTTGAGCATGAGCTATGCAAACGCGTAAAATCCACCTGGATTTGCAAAAACAGGAACATGAGAAAACGGGCCTTAATATTTGAAAATCGAATGAATAATAATTTTTCAATTAAGCATTTTGTCTACAAAGTGACAAAATGTGTGAATAAAATCATATTTTATATTTAAACTTGCTGTCATTCGTGCTCCACTCAATTCCATTACCCAAACAAATATCACGAGTTCTGCTGCACAAGTGATTTGAAAATTATGCATACGGCTGCAATCAACACTTGGCAGGTAGACTCGCATAATGAGTAGATAATACGTGATGTTTTGTATATGGTTTTGGACATGCCTAACAGTGTAAATCAACTTTAACATAAGCTTTGGGGTTTTATGTTTTGAAGAGATAAAATATTTGGTATCCGTTCTCTCCCCTCTCTCCCTATAAAACCCACATTGAGAACGAATTTCGGTCGATTTTAGGAACATAATCCTTTGTAATTCTAGAACGAAAATTCATCACCAAAAACTAATTTAAAGTCAAGGTTACAAGATTGTGTCGATTGTCGAGTTTTAGCAGGCGCAGTAGCCATCGAACGCACTGTTTTTCAACTAAACTATCCCAACAGCATCAGCCTTCTTCTTTCTCTAATTGTTCAATGCCATTCAATAGATTTGATCGAAGTTTAGCAAGTCCATTTTTTCTACTATTTTAAAGAGACTTTTATTGGTTTTGCTGATGATTTTTTTTATTCAAAAAATATAGCTTTATTTATTGGTGTAGTAAAATATATTTTCTTTGTGTCACGGTCGCCACATTGTTCAAACCCAGTTGTCTGTTAGCCACAAATCGCGCATTTATTTTGCAATACTTTCACAATTTATTTTCCACACTAACATTTAATGCTTTCCATTTAACTAATGCACTTCCCCACTTGCACACAGCTAAACAGTCGTTCCAATCGTGGCAACTCATTTATTAGGCTAATTATTGGAAATCACAACCGTTAGCAGCGGCAGCGGGAAACCCAAGTGAAACCAAAAGCCACCAAATAAAACTTGATTCCATTGCTAGGCGGGTGGTAGGTGGTGGAAAATGGATCCTGGCAAAGCATTTTATTATCTGAAAATTAGAAAAAAAAATCCAATTTTGTTGTGGCTATAAATTTTATGCTATCGATCATTGTCAAATAGCGAGATAATTTGCAATAAATCTGTGCGGCATTTTAGAATCGCCGCAAAAAGGCGAGGGAGGGAACGGGAAACTAAAATGCACACAACATAAATTAGGATAATTACAATTGCACCCACAAGTGCCATTCGAGCTGACTTTGTGGCTGTTCACCCCGGGGACGGAAAGAATTTTGATTGCATAAACAGCCAACCACTTGGAGTGGCCCAACAAATATATTGCAAATTGTCAGCGACGGGCGCTCGAATGGAAATGAAAATGAAAATCTAAATTCAAATGGATCGCATTTGGAAAATAAGGCAACCCGTGGCAATTACCAGCCAAGTGGAATTAATGCTGTTGCTGGCCGCAACATTTGCAGTTGGGAGCCGCCAAAAAATGACTGCAAAAATGTTTGGCAACTCCTTTTGCATACCCAGACAGGCAACTTCATGTACAACTAAAATTAGTTGCCCAAGTGCTTTAATTTGAATACCCTTGCAGAGGTTGTTATACAATTTTTGTAAGGTTTGTAACCTAGAGAAGGAAGTATCTCCACTTGAGCAGCTTGCTTTCAAATACCTCTGCCAAGCTTGATCAAAATCGAATGCATATTTTGTATAAGTACCAAAGGTAAGATCGTTCAGGAAATGGGGTTTGTTTTTTATTCCATCGAGCTTAGGGTTAAAATCAAGCAAACAAATATTCTATATATATTTTATCGGAAAGATCAGTTGGAACTTACATGGGCAAGTGTATGAAAACTTCGTGATTGCCTACTCGTTTTTATAAGTTATAGCAACTGCAAGGGTATATACATTTCGTTGGTGCTGAAATTAGCTTTATTTTTTATTTGGGATTAGCGGAGCAGGCGGTGGTGCGTAGGAAATTTACCGTTCCTGCCGCAAATTGCCAAACAACCAAAACAAAATCAATTAAAACGAATCGCTGAAGCAAAGTTCCACCAGCAACTCTGGCTCATTCATCCGTGACTTTGCACTTTGGCGGCGGCGCCTGCATTGCGGTTTGACAGGCGACCACCCGCCTGCGTCTGTATTACCAGTTGCGGGGGGAGCGGGGGAAATCAGACATACCTAGACACTCCGATAGCGTTGCGCATGCGCGAAGGTGTTTGCTGTCTGGGCATTTGATATGCTTAATATTGTTTGCATGCCGACCGAATCTGAAGCAGTTGCTTAAAGAGTGCAACCATGCTCCAGCTTAAGAAACTGATATGGAAATGGATTCATGGGCTAATTGCTATGGGAGGATATGGATTGGATAGGAACTTATCAACTAGATTTTAGTGCTTATACAATAGTTTAGAGGTGTGTTTATAAAGTCGGAAATTTCATAATAGAATGGGATAAACTGCAGGGTATGGAGGAGTATAGCCTAGACTGCAAAGAAATAAGTCATAAGATCTTAAAGCCAAATCCACATCTGTGCACCCCAAACTACTGACCACGGGGAGGAAGAGCTATCTATGGAAGCGCTAAAGAGAGCGCCAAGGAAACTAAACAAGGTGGAATAGCCATCAAGCTTTAGCAAAAGGGGCCCATTGAACATATCTAACAAAGCGCGCAATTAGATTCCTCTAATTCTCAAATGGTCTTTTTTATTGACCTGGCAACCTGACAACTGGTAAACAGAAAAACTGGAAAACTGGCTAACTGACAAACTGGCCAACTCACAAATTTTCAACCTGCAAACAGACTAACTGATAACATGGCAAACTGCCAAGCAAATAAACTGATAAGCTGGCAACTCGCAAGCGGACAATCTTAGAAACTGATAGTCTAAAAACTAAAAAACTGTCTAACTGAAAAACTGGTAAGCTAACGAATTGGCAAACTGGAAAACTTGCTAAATGATAAATTGACAATATGGAAAACTGGCAAACAGACTAATTGATAAGTTGGCAAACTGACAAACCGATAAACTGGCAAACAGACAAATTGAGCAACTGGCAATCTGAAAACCAGAATACTGTCTTACTGACAAACGGGTAAACTAACAAACTGGCAAACTAACAAACTCACTAACAGACTAACTGATAAGCTGACAAACTGATAAACTGGCAACTGGCAAACAGACAAACTGAAAAACTGGCAATCTGAAAACTAAAAAACTGTCTAGCTGACAAACTGGAAAACTAACAAAGCGGCAAACTGACAAACTGAAAAACTGGCTAGCTGACAAATTGACAGACTGACAAACTTACAAACAGACTAACTGATAAGCTGGCAAACTAATAAACAGCAAGCTGAGAAGCTGGCAACTGGCAAACCGAAAACTAAAAAACTGTCTTACTAAAAAGCTGGCAAACTGAATACTGGCAAGCTGACAAACTATAAAAGTGGCTGGAAAACTGGCAAACTGACGAACAGACAAACTAATAAACTGGCAAACAGACAAAATGAAAAACTGTCCTAATGTCAAACTGGTAAACTTAACAAACTGACTGATCTGAACTGAACTGGCAAACTCACAAACTTATAAACTGACTAACTGATAAGTTGGCAAACTGATAAACTGAGAAACTGGCATACTGACAGCTGGTAAACTGAAAAACTGTCAGACTGGGAAACTAACAATTTGGCAAAGAGACTAACTGACAAACAGGCAAACTTAAATGACTTATGGGGGGATTCTTCATGTCGAGGCTGTTTTTGGACCTTTTTTAAAAAAAATCTTATTTGAAAACGCAAAGAGTTTTTCCAATTCTGTATTCGATATGAGGGCTGTTTAAAAAGTTATCGGCCGTCCAAAAGAAAGGTGGCTGGCGGCCACGTTTTCTCGCTGTCTTTCTGGCTGTCTGAAATAAAAAGTAAAAACGGGGTTATAATCAGTAAAGATGTCATTCTGGTCTGAGCCTCGAATAAAATATTGTGATTCTTCAATGCATTACAAACATCCGCACAATTTTATAATACCCTCTGCAAGGGTATAAAAAAGCAACGATTGCATTCAATCGTCAGCGACGTCCAAAATTTGAAAAGGCAGCCACGCGTGGTTGGCAAGCCAAATTCTGCCGGCGTCGCAGTGAAACATATATAGAGAGAGAGAGAGAATATGTGTATTCTATAAATCAGTGGTGTCCAAACTCACACAATGAAAGCGTTTCGCTTGTGTGCGAAGCAGCGAAACACAAAGGCAAGGTGACGTCTTACTGCTTTACACTGAAAAAATAAAATGCGTGACTACTAAATTTTACTATTTTAGTTTGTTTTATGTTTGAATCGCACGCATTTTATTTTTTCAGTGTAAAGCAGTTACACGTCACCTTGCCTTCGTGTTTCGCTGCTTCGCACACAAGCAAACGCTTTCATTGTGTGAGTTTGGACACCACTGCTTTAAATCATTCAGATTTAAATCTTCTTGAAATCATTGTTGATTGCTCTATGCTGATTTATAAATTATGAAGAATTATATTTAGATTGCATTCATTTGACCTAAACCATTTTGATTAACATGTAAAATTTTCAATCATTTTGAAAAGATTTAAATAATTTGATTTAATATGAAATCTAATGAAGGAAAGATTGTCTAATTTAAATCACAAAATGAATTAAATCGGGTATTGATTTAATCAGAAATAATTTAAATCAATCAAAAATAATAAATCAAATTAAAACTTAATTAATTAATCAAATCCATTGAAAGCTATAATATTGAATCTTGAAGTCACACATAGCTAAATTTATTTTAACCTAATTCCAACTATGTCGGAGAGCACCAGGAATTGGTAATTGATTAGAAACTACTACACAGAGAAAAAATAGGAATTAAAAAATATCCATTTGGTCTTTAACATACTTTTAATCATCCAACGGAGCTGAAAATCGTCCAAAGGATATGAAAAATGGGTATCCATAGGACGATCTTCAGTTCCATTGGATGATTAAAAGGATATTAAAGACATATCCAGTCCAAATGGATTTTTAGCGGTTTTGGTGACCCCGACGTGAAGTGGAGTTATGTGGCGAGACTGGTTTGCCGCCCCAACCAAATAAAATTAGCACGGCGCGCAAATAATTTAACAATGTTCGCCTGCACTTTACAAATGTTCTAATGCGACCAAAGCGTCGTTGGCGACTGCGCTGCTGCGAGTGAGCTTGAGAGAGCGATTGCAATGTCTAAATATTGAACAGGCGTGGGAGAAATAGGTTTAACAAGAGAGAGTATCAAGCAAACCAACATAATTTTGTGGCAGATGTCCATTGATTTTAATGACAATTAATATATGTAGGTTGGCAAAGTTGAAGAAACTTTAAATGGGCGGCAAAGCGCAGGGTTCTGCCGCGAACAAAAATATTAAAATCTTCTTGTCGCTATGGTTATTCACAAGGTTATACAAAACCAGATGGGCCATTTGCGAGTTATTGCAAATAAAGTGAGCAAATAAAATCGCCTTATTTTAAAATTTGCCCTGGTATTTAGAAAAATTTGCTAATAAACAGAAAAAGCTTTCTGAAACTAAGAAAAGAATGCCATAAAAAAATTTTTTTAAAAAAAACTTTTCTAAAAACAAGAAAAGGCCAGATTTTTCTGATAATTAGGGCGAATTTTTCCAAAGTCTTTTTCTTAAAAATAGGGAAAAATTAACCTTTAATTTTAGAAAATAGAAGCCCTTAAAGAGAATACTGTAATTTCTTAAAAACAGGAAAATTTTCTGGAACTAATTTTCTGAAAAATATGGCGATAGTAGCCATTGCTTTTAGAAAAAAAGGTGTTAGATTTCAGGAATTTTTGCTCCACGGCAAAAATATAAGTAGCCCATTCAGACGTGAGAGTTCAACGCTGTGAAATAGCCTAACCGTCTAAGCGGCCGCCGTCGTTGCGCTCGACAAAGGTCTTGGGTTCTCGTCCCAGTCAGTCCCTGAAAAATTTTTATTTATTTAATAAAAATTTATCAAAGCAGCTGGTGTGTTGTTCAAGCGAACTTGGACCTGGACCCGGTGGTGGATCTGGACCACCCGGTGGTGGATCTGGACCCGGTGATGGATCTGGACCCGGTGGAGTATCTGGACCATGGTGAAATTATATCAGGTGAGGTCATTAAAGTAGGCTGCCTCTTTTTGGGATACCAGTTGTATGGTGAATAACACCCAGTAGCAAAGGGGATTTCAATGTGGAAGGTTGACTCCACGCATGATTTTTGTTTGAATGTTTGAGTTTGTGATTTTTGTGGAGTTGCCTCGTAATGCCTTCGTGTGGTGTTTGTCGAAACAAAAATAATAAATTAATTCGGGTACCAGCAGACCCAGAAAGGAGACGACTATGGGAGCATTCGGTAAATGTTACTTTTGTTGGGGAAGACTGCAGAATATGCGAGTTGCATTTCGAGGCTAGCGACTGGAAGTTAACAACAAGTAGAAACAAGGCACCAAAGCGGCGTTTGCTTATGCCAAATGCATTACCAAAAAAGATGGCATCTAATGAGATCCAATTAAATGAATTCCTAAACTTTTAATTCATTTAGTAAGCAGCCAAGTGCGCGGGGGTCCAGTACTATATAATTATAAAGGAAAACTATATTTTTTTAAACTTCTTTCGTTTCATTTGATGGAATAGCAGGCGTTGAGTTGCATTGTGCTGACTTTTTGACATAGCAGGCGTTGGAAAAATGTCAACACACCACAGGTATCATGCTATCTCTTTTTCTCTCACAACAGCAAGGCTAAGGTGAAAACAAAACTGAAATCAATCATGCTATCCCTTTTGCTCTCACATGCTTATATCAACTGGTACCTCTCTCGCATGGTGAATTTCTGATGAAACTACCTTGTTAATTATACCATGATCTGGACCACCCGGTGGTGGATCTGGACCCGGTTGTGGATCTGGACCACCCGGTGGTGGATCTGGACCACCCGGTGGTGGATCTGGACCCGGTTGTGGATCTGGACCACCCGGTGGTGGAGCTGGACCCGGTGATGAATCTGGACCCTGTGGTGGCTCTGGACCACTCGGTGGTCTGGACCACCCGGTGGTGGATCTGGACCACTCGGTGGTGGATCTGGGTGGTGGATGTGGACCCGGTGGTGGGATCTGGACCCCGTGGAGCTTGAAGGGTGGTGGATCTGGACCCGGTGGAGGACTTGGACGGAGGTGGATCTGGACCCGGTGGAGGACTTAAGACGGTAGTGGATCAGGACGGTTTACCTTTTCTCTTTTTAAGAAAAATTTGTCTCTAAATTAGAAAAAAAAATTTTATTTTAAGAAAATAATTTCTCTATTATTGAGAAATATTTTTCTTTATATTAGAAAAAAATTTCAACTATTAAGAATGGTTTTTCTGACTTTAAGAAAATTGTTTTCTATGATTCAGAAAAAGTTTTTTAATTCTGAAAATAGTTTTCTTATATTCAAGGTTTCTAGCCCTTTGGATAAGAAAAGCTTTCCATAATATTTAGAAATAATTTTTTTAAATTTTAGGGTGAGTCGCCTTAGGACGGATTTTATAGGCGAATTTCTAATTTTAAGGGCTAATTTGGTACTTTTATTTTATGAGTGCACTAAACCGCACTTGGGCCTCAACACACATCTCTCTAAATCTTACAATGATTAAAGCATTTTCAAATCCATTTTCCATTCATCAACTGATTCATTCAGCTCGTGGCTGTTCCGCATTAACAATAGTCCATGACATTGACTTTCAGCCACTTGCTGCACATACACAAGTATTCCCGTTTATTGACTACAACTGCAACAGTTACAACAACTGGTTTTACTTTTTTTTTTGGCCTCACGCCGAAGGCTGCCCCTGAGATTGCGTATACGCAACGATTGCCAACCACGCATGCTCATGCGCCGTGTAATTGATGTGGTTAGCAACAAATTTGCCACTCTTGTCGCAAATGCAGTTTAACATGCTGCAATTCCAGTTATGTTTATCCAATTTAATTCCAATTGCATTTTCACAATTTCTGACAGGCTTTCACACGTTGTGTGACAACTTTTATGTTGTGATTGCTAATCGTTTAGATTACGCAAAACCGACTAAGGCAATTAGTTGGCAATCACTTCAGGCAAACTTTTTAATAGGATGCAAACAAAAGGCAAAAAAAAAAAATGGCAGCAATTAAAAAGGAACGTTAAGGGTTGACAATTCTCTCACAACCTTTCCGTGTGCAATTAGAAGCGTTAAGCGATGCAAGATAAAAAGCAAAAAACCCTTAGTCCTCGTTTTATATAACATTCTTGAGCGCAAACTTGCATTCTGCTTCTCACGCCCCGCTTAATTAGTTTTTTAATCTGTTGGAATGTTATGAACTTCGCCCAGTCAAGCCATATAAAGTGCCAGTGCTTATCAGATTTTCCCATACTCGACTTCTTTGGCCGCTAATTAACCTTGAAAGTGGCAGATGTCAAGTCGCTGCTGTGTGGGTTTTACCCAAGCCGCTAATCAATCAATTGAAAAGTTTTGTTCTCTTGACACAAATGTTACCTTTGTTACTGCGGAAACTCCCTGCATCCCTGCCAAAGATTTGAAAGTGCGACTGTCACGTTGAAGCGTGCGATTTGACAGATGGACAAAAGTCCTACACTTGAGTTATGTATATTTTATTTATATCTTTTCTGGAAATGATACTGAGATAAGGTCAAATGTGAACATTTGACTAGCTGTCTGTGTGTTTGTATGAGGGCAAGGAGAAGGTGTCACAAGCGTGTGACCTTCACAAATGGTCCATGACTAATGGAGAGTGTCAAAAAAATATGGACAAATTAGTATGCATGGCATAAAGAAAGAGAATGGCTTGGTTACAACATGTGACCAAAGGGATGTCGGTATACATATTTGTAGGTGGAGTACACCTGGGTTGCGTATTTTAATTGGGTTGTAAGAATTTTAATCAGATTTTGTACATGTTGTCTCTTCTCAAAGTAAGAGTAATATGGCAAAGTGGTTTTTGAACAAATTAAGTCCAAAAACTGGTTTTAAATCATAAGACTTTTGTTGAAGTGGAATTGAGAACATTTCAATGAACATCCTTTTATGTTCGTGAAATTAAAAATTATATTTTCTAACTAATTGTTAATTGTTTTATCTCTCCGTTGGTTAGCGACCTTTCTAACGTTCTGTTAATTGTTTTATTTAAATGAGCACCAAGTGTTCTTCAAGAAGTGTTTAAAGTCTTCTTGAGCTGAACTCTCACGGACGTACAATCGGTTTTAATCAGATTGCTTAAATAGGAGCGCAAGGGGTGCTTACTATTGGTTTTTAAATTATGTTGAAAAGGCCTTGGAGAAATCACGCACGCTGTCCAGGCTGACTCTAACCTGTTAGCAACATCAATCGATTTCTGCTCCATATTTATTTGGTGCTCAAATAAATTTAAATGTGAAAACTTAATGTGACGAACATTCGATGAGACGTACGAGTCGCATACGCAATATTTGTGGAAACTTTAAAGCAGGCATGGCCAAAAAAAGCATGGGGCAGCGCACTCACCCATATTCACAAAGAAAAGCACATTGAAATTGGGTAAGGCAACAACAAAATCATACAAAATTGTTGTTGATAAGTTTGCTTGCGCCAATCAAAGAAAAGAATAAAACCGGTTTTTGTTCTACGCGACGCACACACACGAAATCGTTTGCATGTGTGTCGTTTTCTATACGTCGCGCCCTGCATTTATACGAGCATTGACTTCCTATCTTCGGTGCAATTACAAAAACAAAACGTAGCCAAAGAGCATAAGGCTGGGCATCGCTGCTTTATAGGCTTTCCGCATAGGTAAATACTACCTAAAATATTTGGATTTTGTATGTAAAAGCAAGCATTTAGGATGCGTTCCTTTAGGTTTTCTCATGGGACCTAATGTAGATATGGGTATGAGGGACTCCCGAGGTACACAACCGACAGCCTTAAAGTTCACAAAATAGTAGTTCCTGAAGTTTAATATGGACTATTGATGTCTGCTATAATACACCGTATATGGTTAATTGCAACCCAGATTTTTAATCGTTAAGGGGGGATTCGTCATGTGCAAACATTTTTTTCGATTTTTTTTTTTTGCATTTTGTTATAGTTTGGATATTTGTAGTATCGCCCTAAAAGGATTTTTTGAAATTCGAAATGCTTTAAAATATATAGCCTTTTTGTCGAACAATGTCTTCGCTAAAACGAGTGATTTGTATTTGTTTTATATGCTCCCACACACTTCTACAAATTTTGGTCAAAATTGGATGACTATAGCATATAGCTCCCATAGGAACGATCGGTCGAAAAACTAGTTCTTGTGAGAAAAACTATTTTGTTTTCAGTATAAACGTCACTTACTTTGGCATATATTTATTTTATATACTTTTACATAATTCTACAAAGTATTGAAAATTATCGGATGACTATAGCATATAGCTGCAGTATAAATGATCGGTCGAAAAAGAAGTTCTAGTGTGAAAAACGTTTTTGCTTTAAATGGAATCGGCTTCAAAAATGCATGTTTGTTTGTTATGCTTTCCAAGATTCCTCTAAATTTGGTCGAAATCGGACATCTATATGGTGTAGCTCCCATAGAAAAGTAAGGTCCGAAAAGTAGTCTTGTTTAGAAGAACAAACTGCAAGGGTATACAAAACTTCGTCCGAGCCGAAGTTAACTTTCCCCCATTTTTTCCATCAGATTGTGGTTGATTCGTGAATGATTCTTGAAATGATTGATTCATTTACAGCACTGGTAAAAATGTATGTGATTGACAGCATCTTACATACATCTGCTCAAAGCAGAGATTTACTCCCCGTAGTTAAACAAGTAAGGGAGCTGCAGTCGAGTACCCCGACTACAAAATACTCTGTTCCCTTGTTCACACATACACACACACTCCAACATACACACAAACGCATGGCATTCGGCCGCGCGCGATAACTGACAATACAAGACCCCCCCTCTATAACTTCGGTGTCCGATCTTAGTGATTTTTTCAGAATATGTTGATATTGGGCCTTACATGATATATTAAAGTCTCGGGGGTCTAACTTAAAAATTGTGGCTCTGACCGTTTTTTGCGCTTAAGGGGGGAGGGGGAGGAATTTTCCAAATCTGAAACAAACTCGATTTGAATCGGGTATACACCTACCTACATGCAAAAATTTGTGGCTCTATCTCTTACAGTCTCTGAGATCGACACGTTCATACGGACGGACATACGGACGGACAGACGGACTGGCCAAATAGACTCGGCTGTTGATGCTGATCAAGAATATATATACTTTATAGGGTCGCAAATGCTTCCTTCTACCTGTTACATACTTTTGCACAACTTCATGATCCCCCTTTTCCCATTTTCAATGGGAACAGGGTATAAAAAGTAAAGCGTACAGTCGTACATGACTATAAGCGACTGACGCTGCTTATCGATAGTCGTCATGTAGCAAATATGTTGCTCCCATTAAATATATGTTTGCGACATCGAAGCGTATTCCTCAGATACGTACGGATACGCATACAATATGAGCCGTGTGCGGACGGCCTTACACTTATTGGGGGGTGTCCCAGAAATCTCTAGAGATTTTCGTATAAACGATTTGATTTTGAACTAAACTGAAAGAAATTTTTATGTCTATCTATAAAACTGTGGGAGATATGACGTTTTTTCGATATTGCGGGGGCGGGAGGGAGCGTGGCCAAAATTAACACGGCACGTGTAGAAAACAGTTTTCTAGACGAAAAATTTAACATTTAAGTACTGATTTTGAGCTACATTTTCGTTTAGAATTTCTACACGCGCGTGTAGGTTTTCAATATCTAAAGGTTAATGTAGAAAACCTAAATTTTCGTGTGGAATTCACAAAGCTTAATGAAAAATGTTGAAATACTTTGAAAAAAAACGCTGGGTTTTTCTTGTCATGTAGCCTTTGTTTCGTTTAGGATTGTCATTTCTACACGTGGCGTGTAGCTAATTTGGTTTTCTCTGTGTAAGAATCCTTTCTCATAAACAAAACATTGGGACCATTTAGCAGATAACTGCGATTAATGATTACTGATTTACGATTACCGAATAGTCTCTGCTGAATGCCATTAACTGATATTTTGTGGCTTTTGTGCTTTTTATGAAGAAACAACCCTTACACAAATAAACTTTAATATTTGCGGACAACTTTTAATAGACAATTTTATTTGAAGTTTTGCACAAAGGTAGGCTGATCCAGCAATCGATTACCAATCTTGCTATTTGTTCGATTGCATTACAACAATCATGATTATTAAACTAACCCATCCCAATTTTTTTTTTTTTTTTATTTTTTTTTTTTTTTTTTAGAGAAAAGTTAATAAAAAAAAAAAGGAACCCGGAGAAAAAAAAAAAAAAAAAAAAAAAAAAAAAAAAAAAAAAAAGTTATAACACCGCTATTTGGGCAATCGAAAAATCAAAAGAATCATCGCTCTAAATCTTCTACGAGGAGTTCAGGTAAGAATGGACAATTCAGGCGCTTTTAGGATGTCACGCACAACTTTTGAGATTCATAAGAAATATGTTTTATGCATGATAATAAAACTCTGTTAACTGCGTTTTCCAGGAACTTCTGGTGTAACAGCAAATGCAACGGCACTAACAGAGAATGTAACAATTGCAAATGTATGTTTTTCAAAGAAGATGCTTTTTCAATTTGGCTGCTAGTAAGCGGAATCTTCTCGTCTGTGGCGATCGATTCGACATTCCAAAGTTCAGGCCACAAATATTTAACAACATAACGGGACTCTATCGAGGCTAATGCCTACATGGAATTGGCCAAATAACTCCAGAGGCTTTTACTGCAAAAATATTTAAACAAAACGCTGGAATCCCAGGCGTTGGGGCATTTGACGGGTGCCATATATTATTAAGCAACCTGTAGGAAGCGCCGCGATTACTACAACAGAAAGCAAGGTCATCGGTTATCTCAACGGATGTTCCGAAGTTCTGCCTGTTGTCCTTATATAAGCGGGTAGGACTCCACTTGTATTCCGGCTTAAATTATCATCGATTAAAAAACCCACTAAATTTTTAATTAAGCCCAACGCGTCATCCATTTTCAAATGTCAAATGTATTTAATACAAAATCCTAAATTATGGTGTGAATGTATTTTTGACCAAATATACTAAAGCAGAAAATAACTAAACTTAAATCATTGTCATTACAGAGAATTATAAGCAAGCAAATCGTAAACAATGTAAAGATTTATCTGCTGAATACGCCCATTGACTTCACTCAGCAGGAAAAATCAGCAATCATAAATCACAAATCGGATTTATCTACTGAAAGTGCCCTTTGATTTTGTTTAGTGCTATTTAGTCTATTATATTGACTTGATTTAGAAAAGTTCCGTATCCTCCAGTAGAAAAGTCTGCTGATGACAACACAGCCAATACACAATATTCAACGTGCGGGGAGCAGATGTACCTTAATTTGTGCTAGTTGCATTTTAAAGTAACAACTTAACGTCTTAAGCTTAAAATTTTGAAAATATTATTTGTCGTTTTTTAATTTACTTTGGTTTCCTTTATCTTTTTGTCATCAACTCAAGCAATCAACTTCACTCAAACAGTGATGCGTGCAAATCTCCATCATATTCTCTTCGATTTTATGAGCTTTGGATTTTATGCTTTGTCTGTACCAGCTTTTGTGCTTGACTCTGCGCAGTTGCTTACTTTGTTGGCCAACTTTATTTGCTCCCACCTGACATCGCACGTAGAGTCCATGGTGCAACCATCGATGATTGTTCTGGTTGTTTTGGGTGGTCAGTTGGAGTTATAAGGCCTTTTTATGCATGTGGCTTAGCTTTATAAACATTTTTTGGTAATTTTAATATCAGAGGCCAAAAAACGGGTGTGCCTTTTTCTATGCCATTCCATTCGCTTGTGCGCACTTTATGGACATGGGGATATGGTCGAGGATTGTTGGTGGCTGTCATTTCCATGTCAAATTCAGTTTAGGGAGGTTAACATGTTGACCAAAACGTGTCGCGTGTCGCAGCAAGCCGGGCGCCTTTTGTGAATATTCGTGATTGTGTTATAGTTTGAGCCAGGACACGACACGAGTGTGTGTCAGGCATCTTCTGCATATCTGAATGGGGGCATAGGAGCGGCAGTGACACTTGGCACCTGTGGCGAATCGCAGCTGGCGCATAAACCAATTTCGAATTTTAGCTAGTTTGCAAAATATTTTGTACACAAAACTGGTTCATTGTGGAACCGCGGCCAGTTTTGAACTGGGCCATTAGACCCAGCCCGATGGTGAGACTGATAGTTGTTTTGTTGTAAAGAACACACCCACACGGACATCTCGAAATGCATCTTGGGAACTGCACCCAGCACCAGTTAATCTATTGGTCAAATTGGCATCGCCTTTTTCCAATCATTAATTTTTTTTATCTGAGAAAATTTGCAATTTAAGTTTGTGTAACCAACGCCCGCAGCTCTTAACCCTGGGCAGCATTTGGCCAATTAACTTGGCCCCCGCCATGTGACAACTGCCAGACACCCATGGTAGATAACCAACAGAGATACACCTAGAGTTCCGCCCCCTTTTTTTGCCCCTCTTGATTCGCCAGCTACACCCTAATCATATGTTGGCCAGTTTGGTTTTTGCTCTTTTGCCCGTCTCTCGCCTACCCAGCCATAATTTTCGTAATTCCATTCTTGTTGATGGAATCCAAATTGAATTGAATTGTGGGCCACTCCACACGATTCCAAGTCAAGCTACTCGTATAACTGCTTGATTATGGGTGGCAGTTTCGATTCGATTCGAGTTGTATTTACCGTTTGCTTTACAATTTATCTGAGGCAATAATTGAAGGCAATTAAATTCATAAATTTTAATGATTTATTTTTGCTTTGCACGCGCTTAGCACATGGAATGATTCTTGGAATGTCTAGTGTGGCGTACAGGGTGTATGGGGGACAACCTGTGTAGAAAACTGTGCAATCCTTACAGTTTTCAATGAAAAGGTAAGTCACACAGCAGCCAAGAAGGAGTCGGAACGGAGATAAGGCTATCTCGAAACGGTCCAACCAATGTGGGTTTTTTTACTCTTGGTAATGTGATGCCCCAAACGACATGTTTCAACATAAAATTCACAAAATAAGAAAAACTTTATTAGTGAAAAAAGGAACTCATTTTTGACAAAAGAACACCCTTTATACCAGCTAAGCTTCAAATTCCCACCATAACAACGATTTGTTTCACTGCAATAGACTAACCCGCAATTATTGTTTTTTTAATGCACTTCAAATAGTCGAAGCAACACTTTGTGTAAGAATGAACCAACTAACGAACGAACTAATATTAAAAATGAAACAATTGGCTTCTTATTACCCATTGGGGCAGAGAATCGCGTCCGCGGACCGTTGATTGCATATCCGCTTGGTCGAAAGTCAGTCTACGCTTCAGTGCATCGCTGCGCAAAGCAGGGCGCATTGCTTTAATGACCAACTATCAACGCTAAACCAACTGTCTGAATCGATTGTACAAATATTTCAATGCCAACATTGTACTATGGCAAAGACGTCCAAAAAATGTGGCTAGAAAAAAGAAAAGTATTTTTACGAAATTCTTTGAACATATAAGGTACATATCAAAGCTTTTACGCACAAATCTAATCTCTCAGTTTTAAAGCTATGGAGATGTGTGTGTACACTTCAATTTACATATCAAAGCTTTTACGCTTACACTTTACACTTACGATGCTTACACTGAGGGAAAAATGCTCTGAAACCTTAATGTTTTTTCTTTGGTTTAAATATTTTTACCGGTGACATGACAAAACGCCCACGGACAAAAGGCCCATTTCAAAAATAATCGTAGTAAGCATCGAAACCAAATTTAAAAATGAATATGGGTTTAACGACCTGTTTTGATTTTAGTCAAAGTGAATGTTAGCAGGCTTAAGGTCGAGGTTTGATTATAGTTCAATAATCAACCAGAAAATTCAACAGAGAATACATTTGAACATGAACAGTAGCTGTGGCTGTGTAGACGGCCGTTTCGGCTGCCGCCATGGCAAAGCCTTCGTCATTAAAAATTTAAAAATGTTATGGGCCTTATGTCCACATTAAATTCGGATATAAAGCCCACATTTCATCGGACCTTACGCCCAGTTTAATTTAAGGTCCTGCGGGTTGAAAAACGAAATGTGTGCCTTTTGCAAATCAAAGAAGAGAAGCAACTTTAAAAGGTCCACGCTTCTTCATGAGAAATGGGGCTTCTGCAAAGAGAACGTGCAAGCCGAGTGATGTCGCAAAATCGCCTGGCGGACGCACGATATTTCTTGAACAGTCTCTGGTAATCTGGCCGATTGAGCCATCTAAACTGTCTATTTTGCGAAAATTAGAAGCACACAAGCCAAGAGATTGAAAGGTGAGCTCGCTCGGCTATGACCTTCGGGCTGTGTGCGGATCTACAGCGCTAACGGTTATCCCTTACAGACTGTGGATTAACGAATATACCAAAGCCGATGGCTGTCTGAAATCGCCTGGCGGATAGCTGACATATAGTGTAGAAACTCTGGTAAAGCTGTGCGGATCGACCAGACCGATGGTTACCCTAACCTCACGTCGCAACCAACTGGGCATAGGCAAGCTCTCAAAAGCAGTCGGCTCACACACAGTATAAACAGTATAAGCTTCGCTGCGCTGCGTGTTCGGCTCTTGTTTAACTGCTTCGCGATTGAATCAGCTTTTGCGCTGCTCTCACACACACCAATGCACCAAAAATGGGATTGTGTTTTTTTGCCGGCACCTGCCCTAAACTGCATGCATACCAAATCTTGCATAAAATTCCGTGCGCTTATTTAAATTTGAGTACGGACTTCACGAAAATTTCTGAGTTATATTTCTAAGTAATGATTGAAATTTTTTATATGTTCGTGGGCCTTTTGTCATGTCACCATTTTTACCATTGATTTAGATTTAAATATGAGATTCGTATATCTAAAGTATGTACTACATAGGTATACCGGTATGTGAAAATAAAGCACATTTTATTCAAAGTATTGGCCATTGATTTCTACACATTTTGACCACCTTTCTGGCAATTTGTGGATACCACGCCAATAAAATTTTTCGTCTTTTAAAGCAAACCAACCAGACAACCAATTTTCCACCTCCACGTAGGAATGAAAGTGCTGCTCAGCCAATGCGTGTCCCATCGATGAAAACAAATGGTAGTCAGAAGGAGCCAAGTCTGGTGAATACGGCGGGTGGGGTAGCAGCTCCCAGCCAATTGTTTTGATTGTATTCTAAACCGGTTTTGCTTTGTGTGCAGGTGCATTGTCATGGAGCAAAATTACCTTGCCGTGTCTTCTGGCCCATTCTGGTCGTTTCTCGATCAATGCATGGTTCAAATTGATCATTTGTTGTCGGTAGCGATCAGTATTAACGGTTTCACCAGGTTTTAGGAGCTCGTGGTAAACCACACCTTTCTGGTCCAACCAAACACACAGCATTGTCTTCTTGCCGAATCGATCTGGTTTTGCAGTCGATGTTGATGGTTGTCCCGGATTAACCCATGATTTTTTTCGTTTAGGATTCTCAAAATAAATCCATTTTTCGTCGCCAGTAACAATTCGATGCAAAACCGATTTTCTTTCGTGTCTTTGAAGCCAAATTTCACAAGTGTTTTTTCGGTTTTCAATCTGTCTTTCATTCAATTCATGTGGCACCCATTTTCCACACTTTTGGATCTTTCCCATAGCTTTTAAACGGTCAAAAATTGTTTGTTGTGCAACATTTAACATTTCTGCCATTTGCTTTTGACTCAAAGTGTCATCTCCATCCAATATCGTTTGCATTTCGGCGTCTTCAAACTTTTTTGGTGGTCTTCCACGTTCTTCATTTCTCACATCAAAATCATTATTTCTGAACCGTTGAAACCATCTTTTGCATGTTGCTTCTGATAGAGCATGATCACCATATGCCTCGACAAGCATTCGATGCGACTCTGCAGCACTTTTCTTCAAATGAAAACAAAAAATTAATGCTTTCCGCAAATCATCACTTTCTGGTACAAAATTCGACATTTTTAACACGATGAAAAAATATGATGTCTGTTCAATGACTTGATGTATACTAAATATGTTTCACAGATGTCATAGCAAACAAACAAAAAAAAAATAAAGGCTCGTTCACAACAAATGTTCCCTATCGAGGCATTTGTATCTTGACGCTCACTTCATATCGGTCTTTTATATTTTTCCTTACCAACTTTAACTAAATTTGATTTTATTGGGTCGTCACTAAGTAATTTCGTTTGATGACATTAGCTGATCTTATTAATTTTTTTCGCAGCCAACTTCACACTTAACCGCTTTACCGTTATGTATTTAAACAGCTGATATAGTAAGGCTTGTTTGAAAAAGATTTTGTTAAATTTTTATACTCTGTACTGGAGCCCTGCACGAGTTGCGTTTAAAGTCAGTTCATGCTTAACTTTGATCTAAAACACCGATTCATCAATTCAATAGCTTTTGACATTGGGCAAGATTCGTTCGATTCGTTCAAAACATTTCAACTCAGAGCAAGCAGGTTAAACTTCTAGAGCTTCTCGAAATTATCAAGTAGCGCGTAGGCTTTAACGTCATACATTTCTGAGCAGAGAAAGTCGAAAAGCAAACAAACAATTTTTTTTTGTCCAAATCGGATGCAATGGACTCACCGGTAAGTGTTGCTAATATTTTGGTAATCTAAATTTAATCAATTAAAAAACCAGAACTTTTCAAGCGCAGCACATCTTAGTCCAAAAGAAATTAAGTTAAAGAAACACTATTGATGACTGCAAAAACCTGATGAGCAGAATTATAGCTCTACAAGAAAAAAAACCACATTCAACCGAACACACAAGCAACAACCACTGAAAAATTTGCAGATTTCGTAAGGAGCTTTTCCCAAGACACGGATGATGATAGAATTAAAAGGTAAATGCACTCATATTTAAACACTAAAACAAGCTACAGCGATGGATTGGACTCTTTGATATGGTGGGAATCACACAACCCTCAATTTCCGACACTATAAAAAGTAAGCTACCAAATCCTGGGCACGCCGCCAAGTAGTGCTTCTTCGGAAAGAGCGTTTTTGAAAGCTAAGAATCTAATCACGGAAAAACGAAGTGCCTTAACAAGAAATTCTGAAATGATCAAACAAATTATGTTTATTAATTGTAACATAAAAAATATTATATTAACTACATAAAGCCGATACTTACAAAGTAGAATTTTATTGATTTATATTGAATAGAAGCTGTTTTAAATAGATATTCTTTAATTAAAGATGGTCAAACATTTTTTTGCTACTAAAAATAAGTTACTATTTATTTGAAAATAAAAAATTTTGTTGAATCGCGAATCTGCAGATGAAAATGATTAAAGATATCCTCGTTCAGAACCTTAATTGTCGTAATATCTATTTAAGAAACGAGAAATCACACCGATTGCTTTGCTTAAAATTAAATTGCCTCAAAATGGACAATTTGTAGATCAACTTGTGATTTTTGGAGCCCATGATATGCGGTGTTTTATTTTGTACGAATCATGTATGATAATAAAAAGGCAAGCCCGTGACGCCACATTGCTGAGTAGTGACTGTTTTTGAAGGGGCTCTACGGTGGACTGTACCAAAGGTACACAGAGTATAAGTTTGTGCAAAAGTATGTAACAGCCAGATGGAAGCATCTCCAACCCTATTAAGTATATATGTACTTGATCAGCATCAACAGCCGAGTCGATATAGCCATGTGCGTCTGTCCGTCTCTCCGTCTGTCCGTATGAAACGAGAGCTTAAGCTAAAGTCGGTCCTGTCCGACTTCGATATACCCGTTACTCAGGGCAATTAGTGTTTAATTGCCTTTCCCTTTGTTAATTAACAGAGCATTAACAATAATGTGACCATTTCAACATTATGTGAGCAAAAGCGATGGAGCGCCAAAAAGTATGCAACGTTTTTTAAAAACTTTTATAACTTTGGCATTTATTATCCGATCTTTATGAAACTTTCGGAGATTGTAGATATTTGGCACATGCACTACACTGCAAAATATGAGCTTGATATCTTTAAAATTGTAGGTGTTATTCATATTTTTTGTTGTGGGGGCGGGAGGGGGCGTGGCCAAAATTGGAAATAAACTTGATCTGCGTAGGGACAATAGGAGTCTACATACAAAATTTGGTGGCTCTAATTCTTCTAGTCTCCAAAATCAGCATTAGGTGTTCTTACAGACAGACGAACAGACGGACTCGCTCGGAAAAAAACATGATATCTCCCACAGTTTTATAGATAGAAAGTTCGTTTCTTTTAGACATATTTAGTAATCAGGATTATTTATCGATCCGCCAAAGGAATGATAAAGATCGGATGAACGATAGTCCAGTTACATATAAAGAAAACAAACTGTTATGGGCAGCACCGGTCGCAACGGTGATGGGCAGCACTTCACAGGTACAGAGTATGATATGGTCGGGCTTGACCGACTTTCTATCCTGTTTTCTAAGTGGTTACGTAAGACTACCCGTGGACTTCCACATCCCATAAATTAATATTTTACGTAGTAAGCTGTTCATGACTCTCGTTCCATCGAGGAATATTTATACCCTTGCAGAGGGTATTATAAAATTGTCCGGATGTTTGTAACGCATAGAAGGAAGCATCTCCGACCACATAAAGTATATATATTCTTGATCAGCATGACGAGCTGAGTTGATTTAGCCCTGTCCGTCTGTCCGTCCGTCTCCTCCGTCAGTTTTAAAGCTATCCTCACCAAACTTTGCACGAAGTCTTGTGGTACAAATAGGCTGCACATTTGTCGGAACCGGCCGGATCGGATGACTATAGCATATAGCTGCCATAGGAACGATCGGTCGAAAAACTAGTCTTAGTGAGAAAAACTTTTTTGTTTTTAATGGAAACGCCTCCAAAGTACGTATTTCTTAGTTTACTATCCTTTCCCATGATTTCACTAAGTTTGGTCGAAATCGAATGACTATAGCATATAGCTGCCATATGAACGATCGGTCGAAAAACTAGTTCTAGTGAGAAAAACTTTTTGTTTTTAATGAAAACGTCCTTATCATTGGCTTACACTTATTTTATATACTTTTACACAATTCTACAAAGTTTGGTCGAAATCGGATGACTATAGCATATAGCTCCCATAGGAACGATCGGTCGAAAAACTAGTTTTGTGAGAATTTGAGGGATGAAAATTTTTTTGGTTTTTAATGAAAACGTCCTTTTTATTGGCATACTCTTATTTTATATCATTTGGAACATCTGTCTACAAAGATTTATCAAAATCGTATGAATGATCGGTTGAAAAAAAAAGTTCTAGTGAGAAAAACTTTTTTTAAATGGCATCGCCTTCAAATTTCGTAATTAACAGTGTATTATGCTTTTCCAAGGTTTCACCAAGTTTGGTCGAAATCAGACATCTATATAGTATAGATCCCATAGAAAAGTAAGGTCCAAAAAATAGTCTTAGTTAGAAAAACTTTTTTGTTTTCAATGGAAGCTGCAAGGGTATACAAAACTTCGGCCGAGCCGAAGTTAACTTTCTCCTATTTTTCCATATTCTGTCCGTCCGTCTGTCTGTTTGTATGATATCTCCTCCGTCAGTTTGAAAGCTTTCTTTACCAAACTTTGGACGAAGTCTTTTGGTACATATACGCTGCACATTTGTCGGAACCGGCCGGATAGGATGACTATAGCTTATAGCTATCATAGGAACGATCGGTCGGAAAACTAGTATTAGTGAGAAAAACTTTTTTGTTTTCAATTGAAACGCCTCCAAACTTCTTATTTCTTAGTTTTATATGCTTTTCCAAGATTCCTCTAAGTTTAGTCGAAATCGGACATCTAAATAGTTTAGCAGTCATAGAAAAGTAGAGTGTGAAAAGTAGTCTTAGTTTGAAAAACTGTTTTGTTTTCCATGGAAACAGTTATTTATTTGTTATGCTTTTACACATTTCTACAAAGTTTTGTAAAAATCGGATGACCATAGCAAATAGCTGCCATAGGAACGATCAGTCGAAAAACTAGTTCTAGTAAGAAAAACTTTTTTTGTTTTAATGGAAGCGTCCATTGGCATATACGAATTTTATATACTTTTACATAATTCTACAAAGTCTTGTCAAAATCGGATCGGTCGAAAAATAAGTTCTAGTAAGAAAAACTTTTTTGTTTTAAATGGAATCGCCATGATTCCACTAAGTTTGGTTGAAATCGGACATCTTTTTAGTAAAGCTCTCTTAGAAAGTATGGTCCGAAAAGTAGTCTATGCTAGAAAAACTTTTTTGTTTTCAATGGACGCTGCAAGGGTATAAAAACTTCGGCAGTGCCGAAGTTAACTTTCCCCTAATTTTTACAATTATTTCTTGGATTCTTTGAGGACACCTCAGAAACGTCTTATGAAAAATAAATTTGACTAGGTTTCCAAAGGTGTCAAATGTTTTTTAAAATTTTCACAAAATACAATATTCAATTATATGTGCTGGGTGTCCAAGAATATATTCTCAATTAAAATCTAAATTCAACAAACAGAGTAAAAGCTCTAATCCCAGTGAAGGAGATGCCAAAGTCGAACAGAATTTTATTATTTGTAGAATTTTAACATTGCGCTTGGGTTTTAAAAATGCATAATAATATGATATATGATTAATCTTGTTTTTCAAATTTCCAATCTAGTTTCAAGGTATTTCAAAAAAGATTTTGAAACTGGACTTTAAATTTTTACTATTTTTTCTCAGTGTGGCGCATCGTAATTCCATTTGGTTTTGTTTACTTTTCCAGCATATTTTGACCATTGTGAGCTGGTGCAGCGATGCGTATGTGAAGGTTCGTGGGATGTAAGGTGTTGTCATGCTAATTTCATTAGTGTGTTTGTGAGTGCAACTGTAAAGTGTGATTGGCCAAGTTTCAACAACTTGCGTCATGTGGTGCAGAATTTTATGGTCTTGCTTGAAGAATTTTAATAATAATTACATTTAATTGCAATTGTCGAAGCGTCGGCCATTCTTACCTAAAACCAGATCACGCTTCATTTACCTAATGGCCAACACCCGCGGCGGCTTTTTGTCTTAATTATGTTGTTTAACAGCTAGTGCAATTAATTGAACATGATTTTCCTTATGAATATGCACACCTGCCCCACCAATACCAATAAAAAGACTTATATGCATAAATATTTTGCCAATAAGTTAATAAAATGCTGAAGTCGACAAGATATTTGCTTTGCAATTTATTGCAATAATTCATTTGGTTATTGTATTTGCTTTTCTATCCTCTGACTGGGACTGCCTCAATTTGCATACACGTATGTACGTATGTATGTATGTACGAGTTAGTATGTATGGCATTGTGTTTGCAAACTGGTAAAAATAACTAACAAACAAATTCTGGCCTACACCCACAGGAAAGTCATGCCATGGCAATTATGACCATGTACGATGTCTGGGTATGATGAGTGTACGAGCAGCATGCTGGGAGGGCACTTGAGGCTACAGCTGTGCGAGCTACGATTCAGGAATTTTGGGTCGTTTTTATTATTTATCACCGCCGAAAGTCAATTTGTCATGGCTATATGCAAAATAAACAATGAGCGTGCAATTATGGAGAGCAACTTCCTTTGGTTGTTTACCCGTAAGCATTTGATTTTATTCCTAAAGTTAAGAACTTTTTTTATGATTCAAAATAATAACGTATACAATGGATTTGTTAAGCTTAAAGGCTGCTTTCCAGAATGCAAAAAAATAAATTTTTATGTCACTTTTGAGCTGCTTTGAAATCTGAATGCTTATGAAATGCAGTCTTATTTAAATGAAGTATTGTGCAGAAATAAATTTGTATGTCACCTGGAATAAAGACTTTAAAGGGGATTCTATTGTATAGGAAAGAATTGTCAATCTTCTGTCCTATACAATAGAATTGTCAATCTTCTGTCCTATACAATAGAATCCCCTATATCGGAAAAAACTAAGTTTCAAGGCAATCGGATGAACAATAGTTAGTCCCATACAAAATATTCCAGGAATTTTAACACCCTGGGCGGATTTTCTAACATTGCACACAGGTCTGGATGACCAAATTTTTGGCATAAAGTCGACAACTGCAGAAACAGTGTTGAAACTTGGGGAATTTGATAACAACAAGTAGAATAATATGTGGAAAAAGTTTTTTACCGCCCATTTGTTCCACGTGGCGGATGTGTGATTTTATTTAACTGATTATACCCTGTTCCCATTGAAAATGGTAACAGTATGTAACAGGTAGAAAGAAGCATTTGCGACCCTATAAAGTATATATATTCTTGATCAGCATCAACAGCCGAGTCGATTAAGCCCTGTCCGTCTGTCCGTATGAACTCGTCGATCTCAGAGACTATAAGAGATAAAGCCACAAATTTTTGAATGTAGGTAGGTGAATACACGATTCAAATCGAGTTTGTTTCAGATTTGGAAAATTCCTCCCCCCCCCCTTAACGAGCCAAATTTTTAAGATAGACCTCCAAAATTTATATATATCAACCATATCTATCCATTCTGAAAAGATCAATAAGATCGGACAAAAAACACCGAAGTTATAAACGAATCAATTTTGCTTGTAGGAGAGAGCGGGGGGCCTTGTATTGTCAGTTACCACGTTTGCGCGTGCGTGTTTGTGTATGTGTGAGTGTGTGTATATGTGTATGAAAACACAAGAAGTCAAGGGAACAGGGTATTTTGTAGTCGGGGCACTCGACTACAGCTCCCTTACTTGTTTATATTAGATTATTGTTTGTCTTGGAGCTAACGTTTTGCATGTTAATTTGTTTAGAAATCCTTTAATAACTGCCTTGTTCTCAATTTCACTTCCACAAAAGTTTTGTGACTTAGAGAGTTAGATCTACTACGAAATCCGGTTTTAAATCACAAAATTTCTGTGGAAGTAGAATTGAGAACAAGGCTGTAAGTCTTGTATTTTTCGATTATTGACCAGCCATACGTCCTTAGCTGAGCTTAATCTTTCCTAAAAGACAGAGAACGGGTAAAATCGGGCACAAAGTGTTAATAACAAGTTGAAAAGCACACTTCCAAGAACACTTTAAAATAGTTACATTTTGGCCGAAAGTGGTCGAAAGTTATTTTTAAGTCCTGTTAGTGAAATAAAATTTTCACCGAACTCTTGTTGAAACCACATGTCATGCAAGTCAAGCTCTTGCATTTTGGGCAAAAAAAAGTTGGATATCATCTCACGGTAGCGCTCACCATTCACAGTTACGTTACGATTCGCATCATCTTTGAAGAAGTACGGCCCAATGATGCCACCAGCCCATAAACCGCACCAAACTGTGACTTTTTCTGGATGCATTGGTACCTCTTGCAATGCTTCTGGCTGATATTCACTCCAAAATCGGCAATTCTGCTTATTTACGTACCCATTGAGCCAAAAATGAGCTTCGTCGCTGAACACAATTTTTCGGTAAAAAAGTGGATCTTCGGCCAACTTTCCAAGAGCCCATTCACCAAAAATTCTACGTTGCGGTAGGTCGTTCGGTTTCAATTCTTGCACCAGTTGTATTTTGAAAGGCTTCACACCTAAATCCTTCCGCAAAATCTTCCACGTTGTTGAGTAACAGAGGCCCAATTGCTGCGAACGGCGACGAATCGATAATTGATGGTCATCATTAACACTGGCCGATACAGCTGCGATATTTTCTTCAGTTCGCACTCTACGTAAGCGTGTTGGTGGTTTAATGTCCAACAATGTAAATTTGGTGCGAAATTTAGTCACAATAGCCCGAATAGCCGCTTCTGTGAGTCGATTAAACTGACCCTAAATGGAAGAAGCGCACGATGAACTTTCTTAACAGAGCACGCATTTTGATAATAAAATTCAATAATTAGCAAGCGTTGTTCGTTTGTAAGACGATTCATGGTTAAATTATAGACCAAACTGAAGATGTTTGACAGTGAAACAAAACACGAAACGTGCGTGAGCTGTTTAAACCAGTGTTGCCAAAAAGATAATTGCTAAAAAATCACCCTTTACAATTGCTTAATATTATTTACAAAGTACATACATTTTACTGTATTTTGCATATTTCACACAAATTATTTGTTCAACGGCAGTCATTGTTTCTTATAGCAAAAATGAGATAAATTTTCCAAGCAAAGATCGGACTTGGCAGGCCTGTTAAATGTCCATGACAGCATTCTGATAGCTTTTATTTTTGGAATTGTTATATTTGAAGTATCCTCTTTAGATTATATAGCTAATATCAAAAAATATGTCAAAAAAATCGACTTAATGCCAAAAATTTGCCCATCCGGCCCAATAGCAAAGTTGCAAACGATTTTGCAAACTGAATAATGTACTTCCCGTACACAATTTTCCGCAAATTTTCCACAAAAGATGGGTGTTTTTATACCCTGTTCCCATTTACTAGAACTTGTTTTTCGACCGATCATTCATACTGCAGCTATATGCTATAGTCAACCGATTTTGACAAAACTTTGTAGAATTGTGTAAAAATATAAAAAATAAATATATGCCAACGTAAGGGACGTTTCCATTTAAAACAAACAAGTTTTTCTCACAAAAACTAGTTTTCCGACCGATCATTCCTATGGCAACTATATGCTATAGTCATCCGATTTTGACCAAACTTTGCAGAATTGTGTGGGAGCATATAAAAGAAATACAAGCCAATTCAAAGGACATTTCCATTGAAAACAAAAAAGTTTTTCTAAGACAACTTTTCAGAATCTACTTTTCTATGACAGCTATACTATATAGGTGTCCGATTTCGAACAAATTTGGTGGAATCATGGTAAAGCATATTAAACTAAGAAATACGAAGTTTGGAGGCGTTTCAATTGAAAACAAAACAGTTTTTCTCACTGAAACTAGTTTTTCGACCGATCGTTCCTATGACAGCTATATGCTATAGTTTTTAATGTAAACGCCTCCAACGTACGTATTTCTTAGTTTACTATCCTTTCCCATGATTTCACTAAGTTTGGTCAAAATCGGATGACTATAGCATATAGCTGCCATAGGAATGATCGGTCGAAAAACTAGTTCTAGTGAGAAAAACTTTTTTGTTTTTAATGAAAACGTCCTTATCATTGGCATACACTTATTTAATATACTTTTACACAATTCTACAAAGTTTGGTCGAAATCGGATAACTATAACATATGGCTCCCATAGGAACGATGGGTCGAAAAACTAGTTTTTGTGAGAAAAACTTTTTTGTTTTTAATGAAAACGTCCTTATCATTGGCATACACTCATTTTACATACTTTTACACAATTCTACAAAGTTTGGTCGAAATCGGATGACTATAACATACAGTTCCCATAGGAACGATCGGTCGAAAAACTAGTTCTAGTGAGAAAAACTTTTTTGTTTTTAATAAAAAAGTCCTTTTTATTGGCATATTATTATTTTTTATACTTTAACACATTTCTATAAAGTTTTATCAAAATCGGATGACTATAGCATATAGCTGCAGTATGAATGATCGGTCGTAAAAGAAGTTCTAGTGAGAAAAACTTTTTTGTTTTGAGTGAGATCGCCTCCAAATTTCGTTATTAACATTGTATTATGCTTTTCTATGATTTCACCAAGTTTGGTCGATATTAGACATCTATATAGTATAGATCCCATAGAAAAACAAGGTCCAAAAAGTAGTCTTAGTTAGAAAGACTTTTTTGTTTTGAATGGAAGCTGCAAGGGTATACAAAACTTCGGCCGAGCCGAAGTTAACTTTCCCTTATTTTTTTAAATGAAAAATTAAACTATTCTGTACTAGAGGTACACAGAGTATATTAAGTGTGTGCAAAAGTATGTAACAGGCAGAAAGAAGCATCTCCGACCCTATAAAGTATATGTATTCTTGATCAGCATCAACAGCCGAGTCGATCTAGCCATGTCCGTCTGTCCGTCCGTCTGTCTGTCTGTCCGTCTGTCCGTATGAACAAACAGATCTCAGAGATGGTATGAGATAGAGGTTTGACATGTATGGGCCATATGCTTCTTATACTTGCAGGCAGTATATTTTCAATTTTTGCCACGCCCCCTACCGCCCCCGTAAATTGAAAAAAAACGTCATATCTCCCACAGTTTTATAGATAAAAAGTTCGTTCCCTCTGGATATATTTAGTAATCAGAATTATTTATCGATCCGCCAACATAATGGCAAAGATCGGATAAACGGTTGTCGAGTTATAAGGAGAATAAGCAATTAGGGGCAGCTCCGGTCGCTACGGTGATGGGCAGCACTTCACAGGTTCAGAGTATGTTATAGTCGGGCTTGGCCGACTTTCTTACTTGTTTTTTATAGTGTCCACACGCGCATGTAGGCTTTCAATATCTAAACGATAATGTAGAAAACCTCAATTTTCGTATGGTATCTATATGGTTGTATAAAAATTGCTGAAAAATTTTTGCATATAAGCTGGTTTTCTCAAGTCGTGTACTACATATTTGCCTTTGTCCACGCAGCATTTAACTTTTCAACATGTTTCGTTTACTTTTTTTTTATTTTTACATGTACAAAGCGTGTAGTTTTTCTACATGCCTAGTTTAACTTTCTGTTTTCTACATTTAGCGTGTGAAATGTAGCAGGGAGAACTTTTCGTTTAGGATTGCCGTTTCAAAACGCAGCGTGTAGCTAATTTTGTTTTCTCCAGCTGTATCACTTTAAGGGCCGGTTTCTCATCTTCTTGTCACTAATAACACAGTAAATTCTAGTCACATAGCAGCTATCTAGGATATGCGAAATCGGCCCTTAGTGTATAACTCTGACAAAGGTATAACTTATTGTTTTCAAATTTTTGTAAAAGAAACATATCTACGGAATTTTTAGGACTCAAATGCTACCTTGTATTTAGCTTGTAAATAGATAAGAGCAAGATCGAAAAATCTAAAAGGAGTCAAAAAGAATCTAACCGTACCCAGAGGGATCACGTATTATTGTGCATGCTTTACTATAACACAATTTATATATAATTCAATTGCAAAAAACAGAACAAGTCGGCTTGAATTTACATAAAATATAGCTGTCATTTACATAGAAATGTCCGGTTTTTTATGATAAAAGAACAAAATAGTTTCGCTGGAATCGCTAGCATTCAGTGTTGAATTAGCATGAATATGCCAGATTGTAAGTGCGCAATTAGTATCGATAGCGCATACAGATATTGTTATAGCCGTTGGTAATTAAATTATGTTTAAATATTTATTCAAATAAAATTTATTAGATCTCTATTTAAATTAAAGTAAAAGATTTCCATTCCTTTATAAAAAGCTGCTTAGGTTCAGGGTGAGTTTATCAATCAATATTTAAGCCGTATTGACAAATATTGTGAACATAAAGTCTGCAATTTAATGGATCAACTATTCAAGGTCGCCTTACCGCGAGGATTTCTCAAGAGTAGTTGTAGTTAATTTCATGTCCGTAAGGTAATTTGCGGTTTTATATATTATACTAAAAGGCTCATAGGTTGGTGGTATAAAAGCCAAATTGGCAATATAGTTATCAAGTTGTTCTGTAAACTCGTCAAGATGATAAAGTTCCTAAAAGATGTGCGGTTCAAGCCACAGAAAAGAACAACGGTTTTACTTGTTCAAAAGAATCATGCGAAGTTTAACGATTTTATGAGCTTACCTTTGCTTTTCTATCGCTTTATTGGAGTGAGTCTGTCTAACGGAAACAGGATGTTGAACTTTTGGTTAAAGCTCTGGTTTCTGATCGAAATGCTCATTTTTAACTTTGTCCTTGGGTGTGAGCTGTTCTCTGCAGTTTTGTCATTTAAAAAAAGGGACTTCTTGGAAGCCTACCAAACCATGGGATATGTAGGATTTGTGTTTGTGGCTGATCTGAAGATGATAGCCGTCTTTGGGCGAAAGACAATGCTGTCCCATCTCGTTGATCAGTTGGAATCGATGTTTCCAAAGCGAAAGGAACAGAAGCAATATGATGTGAATTTCTATCTACGCCGCTGTCACATACTCACCAAAGCCTTCGCAGGACTGTATTTTTTCCTCATCAGCATCTACAATATGATGCCTTTTACTAAGTATGCCATAGATCGATGGTGGCGGCGCTCCCCAGATGCCGTGCAGTCCATGCCGTTTTTTGATACTACACCCTGGAACTGGCATGATAACTGGGGTTACTATGCGACTTACTTATTACAGGTTTGGACTGCATTGGCCTCCTCGGCTGGCCACATATCCGCTGACCTGATGATATTCGCTGTGGGGATACAAATGATCATGCATTTTAATTATCTGGCAAAGAGCTTGACGGAGATGCAGGTGCAGGCAGACACTGTAGCCGATGGTGGGATCAAAGATATGGAGAAACTGAAGCAGCTGATTGCCTTTCACAACAAAATTCTTGGGTAAGTGCGGACGGAACTTTTACACTGATAATATTAACTAGTAAGATTTATGTTTTCTATCTTTGCTTTGCAGCCTCACCAACGTGATGAACGCTGTCTTTGGCTGGCCCCTACTACTAAATTTTCTGACCTCATCGGTTGTCGTCTGCTTGCAAGGATTTCTCATGACCATTATCACCAGTCCTGAACATGTTTTCAGACTGTCCTTGTTTTTGGTCTCGGCAACAGCAGAGATTTTTCTCATGTGCCTTTTGAGTCAATGGTTAATTGATGCGGTAATATGACTTTTCTTGGGTTGAGTGCAATTCGATCTAAAAATATATATTTTAAATAGAGCGCCAGTGTGTCCCACGCTGTTTTCAATATGAATTGGCTGTCCGCAGATCTTCGTTTTCGACGTATGCTCATTATAATCTCGATGCGGGCTCAAAAGCCAGTTTTTCTCAGAGCACCCGCATTTTTGGATGTCTCAATGCAAACCATGAGCTTGGTATGTTGAAAATGTACACTTTTGAATCAAATTGTTTTAAAATTGCGTATTTTTTGCTTCACAGTTCTTGAAAATGTCGTACAGATTCTTCTGTGTTATACGTACAATGTATCAGTGAGGAGATGTAATTAAAAATATTTATGTTATTTTCATTCCTGCGCTTAAGCTAAACATTTGTGTAGAAATGAACAGAAAATAGCAATTAGATGCCTAATCATTAATAATTAACAATGTTATGCAAAATTTGCTATCTTATATTACCAATGTATACTTGTATTTATTCTCGAAAATGTACCCATAAAGCATCTTTCCCACTTAAATTACCGAATTTATCAAGCCACCTAAGTCTCAGAGGCTATAAGCCCAGTGAACTGCAGCAATGTTTAGTTTTGACCAGAGATTACAGTTTCAAAAGCTGTCAAGGCAGTTTGATTGACACTTGGTTAAACGTCATTAAACTGTTTACACTAAAATCCTAGCTGCTCGGTTTTTGGAGAATTCATCAAAATCGATTTCCTGCCTAGGTCCATTTGTAAAGGGCTCAACGAACTTGATGATAGAGGCTTCAAATTTTCTGCGACAAATAGAAAAACTTTAAATTCAACAGAAATTCTCTGGCAATAAGGCAGAAACGCACTAGTGTGATTTTGTATTTTTTAGGAGAGCCATTCTTAACTTTAAATGAAATTGTTGGAAGGGTGATTGGTCGTAAAGTGGAAATGTTCTTCAGTTTGGAAGCGTTATTGCTTTTGTATTATTCGACTTACGGACCGTTACTTATTTTGACTTTTCACTGCGTGAATGTTGTTGAAAATTTAACATAATATAGAATTGAGCCCGAGGATGCATTATTGGCATTAATATCTCAATTTTGACATAACTTATTAATGCCTTATTGCCAGAGAATTTTAATTTTACCACTCGCAGCTTTCCCCTGAACCATCGACTTGGACGTGGTGGTATTATTTTACCGTTTTTAATCTCTCACCTTCTAATTCTTTTTACCAGAGGTACACAGAGTATATTAAGTTTGTGCTAAAGTAACTATGTAACAGCCAGAAGGAAGCATCTCCGACCCCATAAAGTAGGGGAAGATGGGGTGTTGTGATCATAGTAAGGTTTTTCGAACATAACTTCGCCAAAAATCCATATATATTTTTATTCTGTAAGTTTTGTATTTTAGTTAAAAGATGCATGTACGAGGTTTGTTCAAAAAATATCGCGAATTTTGTGTTTTTTCTAAAACTATTTATTTATTCATGAATATCTATTTTGTCCCCTTCAAAGTAATCCCCATTAGATATTATACACTTGTGCCAACGGTTTTTCCAATCCTCGAAGCACTTCAAAAAATCATTTTTTTTTATCTTGTTCAGCTCCTCCTTCGATGCCGTCTCTATCTCGTCAAGCGTAGCGTAACGTCGTCCTTTCATGGGCCTCTTCAGTTTAGGGAACAAGAAAAAGTCACAGGGGGGCAGATCTGTGGAATACGGTGGCTGCGGCATCATTAGTGTGTTGTTTTTGGCCAAAAAGTCGCGCACAAGCAACGATGTGTGAGCAGGGGCGCTATCGCGTTACCACAAATCCGGGCGTTTCTGGCGGATTGCTTCGCGCAAATTGCGCATAACTTGCAGGTAATATTCCTTATTGACCGTTCTTCCCTGTGGCAAGAACTCATAATGCACCACGCCCCTGCAATCGAAGAAAACTGTCAGCAAAACTTTCACATTCGACCGAACTTGGCGCGCTTTTTTCGGTCATCGTTCGTGCGGCAGCTTCCATTGAGATGATTGGGCTTTGGTTTCCACGTCTTAACCATAAACCCACGATTCGTCACCAGTTATGACCCTCTGGAGCAATTTTGGGTCGTCGCGGACAGAGTTTAACATCTCATTAGCAATGTTCATGCGATGCTGTTTTTGGTCTCAATTGAGGTAAAAATCGAAGACGATCCAAAACACGTGCAAGCGAAGCAGCTGTCAACAATTAAGTGAACATTCAAAATGGCCGAGCTTGTCGGCATAAGTGAGAGACATGAGTAGCAACATAACGCCACAAAAAAATCGAAATTCGAACATACGTAACCCGCGAAAATTCAAAATTCGCGATACTTTTTGAACACACCTCGTAACTTTGCTCATCATTACTTTTAGGAAAAAAATTGCGTGGTTTTTCATATCATTTTGAAAAAAAATGATTTTTTGACATTTCAAAAATTTGTGGGGTGTTGTGAGCCATCCGTTTAAAAGTTAAAAATTCGTTTTATTTGGTAGTTATTCTTTAGTTAATCAAAAAAAAAAATTTTTTTTCTTATCATCTGAATAAAAAATATCAATGACAAATCGTCAGCCGCCTTGTTTTCTTATATTTTCGAGCACGTTATGCTGATGGCTGTTTTTTTGTTTGCCTTTCTTTTTTAATGTTTTTTGTCCTCTTTGGAGCGTTTTGCTTCTGCATTTTAGGGTATCATTGCAACATTCTATTCCGAAGTCAAAACCGACTTTTTTGCAAAGACGAATTCTGGTGGCTCACAACACCCCATACATCACTTTTTTTTTTGACGGGCGCCACAAACCCAAAAAAATTTTTTTTTAAATTTCTTATTTCGGTCAAGTGATTAATTGATCAAAGATATTTCTGTCATACTTACTTTTTAGATTCCAAACAAAATTTTGAACTACATTCACAAGCAAAAAAAAAAAAATATTACAATATTATTTTGAAAAAAAAAATCGAGTTCTGGCTCTCCAACTTAAAGCACGTGTTGACTGATCGGTTGCTGACCAAAAGTAAGGTAATAAGAAAAGAGAAACTTGACACCCCATCCTTCGCTATATATATTCTTGATCAGCATCAACAGCCGAGTCGACATAGCCATGTCCGTCTGTCTGTCTATCCGTATGAACGCAGAGATCTCAGAGATGGTAAGAGATGGAGGTTTGATATGTATGGGACAAATGCTTCTTATACTTGCAGGCAGATCAAGTTTATTTTCAATTTTTGCCACGCCTCCTCCCGCCCCCACAAATAGGATAAGACGTCATAACTCCCACAGTTTTATAGATTGAAGGTACGTTCCTTCTGGACATATTTAGTAGTCAGAATTCTTTATCGATCCGCTAAAGGAATGGTAAAGATCGGATGAACATATAAGGAAAACAAGCAATTATGGGCTGCACCGGTCGCAATGGTGATGGGTAGCACTTCACAGGTACAGAGTATACTATAGTCGAGCTTGACCGACTTTCTTTCTTGTTTTTGTAAGCGAACTAGCTGAATACCCGTCGTCGCCCGGGTTCTTACGATTCTTGAGAGAGCGATTATATTCAATCTAGTGCAGGCTGCAAGCCGGTATAAACATTTTGGACCGTTTGATCTTTTCCTCTATATATGTACAGTTTACATTGTTCACGTCTTCATAATAGTCTAAAATCATGAATATTTTGAAAATTTCATAATTGTTTTTACCGTTTGGTTAATACTTCCTATTTACCCGTCTACAATCCATTTACCAACGCCGGCATTGTAATATAGGCACTAAGAGCTTTCATAAATACTGATAAGGTTATTTTGCAAATTTCGCGATTTTATAAAAAATATGGAAATTAAAGGCAAAGGTATGTAGAATGTGAATACTGAAACAAATTTGTGTGTTGTTCTTGTTAAATGTTGTTTCTGTTTACCGTTTTGATATATCCTTTATAGAAAAAACTTAACCAACGTGCCCGTGAATTGTGGAGTATAAACTAACTTTCTGACAATTTCTGAAAAATAGTAAATATATAGAGTTTGACCTTAAAGTGTATATCTCATCGTGTTATTAATGCATTTTGCGGCTTTGCGCAAATTCTCTTGATATTTGCAGTTAAGTTTGAGTTCAGCCATGAAACGCTGTTTAAAGTATGGACCGAAATGGCCGTGCAATTTCAAGCTAGATTTTTGAGCAGCTTAAGGAGCATGTAGTGAGCACAGAGAAAAGAAATGAAATTGACACAAAAGTTAAATAAAGGGAGATTTTGGTAATTGTTTAGTAGAGCTACCCCTCACCAAAAATTCTGAAAAAAATATCCTCGATGGACCGCGAATTTACAAGAACTATGACGTCTTCAGATCGCGGGGGACTCCCGCGTTTCAATGGTAAAAATTGTTTGAAAGTTGCATTTTTTTGTATAAAAAACAGATTGTTTTTTGCCTTAACTGTCATTTATAAATTGAAAAAATTGTTTCTGGTAAGCAAAATATTCGTTGTAAACTCTGAACGCCAATCACATCGACGAAAAATGAGTTGCCCAAGTTGCGTAAATACGCTAATGAAGTTTTTCGCTAAGCTCGGATGAGGAGATAATGCAATTTGTCGGAAGATCACGGCTTCCATTTTAAAGTCAAAAACGTGTTCAAAATGCGGTCAAAGTGCACGGCAGCGAGGCGTTTCGGTGTAGGAGATAATGACCGTCAGAAAGGGGCGCACCAAAATTAAGCGTTTGGACATTAAACCACCAACACGCTTTGAAGTACGGCAGAACATAAGATCAAATTGTGATCAATAGCGGCCATTAGTTATTAGGTCCATCAAAATTTATCGAAGTAAACTTCTCGCCGTACTACTATTGTCCTAACAATTGGGCCTCTGTTACTCAACAACGTGGAACATTTTGCGGAAGGATTTAGGTGTGAAGACTTTCAAAATACAGCTGGTGCAAGAATTGAAGCCGAACGACCTACCGCAACGTCGAATTTTTGGTGAATGGGCTCTTGGAAAGTTGGCCGAAGATCTACTTTTTACCGAAAAATTGTGTTCAGCGACGAAGCTCATTTTTGGCTCAATGGGTACGTAAATAAGCAGAATTGTCGATTTTGGAGTGAATATCAGCCAGAAGCATTGCAAGAGGTACCAATGCATCCAAAAAAGTCACAGTTTGGTGCGGTTTATGGGCTGGTGGCATCATTGGACCGTACATCTTCAAAGATGATGCGAATCGTAACGTTACTGTGAATGGTGAGCGCTACCGGCGAGATGATATCCAACTTTTTTTTGTCCAAATGCAAGAGCTTGACTTGCATGACATGTGGTTTCAACAAGGCGGTGCCACCTGCCACACAGCACGCGCAACAATAAACTTATTGAAAGGCGAGTTTGGTGAACATTTTATTTCACGTTCGGGACCGGTCAATTGGACGCCTAGATCGTGCGATTTAGCGCCTTTAGACTATTTTTTGTGTGGCTATGTTAAAGCTCATGTCTATACAGACAAGCCCGCTTCAATTGACGCATTGCAAGACAACATTGAAGCATTAATTCGAGAGATACCGGCCGAAATGTTGGAAAGAGTATGCCAAAATTGTACTAAGCGGATGGACCATTTGAGGCGCAGTCACGGTCAACATTTGCATGAAATAATCTTCAAACATTAAATTATATGGACCGTACTCTCGATTCAAATAAAGATTTCATGCATTTTTCTGAATTTTATGTGCTTTTTTTTGAAAAACTTCCCTATAGCTCTTTAAAAATCACCTTTTACTTTGAGATTTATTTGAAGAAAGGTCGCAAAAAAGCGCTCAAAACCTTCGAACATCCAAGGCAAACAGAATTTTTTTTCATGATTCTGCTTCGGGCCCTAAAGGCATTCTTACTTACCAATTTCCCGTTCCTGCGATCCACCAATACACCTTTATTTAGAAGATCCTTTTTTGATCCTTTTTTGAGGCCCTCGCATTTAAAATTTTTTTTTTTGTAATGAATGGTATGTACAACCAACTGCAGAAAACAGTATTACAACTCTTTTCCCGATTCCTTTCAATAAGTTTAAAAAAACCAAGAAAAATTCATCCGCCTACACCAGAAGAGGGCCTTAATCTAATGTGGGCGGTAAGGGTGGGAGTGGTTGGATTGTTGTACAGCCTTGCCCAATTATTATCTTACACGGTTAGAACATATGCCTATTTTCTAAAATCGGTCAATAATTAGCAAAGTTATTAAAGTTTTTCGGATAACGAAATTTTCGCAATATGGTGATGAGTCGCGCCATTATAGCACTGTCGACCGTAAAATTGTTGCGTTTTTAGAGTAAATTATTGAATAATTTTTTTTAGAATAAGTATTGTAAAGCCATGTCCGTCTGTCCGCCTGTCTGTCTGTCCGTCCGTCTGTCAGTCCGTCTGTCTATATTAATAAATAGATCTCAGAGATGGTATGAGATAGAGGTTTGACATGTATGGAACATAAGCTTCATATGCTTACAGGCAGATCAAGCTTACTTTCAACTATTGCCACGCCTCCTCCCGCCCCCGAAATTTAGAAAAAACGTCATATCTTCGGCAGTTTTATAGATAGAAGGTTCGTACTTTTTGGACATATTTAGTAATCGGGATTCTTTATCGGTCCACCAAAGGAATGGTAAAGATCGGATGAACGATAGTCAAGATATAAGCGAAAGAAACTTCTCTGCTGCAGCGCAGTAGCAGCATTGCTTTCGGCAGCTACTGCAGCATCTAAATTTACACTGAGCATACACTTTTGTGGGTAAAGAGTGTATTATAGTCAGGCTTCCCCAACTTTCCTACTTGTTTTAATTAGGTTTTTTAAGGTTTTTTTCCTAAAAAGTTAAATAACTCAACCAAATATTACTCGATTTTAATGAACTAAGTTGCAGAAGACGCAAAATTAAATGTTTTTTGAAACTGCATACCAAAATTAAATAGTTTTATATAAATTTGACCTATTCATTTTCATTTAAAGTACGGCGAAGTCGCAAAAAACTGAAAAATTCTATTTGTTTTTCATGTAGCTCCCCCCAATTTTTATCCGAGATTGCAATGTAGTACACCGTTGGAAAGGTGTTACATTTCTCTTTCAAAGACGCATTGCAAACTATTATAGGATGCCTAGTTTAAGAAATATGATTTTTTAACTATATCAACCTCGAAAAGACGGACTTTTAACCGTTATTCCAAATTTTGATGTGCACGAAAAATTTGTTGTATGCTCTAATGTTACATTTAACTATATCTACAACCTACACTATGTCGCATCCAGCAGTTTTTTGACTGTCACACAGTGTTATATACCTTATGTCTATCCAATCCAATGTGCCAAATTGCAATTGTCTAACTACATTTTCCGAACTTAAGCCGCCCAAACTGAAAACTGGCCCATTGTGCCTTGCTTCATTTAATTATTTTTTAAATTTTTTTCATTTGACAACCGAAATTTAAAACAGGTGTTGTACAATCGTACAGCGAAAGCTTTAAATGACGACTTCCAACACTAATTAATATATTTGTCTCGCTCTCGCAAGCGTTGTCTCGTTTTCGGTATTGGCCAATATTCTCGGCCACCAATATCGGCAGGAGTCATATACATACATACAGTGAATCAATAAAGTATTAGCACAGTTAGTATTAGTAGTTTGATGCTAAATATATTTGTTTATATTTAACTTAAAGAAAATATAAAGAAACAACATATTTTATTCAACATTTGACTTCATTTTACAAAAAAAAATTAAATTGATATTATTTTGTGGTTTGGCTGCAAAAGGATAATTACTTAAAAATAGCACGATTTTTACATCAAAAAAGTATTGGCACAAATATCATAATGTTGTATGCAGGATTTTGGATCTTTTAAATGTTTGGTAAAGCCTGATCCTTCCTTTTTTTTTAATTTTCCAAACAAGGGCGCACCTCCTACAAAATTTGGGGGTCTGGTCGGAGATTATAATTGCCCATTCTGTCAGTAGAGCGTGTTTAATTTTTTTTGTAAAATGAAGTCAAATATTGAATAAAATATGTTGCATCTTTATATTTTCTTTGAGTTAAATATAAATATATTTAGCCACAAACTACGTAAATGAAGCTGTGCCAATACTTTATTGATTCACTGTAGGCATTACTTGCATTACTTGTACAACAAAAAGAGCGATCAATAAATCCATCTGAACATGAATATGTCTAAAATTTAATATAGCCATAAAAATAAAAAAAAAAAACCCCCTTATCCTCGGCAAAAATGTTCCACAAATATCTTTTCCCATTCATCTCTAATAAAATCACTTGTTAAAAGTACACGTATAATTATCACTAAGCAAAAGCCATTTGATTTTTGTAATTAATTCCGATTGCATAAAAAATATTATTAAAATTTAATTAGTTTATTTCAGCTATGACTGAATATGTGTGTGTGTGTGTGTACGTACGTATACCTGGCGTTCTTACATATGGAAAAGAATAATTACAGCTTACCGAATGGCAAAGGAAAGGTGGGCACACACAAATGTGTAGATTGCACTTGAGCCAGCCCACAGCTGTCGACAATTGGCAGAGAAGTATAGGAAAAAAATGCGATAATAAAAAACACTCATAAAATGCAAACAAAAGTGGCAACGGGAATATAATTTATAATGTTGCGCATACAGCAAAAATGTCAAACACGCCCTCAAGCTTCCCCGCCCACACCCACACACACACACACACAAATGTGAAACATTTATTTAAATTAAATTGGCGGCAAGCAAAAGCTGGAACAAATTAAGTTGCCGATATGAGGCATGCAACATACTGACACACACACACACAGCTTATCGTATGGAAATCAGCACTCATTACGAGTATTAAAATGTATTTGCTTGTGTGGGGCAAGCAAAACAATAAATGTGTGGCAAATCAAGATACAGCAAAGAAATGCTGCAACATGTGGCAACAAACCATTTTTCTGTCTTTTGTCTTCCATTTGAGTTTCCTTGGCTTGTGCTCTGTTTTTTTTTTTATTTAATTTGCAAACTTTTCGTTTCATTTTCGTGTTGTTTTTTTTTGTATGTCTGCGATGCAGTTCAATGATTAAAGAGGCAAACGCCCAGAAATTGGTTTACCATTTTTCGATATTTTCTGCTCACTTTTTTTGTTTTGCTATGGGCATGTTGCAAGCACTGGGCATAAGAATTTTTTAATTTGAACGTTGGGCGGGTTTTTTTTTCATTTTGGAAAGGCAAGCGCCCGATAAGATCACAACATAATACCCAATATCCAAATAACAAGTGCTAATTGCTCAAAGCAAGGAAGTTCAAATCGCTTAGTAGCCGAAAATACAGACTCTCAATGCGGGGCAATTAAAAATTTGTTGTTTTCCGATAGACAACGCAATTGAAAGCAAGGTCATGGCAGATCTTTGCAGTTGGAGTGACAAACGCAGTCACGCAACATGTTGCCGTATGCGCAAGCGTTGGCAACATGTTGCCGCCTGTCAACATTCAATTGATACACATTCTTCGGCTTTTGGTTTCGCCTCGTTCGGCTGTGGCTTAAAACTTGCTTTGAGCCGCGATTAACGTTGTAATTCGATTACTCTTGTGCCACATTGTTCTGCTCGTGCTCTGCATTGTTGTTGCTGTTGTCCGAGTCTCGGGCGGTATATATTGGAGCCAGCAGCTGACAGTCAGCACAGTTCGTTAACAGTCCTAGTCGTGATTCTAGGAGGTTCAACCAGCGTCCAAAGCGACCAAGTGTTTGTTGTGTCGTGTGTGTGATTTAGTTAGTTTTGCTGTGCTTTATCCCACCCTCCCCTCCACTCCTTGAAACGGGCCGTGCTCCTGTTTTCCTTCAACTCAACACTTTGTGATTAAATTGTGAATTAAAATGAAGCCATTTGTAAGTATAATACGAAAACAATTAGGAACTTCATTATAAAGTGGGTAACAAAATCTAACTGAAAGGCGCGGCAACAACAACAAGTTTTCTGTTCTAGTTTTACAAACAAATCAAAATTGTTTTATTCTCATATAAATATGCACGTTCTTGGTTCAGTTCAAGATCTGCGACGCGTTATTTGTCTTGTATTGTTTGCATTTTATTGCAACTCTGCTTCACTGATTGCCAAAGCAAAAATCTATCAAATTTCATGAAACTCCACTGATAAGCCGTTGACATGTTGCTTGACGGACAAGACCTCCTCGACTCAACCATTCACCTGCTGCCACCCATACATAATACATAATCGCATCGTATGCGGTAATATCCACGAGTTAACTCAACAAGTATCTGGGAATCATATCAGATGGTTGCGCTTCAAAGCGCTCGAAAGTGAGAAGGCACGAAGCCGAAGCCATGATAATGATACAGGCGTGTCGGGGATGGGGCAGACTAATTGCCAGCTTTGGCGAATGAAAAGAAAGCGAATGGACAACGTTGGCGCAAGCGTAATAATATCAAATTGGGTTACCAGAGCAATTGCTGGTAAAGGCTTCAAGTGAGTGACAGATAGTCAGGTGAAATGTGGGGATAGGTTGATTGAAAGAAAGAAAGATAACCACGTTTAGTACGATTAAAAGCAGTTTTAGTGAATTGTGATTAAATCAGCAGATAATTGTATAGTGTAAGTGTTATGGAGACGCGATCTTCTATTATATCTTGTTGATGACTTATAACATAGGTGCCCACAGTTAGCTTACGGAGGTGCAGACATCCATACCTAGGCAGAAAATTATATTGCTGGAATAAACGTCTTTGGCTTAGCTTTGATGCTGATGAGCTGTACGAAAGTGTTTTTTTTATATACAGGCCTGTTCCCGTTTGATTCGATATGGGCTGGTAAATTTGATATTTTGTCAAACATTTATTTTATTTTCATATCATTTCAAAACTATAACATTTCATTTTGATCATGGAGAGAAAGGAATGTATAGAAAATGTCAAGAAGGAAAGAGACAAATAGTGTTACATCTTGAAACTTAAAACAACGTAACGAAATATTTAAGTAGGCTCTGAGGCGTGTGACCACACGCGTGTCTAATGGAGCAGTACAATAAAACGCAATTCAATTCAAAAGGTCCTGAGTTTGACTCCCAGACAATTACTACCAGGTCTGGGAGTCGAACTCAGTTAACAAATATAATAAATATTTTTAGTTCGTGGTTTTTCTGATTCCATTTAAAACCAAATAAAATAGCAGGTTGTACACTCAGAGAAACAGAAAAGAATTTTATACTTGAATCATGGATGTTTTTTGACAATAGTTCGATTTGAATGAAAATTCTTAATTGAAGAGCCAAATTTTTGATCCAAGTATGAATTTTAGATCCCGTTTTTCTTGGTCCAAGTGTTTTAATACTTGAACCAAGTGCAAAACATTCTCAAATCAACTAGAATTCTAGTAGATTCCTAACTCAAGTGCTAAACGTACTCAAATCATGAATTTCTCGTTCTTGAATCAAGCGCTTTGTGCATCGTCAAAACCCAAGAACGTTCGTTCTTGTGTCAAGAGCTCATCAGGTTCAAGAGTAAGATCGTTTACTCTTGAATCAAAAGCTTCACACTTTCAAAAGTAAAGGAGCACATATTCCATTCAAACCACAATTTAAAATCAGTTGTTTTTTCCTTTTTGCCTTAATTTATTTTCTAGAAAATTAACTATCTAACTGTGTAACATAATAGCATTTTCACACTGGCCGCAGCTTCAAAAAACAGTCAAAGTCAAAGCTGCGAGAATTTGTCCCATAGGAAATACATAGGCTGGGTGACGTCAGTCAATAATCGCAGCATTCAAGCTGCGACGCAGCTTTCATTAGTATTAGCAAATGCTTACTAGATTTTTATCGGTCTCAAGTACTTTTCCGATAATTTAACCGCAAACACCTGATTTATTTTTCGGCGAGCAAAGGGAGAGAAAATACTAAAATTTTTAAAGTGGAACGAAAAAATGCAAATGGAGTGAGAAGAATGATTTGATTGACTTGTGGGCCGAAAAACAGATCTTCGTGGATTTGCCACTTGTCAGATCTGGAAAGGCCCACATTGGACCACTTTTACTTCGAGAAACAGTCCCAAGTGCTAAAGGGTTCCCGATCAAAAAATTTTGTGGCCCATGTGTAAGAATGCTAGATTACAAAATTACAAAAATCATTTTTACAAAACAGAAATATTGGATCAAAGCAATTAGGCCTTCCTGCAGACCGGTGAGAGCGTTGCGACCAAATTGACCGATTCTTGGAGTACAGTAGATCGTTCCAGGACCAGTTCTTGGAATTGAAAAGAGACATGATAAAAACAATGAGCTTAAAAACTCATTATTTAAATTCAATTATTACAAAAATTATCAGCTATGGATTTCTTTTTATAATTTCCGCCGTACTTCTGCGTTCTCCTATAATCACGCTCAATTTGGCCTGTTCCTCTCGATAAAAGTGGGCACTACGGAAAATCCTTCAGGTGCTTCTTCTTCACTTGCAATTATAACGTTAAGTACGTCGCATGCGCTAGTCCTTTTCCAATACTTCTGAACCTTGCTTTGTCGAGTTAGGGTCCGGCATGGAAAGACCTGGAAGTCTTTTTACTTCCGAAACTGCTCCCTAAAAAGGCTTCACTATTGGTGGGTTCGTCCAATCACCAAAATGGCCCAAGCCTTTCCTACAATGTGATGATATATAATAAATTGTATAGCAAGAAGATATAAGTAATGATATGAACTTGACATGGTCCCCACAGATCTACCTCCTAGTAGAGATTGCATTTCCATCAATGAAAGTTGGCATACAAACTCAGTGGCTTGCATGTGTTGGCTTGTGCTTCCCACAAGACATTCATACATGTTGTTCTCCAGCTGTGCTTTAATCTCTTCTCTTCTTGAAATATTTTTTGAAAATTTTCTTTCTACTAATAATTTGTATTTATACTGAGCTGTCAGATATTTTTAAAGCTGCGAGTTTCGTGTGAACGCATAATGCGGGTTTTCGCAACTTCGCCTATGCTGCGCCCAGTGTGAAATACAACACCGAAAATCGACAGCAGTCTAGTGTCAACTGTCAGCCCAACAGCCTTCTCTCCATGTCAGCAATGCCATAACTGCTTGGGAATTTCAAAGTTACATGAATGCAAAAATCGATGTCGATTCTCCACACCCCCCTCTCCCATAAAAAACGAAACTGTGAAAGTGGATTCAACGCAATTCTCTCAAATGTGCTTGCTCTCCTCTCTAAGTCTCTTTACCTCACTCCCTTCGCTTAGAAACACTAAACTGGGAACGAACGTAGCTCGATTTCAAGAGCGAAATTCTGGAAAATTTAAAAACGAATAGATTTTTTTCAAGAGCGTTCATACTTAAGTTATTCGTTCTGCTTTTTTCTGGGTGCATAGGACGATGGTACAGGAAGATCAAGTTTATTTTTCAATTTTTGCCACGTCCCCTCCGCCACCGAAATTTGGAAAAAGGTCTCATCTCCCACAATTTTATAAATTTCTATGTTTCTGGGCATATTTAGTAATCAGTATTATATATATATCGATCCGCCAAAGGAATGGTGAAGATCGGATGAACGGTAGTCGAGCTATGAGCAAAAGAGTGTTTGCTGGTGCAGCGCAGCAGCAGCGCTGCTTTTAGCTACTACTGCGGAAGCATTGTACATACACTTTCGTTGGTACAGAGTATATTCCAGCTGGGCTTGAGCGACTTTCTTTCTTGTTATACTGTTATACTGTTATATGGATGTTTGTAACGCTAGAAGGAAGCATTTCCGACCACATAAAGTATTAACATAAAATATAAACTCCGGCCCAGCCGAAGTTAGCTTCCCTCCATTTGTTTCTCGATTTGAAGCCCCAACTCTGCGTTAGAGATCATTGTCGCCGGTCACTCAGACAAACTTTAAGTTGTTTCGACTTTGCCACAAGCATAAAACTTTTGGTACAAATAGTGGTATATTTTGTATATATTCTCTTCCCAGGAATCTACCAGCTTCCTTCTGTCTGGGCAATGAACTTTCCTTGTAGTTCTAAAAGCTTTTAACTTACACTTTCTTTTCTCACTCCCACTTCTCTTTCGCACAGTTCCTGGCTGCCGCTTTGCTGGTGTCGACGGTATCTGCCTCTTGGCATGGCGCTGTATCCACACAATATCAGCACTTAGATCCCCATAGTCATACCTATTCGTATGGCTATGCCGATCCCAATTCACAGAAGCACGAGACACGCGCTCATGATGGCACCACTCGCGGCTCCTACTCGTACGTCGATGGACATGGCCATCTGCAGTCTGTGGCCTATACCGCCGATCCTCATCATGGCTTCAATGCAGTGGGCACCAATCTTCCTCAGGCTCCTCACGCCGCGCACGCTGCTCCAGTTTATGCTGCCGCTCATGCTCATGCCGCTTATGTGCCATATGCCCATCATTCTCATGGCATTCATATTCCCGTGCTGACCCATGGCGGCGTTCCCGTCGATACTCCCGAGGTGCAACATGCCAAGGCCGCTCATGCTGCCGCCCATGCGGCTGCTGCTCATTCGGCTGGAGCTCATCATCATCTGTACAAGCGTTCGATTTATGGCGGCGGTTGGGGCTATGGTGGTGGTCATGCTGCTCATGTGCCACTCACTCACGGTGGTGTGCCAGTCGATACTCCTGATGTGCAGGCTGCCAAGGCTGAGCACTATGCCGCCCATGCCAAGGCTCTGGGACATGTGGCTCATGCGCATGGTGCCCCCATTGAGACTCCTGAGGTACAACATGCCAAGGCCGCTCACTTTGCTGCCCATGCTGCGGCACGTTCGGGTCATGCCATTGCTCCAATTGCTCATGGTGGTTACCACGTGCCGGTGATCCACAATGGAGTGCCTGTGGACACTCCCGAGGTGCAGCACGCTAAGGCCGCTCACTATGCCGCCTACTCGCAGGCCGCCGCTCACGGCAGCTCCCACGGCTCGCACAGCTCCTGGGATGATGGTCACTACGATGGACAATGGGATTCCAGCCACGATAGTCACTCTCATGGTTATGCTAGCGGTTACGCGCACAAAGGTCCCATCCACATTCCAGTCATCCATAACGGAGTTCCAGTAGAGCCCGCCGAGGTTCAGCACGCTCGTGCTGCTCACCTGAACGCCGTGGCAGCTGCTAGCCATGGTGGCGCTTCCCATGGTGGCTATTACGGTGGTCATGGTGCTCACGAAGACGATGGCCAGTATCATGCGCACTACGATCACTACTAAAGGGCATAACCAGCTTCTATACTCATTTCTGTTTCCCTCTAACCGACTACCGAAGCCACCTAGCGTATATCTAACTGTCCCTCTCTAGCAGCATTCTACACTCTCTATCACTATCTCTTTCTTCCGCACACACGAAAAAACAAAATCACGAATACGAATTGTACGGGAGATGTAAACCTCTTACTTGCCCGCTAGTTTACGATCGAAATTGATACTCAACTTACTTAAACTTCTAACTTTTTCATACTCTTCCTTCTATGAATCACTGCCAATAGATCAAGATCTAATCTTTATTAGCTACTTTCCAAAAATCAATCTAATCTTTCTGTTCTTTACATATGTCTCAAATCCTATTCATCTTCTTCGTCTTCTTGTTGTACTTACTTCTTTGGAGAAACGCTGTACGAGTGTGTTGTAAATAACTGTTGTAATTTTTATATCTATACATCTGTCATCTAAAACAGATATAAATCTATATTTTATATGAAACTGCAAACAGACAAATAAACTGCAAAAATGTATTTGATCACAAATTGACTTTGATTGACTTATTGATGTTGTTCAGTAATCTTAATGTTTTCTAAAATCCAGGTAAGTTTTAGCTGTGCATTTGGGCAAACTTATTGTCAAAGGGCTGCTTAGAAGGTGACTTTTTAAATATCCAGTGAAATAACCTGAAATTCAATACTGCTCCTGCCAACATCTAACTATTGACTAGTTCATAGACTACTATCCAATACTGCGACAGCTACTCCTTGGTCTCAAGGATTGAAAAATTTCTCGAAATTAGAGATCACTCTCTTGCAGCATTTCTTGACATATATTTGGCTTTAAGGCATTAATATGATTTGTCAATCATTAGCTACTTGCAAATTGGCTGTGTCTCTTCTAACAGTCTCACTAAAGACCATATTCCAACTTCTTTTCCTAGACCTTGTATCAAGGCAACTAGTTATCACAACAACTTCAGGATTTTTGGTAATTTAAGATTTAGGTTTCTTAAAATGCATATTTTGACCATTTTTAGGCACTTTGAGGTGAACCAAAACTTTTGATTTGACTCTCTTTGAGAAATACTTCCAATCATTTCTACTATTTTTCAAGCGAAGATATACCATTTTGAGTACTTACATGCTCAGGTGTGTTTATATGGTACACTACCAAGCATATAAAGGACTAGTTAAGTCAAGTATGCGTGAGTGGAATAGGCTCAAAGGAATATTGCTGATAAAGATATTAAAAAGTAATGAGCCCAGAATACTACCTTGGGTACCCCAGTAAATGTGTGGACAAGTTTAGAATATGAATTCTGGAGAGACCTATTTGGATACCTGAAAACTGAAAGGATTCATTGGGAAATTGCTTAAGTTCAGTTTGTAAAGCAGGTTGAAGTGGTTTATAGAATTAAAAGCCTTACTTTAAATCAGTATAAGCGTCCTCAGTTTCCATTTTGTTTAAAAGCCTTTTGATCACAAAAGAAGTGAACTCTAGAAGGCTAATGGTGGTATATCTACGTTTCACAAGTCCGTGCTGGGTAGTTGCAATGATAATACTACACCCAAAAATGGAGTCATCAAAATGACATTTAAGATATCAATTTGAAACTATTAATTACGTACACGGGTTGTTTTATTCACCAACACAGTGACGCTTCACGAATTGATCCACAAATTGAGTTTTCGGAACATTTTTTTGCTAAATGTTTTTTCAAATTTCGCACAGTTTGAGTCGATGACTCACCACTTTTGAAATATGTTTTCAATATTTCCCAACTTTCTTCAAGCGAATAGCGACCCATTTCGTAAATGTCAAAGTTTTTACTAAATATTAGTCGATTTCCGAATGACATTTGACGTTTTTAAAGTCAAATTATGAATTGTTCAAAATCCAAACACTCGATGGACCAGCCTTTATAAGTAAGTACTTTAATTGTTGTATATTTATATGAAATTTTTTCCAAAATTGCATTTTTTTTTTACAATACTTATGAATACTTTGGGAATTTGTTCAAGTATTTCGGTCCTTTCGCACACAGTAGCCTTGTTGCTGATGGAGTATTCTCTAAGAAAAAAATTCGTTCGAAGTCTACCGAAATCAAACCCATTCGTTAACAAACGTAGAGAAATTCCGCTTTTTCTTGAATCGTGAAAGGTTGTTTTCATCTTATGAACTATTTGTGTTGACTTTATGAACGGCTTGGGCATGTCTTAAGATCATTTTGTGTTTCCTAAATAAAAACCAAGAAAAAAAATGTACGGAAGCTAATTTCGGATCGGCCGAAGATTAAATCATTAAAAAATCATAGAAAACTTATAAATTCGAAGTCTGATGCCGAAAAAGTTTACACTAAAACTTGTTTTTCGACCGATCGTTCCTTTGGCTGCTATATGATATAGTCGCCCGTTCCGGCCAGTTTTTTTGAGTGTACAATGGAGCGGACAACCTGGTTATGAAACTCTCCAGGTCATGGACTAACCCCCCATTCGCCTGCTTTTCGGTGTATAACAGGCGGAATCAATAACAATAGTTAAAAGGCAGAGGCTCTTAAGTCTTTGCGTATCACTCATACGCAGAGTATCCTATTTCATATATTTGTTTTATATATCAATTTCAATAAATAATAAATAAACTTCCAATTCCAAAAATAAAAATAGAAGAATGTTATCTTCGGCTCGGCCGAAGTTTTGTATACCCTTGCAGAAAGTGCAAAATGTTTTATACAATAATTTGATTTTCGCTTTGAACAATGCTAGCTGAGTGTTTTCCAAAGATGGCCAATAATATTTCTATCTGGTCAGTTTAAAGACGCTGCAATTGAAAACAAAAAGTATTTCTCACCAGAACTTTTTATCGACCGATTGTTCGTACTGCAGCTATATGCTATTGTCACCTGATTTTGACAAAACTTTGTAGAATAGTGTGAGAGCATATAAAATAAATATATGCCATTGTTAAGGACGTTTCGATTGAAAATAAAATAGATTATCTCACTAAGACTACATTTCAAACCTTCGTTTTCCATGGGAGCTATACAATATAGATTTTCGATTTCGAACAAACTTTGTGTAAGCATGGGATCGTTTCTATGACAGCTGTATGCCATAGTAATCCGATCCGACCGGCTCCGACAAAAATGCAGCGTATTTGTACCAGAAGACTTCGTGCAAATTTGGTCAAGATAGCATTCATAGTTCGATCAATCCCGTATTTAAGTGTATCAATAAGTAGTTTTGGCAAATTCAACAGCACTTTGATTTTTGTCGTACTAGTAATTTTTATACCCGCGGCTCGTAGAGTAAAAAGGGTATATTAAATTCGTGCAAAAGTACAGCCAGAAGGAATCATCTCTGACCCTATAAAGTATATATATTCTTGGTCAGCATCAAAAGCCGAGTCGATATAGCCATGTCTGTCTGTCCCTCCGTCTGTCTGTATGAACGCCTAGATCTCAGAAACTACAAGAGCTAGAGCAGCCAAATTTGAAATGTAGTCTAGTATTGTCTGCACGCAGATCAAAATGGGTTAAAATTTTGGCCACGCGCCCTCCCGCCCCTCACTAAAAATTATTTAATATCTTCTACAAATTTTAAGATATCAAGCTCGTATTTTGCTCAACAGAGTATGTGCATCTATAATCTTGTAAATTTTTATAAAAATCGGATACTACATGACAGTTATAAAGGTTATAAAAAACGTTGCATACTTTTCTGCACCGCTTGCGCTGTTTGCTCACATAATGTTAATGTTCAGTTAATTAACATAAGGGAAGGCTCCTAAACACTAGCACGGCTGATTTTAGAATCAAACCTTGCGAAAAGATTATCAAGCCTGAACCCGCTCTGAACTTGCATTTTTTACTGGCTCGACGTCTTGTTATGCTATTGGCATAACTTTAAACAGAGGCACACACCACAACAAAGGAGGCTTCAGGTTGATCGGACGCGTTTCATGAGGGACCAAATCCTCACTCATCAGCGATATTGAGCCAGAAATGTCTATCCAAAGAGCAGCCTCTCCATTTTACGACATATATATAATTCTGATCACAACTTCCTGTAATATTAAACATCGGACTTGTTGCTCCGCTCTTTAAGTAACAGAAATGAATCCCAATTTATCACTCTTATTTGGTTAGCTTTTCTAATCCAAAAATAATTGAAACAAACCTCAAACATGGAATTCAGCTATTTTCAAACTAAACATTGGCAAATATCTTCTCACTTTGTCACCACAACACAAATTGATGCACATTCCACACACACACACACAACCAAATGCTGACAGGGAATGAGATGCAGTGATGATGCCGGAGGATGCGTTTGAAAGGCACATAAATATTTGCAATGCTGCGATTGAAATTTGCATGCAGGCATGCCAACAGCGTGTGGGCGTGTCTCACACTCGGGAATGATGAAGCTGCAGATGGCATGAAGGCTAAAGCAAGCAATCAATCAATGCGGCATGCGGCTTGTCATTCACTCCTGCTTTGTACTAGAAAATAAAGTTTCGACTTACACAAATTTTCACAAACAAATTGCTTGACATTTGGAGTTTGCAGTAGAAATTAATTTCCCTCTAAGCCATAAATTCAAATGCAACCTTTCGGCCGTCATCAATAACCTTGGCATCCCACCCTCGAAAGTCAATTACAAGGCAGTTTGGCTGAGGCTAACTAATTAAAAATTAACAACCTTCGGCGCACACGCAAAGGTCACCACCCGTACCTATCCCACCCAATCTAGAGCAAGAAAAGTGGCCAGCGATTTTCAATTTTCCACGCATAAACAACTGACGCAGCAACTACTCAACCCAGGGCTTGGCCACTTGGTGGAAGTTCGCCGGCCCCTCGTAAATTCTTTTATTGGATGGGTCCATTTATCGCTGGCCATTCAATTAAGCATGCATTGGCGTTTGGATTTATGGCGGGTAAGAGGTAAATAAAATCAGTTTCAGTTTTCGGTTTGGAATTTGTGTACCCACTCCGAACGACCTTCATGGCAGGTGGAGGAGAAGCCTACGGTTTCACTTTCGTTTCGGCTACTGACCCGCCAGTTAATTTAATTATACACTACAAGCACATAAAAGCAGAAATTGGCAATTGGAATTGTTCAAATTGCCAGCTGCTTAAAAAATGTTTAGAATGAGCGCTGAGCGTGTGAGACAGGCAAACGGTAGCTTGACCGACCGCCCAGCTAGCTGCCACAAGTCTTGGGCGTGCCCAGCCCAAATCAAAAGTGAATGTGCAACGGCGAGGCGTCGCATTGCCGCGTTGTTGTGGTTGCAATGCTTAGCTGTTGATTTGCACTAGTTGCTGCCTTACACATTTCATTTGCATGGTAGAATTGTAGCAAATGGGTCCAAGCATTCTAGCCCAAAAGGGCCCAGACCGTTAGGTAAACAAACGCCAAAAAATAACACAATTATTTAGCATTGCCTCCAGCCTGGCATTCTGTCTGTCGGTCTGGGGTCGCTTTTAGTTGGTCTCTCTGATTTTTGTCTTCTATTTGTGGTGGGCGTATTTGGTTGTTGTTGTGCCTTTCTGCTGCATTTTGCATATTTTTGCCAAAGTGGCTTTTATGTTTTGCATCAATTTAATTTACGGTTAAGGCGTTAATTTATGGCCTAATTGATCTGATTTGAATAAATGTTGTAATCGACAGAGTGTTGAAACATTTGGTAATTGTTATGGGAAGCATTGTGGCTATGATAGAAGGCTTAAGCCACGACGAATTGCTGTTTAATCAGTAGGTTAACTGAAAGTTATAAAATTTTAATATCTAAATGGAAACCATGTTATTTGTTTTGAAGGTCTGTGTCCAGCACTACGAAAAGTATTAATTCCTGTCAAACTTCATATAAAACAAATGGAGGGAATCTAACTTCGGCTCGGCCGAAGTTTATATACCCTTGAAGCTCATGTAGATTTTCAAGACGCCTACAAAACCTGTTTTTCAAACCTATCTTTTCTATGGCAGATGTATAGTCTTCCGGTTTCGTCCAATGTTAGTGAAATTATGAAAAAGCATAGAAAATGTAAAAATACGAATTCTGATGCCGATTCCATTCAAAACAAAAAATAGGGGAATGTTAACTTCGGCTCGTCCGAAGTTTCGTATACCCTTTCATTTTGTTTTTCTAAATAAGTCTACTTTTCGGACCTTTCTCTTCTATGAGAGCTATACTATATATCTGTCCGATTTCGACCAAACTCAGTGCAATCATGGAAAAGCATAACAAACTGTAAATAACGAAATTTGGAGGCGATCCCAATTAAAACAAAAAAGTTTTTGTCACTAGAACTTCTTTTTCGACCGATCATTCATATTGCAGCTATATGCTATAGTCATCCGATTCTGACAAAACTTTGTAGAGTTTTGTTAAAGTACTTCAAATAAATATATGCCAACGTCAAGGACGTTTCCATTAAAAACAAAAAAGTTTTTCTTACAAGAACTAGTTTTTCGAACGATCGTTCCAGTGGCAGCTATATGCTATAGTCATCCGATTTTGACCAAACTTTGTAGAATTGTGTAAAAGTATATAAAATAAATATATGCCAACATAAGAGACGTTTCCATTAAAAACTAAAAAGTTTTTCTCATAAGAACTAGTTTTTCGACCAATCGTTCCTATGGCAGCTATATGCTATAGTCATCCGATTTTGAGCAAACTTTGTAGAATCGTGTGGGAGCATATAAAACAAATACTTGCTAATTTTGAGTACATGTCCATTGAAAATCAAAAACTAGATCTAGTGAGAAAATTTTAAAAGTTTTATATACTCTCGCAGAGGGTATTATAAAGGTTGGGCGAGATGCTTGTGTAACGCATTGAAGGAAGAAAACTTTTAAGCATCTCGACCACATCAAAAGTATATATATTCTTGATCAGCAGGACGAGCTGAGAAATTCATTTAGGGACCTTGTCCATCTGTCCGTCCGTCCGTCTGTCAAAATCGTCTGTATGTTTAGATCCCAGGTACCTGTCTCCGTCAGTTTTAAAGCTATTCTCACCAAACTTTGCACGAAGTCTTTTCGTTACAAACACGCTGCACAAATTTGTCAATGGATGACTATCATGTCCGGATCGGATGATAGTTTGTTTCCTTGGTACATATACCCATGAACGATCGGTCAAAAACTAATCAGAGGAAAACTTTTTGTTTTTAATGGAAACGTCCCAAACGTATTATTATTTTATATCTTTTCCACAATTCCACAAAGTTTTGGTCGAAATCGGATGACTATAGCATATAGCTGCCATAAAGATCGGTCGAAAAACGTTCTAGTGAGAAAACTTTTTTTTTAATGGGACGCCTCAAATGTAATTAACAGTGTACTTTTTCATGAATCACAAATTTGTCAAAATCGGTCTAAAGATAGAAAAGGATGACTATAGCATATAGCTGCCATAGGAACGATCGGTCGAAAAACTAGTTTTAGTGAGAAAAACTTTTTTGTTTTTAATGAAAACGTCCTTTTGATTGGCATACACTTATTTTATAAACTTTTACACATTTCTACAAAGTTTTATCAAAATCGGATGACTATAGCATATAGCAGCAGAATGAATGATCGCTCGAAAAAGAAGTTCTAGTGATAAAAGGGATCGCCTTCAAATTTTGTAATTAACAGTTATGCTCTTCTATGATTGCACAAAGTTTGGTCGAAATCGGACATCTATATAGTATAGCTCTCATAGAAGAGAAAGGTCCGAAAAGTAGTTTTATTTAGAAAAACAAAATGCAAGGGTTTACAAAACTTCGGCCGAGGCGAAGTTAACTTCCCCAATTTTTTAAATTTCTTTTAAACTTAAGCCAGTTATATATAGTTTTTTTCTGTAATATTGTAATATTTCGGATTACATGCAAATTTGGGAGCGGATGGATGTGGTTTTATTATGGTGTCATTAGTGGAATTGACATATTCGATTTGTCATATTGGCCTCCAAAGATGAAAAAAACACAGCATTTACAACAACATTTTTGTCAATACTCCTATATTATGTAAGTGAAAAGTAAAATCGTCTTGTCAAGATGACAACAGCCCCGAGGGGCCAAAGCCGAGCCTCTCTCAATCTCTTGGCTTGTGCGCTTCTTATTTTAGCACAAGAGAAAGGGACCTAGTAAGCGAACGGCAGTTTTTGAGAGGCTTTTCATGGCTTATTACTGCAATGCTGGCGCCAACAGCCGGGTGTAAAGTTTTATTCAAAGAAAAAAACTTTTTAATTAGATGTTCCGGGGCAGGATCGAACCCACGACCTCATGCTCAGCAGTCGCGCACACTAACCGCTGAGCCACTCCGGCCACAATTATGTAGATATCCTTAATCGATACTTAAATGAATTCTTACGTACTTTTAAACTATTTATAATTTTAATCTTAGCCATAGCCATTAGCCATTTCTCAAAGATATATTTCTTCGATTTAAAACTATTTCCAATATTGATATTCTTCACACAACTTATTGTTATATTTAGAATAAATTTTAAGAAATATGCTTTGTCAAACTCAGTATAAGTTGCTTTAAAGAAACAGCTTTACTTCGACAACAATTTATCCTAATCCAAGTTTACCTATTTACCTAGCATTATAAAAGTAATGCAAATTCACAGAGATTAGTTGACAACCAACTTTTTCACATATCTGTCCAATGCTTTGTGGTCTTCTCTTTGACATTTTCAATTGCTGCTTAGATGTTCAGTATCTCTTTCTCAGTCTCCTTTGCTTTTTTACTTGCCGGAAACGAGCGACGTGAATAAGTACTTTGTGGTTCTATGTCACATCAATAATAAATAACCCGGTAACTTGTCTTTGGCAGGCTTCCTATATCGCTTGCGAAAATACAAGCATTTCCTGTTAAAAATAAATAGCAAACAAAGCTGTCATTTTGCCAATGGAAAATAAGCTTAAATAAAATGTGAAATAAACTACCAAAGAGTATTCTAAGTATGACATTATGGGGTATAAGTATTGATAATATTTTAACCATAAATCAAAATCAAATTGTGAATTTAGGTTAATATTTTCTCATACCCACATAAATTAAATTTGACACTTAACATTTTGCCGTGAAATTTTGCCCATGCTAGCGTGTGTCGGTAAATGATTATAATCATTAATTGATTGACATACATAACTAGCTTTTACCCAGTCCACATACCAACAACCAATCAAGCAGACGACTTACTTTAACCGTGACAAAAATGGAATACCCTTGCAAACATTTGACTATTTGTGAAGTGATAGCAGGGATTTCTTAAGTAAGAAGTCAAGACTAGAAAAGGATTAAACAAAGTCCGTAAATCTCTAGACAGGAGAGTTCACTTGGTCAAACGATTTCGGAATATGGATGTGGAGATTCAAACCACGCAGGATGTCAAGGACGCTGTTGCTATCTTACTGCAGAAGGTACTACATGATGCCCTGAAGCCAACTCCAACCACTCTCTAAGCCTGTCAACCCAGAAGAGTCTCTTCTGGACTCAAACCTCCGACTGAGAAACTGCTATATTAAAGCAAGTAAGGGAGCTGTAGTCGAGTGCCCCAACTCCAAAATACGCACGGACGCGCGTACGCGGTAACTGACTATGCAAGACCCCCTCTCTCCTACAAGCAAAATTGATTCATATCTTATTGGACTTTTCAGAATAGATAGATATTGAGCATTTCTTCATATATGCAAAGTCTTAAGGGCGTAACTTAACACGGTAGCTCTGACAGTTCTTTGCGCTTAAATGGGGGAGGGGAGGAAATTTTCCAAATCTGAAACAAAAACGATTTGGATCTGGTATACACCTACCTACATGCAAAAATATGTGGCTCTATCTCTCTGAGATCGACGCGTTCATACGGACGGACGGACGGACAGACGGACATGGCTAAGTCGACTCGTCTGTTGATGCTGATCAGGAATATATATACTTTATAGGGTCGTAAATGCTTCCTTCTACCTGTTACAGACTTTTGCACAACTTCATGATCCCCCTTTTTCCATTTTTAATGGGAACAGGTTATAAAAGCGGCTAAGGAGAGAGTTCAAGCCATTGCCCTAAATTTAAAATAGCGGTTGCAGCCGTACGAAATTCTTGGACTTGGGCCTGGACCGGTGGTGGACTTGGACCCGGTGGGGTATCTGGAACCGGTGGTGGACCTGGACCCGGTGGTGGACCTACACCGGTGGTCTTAAACAATTTTTTCTGCTTTTAAGAAAATACCTTTCTCTTATTAAGAAAAATTTGTCTCTATATTAGAAACAAATTTCTTATTTTAAGAAAAGTAGCCCTTTGGTTAAGAAAAGCTTTCCATAATATTTAGAAACTATTTTTCTAAATTTTAGGGTGAGTCGCCTTAGGACGGATTTCAAAGGCGAATTTCTAATTTTAAGGTCCAATTTGGGACTTTTTTTTATGAGTGCACCAATCACCTTCGCCGAGGTGAATGGTGAAATCAATGGACTGGTGAAACGAAAAAACTTAGGCATCGACAACATGGACAACAGGACAATGACAAGGCCATACTGTTCTTGGTGCTTAGTTACAACGCTGCTCTGAGTCTTAACCATTTCCCCTCATATAAGCCTTATCCACAAGAGCAAAAAACCACTCTCCTGCCTTAATCTTCCTTTGGTTTTCGACCGTTGTATCCTCCGAAGAATTTTCGATGTAAGATCAGTTCGTCAAGCCATATCCGACCGCCAGATTGGCTTCCAACTGAGCCATGGAACTCACAACTACTCCATCGAGTAGTTATCTGCATCCTCGAAGGGCTCAACGGAAAAGAGTATGTGGGGGCAGCAGACCTTGACATCCAGCTGGCCTTCCATGGAGTGCGGCACGAAGGACTGCTCTAGAAGATCAAGGCCCTACGCTTTATTCTATATGCTATACGATATGCCAAGAGCCAGGAGTATTCCGACGAAAACTACAACGACCTGCTAGTTACCGGATATAATTTTGGTTACCCTGGAAATAGAGAGCTGCCTATTCAGAGGGAGATGCTTGACGAGAAATCGAAAGGGAGAAGGCACAACGAGATAGCCATGAAAGAGCTGTCAAGTTATAAAAAAGATGTCAGAACGATTTTATAAAAGTAGAGACAGAGAATTTGTAACACACACAAAAAATGTATAACTCATAAATACTTTAACAAGTGGAATCGGTGAGTTTACTTGCGGGAGGAAACAGCCTGGTGTCCAAACCATAACTTACTTATAGCAACATTCTCTGACGACACAAATGCATCTCCTTAGGCACATCTACTGCACTTCAGGAGTACCTAAAAAGGTTCAGCAACTGGGCTGCTAGTTGAAACATTGCCATAAATAAGGACAAGTGTGCATTATCGAGCACTTATATACCGCACTTATAGTGTAAATAGCCTATAGCTTGAAAACTAAACATAAAAACTAAAATTAGTCAGACATCCATTCATTTTTGAGGAGAAAAAAAACAAGTAAAGAGAAGACCGACGATTACATATAATTCATCCAGTCTTACTGAAATTTCCCACCGATTCTGTGTTGCAAGTACTCAGTACCAAAGATACACATAGAATAATAAGTTTGTGCAAAAGTATGTAACAGCCAGAGGATGCATCTCCGACCCTATAAAGTATATATATTCTTGATCAGCATCAACAGCCGAGTCGATATAGCCATGTCCGTATGTCTGTCTGTCTCTCTGTCTGTCCGTCTGTCCGTATGAACAAACAGATCTCAAAGATGGTAAGAGATAGAGGTTTGACATGTATCGGTCATATGTTTGTTATATTTACTTGCAGGCAGATCAAGTTTATTTTCAATTTTGGCGACGCCCCTTCCCGTCCCCGCAATTTGGAAAAAACCTCATATCTCCCACAGTTTTACAAATAATTGGTTAAGATCGGATGAACGATTCAAAAGTTATGATCAAAAGAAAATTCTATGTTACAGCTGTGTTTATTTGGAAATGGCCATTGTCATGGCTCGCATAGCTCAGTGGATATGGTGTTGAATTTATAAATCTATAAAACTGTGGGAGATATGACGTTTTTTCGATATTGCGGGGGTGTGGTCCAAATTGAAAATAAACTTGATCTGCCTGCAAGTATAAGAAACATATGTTCCAAACATGTCAAACCTCTGTCTCTTACCATCTCTGAGATCTGTTTGTTCATACGGACAGACGGACGGACCGACGGACACTTTTGCACAAACTTTATATACTACAGAGTATAAAAAGAGAAGATAAGGAAGCACAGTAAGAATGGTATGCCAAGCGAGAGAAATTCACCCACACTGAACTCTTGAAGAAGCTTTTCTTCGAATGGATGGCGAAACTTATAAAGAGTTAAGTTTAGTAGGACACTATAAAGCTATGCACTCAGACAAGCTAAATCGATTTACAAGCTAAATGCTTAGCTCATACCTAGATAAAAGCCCGATACCTAGATAAAAACGAGTTATATTATTGCCCTAATTGAGAACGTCCAGGCACGTCTAATTCTTTGGGATTTGACCAAGAAAAACATTTTGATGCAACTTTGGCCAAATCTGCATGGGAAGATGTGGCTGATAATATCCAAAAAGAAGGTAAGTGTAGTAAGAATTGCGTGAAGTTTGGTAAAACAAATTATTTTTTCAGCGGATGATTGCAAAAAGGTGGCAGTGCCAAGAGTGGCAGTGCCGGTGGGGTTGCACTGACGGAGCCCACAGTTGATGAGAGAGTTGGCTGCCAGTTTGCCCAGTATATGGCGTTTTTGCCAGAGATGTCGGCGCAGAGGCGGTACGTTTAAATATGAGTAATAACTACTATATATGTACTCATACAAAAATTGATAAATTCTTTTATCTTGCCATGGCACAGACCCGGCTTCTAAATTAACATATTCTTTAATATTATTTCGGACATACTTCAAGTAGTCCTGAGGGCGGCCACGGAAGGCTGAACTGTATCATAGAAGGTAAAAAAAAACTGTGATTAAGCCCGAAACGAATTTCAGCTTCGGCCAAGGCATTTATTTGGCCATTTTTTTTTTTTTTAACTGTTTAGGAAATGGGCTAGCAACCAATAACCATGTTCCATAACTTAACCGGAACCCAAAAATAGCTAGCAGCTGATATAGACTCTCTGACCGACACTGAAAATCGTTTTGGTTTTAATCACTGAAACAAAATTTGAAAACTTATTTCAAGATAACCTTGAACCCGTTTTTAAAGGAAAAGAAAAAAAAGCTTGAGACGACTTTCGTCTCGTCCCAAAAAATCTATTTGCAAATAAGAAACCAACTCTCCCTTTATACGCAATAATTTGACATCTACAAAATTGTTATTTGCAAACAAGATGTGCGTATAAACGTAGTATATGAGATACACAAACGTTTCTATTCCATCTTCGAAAAAACCCAAAAGATACCAGACTTAAAGATCATTGTAAAACAAATTGTGAAAAAAGAAAAAAAAAACAAGAAAACAAATCAAAGAAAAATCATGAGTAAGGCAACCTTCCTCATGGGCTGCTGCTTGGCTACTGACATTTGTTTACCATTCAACTGGTATCCCAAAATTAAGACGCCTACTTAAAGCAGGCCATCCACACTCGAACTTGTTCGACGAACTTATTCGGTTCGACGAAATGTTCGTCGGTATAAGGTGGTCGCGTCGGCAAAAAGTAGTCCGTTGTCTATGCCAATAATAAGTGCGAGTGAAAGTGTTCAGCGTAGAAAGTGTGAGTGAGACGACAATAGAGTGGGTTGATTAACCCTTAGATGGAGCATAGGGTTCAAATTTGCCTATTATAATAAAAAGAGTTTTTTTATAATGGAATTTTTAATAATTTTGAACTTGAGGCTGCAGCCCAGAGTTTGATCCCACAATGTTCTTCTCACTAAACATTTCGGTGCATTCATAAATTTTACACCTTGCACGTCCTTACGGCAAAAATTGCAGAGTCATTTTGCTTTTGCACAAGGGCTAAAATTTGTAAAATTCGTCCGCGCACAACCTTTCAGATCAACAAGCAATCACACACTGACGTTCGACTTGGCAGCCGACGAGACCACCTTATACTTATTGCATCATGGCTGAAATACTAGATTCTCAATGAGTTTCAGCATTTTTTTGGTATTTTTTTAGGTATTTGCCGAAATTGCGGTTTTTGTCGAATTCGCCCAACAATATTGCGGCTACAAATTGTCAGTAAAACTTGAACGTGTCATCCCACGCTTAGTAGCCCCAAATGTTTTAAAATTAATAATCGAATTTATAATTAAAAAAAAATATAACATTTCCAGTATGACTCGAACCCCGATCTCTTCAAACAGGCGCCTATTCTCTCATCTCTACACCACATAGCTGCTTGAAAAACATGAGCAAAATAATGTCGGCGTCTTTTTCTATTAAAAATATTAAAATAATAATAAATTATCAAAAGTAATCTTTATAAGTAGTCGGACTATTTTTTAATAGTTGAACTCTTTACAGTGACTTGTTGCACCCTCGCGCTTGAGGTCAATAGCCGAATGTGTTGAGATGTCGCCTTTGCTTGCGGAATTTGTACACTGAGAAAAAAGTGATTCTTAAAAATTTAGGAATCTGGTTTTTATGATCTAAAATTTTCTTTTTAGGCAATAATTGCCTTAAAAATTGTTAAATATAGCCTAAATCTTTCAATTTTAGGTAAACATGTTTAAGGTATTTGAGTGCTTAAAAATAGTCCAATGGGCTAAAAATATTTTTGCCTATATTTTGTATATTTTGACGTTATGTTCGTAAAAAACCAATAAGTGCAATGTATAAAATATAGACCATGCTAAAAACACCTTAAAGAAATTAATAAATTAAAAAAAAAAAAATTAAAAAAAAACAGATGCTCCTAAGGGGATTTGAACCCACGACCTAAACGTTCAAGGGGCTAAATATATTTTAGCCTATTCATTTTGTATATTTTGACGTTATGGACGTAAAAAGTTGATTTATGCATTGTAAAAATATAGACAATGCTAAAAACACCTTAAAAAATTAATAAATTAAAAAAACGATGCTCCTACGGGGACTTGAACTTTCGACCTCAACGTTCTAGAGAAATAACAGCCCTTTTCTGAGCTAAGTGCCTGCATTCCAAATTCGTTTCAAAATGCCATGCGGGTTTGGGCTACAATTTATAGGATTTAGAGGTGGTGATGGTAATGAACCAACTAGTTTTACTATGGACAATTTGATATTTATCATGGACAGTTCTATCAGTCCAATTGATGCAAAAAAATATAACTCTTTTGTGTTTTATCATTCATCATTATTTTTAAAAATAGCATTTATAAAAAGAAATTCTTAAGAAATAATTTCAAATCATAATTTGAATATTCTGCGCATGGCGCGCTTTACTTGGCTCAGCCCCAATTGGCACGAGGCGTGGCGTGCCGATCAGCTGATCGTTTGGCGAGAAAACGCCAAGAATTCTTTAAAAAATTAAAAATTAATTAATAGTACATTTAATGACATACATTGCCATATCCGTTTCATAGAGAATGTCCTCCCCTTTAAAGAGATTATTTTATTTTTATTCTAGAGTGAAGGAGAGTAGAGAAATGAGTAAAAATGTCGCGTAGGGGTAAAAATCGCATTGTTTTTAATTAATTATAAATTATTCCGGTAAATTGGGGAGGACAATTTTTAATATGATGATCAGGAGATCTTGCTCTATCTCTTGATATTTTTTTCATAGACTTGCGTGAGATTTGAGGCATCTAGTACTTTCAGAGTCTAGATTGACTGGACTATATTACATCTAAGTTTTTACAAGCTATTGTTACTCCAAAAATAACTTATGTTGTAGTGTTTGTTTTGATTTTAATATTAGACATTTGTTGTGTTGTGTGTTTGTTTACGTCAAGGGTGCCCAGAACGAGCTTACCAGCGCGTCAAAACCAATACACATACACCAAATATATTTCAAGCAATAACAACAAAATGAGATAGAGAGGGAGAACCGATTTTTGTTTTTGTGTGTGTGTGCCTCGGAAAGCGACACGCGTTCGGCCGTACGCATAAGCATTTTGTTGTTGTGTTCGAGTTTGCGAGAAAAATAGGAGAGAGAGAATAGAGACACACATGAAGTGGTTGTTGCAGGTCAGAGCGCGGCAACAACAAAACATAGAGCACGCATAAGATTTGTTTTTGCTTTTTGCTGGCTTATGGCGCGAGCAAAATGAATACGCGCAGGCTATTCCTTTGCGTAGAACAACAACACAAGCGTGTCATGCGTAATGGGCATGGGCGCCCCTGGTTTACGTGTAGTTCTAGTTCTAGGGGTTTTGAGTGCTAGGTTTGTTATATATTTAGATTGTTTAAAGCTATAAAGGTAAATATTTTGTGTGTGATTTATCATTGGGAAGTATGTTTTCATGTCAGTCTTTTCGTAACATATGACAGGTTTCTGAATGGTAAGCCTATATCCTTCGGTTAGCCAAGTCAGTGGGATGGATCCTCTGAAGTCTCCGTCTTGCCCTGATCCTGTTTATCCTTCTTCTTCTGAGCAGGCGTCTGGCAAGGTTGTTTGGATGGCATGCTACCTTGTCAAGGTAACGTGCGGCTTGTCTATTTATGGTATCGCCGACCATAGGGACACCACAATCTTTCTCTATGTCCTTGGTTCTGATGAACCACTCTGCACCAGTGACTCGTCTGAGAGTTTTTGCCTGAAAGACCCTAATTTTATTCAGGTGGGTCTTGGCGGCGATGCCATACACCTGGATGCCATACCTCCAGATCGGTGCCAGGATCACTTTGTACATCAGCACCTTGTTTTTCAAGGACAACTTGTTGTTTTTGTTAAGGAGCCAGCCCATCCTTGTTGCCTTGCTTCTCAACTTGCCAGCCACTTCCGAGGCATGCTGCTTAAACGTAAGTCTCTTGTCAAGTGTGACCCCAAGGTACTTATGTGCCGTTTTGTGAAGGAAGACTCCAGGGCATATGTCTCTTCTGAGTGTGTCAGTGACACAGACATATTTCTCAGGGTTGACTGAGATATTCCACCTGCAGGCCCAGTTCTCAAACCTTTTCAGGTATCTGTTGCAGCCGTGTCGCCGCCATCCGATTGACTCCGCACTTAGCTCAGAAAAGGGATGTTATTTCTCTAGAACGTTGAGGTCGAGGGTTCAAATCACTGTGGATTTAAAAAAAAAAGATTTTTTTATTTATAAAATTTTTTTAGGTATTTTTAGCATTGTCTATATTTTTTACAGTGCATTAATCGATTTTTTACGTATATAACGTCAAAATATACAAAATTTATGGGCTAAAATATAATTAGCCTCTTGAACGTTGAGGTCGTGGTTTCAGATCCCCGTAGGAGCATCGTTTTTTTTAATTTTTTTTATATTATTTTTTTAAATTTTATTAATTTCGTTAAGGTGTTTTAAGAATTGTCTTACATTGCATTTATCGATTTATTACCTACATACCGTAAAAATATACAAAATATAAAGGCAAAAATATTTTTAGCCCATTGGACTATTTTTAATCACTCAAATTTCTTAAACTTTTTTACCTAAAATTTAAAGATTTAGACTACATTTAACATTTCTAAGGCAATAATTGCCTAAAAAGAAAATTTTAGGTTATAAAAACCAGATTCCTAAAGTTTTAGGAATCACTTCTTTCTCAGTGTACTTACTGTTGAAATTCCTTAATAGTAGGCCAATTTGTTGTAGCTTTTCATCAGTACATTTTGCTTTATCAATGACGTTTGCAAAAACATACGCCTTAACTGACGAAAATTTCGGTGCAAGGGCGTTTTCGGCGAGCCATCCCAAAAAAAGGGTGCGTTTGCACCCTTCTGGTGTTGGCAGATGCAGGTTGCTGCAGCCAAATATAAACCTTTCAAAAAGATTACGAATCATACAAACAAAAACAAAAATAATTAGACGAAACACGATTAAAAACGCCCGAAAGTCTTAAAACAAAGGAAAAGAGATAAACGACAGATGCTACCAGATTACTATTACAACGATACCATACGGCTTTTCATCAGTTATTTTGCTTTATCAAGACGTTTCAAAAAACGCCTTAACTGAAAATTTCGGTGCAAGGACGTTTTCGGCGAGCCATCCCAAAAAAAGGGTGCGTTTGCACCCTTCTGGTGTTGGCAGATGCAGGTTGCTGCAGCCAAATATAAGCCTTTCAAAAAGATTACGAATCATACAAACAAAAACAAAAATAATTAGACCGAATACAGCCGGATTAAAAAACTTGCACTCCATGAAAGTCTTAAAACAAATGTGGAAAAGAGATAAATACGACTGCAAGATGCTACCACGATTTACTATTACAACAGATACGCACATGTCACGGAACAGTTCTTATCGTAAATACATACCTTCAACTTAATTTAAACCAAATATAACTGTCAGAAAAATAAACTTTGGCAATTTTCAAGCCAAATCTGTGCGCATTAGAAAAAGCTTAAAAAATAGCTCACAGCAGAGCGAATAAAAATCACAAAAATAAATGAAAAGTATTGAAAGGCTGAATAGTCTGTTGGTAATCGATTGTAAATCAAAAATTGGCGAGTTTTCATTTTCTTAAAATTGGCCTTTTCTACCGCTAAATCGGCTGTTCGCCCAGTGTGCACTGTGTGCTTTTCGGCTACTCTCAGCTACTCAGCTAAGAAGTGCACCACAATTTAAAACACAGAATTATCACTCTCTGTTAGATTAGGTTAGGATAAGCAAATTGGGTTTCTCTACACTGTTTTTTGTCGTTTGTAATATGTTTAATCTAGTGATTGGTGTTTTCGTAATTTTCGTGATTAATGCAATAATTAGTATGTCTCTGTAGATGTACTCAATAATCATGATTTAATATTGAACAAGGTCCAGATATACAAGATCGTTCTGGCTCCGGACTGAAGGTTCGGTCGATTGATTTGAAAACTTTACACTGGAATGTGAGCCGGTCAACTTAACTGGGTTAACTGCTCTCGGAAGTCTATTATTTAATGTTTTTTAGGTTTTCACTTTTATTCATCTCATAAAATCAAATACTCATAAACTCGTCCAAGGCATAAACAGTTATTGCCATAAACTTGATAAAAAGTTTACGTCCATACAATTTCATGTTTGAAGATTTTTTCATGCAAATGTTGACCGTGACTGCGCCTCAAATGGTCCATCCGCTTAGTCCAATTTTGGCACACTCTTTCCAACAATTCGGCCGGTATCTCACGAATAAATGCTTCAATAATGTCTTCCAATGCGTCAATTGAAGCGGGCTTGTTTGTATAGACAAGAGCTTTAACATAGCCCCACAAAAAATAGTCTAAAGGCGTTTAATCGCACGATCTAGGTGGCCAATTGACCGGTCCCGAACTTGAAATAAAATGTTCACCGAACTCGCCTCTCAATAAGTCCATTGTTGCGCGTGCTGTGTGACATGTGGCACCGTCTTGTTGAAACCACATGTCATGCAAGTCAAGCTCTTGCATTTTGGGCAAAAAAAAGTTGGATATCATCTCACGGTAGCGCTCACCATTCACAGTTACGTTACGATTCGCATCATCTTTGAAGAAGTACGACCCAATGATGCCATTAGCCCATAAACCGCATCAAACTGTGACTTTTTCTGGATGCATTGGTAGCTCTTCCAATGCTTCTGGCTGATATTCACTCCAAAATCGACAATTCTGCTTATTTACGTACCCATTGAGCCAAAAATGAGCTTCGTCGCTGAACAAAATTTTTCGGTAAAAAAGGGGATCTTCGGCCAACTTTCCAAGAGCCCATTCACCAAAAATTCTACGTTGCGGTTGGTCGTTCGGCTTCGATTCTTGCACCAGCTGTATTTTGAAAGGCTTCACACCTAAATCCTTTCGCAAAATTTTCCACGTTGTTGAGTAACAGAGGCCCAATTGCTGCGAACGGCGACGAATCGATAATTGATGGTCATCATTAACACTGGCCGATACAGCTGCGATATTTTCTTCAGTTCGCACTCTACGTAAGCGTGTTGGTGGTTTAATGTCCAACAATGTAAATTTGGTGCGAAATTTAGTCACAATAGCCCGAATAGCCGCTTCAGTGGGTCCATTAAACTGACCATTAAATATAAGAAGCGCGCGATGAACTTTCTTAACAGAGCACGCATTTTGATAATAAAATTCAATAATTTGCAAGCGTTGTTCGTTTGTAAGGCGTTTCATGGTTAAATTATAGACAAAACTGAAGATGTTTGACAGTGAAACAAAACACGAAACGTGCGTGAGCTGTTTAAACCAGTGGTGCCAAAAAGAGAATAGCTAAAAAATCACCCTTTACTTGCAGGCAGATCGAGTTTATTTTCAATATTGGCCACGCCCCTCCCGCCCCCGCAATATCGAAACGTCATATCTCCCTCAGGTTTATAGATAGAAGGTTCGATTTTTTTGGGCATATTTAGTATTCGGGATTCTTTATTAATCCGCTGATCGGAAGAACGATATTCGAGTTAGAAAGAAAACAAACGATTATGGGCAGCACAGGTCGCAACGGTGATGGGCAGCACTTTACAGGTATAGAGTATGTTGTAGTCGGGCTTGACCGACTTTCTGTCTTGTTTAAAAAATATTTGTATTTTTTATAGTTGTAAACTTTTAATATACTTAGTACAATTTTGGCACTGATGTTCATAATCATCTGTGAATGCGCATTGAGAATGTGTGAGTTTCCGTTGCCTACTTTTAGGCTTGCCTTTTTCATGCTAAAATTATGGCCAGCTGTCAGAGCTTTTTCGTATAACAAATCGACCCCATTACATGTTGACTTTTGTTCATTTCTACGACAAGTTTATTGAGTGTAATTTTAGTAAAAGTTCAAACTGCCCTGCCTGGGGGAGGGGAGAGGAAGAACATTGTCCAAACAGTCATTAAAAAGCCAAAAACAAATTAAAAGCTTGGGACAGCAGCTGTTGTATGGTTTTACTGGCCACACAGCCGGCCTTGTTGTTGTTCCACTTTGCGTAGTATGAAGATTTATAGCGATGAAAATGTGGACAAAGTTTAATGCTGGTGACCACAGAGTTCAAGTGTTGAGTGGGTTAGTGAGTTTTGCTCAAATTTGAACGAATGTGAGTTCTAGAAACGTTGACTAGACTTAAGACTAAATAAGGCAAGGATAAACTGGTAAGAAGACTGGATGTGGTAGACCCAAGCACAATGTCTAGAGCAATTGGCTGCAAAGAGAAGAGGAGGAAGATTAGAAGTGTTCCAAGTTTAAATCTACCAGTTGATTTGAACTTACATTAGATTGAGTTCAGGAGTTGGCCAAACGGGTGCAGGCTCTGGGGCAGGATGTGGGCCAGGTTGTGGGGCAGCCCCACCGGCTCCGCCACCTCCGCCGGCTCCATTTCGTGCACCCTGACCTCCCTTGCCGCCTTTACCACCTTTGGATCCATCTGGACCGTCTGGCCCATCAGCTCCATCGGCACCATCCTCTCCATCTGGCTGGGGTCCAGCTGGACTGGGAGCACCTGGCTGTCCACTTTGACCGCTCTCACCGGAAGTGGCAGTACCTCCACCGCCACCTGCTCCACCACCACCTCCTCCGCCTGAAATGCCGCCACCTCCATGTCCACCGGCACCGCCCGCACCGCCCAACACATGTCCAGCACTTCCAGCGCTGCCAGCACTGCCAGCGCCTCCTGCAACATCAGTTGAATGCGCATCTTCTGCTGCCGCAGCTCCTGAACTAAGCGAGCTCAAACCTGCCTCATCCAAACTGGGCGTCAGATTGGCAGTTAAGCTGTCACCTTGACTCTCACTTAGATCAGTCTCCGACTGCACATATTCACCCTCGAGTCCAGGCTGGGGCTTCCACAACCCATCATCCTCGCCAACAACTTGTTTATACGAACCATCATCCTCAGGCGGCGGTGGCTGCACCAGCAATATGATGGGTCCCGGTTGAGATATCAAATAGGTTGGCAAGGGAACAGCCGCCAATGGCAATACATGAGCCATGCCCTGCTCCATGTAGTGGGTGGCCAAAACTCCCAATAGCAACAGCAGCACCTGTCGTGTGGAAACCAAACTCCATGAGCAAAGCTCAACACCCCGCATAAACCAAAAGACTCACTGTTGATTGCATGGTGTTAAGATTTCAATTTCCTTTTGTGTCCGCTGACAATTGCGTCTGTTTTACAACTGACTCAATTGGCAATGCCCTACCTCTGCTTTTATACGTTGAGAGTGACTTTCTGGATTAATTGCGAGTGGATCGACGACGCATACATTGTCTATACATGGTAGCTGCATCCACTTTGCATGACAGCTGCATAAATCAAGAGCAAGTGCTACCAACGCTAATTAAAGCCACAATTACGAGAGACATTGATCTTGTATGTGCCACAAGTCCAAGCGATCAAAGACGCAGTTACAATTACACCTCAACATGACCGGTCGAAGTCGATGCAACGAAAAGCATTTGATGAATCACACGATGGGATTTCTCAGAACTTTGGGCACTCTACAAGCCTGGAAAGGTCTTCTTTCTATTAGGTCAAGAACCATTGACCATTGGGGACCTTCCTATATAATCGCTGAAACGGATAAGTCCCCTCGAACTCCAAAAATACAGAATATTATTTTCCTCAACTGACCGCGATTTAAAAAGAATCAGGGCTGCAAACCTAAGCAAATTAAAATTAAACAACTTTTGGGTAAAGGTTTTGCTTCGATACCTTGGTTAATTTGTTATCTTGTTATTTAGAATAGCCTTTTTAACTAGATGGTTCGACGACTTATACCCCTGTTCCACTGGCAAACACTCAACATCATTCAAGAAATGTGATGTTTTCTTATTTCACTGACGGCTGAGCACTACGGTCACACTAACGTAAAAAGAGAACAGCTGGTTGGATTGCTTTGCTAGCAAATGTGAGTCAAAGTTTACATTCTAGATGCTTAGCCGCATGAGAGTCTTTGATACGATTTTTTTTTAAGTTTTTGTCAAGTTTGCCAGTTTCAAGGGACCACACATTTTTGGTCGGTGTAAAACTTCAGCAAACTTCCTTGTAATGAAAATTGGCAGGCTTATGTTAACAATATGATAGCATCTTTTGAAGATATAGGTTTTTTTTTTGTATAGGGGAGAAAGCTTAAAACACCACTGGTAATTATTACCTTACGAGGGGGAGATGGCATAAAAGCCTCAACTAGATCCTTGTCTAGGATTTGAATTTGAATTGCGCATTTTTTAAGCGCTACGCAAGGATTTGATTATTGCTGCGGTTATGGTCCAAATAGCAGCCCAATTGTTTTGCGAGCTAAGTAGGATATCCATCAAGTCAGCCATGTGAATGGCCTCCCAATGCCTATGCTTAGCTCTTCCCGATCTGCAGAGAATCTCGGACTATCAAGGCATACCAGGCCTAACGACCTGATGCATCACTGAGCGCCAGTCGCGTCGTTAACGACAGGTAATGCAACACTGCGCTAGTCTAGTACTTGAACTATTGTGCGCACACATCACCACACTAACGACTGGGAATGCAGGGTCGTACCGATCGGTACGTTTTCCGGACATTTCCATACAAAAATCGTTAGGCAAATACATGGCTGGTGGTTGGTCTGGTGGCGAGTGCTCACTACGAAGATTAAAAGGATTCGTTAATGTCGCACCGGTGCAGGTCAACTACTGGGTAACGACGCGACTGACGCTCAGTGATGCATCAGGTCGTCGGGCCTGGTAGTGCCTTGACACCAGCTGAACTACAGGGTATACAGTTTATTCTGGCCTAACACAATGCAAAGTTCCGAGCTACTCAGAGATGCGAATATGGAGAGAGTCGACAAAATAATAAGCAGAATGGAATGGAGCAGGATAGGAAATACACAAGAAGTGGGATCAACATCGCAAGGAAGGCAATGGAATAGAATCCGTTCGACGCAGTCGGGCGGACACCTGAAACTTGGAGGAGGACTGTCGGTAGAAAGGCATGAAGCATAGGGAAAGTTGAGGAGATCTGAAAGCGACGGCATACAGCAGAGTTCCCCGGAAGAGAGGTATGGTTAATGCCCTATGTCCCACACTGGAATGGAGCTAGAATAAGAATACTGTTCTAATATATTAGGTTTGAAACTTAATTCTAAGCAGCCGTAATTAACAAGTACTCGACTCAAATCTTTCGCAGGGCATTGAAGTAACTGCCACAGCTTATGCTTCCAGTCCAAATTCTTGAAATTTTTCAGTCTTTGATCAGCTAATAAATAATTATAATGGCACTTTAAATGTATTAACTGTCAACCGGTCACTCATAGCTAGCCGTTTTCTAGTGGATTAGATATAGAGCCATTCATGGCTAGGAGACAGTTGGAATTTTGAGCTTCGTAGGGTAGTAGCTACCGACTCTCTTGACCATTGCCCGTTGGCGTTATTAAAATCGCTTTGACTCAATAATCTAGTTCGATTGCAAATCGAGATGCTGCCCAACCGGTTTCCATGGATTTTACGTAGCACCTCAAATGTGTAAAACAGTGCAGACGAAAAGTATGTAACTTACACTCAAACAGACACACTTGACAACGATGCTCCCTGGGAGCTTCAACTAAATCAATTAACCCAACGCTAGCGGAGAGACAGGAGCAACAGCAGTAAACAAAGTAATGGCAACGAGGCCATTATCATCATCGTTCTCATCCTTCTCATCCTGCTCGTTTTTGTCACACGGCACCAAGAGCATTATTCACAGCAATAGGGGAGACGGGCGGTTTGTTTGTCTCAACGTGTGCTCCCCAGCTGATAAAGACAACTAGTTCCTGTCAAGAAAAGTGGCAGCCAATTAGACAAGGGAAACTTTGGAACGCGACGTGGCTTGTGAAATTATGTCAACTCGGCTAACTACAGCTGGGATTCTAATTTGCTGGCAGCGCAGGTGAAAGTATGCGGGGTGACAACGCGGATGTCTTGGCTTCTATTAATCAAACAAAAAATTAAAGGAATGTAAAAATGCGCGCAAATATGCTGGACAATAAATGCTCCAGCTGAAGCATTCGTCCATTTATTTATCCTAGAATTTCACAAATTGAACTGAATTTCTCGGGCCTTTTGCTTTCCCTTTCGGCCAAGCCTGGGGCCGCATATAAATAGTTTCTCATGCGGCTTCGACTCTGGTCCATTTGTTAGCTGCCTGGCAGGACAAGTCAACTTGAATTCATCGAGCAGGCGTCGGTCTGGCGTAGTCATCGACTTTGTTCGCCCGACTAAACGGGTTTTGTTTGTGGCTCACAGAAAAGGTTTCACCACACCCTGCGTGCCTTGCATGTTTACATACAGACGTATATAGACACATATACATGCGTGTGTATACTACCGCACAAGGCGGAGATCGAAAACAGTTTACAGAAATGATTACCACTGGGCGAACGAGTAATGGGCAATGGGGCGTATGTGTGATGTGGAAACTTATGTGAATGCAGAGACGAACATGCGTTGAAGTGTGAAAGGCAAGTGCAAGTAAAGACGAAACTGGGAGAAACAGCTTAAGAAAAATGCTTAATTTTGTATTTTAAATGTTTAAGCAGAAACATTTGGGCCTTACTGGTCATTCGTATGGAAGATCTGATAACTCTTTGGGGTTTCCATCAATTTAAGAACCAGAGCTTGGGATTTCTCTAGTATTTCTTAAAGTGAAACTGTATAAAAATGGCAAATTTTAAAACACTTGCAGTGGATACCGAAGTCTGTTGAATATAGTTTCGGGAGGGCCTGGAAATAGCTATATAGATGACATGTTAAGTTGTTGACTTAAACGATTATTATTATTTTCTGGTTTAGCAGCAATTACGAATTGAGACTATCCGCTATGATAGCTAAAGCTACTTGGCCTTAGGGTACCCACTATTTGAACGATTATCTTTTTGGTTACGCTGAAAATGTTAAATTTTTAATTAGGGTATGCAGGTTTTCGAATTAGTCTAAGCCAGATTTTACACCTGACTTATAGTTCAGAAAATTCAAATAGTGTTGAGCACTGACCCCATCTCTTTCTTAGGGGAAAATTGCTACCACCAGACTTTATTTTCAATTCCACCCAATCCAAGTACTTAGAAAGCAATTCAATCTCAATTTGGCCCAGTCAGTCTTTTGTCTTCGCTTTACCAATTTATTAGATTAAGACCCGAATTCACATCTTCCAGATAACCGCAATGTGACAGATAAGCCCTGAATTTACTCTGTTATTTGTAAGCTTATGTGATAAATAGGGTTATCTAGAAGATGTGAAATCGGCCCTTATTGTTACCAGCTTCGCCTTGCGTGTTTTCACAAAGTTTTTGATAAGCAAAAACAAAGCATGCTCTGCTCACCAATCTGTGTGAAGCGTCTGTGTATTGGGACAACTTTTAATTCGTTTTAAAACATTGAATAATTGCAATTGGCGTGGGTTCGACCCCGCCTCGGAACATCTAATGAAAAGTTTTCCTTTGAATAAACTTTTCACCCGGTCACCCCTCTCTGCTATTGGCGCCAGCTTTGTAGTTATTAGCCATGCATAAGCTTCTCAAACTGCCGTTCGGATTCGGCGTTAAAGCGCACAATCCAAGAGATTAAGAGAAGCTCGGCTTTGGCCATTTGGGGCTGTGTCAAACCATTTTATATTTACAATTGCAATTAAATACTCTAAGTACTCATAAGCAAATATGGTTTGAATTTTGGGCTATTTGAATTTGTTTTACTATGCTAAAAAGGGGGCTGATCTTTTGTATGAAAAATTCTTTGCGTAAGCATATTTAGATTGTTGCGACTTCGTAAAATTTGAGTTAACCTCCATTGTAACAATACCGAAAATAGAGAGTCTCCCGTCTCCAACAAGCTCAGTATCGACAAGAGTTAAATCGGAGTGACAACACGTTTAAATAAGTCGCATAAAATGTAGCCTTGCTTGGCATGAAAAATAGTTTTCATTACATTGTATAAGTTTATAATACATCAAGCAGTAATCGTTGTATCCAATCTGCCTGGATAATAAACTTAAGTAATTCTATTTGGTGTTGTTTCTGTTATTGGCCACAAGAGGTAGCACAGTCATAATTCAACCGAAAACGAATCTGACTAAACTGTACTTTGCCACATGAGGTGGCAGCGGGTTATGGTTTGAACTAAAACAACATGAAAAAAGTGAACAATTTTTCTTAAACCCACAACAATTATATTTAAGCATTGGCTTTTATTTGTTACTTTTTGCATCCAAACATTTGATTGTCACCTCCTTATTTCAAGTGTTAGTTGAAAAATATATACCTGCTGCCGATGTTTGCAGTTGCATAAATATATTAATTCACAACAAAATCCAAGCTCGTTGTCTGTATAGCACTTTCAGCGGCCACTATTCATGTCATCAGCCGACTTTGCTGACTACTTTTAAAATATAAAACTTTTGTACCATGAGTGTACATGGTTCATGGTCAGCTGCGGAGTTGGAAACTAAACTATTTTTCTTATTGCTATCGAGAAGGTGTCTGTAAATATGTGCTGAATTTTCTGTGTCCGTTTTGTAGTTCAGTCTTATGTGTGTAGGTGTATTTATGATGTGCAGCATCTCCAAAGTGAACCGTTTTTGGTATTGTTGTTCTTGTTGTAGTATGCTCACTGCTGAGAAGTCTGGTGAGTGTCTGCTCTCTGCACAATTGGGCCGCAAGTGATGTTTTTTGTATTGGTGTCTCATATATACAACAAAGCAAACAAAAAAAAAATGCGATTAAGAGCTCACGGAAAACCCTTTTTAAAAACTGCTCATTCTGCTTTGCAACTATGGGGATGCAGTGCAAATGGTGAACTAAGGCGACTTCAAGCGCTGTTTATCAAACTTATTTTCAAACTGCAAATACAACTCCTAATTTTGCAATCAATCTAGAACCGGTCTGCCATCGCTCGACTTATAAAGTTATCAAACGCACTTCAAATGCATACTATAGAGGATTTTTGAATTACCCAGCGAAAGACTGCTTGCAGGTGTCCGAGAAATGGTAAAACATGGCTTCTGCTTTTAACTTGATATCAATCTTGCTTTTCCTGAGTCTTGGAAGAGCAATTTCAATCGAAATCCAAACTATCTCCACTGTTTGAGGCGCTCGCTGTACCAACTTCAAGCATCTGTTTCGGTACTTTCGTTCTCTGTGACAATGCTCCAGTGATAGATAAACTTTTGGAAATTTTCAATGTGTATTCTTCATCTATTACCAGCGCTTGGGTGTGTCCATGTCAAATGCTGGGGATTAAGTTTTTTATTTTGCTATTATTTGATGAGGCTTTTTCCGCTTTGGGCGTTGATTTATGATACTTAAAGTGGAGTCTCACCAAATATTTCGATTCTGTTTCAATGCGAATGGGTTGTGCGAAATACTTAACATACATTTATAACTTTACACATGTCACAGCACGTAGCACCGTTCCATTCCTTGGGACCAATATCATCAATAACATATGTGGCTCGAAATGGCAACAACAAATACCTACAGACATATGTGCAAACAAATGTAAGCCAGCAGACAGTCCACATGAAATTCACTATAAATCAAACACTTTTCATCCCATTCGCTGCAATGCGAAATGAAATGGTGGCCAGTGTCTGGGTGTGGGCGTAGCTGTTGACATGTGGGACGCCACATCAAACAACCCTCAATGACTTTGGCCAACATTCGCAGCTCTCATAATAAGTCATAAATGGTTCGCCACAAAATGAAAATGGAAAAAATAATAGAAATCCACAAATGGAGCAAAAGGAAAACTGAAACAAGTGACTAAATCGCTTTCACAAAAACATGACCAAACGCTACGCTTTAATAAGAGTTGCAATATGGTTATAGTTTTTATTGACCGCCTCATATTGCCACGGACGACCCCAGACTGGCCTGGATTTTATGGCCATATCATAAAGGCATTTTGGTTTTGTTTTGTAGTTTTTGATTTGATTGGCAATTTTTTTGTGGTTTTCACACTCATGTCTAATGACCGAAACATTTTTATTAGCTCAGTTGGCGCCGTCGGGTGAAATCGTGGTCTCATTCTTGCTTGGGTAATTTAAGAGATTTGGAAAGCAAATCCTTAAATTTCGATGGAAATCCTATTCTATTTTTTACAGGCCATCACTTGCCATAAATACTGCAGGCCAAGCTTAAAGGCCTTATCGGTTTTGCTGTCGCCAGTTTGTCTGCTCCCAATTTGCTTCAGTTTAGCCGCGAACAAAGCATTCGGTTGATCCCTTATCAAAGCTTTGCGTGCAATTTACGCACAGACCATTGACGCCCGGGCTGAGCAGAGTAGAGTTTTCATAAATTGAGTTGAAAACTGGCTAACTTTTGAGCAAAAGCCACCATTATCAAACAGTTGGGAAAATGAAATTTCACGTCTCACACTTTTTGCTTCATTTGACGCCATTGTCCATAACGAGAGATCTGATGTTCCCTCATTGCTCCTTCATCTTGTCGTGTTATGTAATTGATGGTTAGCAACAGCAGTCGGAGGTTCAAGTTCGAGTACAACTTCCAGTCTTCGACAAAAGCCATTTAAGTAAACTGCTGCTGGCTGCGACAGGAAGGGCGAAATGGGAACAGCTCCTTGATAATTGAATGTATTGTCCTTACAGTTTTGTGTGTCTGGCTGGGCTCATAGCCCATTTACATAAATGACGGGGGTGAACCAATTTTTTTGTTCTATTTGCTTTGTTCATGGTGTTTCGTCATTTATGGGTATTGCAGATTATTATTAAAGTTCTCTTGTCTCAGTTTTTATATGCTCATTTGTAAGATGACGTCAATTCGTGTCCTTGTCCTTGAATTTGTTATTTGCAGAAACAACCTGTTGGTATGGCGACAACTGGGATTGCCTCTTTCACCAGATAATATCGATGAGTCAGCATGAGAAATGACACAGCAGCCATACAAACTAAAATCTATAATATTTATGGCGTCTTCCTTTAAATAATTGCAGATTTTGCTTTGACTAGAAGAAGCCAAATGGTTTTTAAGATAAATTAATTTATAACATTTACTCTATATACGGATAGGAGATATCCGATGAAAATATCGCAACTGAAACGAAAGTTAGTACTACTGAGAGAAAATCAAAAGACAAAATTTCAAATAAGAATGGAAAGGACTTCATACAATCTATATAAGAGTGAAAGTGTGTTTGTAAGTTTGTATGTTTGTCCCTTATGGGAGTCTAAATCGCTGAACCGATCTTCACGAATTTTACACAGTAAGTTCATGTCGATCAGGAAAGTGTCATAGGCTATGACTCATGTCTGTGAAATGGTCCAAAAACCGCGAAATTTGCAAAATTATACCGTTCATCCGATTGCAATCAAACTTTGGGGAATGAATTGAACGCTTGCTCTAGAGGGTTTCAAAGTTGAAGAAATTTGCAGAAAATTGTTCAAAAGCCGCGAAAATTAAAATATTTGCGATTTCGGTAAATCTTTAGATAGTGGTTCGACGCTTGCCCGGAAAGGTTTCCAAGTAGAAGATATGGGTGGAAAATGGTCCAAGAACTGCGAAATTTGCAAAATGTTCGATTTTGATGAAGCTTTGAGGAATGGTTGTACGCTTGCCCGCGAAGGTATCTTAATTAAAGAAATGGGCTCCGGCCCATAATGGTCATAAAAGCGCAAATTTTCAAAAACTATACCGTTCATCCGATTGCCATAAAACTTTGGGCAACGCTTGCCCGCAAAGGTTTCTAAGGTCCAAAAATCGAGAAATTTGCAAAATAACCTAATGAGTATTTATGAAAGCGCTTAGTGCTTATATTACAATGCCGGCATTGGAAAATGTAAGCTGTAATCTACAGCTCTACACGGTCCAAAATATTGCGAAAACTGCAAATTTTTGATTTGAGCCTGAATTATTGTGAACGGCAATTGTACACGGGTAAATAGGAAGTATTAACCAAACGGTCAAAAAAGTCACGCAATTTGCAAAATATTCATGATTTTAGAATATCCAGAAGACGTGCATATAGAGAAAAATATTGAACGGTCAAAAATGTTTATACCGACATGCAGCCTGCACTAGATTGAAGATAATCAGTCTCTTAAGAATCATAAGAGACCGGGCGACGCCGGGTATTCAGCTAGTATATATATATGGTAAGTGAAAGAATCTTTGCAATAATGGGCGTCTAAACCGCTGAATCGATCTCCACGAATTTCTCACAGTATGTTCATGTCGATCAGGAAAGAGTCATTGGCTATGTCTCATGTCTGTGAAATGGTCCAAAAACTACGAAATTTGCCAAAATATACCGTTCATCCGATTGCAATAAAAATTTGGGGAATGGTTAAACACTTGCCCGAATAGGTTTCTGAGCAGAAGAAATTTGCGGAAAATGGTCTAAAAACCTCGAAAATTTTATGATATACGGTTTTGGTTAAACTTGTCCGGGCAGGTTTGCAAGTAAAAGAAATGGGCGGAAAATGGTCAATAAATCGCGAAATTTCAAAACTATACCGTTCATCCGATTGCAATGAAACTTTGGGCAATGGTTGGACGCTTGCCCGCGAAGGTTTCTAAAGTCCACAAATCGCAAAACTTGCAAGCGTTTAATGCTCATATTACAATGCAGGCGTTGGTAAATGAAGCTGTAGATTACACGGTCCAAAATATTGCGAAATTTACGAATTTTTGATTTGAGCCTGGATTATTGTAAAGATTAGATAGCCGCCTGCAAGTATAAGAAACATATGTCCCATACATGTCAAACCTCTATCTTTTCTGTTTGTATCTCTGAGATCTGTTTGCTCATACGGACAGACAGACAGACGGACGGATAGACGGACACTTTTGCACAAACTTAAAATACTCTGAGTACCTCTGGTACAGAGTATAAAAAGAAATATTTAAAAGTAAAACAACCAAAAACCCCAAGTGAATGTACAAGAGAAATTTGAAGGGAAGTTTGCAATACGGACCTTCGATTCACATATGGGTCTTTCTTTTCTAACCCGAACGGTTTTCGAACTCAACATTTTTAATTTGAATACAATTTTTTTCGGAATTATATCTCGACATTCCCAACAAATCGTCATTTGAAGTTAATGACAGAAGCAGATTCAAAAATCAGAAAAATTCAATTAGTGGAAAAAAGGTCATCCCCAAATCAAAAATGGTGATTCCGGAAACTGATCGGGTTGAAAAAAATTACCTATTTGTGTGCTGCCTATGGGCAAAGTTTTCGGGAGACTACGCACAGGAGTCAGCACACTCATTTAAAATCGAAGGTCAACATAGGAGTTTTCCCTTGCCATTCACTTTTCTCGCCGTTACTCATCTTATTGTTCTAGAGTCTTTGATGCAACCCGGTTTGATGAGTGGACCATTAGACCAAACAAGCAAAGGATTGACTTTTTAACTATATTTTAAAAAAAGAGATGAATTTTTTTGAAAGTCAGTGACTCCGACGGTTTGTCGAGAGCTTTGCAAATCAACCAAGCCCAAAATCTCTACAAATTTTTGCATTGCCTTTGATAGACTTATTCCGTATTCACACTGGCCGCTGCGTCAAAAAAACTGCCAAGGTCGAGACTACGCGAATATTTTGCGTAGGAAATGTGAAAATCATCTAGAATCACTACCAACCCTTCAATGTACTAGACCTTGTTGCCTAGTATAACCTAAGGCGAATAATGTGTGCATCGAAATTCATTGACGTTAGAATCCCTCAAATTCTTGTTTAAAGCTTTTAATTTTTTTTTTTTTTGCTTTAAAGTGAGAATAAACTATAGGGTAGTTCAAGTCTATTGATATGGACTTAAATTTTCTGTTCAATTTAGAAAACAACATTTTTGCCATACATAACAAAATTGTTTTCGCAGTTGTGCGTGTGCTCAGAAAGGGCTTCATCTACTTGAGCTTTCAACTATAGAACCACATGAATGCGACATATTCGCATTCATTCACGTTTCCTGGTTATTTATTGCCTGATTTGCTTTTCTCGTTCAACAGAAAATGGCTCAATTTCATTTCGTTTTTTTCTGTTTGTGTACGCCTAAACACCAATCAACAGAACCGCAAAACCTAAAGGGCGCTCACAGGCAATTTACATGCGGTACAGTTAGCCACAATAGGTATCTGTGTGTGTGTGTGTGTTTGTGTACACCTGGGCATTCCAGCAGCCACTTGGGGGCCATGCAGCTTGGTTTTGGTGTGCTTCGGCTGTTGACTTTTCACATTTGCCTGGCATACTGTTAACAGGCTGAGCCAAAAACAAATCATCTTTTATTGTAACGCATTAATCATACGCACCGTGTTGCTGTTGTATGTATGTATTGAAGGACGGGAAGTGCAAAGTTCTTGCCATCACCTTACACATAATTTTGGCATATTTTCTCCAGCAAATGCCAGGCTTTTAATTTTTGTTTCTTACCTACTTTTTCACTGCTTGGCCATAATTTATGGCCAGGTGTGCGGCAACTGTAATTGCGTGATAAGTTTGCCAATTCGGATTGGTATTACTTTAAGGCTGTTTTGCTAGCTAATTTGCTGCGATTGACGAGAGTCTTATGTCGTTAGCATAGGCTTTATACTTCTGGAGTCTGAAGAACTTCTTGGGAAAACTACTCAACAAAATTGATTTAAAGCTCTTCCTTTCAATTATTAAGCTTTTCGTAGTCAACCAGTAAATATAATTTCTCTGTACATTCCACAAAAATCGCAGGTTCTACCTTAGAATGATTTTTCTTCATAAACTACTGCCAGGTGAGGCTGACTCAAGTGCTCTGCTAAGCTGCCGGTGCGGGTAACGTGGTATTATGTCCCGATTTATTTACATTCTTGCCCCATAAACTGGTAAATTTCATAAATAGTAACATTCAGAATGGAATTCTGTATTTTTCCTGGCCATCTTTTAGTCAAATGATTTATGACTGCCGGGCAATGCCCCAGCATTTACAAAAATAGACACAAACTTCATTACTTTGAAGAAAAAAAAACTAAAGCCTACTTGTAGGCTGTGTATATTTTGGCAAACAGAAAAAACAACCACAAAAAGCCATCATCACAACATCTCACAGCTTGTGTAAACCAAAAACACTGCACATCGAACAAAAATCGTTGTGGGCGTGGACAACACGCGCTGCAGTTTCGCCAAAAAAGGCCATTGAGTGGCATGCAACTGTTTAATGCCACAGCAGGCAGCGGAAGCTTGGTTAAGCTACCGAAGCGGCAGGGATTCAGTTTATCTTTGGAACTATGGGGGAGGGGGGCATTCCTTCCTGCCATCGCTCTGCTCCAAATTGTAGTTTGACATTTAGGCAATCTCCCTGGGAGTTCGCCAAAGTGGAAACAATGTGGCTGAGTCATTTCGCATTCAAAAACCATTTCCAGCGGTTTGGCCTCGTGTGTAGTTTGCCGAGTTTATGGGCGTGGGCGCGGAAGATGGCAGTTGCCAGCCCAGAAAATTGCCCAAGCTAAGGTTACCGAAGGACAGGCGCGCCTTTAAATTGAATGAAACAAGGAATTTAGATTCATTTGATTCGCGGGAGGATTCTTGTTTGAATAGGATTTCAAAATGATTACCATCATTTTTTGATTGGGATTGAAGGAAAATAAATGAGGGCGTTGATAGCGATGCCAAAGGGGCGAAAAATTAAATTACAATCAAAAGAGTGAATGTGTTTATTTATATTGTAACTACACTGCATTCACTGTATATATATAAGATAACAAGGAACGGAGCTGAAGTTGAGTGTCCCGACCGACTCTAAGATACCCTGTTCCCTTGATTTCATGTGTGGCTCTATCTCTTAGAGTCTCGATCGACGGGATTATACTGACAGACGATGGCACTATTAATATATTAAATCTTTGTCAGTACAATCAAAAAATGATTTTTCAAGTTTTTAGGAATTTGCCTTAAAATAATTTTGCATACCCTTGCAGAGGGTATTATAAAATTGTCCGGATGTTTGTAACGCATTGAAGGAAGCATCTCCGACCACATAAAGTATATATATTCTTGATCCGCACGACGAGCTGAGTTGATTTAGCCCTGTCCGTCTGTCCGTCTGTTTCTACACTATCTTCTCCGTCAGTTGGAAAGCTATCTTCACCAAACTTTGCACGAAGTCTTTTGGTACAAATACGCTGCACATTTGTCGGAACCGGCCGGAATCGCCTCCAAAATTTGTATTTCTTAGTGTATTATGCTTTTCCATGATTCCACCAAATTTGGTCGAAATCGGACATCTATATGGTATAGCTGTCATAAAATAGTAGAGTCTGAAAAGTAATCTCTGCTAGGAAAACTTTTTTGTTTTCAATGGAAATGTCCTCAAAACCAGCATGTATTTGTTTTAATATACTCCCACACAATTCTACAAAGTTTGGTCAAAATTGGATGACTATATCTTATAGCTCCCATAGGAACGATCGGACGAAAAACTAGTTCTTGTGAAAAAACTTTTTGTTTTTTAAAGAAACGTCCCTAACATTGGCATATATTTATTTTATATACTTTTACACAATTCTACAAAGTTTTGTCAAAATCGGATGACTATAGCATATACCTGCATAGGTACGATCGGTCGAAAAAGAAGCTCTACTGAGAAAAACTTTTTTGTTTTAATTGGGATCGCCTCCAAATTTCGTATTTAACTGTTTGTTATGCTTTTCCATTATTGCACTAAGTTTGGTCGAAATCGGACATCTATATAGTATAGCTCCCATAGAAAAGTAAGGTCCGAAAAGTAGTCTTATTTAGAAAAACAAACTGCAAGGGTATACAAAACTTTGGCCGAGCTGAAGTTAAATTTCCCCTACTTTTTTCATAAAATCTAGAAACTATTTAAAATCTAGAAAATGTTTTTCTTTATTAAAGATAATATTTTCTAGCCAATAGTAAATATTTTCTTAATTTTAGAAATTCACTGACCTATTGACCTACCTGTGTATCCGTTCAACATCCTCAGAATCGCAGAGAAATTTCAATAAGACTGGTTTAATTATAAGTAATCGTCGAGCTTGCAAATAATGTAGACATGCTTTTGTTTCTCCAAAAAAATGCATGGATCTCTGACTAATTTTAGTTGTAATGTTAAGTTTTCGAGTTTATTAAAAGTCTGACTTTAAAGTAATCTACACCCAAAAAAAAGTAGTCATCAAAATGACACTATTTAGTCATCAGTTTGAAATTATTGAGTATCAAATTCTCTTTAATACTCGAAGTATCAAGTTGATATTTTCGAAAGTATTAAAATGATATTTCGAAATTATCAAATTGATGCGATCAGGCTGACACTATTTTGTATTAATTTTTTGGTATCAATATGATACTAACATTTATCATTTAGACATTTTGGCTGTCAAACTTTTGGTATCATTTTGATACTAGCTTTTCTCAATTTAACACTTTTTCTTATTAAGTTTGAAGTCCCAATTCAGTTATAAGCAAACTGCCATTTAAACTAAAACTTAAAAAATGCATTTTATGATTATGGGAAACATTGTACTCTCACATTTCAACGCGTATGTTATTCAAATACAGAAGTCACTGTAAGGAAGTGCATCAAGCGAACCTTATTGACATAACAGTCTGCTCTTCTGATTTTTTTCTGCCCCAATTATGATGGCATGATCATCCCAGGTCGAGAACTTTCTTTAGTAATGGTTCAGAAACCTCAGAGTATGCGAACCACGCCTCAACTGGAGCTGATTTTGATTATCTCATTTTGGATACAGCAGAAACAGCGTGGAGTACGTCCTCTGTAAAAAAGTTATATTTGTTATTAACAAATGTGTGCAAGAAACGATGTACATATGTATGTTTAGCTGCTCACCTTTTAAATACAGAGCATGTGCTCCATATTGAAATACAGCAGTCTAGTCTTCAGCACGTCGTCAGGAGGGCTGTTTTACATAGCTTTTACTTTAAGCAAATAACTGATGTGTTTGCACTAGAATCAAGCGCCTACTTGTCCACCAGTACTAGCATAACATTTCGAATTTTCGAACTTCATAAAAATGTGTTTGTTTCAAATTGATACTTTTGCGTATCAAATTAATAACCAAAAGATCATTTTGACACTCTCTAGGATTATATTGATACTAAAAAAACGATACTGGTTTTAGTTTCAATTTGAGACAACGTGTATCAAATTGATATTGATACCAATTTTTTTGGGTGCAGATAAATATTTGTTTGAAATATATATGACTTTGGGATGTATCTCAGACCTATTGAAAGTTTATAATTTTTCATGTGATTGGGGTTTAACGACCTAATTTGATTTTTAGTCAGAGTGCTACACCCAACAAAAAGTAGTCATCAAAATGACGAAATTTAGTCATCAATTTGAAACTATTGAGTATCAAATTCTCATTAATACTTCAAGTATCAAGTTAATATTTTCGAAAGTATTAAAATGATATTTCGAAAATATCAAATTGATACTAACTAGTATCAGGCTGACACTATTTTATATATTAATTTTTTAGTATCAATCTGAAATTAACAACTATCATTTTGATATTTTGACTGTCAAACTTTTGGTATCATTTTGATACTAGCATTTCTCAACTTAAATTTTTTTCTGATCAAGCTTAGGTAACTGTTCAGTTATCAGCAAACTGCCAATAAAACTAAAACATAATAGTTTAAAAACTGATTTATTTTATTCTGTATTCTTACAAAATGTATTTTGCAAGTATGGGAAACATTGTACTCTAATATTTTAACACGGATGTTATTCAAATACTGAAGTCACAGTAAGGAAGTGCATCAGACCTTATCGACATAACAGTCCGCCCTTCTGACTTGGTGCTGCCCAAATTATGATGACATGATCATCCCAGTTCGAGATATTTCTTTAGTAATGGTTCTGAAACCGAAGCGTATGTGAACCACGCCTCAACTGGAGCTGACGTTGATTCTCTCATGTTGGATAGCGCAGAAACATGGTGGAGTGTGTCCTCTCTAAAAAGTTGTATTTATATATGTAGCTGCTCACCTTGTAAGTATAGAGTTTCTGCACCATATTGAAATACATTAATTTAGTCTTTAACACGATATCTGGGGGATTGTTTTACATAGCTTTTACTTTAAGCAGATTACCGATGTGTATGCACTAAAACCAAAACAGTTAATGTCAATCGTCAAGCGCCTACTGGTCTGCCAGTTCAGCGGGCTTCGTTTCACATACGAGCATGACATTTCGAATTTTCGAACTTTCATAAAAATGTGATTGTTTCAAATTGATACTTTTGCGTATCAAATTAATAACCAAAAGATCATTTTGATACTCTCTAGGATCATATTGATAAATTGATATTGATAACAATTTTTTTTGGTTGTAGTTTAGCCGTCTCAAGGTCGGAGAGAAATTATAATTCAATACAAATCAATAATCTCTAGAAATAAACAACAAATGATATGAACATATGGACACAAGCAGGTTAAGGTTTCCCAGACATGATTTCATTTCGTTTAGTACCAACTAAACTCGTCAGTGAGATGATAACCGCTTCCACACAGTCATTACCAATTGCCTATATAAACAAATGAAGTAGCGAATTCGAGCTTGTGAATCGTAAGATCAGAGAATTCAGAAAAATCTCTGTGCTTGGCAGATCTCAAATGCTATTAATAGCTACAGCTTTCAGTTTATAATTTTTATTTTTTTTACGTAAATTTTTTGTTACAAGATGAAATATTTTAAAGTGAAGAACACTTTTAGTATAATGTCTAATTTTAAATTGGAGCTAAGTACGTTTAGTAAAAGAACACAGAATTCTGACGATTCTATCGATAGTATCGAATCTTTTCTCTAAAACTATATTTTTCTACTAAATTTACTTGTCGTCTTTAAGAAAGGTAACAGGACCAATTTGTGTCTCTTAAGATTTTTTATTTTATTATTTATTTTATTTAATTTAGTGACTCAATGCCAAAGCGCTTGAGCAGGACATAGTCGCATTAATATCCATAAATATCCATAAACATCCAACGCCACATCATACTTCAACTGACGATTCTAAGAAAGCACAAGTTTTCCTTTCTGAGTTAAAAATATCAAATAATCCAGAAGCTTGCAGAGCTGATGCAATTTTCATTTTTAAGGCAATTCTTGGAAAAATGTCGTCTGTCAGAGGACCATGATACACTCATGTGCTGGAAGGTATTGTTTGTGATTTAATTAATATATTTATCTGGATATATACAACAAATATTTTTTTTCTTTATTTATTCTGGCTGCATCCACAGCAACTGAAAGGACATTCAGTAACGTGAAATTGTTGTTGGTCAGTTTGCTTGCGCCAATCAAAGAAAAGAATAAACCCGGTTTTTGTTTTACGCGACGCGTCTTTGACTGTTAAGGCTGATTTTCAGAACGCACGAAAATCAATTTTTATGTCGAACTTTACATGAATAGAAACATTTTTGAGTTGCTTTGAATTCGGAATGCTTGTAATAAGCCGTGTTATTTGATGAAGTCTTCTGCCGAAATCAATTTTGATGTCTTCTGGCATCCTAAGAGTTTCAAAAGTGACACTGTGCACCGTATAGGATAGACAATGCCCCATCCGACTACTATTGGTTTTCGTCGATGACGCATGCCCTTGAGGATCAGCAGGTTCTTTAAAACTTAGTTGTACAGGTAATAAATTTTAAGTTTTTATCTTTATCTCTGTTGGTCTTAAAGTATCCTTTGTAGAATCTTTTTACTAAGTCTCTAGTCTAAAATATGTTAATATGAAGCCTTTCGGATGTATTCGCTTTTGCTCCCATAGCACCGATTTATTTTTCGGCAACGGGAGACTTTTGTCGCACCAACAATGTGGGCAACCCTGGTGAAAGCTCATTGTTTTTGTCCTAGGTTTACGGATAAACAGTACTTCATGGATTACCCCATAAAATTAGCATATCAGCCAGTCAAGACCAAAATTCTCGTTATATCAAACTCCCGACAATTTAGCATGAAATTGATATATCTACCAAAGAATCTGGCCATAAAAAAAGTGTTAATCAGAGCTCACAATTCATGTGGCAGTCATAAATCTGCACAAAGTACAAAACACACCCAAAACAAACAATAGAGAATACTCAGTTGGTATTAAGCTTTTCATGGAAATGCGCTTCAATGTAATAGCATGGATTTTTGGGTAAAGCGTGTTAGGAAAAAACGCCAAAGTGCACTCTGTAGCCATTATTCAAAGTGGTCAAGCAGAAAGTGGAAATTCATTTTTGTGTCCAATTAGAATTTCGACGAATTCTTTCGCAAGCTTTAGTTGTGTTCCAGGAAGAGCTAAATTCGCATGCTGTTATATTTACTAAAAACATTCTGAGATTAAAGCAGTAATGGGCATTGCAGTCTTTGGTCATAATGGACCATTGGAAAATCTGAAAATAAATTATGGGAATGGAAATAATTATCCCAGATTAAGCCAAAACCCTCAAATGACCATTTACTTCAGCATCCACTCTTAAACCGCTTGCGGCAATTAAGTTAATAAAGTTACAAAAAGAAACTTTTCAACTTTTTCTAAGTGTGTGCCACTTAGACAGGATTCCAGGCTCGTTTGGCTTTGTACAAGTTTTTTCTACACAAATTTCTTGATATTTATGCTACAAGTCCCACCCACAGCAAACAAAAAGTTGTTTGTCCCCTGCAAGTGACTTTCACTTAATCGTGCGATTAGAGAGATGAAATTATCGCCACGTAAACTTGTGTGTCTGGCCAAGAATAAGGTCAATCTGTCTGCAGCTCAATTTTGACATGACTCAGTACCAAATCGAATTGAACGGCTGCCACTGTCAACAGAATTATCAGCAACAATAACTGCAAACTTGTCGAATGGCACATAAAATGGCCCAACAAAAGTATACGAAGAAAATCGACTGTGAGTGCTGGGCAGGGGGTATGAGGGGGAAGGATAAATGGGCTCAAGGATATCCGCGTAACAATTTCTTTGTTTTTGTTTTGCCATAAAAGCGAATTGCTTACCATTTTTGTGGATTGGCCGTCCGAACTGAAATTCAAACTCCAAATGCTTGTCGCTTGTTTTTGGGCACAGTTTTTGTTTGTGTGTGTGTGTGTGTGTAAGTGTTATTTTCCACACCCCCGGAGAAAGAATGGGTTATTGAACTGCAAAATGACCAAGGTAGGTAAGTTGAATGCCTGGCCAACCGCAAGGCCCTGTAAATGACATGGCAACCAAGTTGGCGTTGGCTCTTTGGCTAATCGTGTCGCTGTTGGACATTTTCCCCCTGGGGAAGAGCTTGCGAAATTGTTTTTGCTGTTTATTTTTGTTTTTTGTTTTTTTTTTATCAAGAAAACATTTGCCCAGCCAAGCAGTTTGTTGATTGCACCTCGGGCGGCCATAACAATTAGGCGTAAATTAATGGAATTAACGCTTTGCGCAAATTGTCACCACTTGGCTTGGCTCAGAGGAGTGTGCTCCTGTCATATGGACCATCTATTAAGTGTGTATTAGGTGTGGGCTATTTGCACCAAATAAACAATCAGACAGACAGCTTGTGTATTTCGGTGTACCGATAGCAGGACTCAAGACTTCTTAAATTTCCAAGAGGTAGATAATATTTTGGACGATGCTCCTATACATTTCCGGTAATATTGTTATTTGCTGGTATCTAGGGAAACGAGAGCGTAAGATAAAGTCGGTCCTGCCCGACTTCGATATACCCATTACTCTGGGATAGAAGTGTTCAATAGTTAGTTAAATTAATAGAAATGTTAACATAAGAGACCTGCGCGAGTGATAGCGGCACCTTATTATTTCAGGTAAAAGTAATCATTTATACGATACCAAGACACTTGTGGGTAATCATGTAATAGTAGCAATCGGCATCGTGGTATCGTATGATTACAATCATAGCAACGCCAAAAAAGGTAAAAACCAAGATAGAAAGTCGGTCAAGCCCGAAGTGCTGTGCATCACCGTAGCGACCGGTGCTGCCCATAATTGTGTGTTTTCCTTATAACCGATCATCCGTTCTTTACAATTCCTTTGGCGGATCGATAAATAATCTGGATTTCAAACAAAATCCAAAAGGTTCAAACCTTCTATCTAAAAAACTAACGGAGATATGAAGATTTTTCTAAATTGCAGGGGTGGGAGGGTGCGTGGCAAAAATAAAAAATAAACTTGATCTGCCTGCAAGTATAAGAAGTTTTTGTCCCATACACGTCGAACCTCTATCCTTTACCACCTCTGAGATCTGTGCCTTCATACACCCAGAAAAAAGTAGAACGAATAGTTTAAGTACGAACGCTCTTGAAAAAAAAATGTATTCATTCTTGAACTTTTAAGAATTCCGCGCTTGAAATCGACCTAAATTCGTTCTGTTTGGTGATTTTAGGCAAGGGGAGAGAGGATAAACTGAGAGAGGAGTGCAAGCACATTTGAGAGAATAGCGATAAACCCGCTCTCAGTGCATCGTTTTTTTGGGAGAGGGGTGTGGGGAAAACAATCGAGTGAAGAGCGCTCTCCGTCAGTTTATAATATAAATATGGACGAAGCTCAATGCATCCTAGATGTGGTGCTGTTGTCTAAGCGGTGGTGTCTGGGAGTGCGGTCTTTCGAGGTACTGAGTTCGAGTCGCAGTAAAGGTAAGTATAAAATAAAATTAAAAATAGGGGAAGTTAACTTCGGCTCGGCAAACTTTGTGGAATTGTGTAAAAGTATATAAAATAAGTGTATGCCAATGATAAGGACGTTTTCATTAAAAACAAAGAAGGTTTCCTCACTCGAACTAGTTTTTCGACCGATCGTTCCTATGCAGCTATATGCTATAGTCATCCGAATTCGACCAAACTTAGTAAAATCATGGAAAGGGATAGTAAACTAAGAAATACGTACTCTGGAGGCGTTTCCATTAAAAACAAAAAAGTTTTTGTCACTAGAACTAGTTTTTCGACCGATCGTTCCTATGGGAGCTATATGCTATAGTCATCTGATTTCGACCAAACTTTGTAGAATTGTGTAAAAGTGCATCAAATAAGTGTATGCCAATAATAAGGACGCTTTCATTAAAAACAAAAAAAGTTTTTCTCACTAGAACTAGTTTTTCGACCGATCGTTCCTATGGCAGTTATATGCTATAGTCATCCGATTTCGACCAAATTTAGTTAAATCATGGGAAAGAATAGTTAACTAAGATATACGAACTTTGGAGGCGTTTCCATTAAAAACAAAAAAGAAACAGACAGACGGACAAGGCTAAATGAACTCAGCTCGTCATGCTGATCAAGAATATATATACTTTATGTGGTCGGAGATGCTTCCTTTAATGCGTTACAAACATCCGCACAATTTTATAATACCCTCTGCAAGGGTATACAAATTAGAAACTATATGAAAATAATATTGTTTGACAAAATATCCAATTGACCAGCCCATATCAAATTGATATTGACATATTTTTTTTCTGTGCCCCGATTAAGGCCAATTAAACAATTTTGGGCTAATTTAAAAAGAAAGGTCTACGGCAAAGCATACAAGCACAAAAACATAAATTTCTTGATCTTTAAAATCAAAAGGGAGCTTGCGAAAATCGATATAAACGAAATTTAGGAGGCGGTTGGCAAGGTTCTCATAACATATGGAAGGTTTTCCGCCACGGTGATAAGCAATTTGGAGGCGTTTTCATTTAAAACAAACAAGTTTTTCTCTCTAAAACTTGTTCTTCGACCGATCGTTCCTATGACAGCAAATGCTCCAATCCTTCCAATCATCCAATCCTTTCGGTTCCGCCAAATGACCAGCGTTTTTATAACAGAAAACTTCGTGCAAAGTTTGGTAAGATTGCTTTCAAACAGACGGAGGAGATAGCATAGAAATTGAAAGACGGATCAAGCTCTATGTGCTCGCAAATGTTTCCGTCTGAACAAAACTGCCGAATCGCAAAACAAAACAAATACACAAACCCGCTGATTACTCCAAAGAAAAGTGCAGACTTGCATACAGGCCGCGATTAAGTTGGTGGGCAACTGCACTAAAATTTAATTTAAGATATAGCACAGTGGACCAGAGAACGATAGTGAAACAAAACTATTGTAGAATGTTCGTAAACGGACTTACAAACGAGTCAAATCTATCATAACTATCATAAGCGGGCTTAAAAACGAGTGATATGCGGATGAAAAATGATACACAAAAATAAAGAGGACAAAGAAGGGCGGAAAGTATTAAGCGACGACGAAAGTCCCGCCAACGTCAGCGGGCTTAAAATCGATTGATATGCGGAAGAAACATCAGAGCAGGCAATAGCCGAACATTTTCTCCGATTTTGTCTCTCTCTGCAGTGCGTTTTGCAGCAGACAAAATGCACGCGGTGCGTTTATCAGAAAAGTGTGTAAAAGATATCGCAAAAGGCTCGCAAGCAAATGATTTGCGAGCTATCGAATACGAAACTTTCACTGCCACAAACTGAACGACCAGTGATTCATTTTCGTATCGTTTCGAATCTGTTTGCGATAGTTTTACACTTTTTTGTTTCACGTAACTCTCGTTTGCAATATCGTTTACAAGGGTTTGGTCCACTGGGAACCTTCGGGACCTAAGGGTAAATACAGACATAGTACAGCCTTTTACTTGACAGCCTCTCTGACTAGTTAAACGGATCTGAAAATCGAAAAGGTTATCAGACCTTAAAAAATTTTCAACCCGACACATGAAGCACAGATTTCATTGTTGAAATCTGATATTATTTTGATGGGTAATTTTTATATATAACTTTTTGGCCTCTTCGTGTCCGTTAAAACTGAAATTTTTTGAATCTTCTGGAGTAAATAGAAAATGAAACATGAAACAGCATAAGTTAATACACAAAATGGACCACGCTAACAAATGAAATGCTTTAGCTCATTTTTCTGGGAATCCACTTTGAAATTTATTGTTAAATGTCAAAAAAACTTTGCTAAAACATTTCAAGTTTCCAATAATTCGGAAAAGAACAAAAAGAATGTTAGCTGGAAGTGCTGCTTCCTAACATTGTGTAACCAAAATATTGATTAAGTGCTCAAGACAATCATATGCCCAAACTTTCTTTGATATTTAGTCCCACAGTGCGATGGTAAAAGTTTTTGTACTGTACACACATTATTACTTGGAAAGTGTGTGTAAACAGTTCGCTGAAATTGCAGCTCTTAAAGTTGTCTACACGTTATTTCTCGTTTTGTTTGCGGAGTGGGGTTGCCTCTAGTTGCTGTCGATGCTGTTGCTGTTGCCCCTACAGAACTTACACAGTCTTATATTTTTTATTTCCGCTCCATTTGTCAATCCGCTTTAGGTTTTGTTCAGTGAAAAACTGACTTTTGTTGAGCCTGAGTTAAAAGTTGCAGCAGTTTCAAAGGTAAAGTTTTAGCTGCATGGGCATGGAATTGTGGAGTGATTTAAGTCGTTAACGACTGCTGCTTGGAGATGGGCTCAATATTCAGCCTAGAGTTATTGCCACAATCTAACACAAAAGATTATATATGCATGATGAAAGATTCGGCAGTTTTGTTTGCTTTGTCGATTGTGGAAAAACACTGAATACTTGCCTCTTCCCTCTTCCCCCAGTGCATTTATGTACATAGCAATGCAAACAACTTTTGAGTAAAGGCATTTGGCCGGTCCTGTCTAGAGTTTCGTAATTTAGCAGTTTCTCTTGCCTTGTGGCTTTCGAACTTTGTGGATTGCCCTTAAACAACCAACTGTCGGCAATTGCTGGCGACTTGGTCTACAACAGTTGACATCTGACATCTATCCGTCGCTTTGAGTGAGCACTCAACTGTCTCGCAAATTGTGTTTTATGCATTTTGATTTATTTGTCTGCAACATTTTGTCATTTATCTCATTTCAACTGGCCAGTAACAATTTCTCGTATAATTTATTTAATATTTATTCAGACAAGTAGCAACCGTTTTCTAGATGTAAGGGTGCGTTCTGACACACTGGCAGTTTGCCATATTTTTAGGTGCTAGTTGCTGCCAAACACGTGTGAGCATCTGTCCGTGTAGTGCCAGTTGACTGGTGCCATATCTAGTTAGAGAAAGCTGATCTTAAAACAGCTATATAGACAAACAGCCTCCACCAAGAAACTGGACAAAATGACCAACTCTGTCAGGTGCAGCCTTGTTAATTTTGTCGCGTTTTTGGCCATAACTTCTTAAAGCGCGATGATATCAAAAAATTGTAAATGTAGTAAAATTGAGAATACAATGTTCTATTAGACAGTTAATTTCGCGATTTTTCGATTGGCAGATAAAAGGAAATTTTTTAAACTTGACAAAAAAATGAAATTTCTCTAAAAAGTCCATATTTTTCGTACTTAAATCAAAACAATGGTATCTTAAGAATACAGGTAGCGGAATCGGGAGCGTTAACCGAAATAACAGTTTCAAATTACGTACCGGAACCGAAACCGGAACCGAGACAATTTTTTTTTTGAGAACCGAATACCGCTATTATTGGATCCGATAGAACAGGAACGAAACCGAAACGTTGGTACCGGTATTGTTTCGGTTTTTTTACCCTTGCAACGCCCATCGGTTTTTGGTCAGATGTTTATAACGCGACGAAGAATCTCTTTCACTATGTCAAATTTTCTTGTCACTTTTCTAAGAAGGCGTAAAACGTCTGGCAGAAGACATCTTCAACATTTCTTTAATTTTGCAACGACTTTCTTTTACATCGCAAAGTGTCTGACTCAGTTCACGAAATAGTACGCATATTAGAACCAGCTGAGGTGACCATAAATAAACTTCAAGCCGAAAATCTAGTTTTGGGTGATTTTTATTTAATTTTGATACACGGCAAATTGGAAATTTCCAAAATACGTCCTCTTCAGCGAAATCGCTCGTTCATTAAATAGAGAAGCGTGCGAAATCCTTTTTTGAGAAGAATACTAAATCCTGCATTGCGTCGGTTGCTGATCAATCACTGCTTTATGATGAATGTTTTAATACTATCTTATCTGAAAGCGCCGACGAAGTTGCAAGAAAAGAAGTTAGGTGATAAAAACACATCAGTTTTGTCAACAAATAAGGTGCTGGATTCCATTAACATTTTTCTTGCACATAAATATATTCGAATAGATGAAAGCACTCTTCAAATGGCAAAGCGTAAATCCAAAAGTTTACGAAGCAACACCAAAACACATGTGAAAAAATTACCACATTTAACATGCCTTATGCAGGGTTTATACTGCGTCACAGAGTTTCACATTTCAGTGTAACAGTGCCACAGCTCCATATGAATTAGACACTGTGACACTCAAATGTGACACTCTGTGACGCAGTATAAGGGCATGTTTAAAAAATCAGTTGTAAATGTGAAAAAGTGAAAAGATTTGAAGTGTTGTAATATTTTTCAAAGAATACTTAGTATCGAGCCATTTCAACATTTTTGTCTTAAAAATATGCGGTTACACCAGCAAACTGCAAATTATAAACAAGTAAGGGAGCTGCAGTCGAGTGCCCCGACTACAAAATACCCTGTTCCCTTGATTTCGTACACACACTCCAACATACGCACAAACGCATGGCATGCGCATGGCTGATCAATGCTGCAAAGGGTTCTTCAACTCGTACGCCATCAATTTTAAAACAAGAAGACAATTCTACTGACATGCTTACAAAAAACTTAAAATAACTCTTTTTAACAATTCCGGAGCTTAACTGGGGGTCGTGAACCCCAAGATTTTTAAACATAAAAGAAAACACAATCAAAAAAACTCTACTCCAAACATTGTTTTTATTTTCCTTATTGATGAAGCTAGTTAAAGGACAAAGTCTATTTTTCGCTTACACAAAGCATGTTGCACCCTTTGTCTTGGTATTTTTATTTCGTTGTACTTATTTGTCAATTTTTGGTACTCAAATAATAGCTCGTCTAAACATCTGGTTTATACTGTAAATTTCCTTAAAAACTACTGTAAATTTCCTTAAAAAAGGTGACAGTTTTGCTTAAAATTAGCTCGGCCGAAATGAGACCAGTGCTGCCCATAACTGTTTGTTTTCCTTATAACTCGACAACCGTTCATAAAATCTTTACCATTCCTTTGGCGGATGGATAGATAATCTTGATCTCAAAATATGTCCAGAAGGTTCGAACCAGAGATCTGCACGAGTGCACCCCAAGTGCAAGTGCGCTGCATAAAGTACTTGATATTTTCGCACTCGGATATCCCGACTACTCTAACAAACCGGTATACAGTAATATTTCTACTCGCGGCATATTTGCGTCTCGCACTCACGCCACTCGCGTAGCGTATAGGAAATACTCATTCAAACAGGGAACCGTAAAATTTGAGTGTGAAATTATCCACCAACAATTCAAGCAACGCATTTTCTATCTATAGCTTTCTCACTTAAGTATTTTTTTACTCATACTTGCCTCTTGTGAAATTTTTTTTACTGGTGACCTTGCTTGTCTGCTCTCTGATATGTCTTCGGCTTCTGTTCGTTTCCTTCACTTCTCGTCAAATTCATCCCTGCTTTGACGTCGACGTCAGCAGAACTGAATGCTGTGTGTATTGTTTTTGCAATTTTGCCTACGCCAACTGATAAAGGTATGAAGAAGTTTGCATACCCTTCAAATTTGAGCGAGCATTTAACCTATGTGGAAACGACTTATACATGTTTATTTTTCTTATACCACAAGCAATATTTTTTGTTTGGATCTTTAATAAATTTATTCATATACTTAAGTCGGAGTAGGCAAACGTGACGCGTGCTTTAGAAACCAACAAATGCGAAGAGCAATACTCAAGTAATACTAGTATTGGTAGAATGTGTGCTCAAAACACCGGGTTATTTGCGTATTCCTCTTTGCTCTCTGAGTAAAATTAGTATGTAACCAGCAAAGTCTGCGTGCGACCGCCCACTCAAAGACGAAAGAATCCTGCAGTGTCGCTCAAAGCAGGTACAAGTAAATTTGACACCCGCTCAAAACTGAGACCAGTCACTGAAATGCTAGTCCGATATGGTTCGAACGACTTCATATCTATAAAACTGAAAGTATACTCGAGGAGAATGAACCTTCTATTATGACTGCGGTTTTTTTCTAAATTGCGGGGCGGGAGGGGGCTTGGCAAAAATTTAAAATAAACTTGATCTGCCTGCAAGTATAAGAAGTTTTTGTCCCATACACGACTAACCTCTATCTTTTACCATCTCTGAGATCTGTGCATTCATACGGACGGACAGACAGACGGACGGACAGACAGACATGGCTATATCGACTTGGTTGTTGATGCTGATCAAGAATATATATACCTTATAGGGTCTGAGATGCTTCCTTCTGGCTGTTACATACTTTTGCACAAACTTAATATACTCTGCGTAACTCTGGTACTCTGGGGTCGCTCAGTAGCTCCTGACTGGTAAATTTACGCTTTACCATTTTAAGAGAGCTAGTGAACACCCTAATTGTTTCTTTATGTTACAAATTAAACAATTTTTATTTATACCGGTCCATACCGGTATACCGAAATAAAAACTGGATAGCGAAACCGAAAATCAAAATTAATTACAATTATTTCGGGTCGTACCGGTACCTGTAATTCAATTCAGTTTATTTAGAAACAAATTTGGTTTGAATATGTTAATTATTGTAGATGCAAGAGCTAAAAATGTGAACTAGCCTCATCCAACACACGTTTATGCAAATTTTTCTTAAGCCTAACCCTCTGGGGGAAAACACACAATTTATTTGAGTTCAGCGCCCGAAAATACATAAGAAACGTTTGCCATCTTCTCTGGTTAAAAAGTTTAATCTTTTTTGTAAACTAGTGTTATTAATAGTTATTGGATAATAGGCAATGTGTAATAAGTAATGGGTGTGCCTCAGCGGCTAGTGTGCGAGACCGCTGTGCAAGAGGTCTTGGGTTCGATCCCGCTTCAGAACATCTAATGAAAAGTTTTTTTTTTGAATAAACTTACCCACCCGGTCACCACACACTGCTGTTGGCGCCACCTTTGTAGTAGCTTCTCAAAATGCCGTTCGAATTCGGCGTTAAACTGTTAGGTCCCTTTCTCTTGTTCGAAAATTAGAAGCGTACAAGCCAAGAGATTGAGGCGCTAGCTCGGCTTTGGCCCTTTGGGGCTGTGTCAAGCCATTAAAAAAAATAAGTAGTGGGTGGGTAAGTTAGCCTCGTTCAGTCAACAAAATAAATATTATACATAGTTCAATAAAACATAAAAATCTGACTTACTTGTGTAGCAAATCCGGTTAGGCGTTTAATTCTTGCATACTTTTAGTCAATTTTTGTATGCGTTAACCGCCAACACATTCAATTTGACTAATTAAATAGCCAAAATTAATCTAAACAAATGTCTGATTGTTGCAGACTGTTTTGTTTCAGCTTGTTAAAGTTAACGACACTCCTCCGGGGGGAAGGGAGAGCAAATGGAGAGTCCAACTAAAGTGAACAATCGATGGTATCTCCCAGGGGATACAGCCTTACCACCTTGTCTTGCCTTGGCCCCAACCAACACATTTTCATGGACAACAGTTAAACTGTGGAGGCGGCCGTAGGCCGGAGCTGTGAAACTTTTTATGCGCCAAGTTAATGCGTTCTATCAATTGATTTCCATCCGACATAGCGGAAAGTGAGGCAAATAAATTGGATTTCACATGGCGGCCAAAGTTAGTTAGTTAGTGTCTTCCTTCTTGCTCTTCATTTGTAGTTCCCTTGAACAGTTTGAATAAATGGATTCTGCTTTGTGTTTACCGGCGTCCTTCACTTATTCCTTTACCCATTTAGCGAGAGTGCCTCCGGCATTTTGCAGTCCTTAATTTTTTTTTTTATACCCTGTACAAAAAGTAGGTAAATTGTATATGAAGTTTATGTATATTTTTGAAAAGGGAAAATGGGAGAATCTTTGATGTTCTGATAAGTTCTGTTCTGGAAGTGATTAAAGCCGTGTTAAACGCCTGCATTGAAACTGTCGATGGAAAGGTGGATAGATCACTCCCGAATGTGTCTGCTGCCCTGCTATGCCGTGGCTTCTTTCTTACCTTTTTGACAGGCAGAGAGTATGAGTGTACCTAAACACCACGTAGATCCGAAACATGCCAGTATAAATTCTTTCACGTCCAGGGTATTTTGCAGTCGGGTTTGTCACACCTGTTATTTTTGTTTCTGTTTCGCTTAGGACTCGAGATTCGTTTAAGCTGCAACTCTTTTGTCGCTCTCACCTTTTGCTCCGCTGGCGCTTGCTTTGCTGAAGCCTTCTTGTTGCTTTGTGTGCTCCAAGCATTTCCGCTTAATTAAAAACTTACGAATTACCCTTGGCTGGTGCTCGGGAAATTCCGAATAAACTGCTTAAATTTGGTTGAATAAATTAAATTGCATTTATTTATAGCACACACAAAAAACATTTAACTGGAGAATCTCGTAAACGGTTGTATACTTGTAGGTATGCGTACTGCTTTAAACATTTAGTTATGACACAGATATATATCTCAGAAATGTATAATCGAGTACACTGATAACGTTAACATTTACGGTTACAAGTTTTATTTGCCATTAGCAACAATTTGGTTTTGGTGCAACATTCATAGATTTAAGCTTATCTTGTAAAAGGAAGTTTAAAGGTACAACTCTCAATTTAGCCAGCGACGTATTAGGCTAGACTTTATATATATACAGAATCTATCGCAATTTGGCTACCTTATTCTACTCACACCCTCGCATCACTGTACTCGATGCGCACCACACGCCCTGGTCGCTGTCCTGTCTTTGATGGGATCGCTGACGATCCCAGGCTACGCAGCGCCAGCAGCTCTCGTGGCTACAATTGTGTGCGCCTGGCGTTGCCCGCTGCAGCTCCACTTGAGGTGGAGGTTTCAGAACCGGCGGCTTCCACATATGAATAGCAGGCGGTCTCCATGACCAGCGGATGACAAATCTCATAGACTGGTACCTTCAGACTCGTCTTGCGCAACCCACCCAAGCTGCTCTGTGAGCTTGAGCTGGGCCCAAACGATCGTCATCTGGGATCGTTGCTCATCTCCGAATGATGCAGTTCACTCTCATCGCCAAAGCTGTGGGCCGCTGCACTGGGCGTAATGCTGGGAGTCCGCGCACGTATCCTGATGGCCGACATGTCTGAGCCGCGGCGTGAACTCTTCAGCGAGACGCTCGGATGGGAGCAGAAACAACGGCAGATGATGCGCTTGAAGGCGAATCGAAAGTCCTTCGAGAAAAGGGCATAGATCATGGGATTCACTGCCGAGTTGCAGTAGCCTAGCCAAAAGAGCACTGAGAACAGCAAGGGATCCACGCAGTCCTGACAGAACGGCCTTATGATGTACATGGTGAAGAAGGGACACCAGCAGAAGATAAACATTCCCACAATAATGGCCAGTGTTTTGGCCGCTTTGGTCTCCATGCGGAAGCGCTTCACCTGCGCCTTGATATTGCGTCTGCCCATCTTTTTGTTGCCCGGTCGGGAGTGAGCCGATCCCGAGCCGCCGCCATCGCTGGTATTACTTTGTCGTCGGGCCAGTTCTGGCAGAGCCTTACCAACCTGTAGGTAGCAAGTGTTGCTGCCTCCCTGATGCTGTTGCCTGTAAAGCTGCGACTCGGTGGCATCTCCGCCACGTCCATGGGAACCATGATAATGAACCGCAAACAGAGCATTGCCGCCCGATGAACGCCGCTCACGTGATGAATCCGGCTGGGTCAGTTCGTGTATGTTCTCACTAGATGGATAGGACACGGAGATCTTGATCTTCTCGTGATGATGATGCAACCGCCGTGTGGCATACTTGGACAGACGCTCGGGCGAGGGTGTGCCCAAAGTGGTAGTGGTGCTTTGAGTGCTGCCATTACTGTGCATGGAATCATGCTGGTTGGATCCTCGCCCACGATGAATGCGCAGCGTCAGACGTTGCTCCTCAAAGCGTGAACCGATGCCCTTTGAGCCTGCGAAAAGTTGATCAAGAGGGGGGATAATAAAGAGAAATCAAGAAATCATTGTTAGTTGGTTGGCATTTAGGAGTTTCATTCTTATTGTCATTCGTCCCTACTACGGCATTTTCTGTGAAAGCGTTGCGAAGCAGTCTAATCGAAGCATCAATTTCAAATTAGTAGAAATTGGATTATATGAATCAATTGAGCGGAACAAAAAAGAAAATTTTTGAAATTAGGAAAAAAAATCGGAAAAATTGACAAAGATATGCTAGTTTTTTTGTGCGTGTTTTACAGATTTTCGTCTACTTGCTGGCATTTCGTGTAAAAACTGATGTGGGATTAAAGTTGCGATTTTTTCCAGGGACGCTAACTGATCCAGAACCAAATCATATTAATAAGTTACCAAACGTCCAAGCTCAAAATGTTTACCGGTAAACGCGGCTTGTGCATTTTCTAAGTTGCTCGACAATTGCTCAACGGTTAATTTAACACTTCGTCTTCAGCAACTGTTCTGAGATCTCTTAATGCACCTGTCATCTGTCTCTAGTCCTTCCTTGGAAGTTGCGAATTGCTTTAACATTTCCTTTTCCACCTTTAAAGAACGCTATCGATCGTTTGCAAGAAACGTAGTCTTATTGTATCGAGGGTCACTTGAATTTCCTTGGCGTGACATGGCGGCTTGATGTCTATAATTAAGTAGGTAACAGGAAGCATAGTTAATCCTAATGAGGGTCTACCGGAAAGCATATGCTCTTCATGTCTGCATTCGGCAAAGATTTTAACCAACTTCAAGCGTCGACTTGAGAAGAGCTTTCAGTACTTAAGAGAGCAGGTGGAATAGAAGGAAAGCACAAGCTTATGGGAAGAAATAACCGCCAAGGAGGCCTTAAGAAATAAACCAATGAAACCGACCACCTTCTGACTAATACTGCGGAATGACCCTTTCAGTGGTCACACTGCCAGATGGTCTTAAGACGTGGCCGCAAACTGAACGAACATCTTCGTACTCATACTGGAGAGCGACCATTCAGTTGTTCCCAGTGCCCAAAGAGCTTAAGTGCCATCTTCGCACTTACACCAACGAACGACCCTTCGAATGTTCCCATTGTCTGAAATCTTTTAAATCCAATTATGCTAAAAACATCCATCTTCGAACAACTCGATGACAGTCCCCCACAATTGCTCCCACTGCTCAAAATCCTTTAACCAAAAGATTTAATTAAAAAATCACCTTCTCTCCCACACAGGGGAATAACCCTTTAGGCGTTCCCTGTGCCCAAAAACCTTCGGCTAAGACCGAAGTCTGAAGTATCATCTTTTGGCTCATACCGGAGACCGACCTTTTGAATGTTTCCACTGATCGAAGACCTTTAGCCGGTAGAGACCTCTAAAAGAAAACATCTACCCAGTGCTTGAAGACCTTCAGCCGTACAAGCAGTTAAAAGCATCATCTGCGCCTTCAAACCGGAGAACACTTCGAATGCTTCTACTGCTCGAATACCCTTAGCCACCCAAGCGGTGTAAAGATTCACACTTGTACTCATACTTGGGAACCCCCCATCGACCACCCCCCGACCCTTTCCATCGACCCGACCCCACCACCGAGTTTTTTATACCCTTGCAGAGGGTATTCCTTCTGTCCGTCGTCAGTTTTAAAGCTATCTTTGCACGAAGTCTTTTGGTACAAATTCGCTGCACATTTGTCGGAACCGGCCGGATCGGATGACTATAGCATATAGCTGTCATAGGAACGAACTAGTTTTAGTGAGAAAATCTTTATTGTTTTCAATTGAAACGCCTCCAAACTTCTTTATAGTATAGCTGTCATAGAAAAGTTGAGTCTGAAAAGTAGTCTTTGTTAGAAAACCTTTTCTGTTTATAATTGAAATGTCCTTAAAACTGGCATTTATTAATTTGGTATGCTTTCACTCAATTCTACAAAGTTTTATCAAAATCGGATGACTATAGCATATAGCTGCCATAGGAACTATCGGTCGAAGAACTAGTTCTAGTGAGAAAAACTTTTTTGTTTTCTATAGAAATGTCCTTATCATTGGCATATACGTATTTTGTTTTCTTTTACGCAATTCTACAAAGTTTTGTTAAAAATCGATTGACTATAGATCGGTCGAAAAATAAGTTCTAATGAGAAAAACTTTTTTGTTTTAAACTGAATCGCTTCCAAACTTCGTACTTGTTAGTTTGTGATGCTTTTCCATGATTCCACTAAGCTTGGTAGAAATCGAACATCTATAAAGTATAGCTCCCTTACAAAAGTAAGTTTTTGTTTTCAATTGAGGCTGCAAGGGTATACAAAACTTCGGACGAGCCGAAGTTAACTTCCCTATTTTTATGCTTGCAATAAAGAGGATCTATTCTTGCAATCGATACCTTGTTTTTGCGCGCAACCATGAAGATTTATTCTTGGTATCAAGAAGACAAATTCTAAGACCAAGAATACTCTTCCCAAAATTCTATTTTTGATTTCAGCTCGGATTCAAGAGTATTTGTTCTTGCCGTACTTTCAACATTAAATATACTTGAAATCTAAAACGATCTTCTTGTTTTTCTCTGAGTGTCTTAGAACCGCGTTTCACATCCGACGGCAAGTAATAAACAAAGCATCCCGTCAATTAATAATCGTCCAATCAAAAATGTTATTAAGCGAAAGGCATCTTTTGGACCACTGAATGCAAACTTTCCTTATGTATTTTTGTGGCCTGAGCTAGAAAAGTAACCTTCTTACATAATCACTTTTCTTCGATTAACTGAAATTCAAGAGGAATATTCAGGTTCGAGATTTGTGTAAGTCAGACAACCAGCCAAACCAAAAATAGCTTTGAAATATATTTGTTTAAATCTGAATTCGCTTTGTGTCAACACAATTGTTATTGAATATCGCTCATACGCTCCGTTGGACAGGCACGCACACTCACTTGGCCTCTTGTTGCCTACTTCTCAGCGCCATACGCAGGCAGGCAGCCTGCACTTTAGCAAATTAAACGCGTAATTATGCAAATGTTTTTGCATAAATGCTACAAGCACTCAACTCTGATGTTGTTGTTGTTATTGTTGATGTAAAAGATAGTCATCTTTAGGCTGCCAGCAAAGCGTAACCTGATTTCATTAAGCACACACACACAAATACATTTGCATAATTTGTCGCACGCTTAACCAACTCCTGCCTACGGTTGTGCATATGTGCGTCAGCTGTAAAAATATTCATTACTCGATCCGCGAAGGCAATGAATAATTACAACTGAAAAGCTATGCCCTTGTCTCGCCTCTTGCCATTGACCCGACCACCAAGCCCTTAAGTGTCAGCGTCTGTATCGACTTCGATTAGAAGAATTTTAATATCACTTATGTCTGCGTCAGTTGCCCAGCGGGAGTGTCAATGCCTTCAAAGAAATGTGATTTGGCCATCGATGTCATTCGCAGCCGGCTCAAGTGAGTGCTGTGAAGTGGGCGTTCTTTAAGGTATCTCAATGACCTTTTCTGATTTAAGGTATATCTTGGAATGTAGCAAGCAATCAATAGTTCAGCAAAGGCATTTTGACATGTTAAAAAAGAAAGATAGCCGTAATCTGAAAAGAATACACGGGTATAATAAACAGCTGTCAAGAAGGGACTCATTGGTTTAATTCGAATAGTTGCACAAGAAAGAATTTAATTATAAATAAAAAAATAAGGGGAAAGTTAACTTTGGCTCGGCCGAAGTTTTGTATACCCTTGCGGTTTGTTTTTCTAAATAAGACTACTTTTCGGATCTTACTTTTCTATGGGAACTATACTATATAGATGTCCGATTTAAACCAAACTTAGTGCAATCATGAAAAAGCATAACAAACTGTTAATTACAAAATTTGGAAGCGATCCCAATTAAAGCCGGGTATCCAGCAACGCAAAACCAAAAATTCCTGCCAAAGTTCATATGAAAAAAATTGTGCCAGGAATTTTCTGTTTACGATTTCGTTTGTTTAGTATCCTGCAACTTGACCAAAATCCACACATTGTATAGATAGCGGCGTATCGATAGCGGCGTTTCTTAAGCGTGAGTGGAACCTAAAACAGCTATTGCACAGCTCAGGAATATATTGTTGACAATTATTTTGGATATGATGAGCGTATAGATGGAGGCAAATGGGGGGTGGAGGACAAAGCAAACGCCAGATAATGTTTATATAAATATAATAGCGGTTTCTGTTTTGTAATAGTTTCATGCTCCCTTATTGCTACACATGCAGCAGATTCATTTTGGTAAGGTTTTGGCCCGGCTGCTGAGCTCTTGTTCTTATCTTGTATTCAAATGTAATAGACTTTATTTAATTGGCTACCAACCATTGAGTCTTATTTCTTTTACGGGCCACACTGGAAAGACTTGCTCAGCCCTCGGCCCAATAATTTTGAACGAATTGTGAGACCAATGTGGCTGATGTCGAGGTGTGATGTCATCACACCCGACCGCTCAATCAATAATAATCCACTATCTACAATGGTAGACCGAAGTTAGTTAAAAGTTATTTTGTTTAAATTTAATTAAATTCAAACTTGGCCAAAATATTTTACTTGGGTTCCACAAACTCAAAATAAATAGCAAATTCCTGGCAGGAATTTCCGCAGTGCTGGATACAGACCTTAAAACAAAATAGTTTTTCTCACTAGATCTTCTTTTTCGACCGATCATTCATACTGCAGCTATACATATGCTATAGTCATAAAATAAATATATGCCAACGTAAGGGACGTTTCCATTAAAAACAAAAAAGTTTTTCTTACAAGAACTAGTTTTTCGACGATATCCGATTTTGACCAAACTTTGTAGAATCGTGTGGGAGCATATTAAAGAAATACATGCCAATTTTGAGGATCATGGAAAAGTATAGAGAACTAAGAAGTACGGAGTTTGGAGGCGTTCCCATTGAAAACAGAAAAGTTTTTCTCACTAAAACTTGTTCTTCGACCGATCGTTCCTATGACAGCTATATGCTATAGTCATCCAATCCGGCCGGTTCCGACAAATGTGCAGCGTATTTGTACCAAAAGACTTCGTGCAAAGTTTGGTAAGGATAGCATTAAAACTGACGGAGGAGATAGCATAAAAACAGACGGACAGGGCTTAGTCAACTCAGCTCGTCATGCTGATCAAGAATATATATACTTTATGTGGTCGGAGAAGTTTCCTTCTATGCGTTACAAACATCCGGACAAATTTATAATACCCTCTGTAAGGGTATAAACATAGGGGAAGTTAACTTCCTTTGCAGTTCGTTTTTCAAAATAAGACTACTTATCGAACCTTACTTTTTTATTGGAGCTATACTATATAGATGTCCGACTTCGACCAAAATTTAGTGGAATCATGGAAAAGTATAACCAACTAACCAGTACGTTCTTTGAAGCGATTTGGCCCTGGTTTTTGCGTGTTTTTAGACCAAGGGTCAAAGCCCTTTCGTGCGTCCATAGACAAAAGAGCGGTTGCGTTACCTCTAGTATTTGAAGTACTCATTTTCAAACCAACAGTTCGATTCGCTTCACAGTTTTTATAGCTAACCAAAGCACAGTTTTTAACGGAAATATTTAGATTTTTTGGTACCATTTACGAAATTGATTTCGTATTTTAACAATATATGCTCTAAGCAGGTTTCTAGTAACCATATTAATCAAATAAAATATAGCCTTTAAAAATTATATGTCTTGCTATCTTTGGATCGGAAAGATCACACACCAGTATCTGCCTAGTACACGCAATTGTTTTGGTACATGGTTTTTGGTCATAAAATGAAAACGAATGTATATTCTCAAAACTTTTTTCTTCTTTTTATTTGGTCACTCAATAGCTAAAAATCGTAGAACAGCTTGTTCGTGTGCCCTCGAGCAACTACGAAGTCTCTCCGGCCACTCATCGATCGCAGTGCGCACCTCATGCATTGGGAAATTGTCCATTGCTCGGACAAGGGGCGCTTCAAACACTCATTATTTGGGTGACGAGTAGAGCAAGCCATAGCCTCGAGAAAGAACCACAGTTTGTAGTCCAGTGGATTCAGGTCTGGACTACAAGCAGGCCAATCATCCGTAGAAATGAAGTTCGGTACATTTATTAATAGCCATATTTGAAGAGTCCTCGGCTTGCTTGCCAATAATGTCGTGTTGATTGGCTCCAAAACGTCGGATTGATACACTTTTGCCGAAGTTTTGACTCCTTTTACAAAAAAGGGAGCTTGGTAACCCCATCATAGGCGGCGACTTCCCCACCAAACTATCACATAAGCCGGATGGTGACCTCTTAGAACTCTTGGAATGAGTTTGAACGGTTGTTTTGATGACACGGTATACATCCTACCGTTCTGTTTGTTCAACGATATCTCTATGTTGAAAATTTTTTCGTCAGTAAACTTCGTCAGTGGCCATGCAATGCTTTCGATTTTGTCTTTGATTCAATTCTGTAGTGAGCAAGTGGTCTCGTTTTAAAAATCATCTTACGAGACACGATTTTCTGCTTGCGCAGTAGGTTTTGATGAAATGGATCATGCACGGCTTTGATGGCTTGTGGCGTTCGTAAAGTGTGCGGACGGCCGGATTTCGCGCGGTCTTTTATTCCATCAGTATCCTCAAATAGCTTTACGGTACGATGCACAAAGTTTCGGCTGATTTCCTGTGGGCGCAATATCCGAAAAATTTGACCTTTTTCGTAGGCGTATTTATGCAGGCCAATTACGATAATTCGATTTTTGAGCATTCCGTGATTGCAAAAAACTGACGCCAAAAACATTGATGCATAATTGTCACTTCTTAAATAGCCGTCCAGTTGAAGTGAATGCGTTCAATGGTTCTCAAAAGCGAGTATGTTCACCAAAACAATTGCGACTACAAGGTATTTCTGGGAAATCACTGGAACATTTCATCAGCTTTTTTTAAATTTTGGCAGAAGAGGTAGTTGCACTAAACGGCATCTCTAGGTATCAATTCAGTCCCTAGTTTTAGCTCGACCGGCGCGCCGCGGCGTAAACTAATATCCATTAGTCGAATAATATTTGAATTTGAATATGAATTCAGTTCGGACAGACATAAATGGTATTATCAACCTATCTCGTCCTACTGATCAAGAATATATATACTTTATGGGGTCGGAAATGCGCTACAAAAATATGAACAAAACCCTCTTCTAGATTCTACAAAGAAAGTTTTTGTTACTAATGCTTCTCAGTTTCCGATTAAGTCGAATCATTTCATACTGCGCTTAGGGAGTAACCAATAAAAAAACTGACAGCTCTTGTTTAGTTTAAAATATAGACAAAAGATTAGTCTCTATAGAATTATCGATATAGTTGAAGCAAATCATTCATAAACAATCGAACTGTCAATATATTTTTGTTTGATTCAATAAATTTCACTAGCAAATGTTTTAAAGTTAATACTTTATCCTTTTGGTCTTTTCGAAGATTCACCCTGGTTCAACGCATCATCGCGGCTAATTCGGTCGATTGGTTTGATATTGGGAGAGCCTTAATTCCTAATCTCCCATTAACTTTAGTAAAGATCCATTAAGATCCATTTAGAATGTCTATTTTGAATATTCCCTTTTTTGATATTGGATGCAATATTCATATCCTTAGCATGATTTTCAGCTCCGTTAAGATCAATTTAACATTAATTGGATATTTTGATTCCAAAAATGGATGCTAAAAAACATCTATTCCAAGCGTATACCGAAATCATCCATTGAATATTTTTAAATATCCTTTGTTTTCTCTGTGTAGTAACTTTTTTCCGGCGTTCATCTAAAGACGTACCTTTAGGAATTGGGCCAAAGACAATACGCGCTTTTTCGATTAATATATGTTTTCAAAGTAAGTAAGTTTTGGAAATTGAAGAGTTTTTATACTTTGTACCAGAGATACAGAGAGTATATTAAGTTTGTGCAAAAGTGTCCGTCTGTCCGTCAGTCTGTCTGCCCGTATGAACAAACAGATCTCAGAGATGGTAAGAGATAGAGGTTTGACATGTATGGGACTTATGCTTCTTATACTTGCAGGCAGATCAAGTTTATTTTCAATTTTTGCCACGCCCCCTCCCGCCCCCGCAAATTGGAAAAAACGTAATATCTCCTACAGTTTTATAGATAGAAGGTTCGAACCTTCTGGACATATTTAGTATTCAGGATTCTTTATCGATCCGCTGAAGGAATTTTAAAGATCGGATGTACAGTATATGAAATATAAAGAAATCAAACAATTATAGGCAACACCGGTCAAAAAGGGTACAGAGTATGTTATAGTCGGGCTTGACCGACTATCTATCTTGTTTTTTACTACCTCTTAAAGAACAGCAATCTGTCGGGTTGCAGTTACATTCCAATGGTTGCTACTCATCTGATTTTATCCATCCCTTACATTTTGTTGATTCACTCAAAGTTGCAGATTAATCTGTTTAGATTTGTCTGATTTCTGAATAATTTTTAACTGTTCCAAGCGTTTTTCATCATAAACTTACATATGCAAGGGGGTCAGTGTCTGATAAAGCTGTTTCGAGTGCGGAGAACGAGCCCACGCCTCAAGCCACAGCCAGCAAGGAATTTTAAGGATTTTTTGTTAAACATCTGCCAGGGTGTTTCCTCTTCGGTTTGACCACCAACATTTTCTTGATGGTGAACATTTTGTCCTGCCTTGGGCCGTACACATTCTCCAATCTCTCCCTGCCAAGCGTGCCAACGATTCTTTGTCCTGTTTTTTGTAAATTACCTTTTTCTTTTTTGTCGGCGCTCGTTTTAGCTTTCGCTTTTTTGTGTCTTTTGTTTGGTTTTTGGTTTCAATTTTATTGGCTTACACAACTGCAATTGTATCCGTTAATACACACACTTAGGTACATACAATACATACATCTAGATAGTAGCAATACTCGTAGTACGGTTAACTAAACTGTGACAGACAACAAAGGGCTGCTTACATCTAGTCAATATATTTTGTATCTTATGGTTTTGATTTGGATTTAACATTATCGCCTTATGCCTAGGTAAATACATGAAAATTATTGCCATACAATTACAACGTCGTTCAATGTGAATACTGACTGAATAGGGGGGTGGGAGAGTCGAGGGATCAGCTCCAGCTGCTTGGCCATTCCTATAAAAATACAAAAGCGACTAATGGCTTAAAGTACTCGCCCCTTGCAGAAGCCACCTCGACGTATGCGTCGTGTGCTGCCGGACCCCTCGCCATCGCTGGCTTCGTGGGGCAGCGAGGATGTGCGCTGCAGTGGACTCAATTCATAGCTGCCCATTAGTCAGCTAAAGTCGACGCCATCGCCATCGTCCGAACAGCCCGAAATCGTCTTGTGGAAGGTGGCCGGCGCCATCAGAGCACGAGCGGCTATCATCTGGAAATTCTCTGAGGCACGGAATCCGCTGCGCGTGCACACACAGCGACACACGATGCGCTTGAAGGCGATGCGAAACTCGTGCGAGAAGAGGGCATAAATCATTGGGTTAATGGCCGAGTTGCAGTAGCCCAGCCAGAAGAGCACCGAGAAGACTGTCGGTTGGATGCAGTGGTCGCAAAAGGCCCGGATCAGATACATCGTGAAGAAGGGCAGCCAACAGACAATAAATCCGCCTACAATGATGGCCAGCGTTTTGGCTGCCTTGGTCTCCATGCGGAATCGTTTCACCTGGAACTTGGCATTGCGCTTGCCTGCACGTTTCTTGGCCGTTGCTTGGCCGCTCTCCAGATCAATACCAGAGCGACTAGACGTATCCAGATTGAAGGTGGTCTCGCCGATGTCGAAGAGGCTGGTTTTGAAGGAGGCGCGTCGTCCATTGACCACCGCATAGTGGGGAGAGGGCGAGGAAGAGGTACGCTCTGACTCCAGCACATTCTCTGACGAGGGAAATGACACCTTAATTCCGATCTTCTCATGTCGCTGGCGATTCACCCTCATCGAGGTGGCTCGCTTGGGTGTCGACTGTTGATCCTCGTTGCCCGGGAGCAAGCCTGCACCCGCAACGCCACAACCATTGCTGTTCACACTCAGTGTGGAGGACATCGAGTGCACAGATAGCGGTGTACGCTGTGGTGTGCCACAGGGACGTCCGCGATGGATCCGCAGTATCAGCTGCGACTCGTCGACGCGATTGGTGCCCGACTCGCGTGGACTGCCTGGAATTAGTGAGCGGAGCAGGTTGACGGAAAGACGGAATTTTGTTCGTGGTGGTGGTGGTGGATAACATGGATAAAACATTCAGTTTGTAATGTACATGGACATGTGGTTGAACAGTTAAAATTTTTGGTGGCTGACACATCACAGAGAGCGGAATTCTAACTACGAACATTGACATTGAGATATATATGGTAAGTAAGTAGGTATGTTTGTATGCTGGTAGATATTAGTGTTGGACAAAGCTGCTCATTTCAGTGAACAAGGCTTGAGCCTCAATTGTTCAGTTGTTCAGGAGCAAGCACCAGAGCGATCACTGAACAATAAAGAGCAATTAAAGAACAATTTGTTCACTTGTTCAATTTGGTGAGCAACTCATTTATTATTTTTGAGTAAATTGAAATTGAAAAGCTACTGAAAGAGAAAAAACGGGGAAGACTCACGCATTCCATTATCAAAAGCTAAGAGGTATAAAAAAAGTGTTGGAATTGATCGATTTAAATTTGGTTTGTTTCGTTGATGCCATTGAAAATGGGATTATTAAGAGAAATTGTATTTGTTTAATTTGTTTGTGGTTGGAAAGGAAAATTAATGTTTTGTTTTCTGATTAATTATTCCATTGCAGAGCAATAAAAATAGTTATGTGCAGTACAGATTTGTATTTCAATTGAACAATTGCATTGCAATCGGAACTTATCCCACATTTCATTTAAACAAGGCTCTCTTCCAATTAAATTAATGCAAACGAAATACAAACCCATAGTGAAATGAATTTCCATTTACATAAACAATGTTAAACCTATTGAAAACAAATTGAGTTTGCCCAGCGAATAAAGGAGGCAGTGGCAAACAAGTGGGAAACTTGGCATGTCAAGGAATGTGGCATATGAAAAGTATACATAAAATATTGATTTTAGTTCAGATGACCGAAATGTGAAGGTAAACAAACAAATTTTATGCAGGAAAAATGGAAAATTGTTGCCTCCAGAAAATACACAAGCCAACTCATATCAATGCGGACGATTTACATACGAGGAGTTGGCCGGAGGCCAGCCGGTTGGCCGAAACATAATGCTTTACTTTCTCATTTGGTTTTAAACACTGATACTTTATTTTGCTGCACGGAATTTTGTAGGGAACAGCCACGTAATTGTAATTTGCATTTTTCATTTCCGTGGAAAATCTCTTATCCGCGTTTTAATGTGGATTCCATTAACTATTTTTTCATTCCTTTCTGCTGATGCTGGCATGGCATTTAATTATAATAAAATATGTAAAAATATTTTAACTCAATTAAATGCAGTTGGTTGCAAGGTTTATTATCAGCAGGTATTTTATAATAAAAGTAACGCATTTTAAGGAAGACCAGAAAACCCTGAGAATTGGGATAATTAGACGTTTTTAACTTGTTGCAGAGCTCGCAAAATACGGCCAATCAATTCGATCTGTACTGTCCGCTTAGCAAAATGACTGTTACAAAGGAAACAGATACGCTTACACTCTGAACAGAACAGTTGATATTTTTCTCTCGTTTTTTCTGTTTTATGGTCCTAAATGAGCGAATCACATGAAGCTGTCTTGCGGTAACAGTTTGGAAGTGATGACTTCGTTCGGCTTCCAGCAGTTGAGCATAAGCAACTTAGCAAACAGAGTCAAGTCTCTTTTGTAGTTGTTGCGTTCGAAGCACACTAGCAAATACACTTTCAAATTACTGGAGAACACACGCAACAGTAAAGTAACTAATGGAAACAAATGAACAAAGTGGACGTAAAAAAGTCAGACGAGAAATGTAATTTTCGTTTCCTTTTTCATGCTGCCCTAGGACCTGTTTTTCCTGTCTCTTTGCTAGCTCTAATTTATTGCCATATTTAATCATTAGTTAAGCGAACTTTTTTCAGAACTTGTAATGTTCCTCTTCTACCAACAGGTTCGTAAAAAGAGGCTCTCTGCATGGCGGTGTTCTATGAAATACATATAAATAGCAGTAAACTCAGTTGTAATGTATGTAATGTAAAATGGTTTGACACAGCCCCGAAAGGGCCAAAGCCGAGCTTCTCTCAATCTCTTGGCTTGTGAGCTTCTAATTTTCGCACAAGAGAAAGGGACCTACAGTTTAACGCCGAGTCCGAACGGCAGTTTGAGAAGCTTTTCATGGCTAATTACTACAAAACTGGCGCCAACAGCAGAGAGGGGTGACCGGGTGTAAAGCTTATTCAAAGAAAAAATTTTTCATTAGATGTTCCGAGGCGGGATCGAATCCACGACCTCTTGCACAGCGGTCGCGCACACTAGCCGCTGGGCCACCCGGCCACCAACTCAGCTGTGCTCAGCTTAACCGCGGCGTCTAGCATTTGGCCGATGACCCCGCGAGTTAAGTTGTCATGCAAGTTCCTGTTCAGTCGCCCGAGGTACCGAGTTCTAGCCACGGACGGGAAAAAGTAAAATATTAAAATATTATTAAGAGAATTATATAAAAAATACCGATTTTCTTACAGTTTTAGAGATTATACACTCAGAAAACCAATTTTTCAATATTTTAAAAATCAACCTACAATAGAAATCCCCTAAAATCAGAAATGATTTCTATAATTAATACAAAATTTATACTAGGACTGCGTTATGCATTAATTGCCAACATTTGGCTTTTTTGGTATGGGGAAAAAAGCAAACTGTAAGCTATTACCGCATAATGCAGTCCTAGTGTAAATAGCGCATAAGAAAACTTTTTCTCATATTTAGAAAAGCTACCCTAAATATAAAATTTTAAGAAAAACTTTTCTTAAATTTAGAAAATGTGACCTTTTTCTAAATTTTAGGTAAATTTGTATTGCTTTTTTATTTTATGGTAATTTTGCCTTTGGTTTTAAAAAATAATCGTTGAAAATTTTAGGGCATTTTGTCTCAAAATTAAGAAAACTAACCCTAATTTTAAGAAAACTTTTCAAAATCCTTCCTCTTCTTAAAATTTTTCGAAGTAACTGTGTGCCGTGCTATCGTTAGGTTAACGGTTAACAGGCGTCTTTGTGATGGCGCTTGTGTACACCCAATACTGCACATTTGCCATGTGTGAAGAATGCAGATTTGTTGAGCACGAATTGATTTCGTCTTCCTGCAAATTCGTTACACCAGCAATACACTCGAAAAAAGTGATTCCTGAAATTTTAGGAATCTGGTTTTTATGACCTAAAATTTTCTATTTAAGGTAAGTACTGAGAACGTTCAAATTTTCCTTCAAGAAATTTACTAGATATTCGTTTTTCGCGTGAAGGAGGCCCAAAAGGTGACAATTTTCCAAATACTTTTGTGTTTTGCTTTGTTTCTGAGTTTCAAACAACAAAATCAGGCAAGGAAAAATTTCTTTAAGTAATTTTTATATGGAATTTGAAAGCTAAAGGAAAATTCGAACGTTCTCAGTACTCACCCTTAGAAATTAGTTGCCTTAAAAATGGTAAAAATAGCCTGAATCTTTAACTTAAAAAAAAAATAGGGGAAAGCTAACTACGGCTCAGCCGAAGTTTTGTATTTTTCAAAAATAAGACTGCTTTTCGGACCTTACTTTTCTATGGGAGCTATACCCTATAGATGTCCGATTGTGAAATTTGGAGGCGATCCCAATTAAAACAAAAAAGTTCATCTCACTAGACCTTTTTCGACCGATAATTCATACTACAGCTATATGCTATAGTCATCCCATTTTGACAATACTTTTTAGAATTGTGCAAAAGAATATGAAATAAATATAAGCCAACGTAAGGGACGTTTCCATTAAAAACAAAAAAACTTTTCTCACACGAACTATTTTTCGACCGATCGTTCCTATGACAGCTTTATGCTATAGTCATCCGATCCGGCCAGTTCCGACAAATGTGCAGCGTATTTCTACCAAAAGTCTTCGTTCTAAGTTTGGAGAAGAAGGTTTTCAAACTGACGGAGGAGATAGCAAAGAAACAGACAGACGGACAAATGGACAAGGCTAAATGAACTCAGCTCGCCATGCTGACCAAGAATGTATATACTTTAAGTGGTCGGAGATGCTTCCTTCAATGCGTTACAAACATCCGCACAATTTTAAAATACACTCTGCAAGGGTTTTAAAGCTATCCTCACCAAACTTTGCACGAAGTCTTTTGGTAAAAATACGCTGGACATTTGTCGGAACCGGCCGGATCGGATGACTATAGCATATAGCTGTCATAGGAACGATCGGTCTAAAAACTAGTCTTAGTGAGAAAAACTTTGTTTTTAATGGAAACGCTTCCAAAGTATGTATTTCTTAGTTCACAATCCTTTCCTATGATTTAACTAAGTTTGGTCGAAATCGGATGACTATAGCATATAGCTGTCATAGGAACGATCGGTCGGAAAACTAGTCTTAGTGAGAAAAACTTTTTGTTTTTAATGAAAACGTTCTTTTTTTGGCATATTCTTATTTTATATACTTTAACACATTTCTACAAAGTTTTGTCAGAATCCGATGACTATAGCATATAGCTGCAGTATGAATGATCGGTCGAAAAAGAAGTTCTAGTAAGTAAAACTTTTTGTTTTAAATGGGAACGCCTCCAAATTTCGTCATTAACAGTGTATTAAGCTTTTTTAATGATTTCACTAAGTTTGGTCAAAATCAGACATCTATATAGTATAGATACCACAGAAAAGTAAGGTCCAAAAAGTAGTCTTAGTTAGAAAAACTTTTTTGTTTTCAATGGAAGCTGCAAGGGTTTTTGAAGCCTTATGTGCTTACTGCTTATGCCCGGGCAGCACATTTGTTTTAGTAAGGCACCGCAATTATACAGAACCCGTCCATAACGGCTTTTCTCTATCTCGTTCTTGTGGCTGTTACTGATTGACAGATGATTTTCTTCACACGTATTGCTTTTTGCACCGCCATTAGCAGTGTGTGGGCATCCTAGCAGTAAACAAATGGGTCCAGCTCGTACTAACTGGTGGGTGAAATTGGCCAATTGCTGGTGATTTGTTTCATTGATTTGTCTAATTTGTCTTCTCGAAAAACACCTTTTTCTTACAATAAAATGGACAGGGTTTAGTTTTTGGTTGTGCACTTGACCTTTGTATGATTGCCATTATGTGAACCATCCGACAAGTTGCTCCGACGCGACTGAAATTCAAGGCGAATGCTGGCCACTGGCAGGGGCGTGCGAAAATTTCATGCTGCTGACACAGGGCCAGGGTCGTACTTCTCAAAATCACCAACAATAACCAAAGCCCATGAACCACGTCAAGTTTTGAACTTGAAACTTGATTACCTACAGAGAAAGCCACTAAAGGGACGTATGGGTGCGCCCCGTTCAGCCAAACTAGGCAAAAACAGCAGCAACGTTCGCATTGTGTCACGAAACATTTTTAGACTTTTTGCGTGGCGTTTTTTTTGCAAGAAAGAGAATAAGACACGCACGGCAAGTGGCCAAAACACACACTCACACACATGGAAACTATACAATGAGTGGGTGTGTGAGTGTGTGTAGACAAAGCATATTTCAAGGCTGCCACAAAATGTTGGCTCCTGGCAAATCAGAGCTTTGTGCTCAAAAATGGCAGAACCAGGAAAACAAAAACCATCAGCAGCTACGTCAGAGGCAGCTAACAGTAGCGTTTGCCCAGGATGTTAACGTCGTCATTAGTTTTAAGCTGCATATTTCGCATACTCATTCCAGGCATGCGCCTGAACGAATGCAATTACTTTTGAGCAGAGAGGTACTTGAATCGATTTCTTATTAAAAAGTTATAAGAAAAACAATCACATTTGTTTTGCAGTTCAATTTGTAGCTGCATATTTGAGTTGTTAATTTGAGGCCTTAAATAACAAAGAGCCAAACACAATTGCCAATAGTCATAACGAAGAATTGGTATTTCTGAGTCAATCGCTTAGCCAGATTGCTACGAAGGCTATTTGAACTTTTTTCTCATAAGCGACTTCTTATAGCCTGAGTTTTAGAGTATTTAGATAAAGGTCTATTAATGTACCTATAATAAATCAATTTGTTTCAGCGATCCCCATTTGCCCTAAGAAAAAAGTCGCAGGCAACACACCGAGGCTTAAGCTGAACAACTCAGTCCGCTTTCAGGTACATGGGCTTAATTCTGAAAACTGTTACTGAAAGCTGTATCCAATTATGCAAGGGACAAGATTTTGGACTGACTCCAAAAAGAGAGAGAGAGAGGAAGATCGGGCCGGCCCTATTCACAAAGTTCTCAAGTTCTCTAATCAAGACAATCATCTACGGTCTTGGACAATGGAGAGAGTCCTGCATTAGATTAAAGTTCCACCTGGTTTGGTTCTTGATTTGATCTATCTATGAATTTCAACTCATAGTTAAAAAAATTATTGATTCAATGACATGTGGCATGATCTATATGATCTGCTTAAAATGATTCAGTTCAGATCAGTCCAACAAAGTAACTAGATCAGTCATGCTCAAGTCAAAAAGCTTTTAGAGTTAAAGGAGGAAAACAAATAAATCAAATAGCTCATAGGCTAAATATTAAAAACGAGTGGTCCAAATTTCAAAATTGATCTCGACCTCCGGATTGAATTTCAAATAGAAGTCTTACATGATCGATCTTGATATTATTAATCCGAGGTGTTAATCCGAGAGGGCTAATTTCAAGCTAGGATGCGTATTTAAAAATCAAATGATCCTGATTCTAGATCAGAGGCCGGCAAAAAGCACTATCACATTTTTGCATTGGTGTGTGAGGCGCAAAGACTGATTCAATTTGCACTCAATTTCAGCAGTTAAACAAAAGCCAAACACGCAGCTTAGCGGCGCTTTTACAAGAATATTGAGCGTGTGCGACTGCGCTTCCTTTGAGAGTCTGGCTTTGCCCAGAAGATAGCGACGTGTCGGCTTCTGCTGTAGATTGAGGCAAGAACGAAATTCCAATGTAAAAACGAAAGAGCGAAAAGATACCGATATCAAGATAGTCCCTCTCACCAATAGAGTGTGGCTAAATGGTTACACTCACATACGCAAGGGATTCTGTCAACTTGACGTTTGATTTTGCTCTGGAATTCACAAACAGTCATAGCAAATCTGGCATGAGAAGCCTGCTGCTGACTTGAAATCAATGAGCAAAGTATACTACAGATAGAACCGAGGTTGTGCTATCAACTAATGACCTCTGGGAAGCTTATTTTGGGGTAGCATCAAGCTTGATTTTCCAGATTATGTCAATCTCGGTCATTTTTGAAGCATTCCGATTGAGTGCAGTTAAATCTTAGGCATTCTTGCACCAAGCCGAACTCAAGATCAAATGAAGTATAAATGTCGAGCTTCAGTGGCGTACGAAGGTTTTTTTTCAAGGGGGAATTTTACAAAATTGTTTTCTGCATGTTAATGAATGAGGGCTTAATTCAATTTTGGGCCTTCTTGATTAACCCGAAGTAGGAATTATCTCGAGTATTTATGATCAAGAATTTCTGGATTGAAAAATCCTCACTCAAGACAATTCTCTGGTTGTTTTCAGTAAATCTGGAATTGACCGATTTCTGACATCGTTTGTTATTGATTCTAGCCTGGAGATCTAGGATTTTGTTTTCGTTTAGATAACTTTGATATATCTCAACAACAGAAGCGTTGACCAACAATGTTTTAAAATGTGTTTTTGTACAAAGAAAACTCATGAGCCACCTCAAAACCATAGACTCCATGAAAGGTTGAAAGTTTTTGGCTATTTTGAAACAGTTGCAAACTAAAACTCGGGTTTTTTTTAAAAAAAAAACCCCAATTAGAAATTTTCATGCGAAAACGGGGGCTGGTTCTTTAACGAATTTTGAATTTGATTTTACTATTCATTTAATTAAAATTAAGGTTTTTATGTTCATTCAATAATTCTAAAAGGGGGATGAAATGCAATTGGTGTCGAAGAGTTATTGAATTTGCGTGTAAAAAGTTTTTCGTCGTCGAATTCGGGTGGCCAGGCTTAGATCTTCGTGTTTATTAGATTGGTCTATCGTGAGGCTGGCTGTGCCGGCAAATCGTGGATGACGGTCCATCGGAGGCGGTTATGTGGTCGGGTTGTGGAGGGTCGTGGTTTTGGTGGATTGGAACGAGAGTCCGGTAAATTTTCGTAATTCCGGTTGAGACCGTGGAAGGAAACACTCTTAAAATAATTAAGGAAAATATAGCCGACGGATCCCGGTCTTCGGATTGCTGGAGCTTAGATTGCCTGGAAGATGAGGGGTTTCTACCAAACGGTGAACCTTCAAATTTTGTGGATCCCCTACAAGCACAAAAAAAAGAGGTGGCGCGCGTTTTGAAAAAATTTGTAATTGGTCATATCTCGGGCGCGTTTGCTAATACATTTTCATAGGAGAAGAGGAAGTGCCGGGGAAGACGCGTGGTTGGCCCTTCCTTGGGGACACCCTTAAAAAACGCCCTCTCGGCTACGTGGAGTGGCCTCTTGGGGAAACCACGTTAAAAAAACGCCCTCCTGGGGCTTCGTGGAGTAGGCCTCATGGGGAAACCACGTTAAAAAACGCGCCTTGAATTTTACCTCAGTAGGTGGCGTGGGAGTTCCGTCATAGGTGTAAAGATTCCTCACTTCGCTTGAAACGCAATGTTCCCCTGGTCATGGAAATAATATTTTTAATATTTTATTTGAAAACGAACAGAACTCGGCATAGTGATCACTGTTTGTTGGGCAATTACAACTTTAAAATTCGTTTAAAAGAAACCACGGATGCCCCGCGTTTTCGCTGAAAATTCTTCATAATTCGCGATCTATCGAAGGGAATTTTTGGAATTTTCGAGGTGGCCGCTTACTGACATTCAAACTCGACAATTGAAAGCAACTGACCAAAACGCAGCAAACATTTTTTATCGCGGAAGATAAGAATGCTATTCTTCCAGTAGGTAACACTGTACTCTAGCGATATCGCACTACTTTCGCATTTTCTTCTTCCTTCGGGAAGAATTTTGTCACTTTGCGACACTTCCTGGGGATAACAAAAAGTCTCTTCTGAGGGATAAAAAAGCGTTTCTTAAGAAGAAGTTTTGGAAAACTACAAACTATATAAATATTTATAAACTTTTCTCTAACTTTGGGACTCGAACTCGGTATCCATAGAATGCAGGCACGATTAGAATGTCGTCTCAACTAGTAGCGCTATCACATACGCTAGTCGGCTACATGGCTAAAATACTAATTAATTTGAATTTCCGAAATATATTCACTAATTTATTTCTGGCATATTTTATAGATTACACCACTTGTGATTCCCAAGTTAGAATTCTGTGCACTCTAACGCTTGAGCCTAAACTCAGGTCTGCTTAAAAATTGTTAAGCGATGTATCGCCAATTTCCCGATTGCATGAAATAAAAGCGACACCACTTATCGCTTTTTTATCCCTTGAATGAAAAAATGCGATACCAAATGTAATTTGCTTGTGTAAATCGCCGAACTATCTCAAATACTCCGCTCAAACTATCGCCAAACGCTCTGTTACGACAAAATGTTTTCAGGGAAGAACCATTCAAATGATGGTTGAAGAACGAGCTACCATTATCGAGATCTAAGTAAGATAATTCCACAACTAATTAAAATCCCGCACCCCCATGCGTACAACATTGAGATTAGTGTCCGTATTTGCTAGCGTCGAAGCATGCTCCGACTTAACCTGATCTAAGGAACCACATCAGCTTGTTTTCTTTGAAGCTTGATCAGTTTGGCATCATTAGGAGTGTGAGCTGACTAACTCGTATCAAAACAATTTCAGACTGTATTTAGTTGAAATTTCTTTTCAAAACATAAATCAATCTCCACTGGGATATCTACCCTCTAGGACAGTAAAACATTCGAGACGTTACAGAACAGTATCCTGATTTTCATTTCGCATTCTCTCTTCAAAGATAGTTGAACAAGAACTGACTAGCACTCCGTTGTTCCGAGCATGTGACTCACTTGGTTATTGATTTTGATTATGTCATTCGCTTAGCTAGTTTAGTTAGCCTGGTTATTTACATCCATGCTCCGCCTTGAGGTCGTTATGCGTGCGCTTGGCTTGGCAGCAACTACCACAGTGCCCAATGAGCTGATCAGGCGGAAGAAAGTGCGCTGCAGCCTGTGCAAAATGTTGTGCAACAAATGGGTCACACATGAAAATAAATAAATTTAATGGCAGCAGCAGCCACAACGGCAACGAAACTCAAACTTCAAACAAAAACATTTTGCGAGGGATTATCACCATCACCAGGCCAGCAAGTCAAATCACTGAAGCCGAAAACGACAACAATGGGGGGAAAACAACCTAAGAAAATAGAATTTTCTTCCATGAGTTTCGTGCCATATGCCGGGCCAAGTGTTTCTTTCATGTACATAAGTACATATTGTCGTCGTATATGCACGCAAGTATATGGCGAGCTCTTGTGTATTTCTGGCCCTGCTAATGGCTGAATTTCTTTTCATTTAATCTACGTGGCTTTTCGGCTAAGCCGGTATTTTGTTTGATGTATTTCGTGATTTCTGGTTTCCGCATCAGCGAAAAATAATGCTAATTATAATGATTTGAATTGGGGAGTTCTCTTCAATTTTAAAGTAATGATGGATTTTTCGGGGTTATTCACAGTTTTTTTGTATGTTTTGTGTTTACTTACATTGGATTTACTAAACTAGTTCAGACTAAAACTAAAGGTTCATCCACCCCTCCCATAACATTTATGCATTAGGAGTTTAGTTACAAGGATTTTATGATGACTTAGATGGTAAGTTAAAGTTTAAATTGGCTTTGTGTAAGTTTTTATTCATATTTATTTATCATGTTTGTTTTTCTTTGTGTGTGTGTGCGGAAATACATAAAAACTAAATGCCGACAAAAAATAAGTGAGGTTATTTATAAATGTAAATTTAGTTGGCTTATTAACTGGCAGTTTCTGTACAGTTAGTTCCTCGTGCCTGCTGGGCTGATTCGAGGATATGGACAGATACACGTACACACAGAGCGAGATGAATTGTTATTTACTTGACTGCCAATTTATGGTTTGGCTTGGGGGAATGTTTGGCAAGGACGAAGACAGCGAACCCAGCGACTATGTTTGTGTGTGTGTGTGAGCTTAATGTACTTGATTGTTGTTTAAATTAAAGTTGGCCAAAGCAAACAACAAACAAATCAAATGGGACAAACGGGACGTTACACTACGTTTGGTCTACACGTTGAGAGTTTTTGAAAGTTTGAATAAAATGAATCAAGCTACGTGATTACGTTTGGAACTTTACAGATTATTAGATATATCAAAATATATTGAGTATTGAGAGGAAAAAAACTTTTAGCTACGCACAAGTCAAGTACAAATTGTGAGTGTGGGATTTAGTACAAAATTCGGTGTCCAAATGCTGTTAAGTTTAAAGTTCGCTTCAGAAAAAAAACAGGAACACTCACCCTTTGTGGTCTTGAAGCCCTGGTTGATGGCCCGCGTAGTGCGTACAGCCGCCCGATAGATGCGCCAGTAGAAGAAGAGCATCACAAACATGGGTATGTAGAAGGAACCCAGTGCCGAGTACAACACATAGCCCCGATCGTTGGTCAGCTCGCACTTCCAGGGACAACTGGCCGATGTGTACTGTGGCTTGTTTTGTGCCGGTGTGCTCAGCAGGTCGTAGTCCATTTCGGTAGTTGCTGCTGTTGTGGAGGAGGTTGTGCTCATCTCTGCAATCCTCACCTCCGCCGAGTCATCTATGGGTGCGAAATTCGGATCGTAGGGGTTGTAGGCATTGCCCGCCACCACATCCTGTTCCTTAATCCTATCTAAGTCTAGATGACCATCCTCTGTGCTTGACATTGTGGTGGCGTAGTAAAGCGTATAGTTTCCCCTCGAATAGGTCGGTTGGATTACGGCCTGCAAAAAGACAACGCATGGATAAGTGCTTCGGCATGACACTTGACATTGGGCCAAGCTCCTTTGTCACCATCATCTATCCCATTTAAATTCCAAGCTCGCACACACTTTGCTCATCCAATAAAAATGCAACCCAAAAGCGGTTCATTTCGTGTTTGGCCACGTGTTGTGCATAAATATGTCGGCAGAAAGGTAAGTCATACAATACATTTGGGCGCATTATTAAAAGAAGGCCAGCAAGAACGAAACGTTGTGCTAGGATATGAGTAACATGTTGTGCCATGTAGCTTCAACGGAATCGAAATTGAATTGAGCGCAGATGGAAGCAGGCAGCAGGCATATTAATAATCGATGGCCTGTAAATCGACTTTCAATAGGGTCCGCGTCGTAGGCAGCAGCGGCTGACAGCTATTCAGTGGCATGCTACAGCAGCAAATGCGAATTCTATAGAACAGAGAGGATGCAGCTTCATGTGCAGCTGGAGGACCATGGTTTCATGGTTACTATGGGCCAGATAATTAATAGGAAAATAAACCTGACTGCAGAATTAACCCAGCAATTCAAAAAATTTAAGTAAAAAACAAAATTTAGTTCTAATTAAATTGTCGATTTTCCAGAGAACAATGGAGTCATGCAGAGCTCGCAAAAAAAAGTTTGGTTCCGGACAAAACGAAAACAGGGAGCGAAAGACAGTTACAGTTATGTTTTTGCTCAACTCTTTTGCGCTCAGAGCAAAGACCGAATTTTACGTTCCTGTTTCTCTCCTGTCTTTCACTGAAAATTTTGCCGAGAGCATACTTCCGAAGTGTTTTTTTGCGTATGTATATGTGGTTGTGTGTTGCGCTCGCGTGTGTCTTTGTATAACGAGCGTCACAAATACAAACAGCCTACCAAAAACACAAAACAAAAACCAAACAAAAAACACTTTTTGCAGACACTTATTGTGTTCTGCTCAATAGCAGAGAGTTGTTTAGTGAGTTGTTTGTTTGTGTTTTGCTCAACCGAAAACATGTAACAGAAAACACACGAGTTGCGAGAAAATGTGTTGCGCTCAGTGAGAGACCGCTTGTGCTGCGTTTGTTTCTGTTTTTCACTGAGGCTGGCTGCATTAAAAAAAAAGTGTTAATAGTTTTTTGCGAGCTATTTAGATATGTAAGTCTACTTAAAGTTAGCTCAAATCAACCCTTGCAATATGCAATACCAGACATAGTAAATGAAGGCCTAGATGGAATAATAACGGCACAAGAAGTTTCTGGTATTGTTGCTAAACTGAAAGGTAGCAAATCCAAGATTTTCCCAATTTTTATACTCTGTAAAAGGTACATAGAGTTTAAAAGTTGTGAAAGTATGTAACACCAGAGGAAGCATCTCGACCCCATAAAGTATATATATTTTTGATCAGCATAAGAGTGATATGCGTTCGTTGTGAAGACTAGAAGAAGGATAGAGGTTTGACGGACAGTAAGGCAGATCAATTTTTGCCAGTCTGCCCCGAAACTCACTACTAGGTGTTTACAGTAACGATTATTTATGATCGTAGAGAATGGTAAAGATCGGGTGGTTGTTGAAATGTTTGTGAGAAGGGATCAAGGTAACCAAACAGGGAATTACCTCCCAGAACGCAATAGCCAACATCTTCTTTGCAATTCTTCTCGAACGTCTGGATAGATGGCAAAATACAGTCGATGTCTTCAGTCTGGATTTCGAAAAGGTTACTCCATAGTTGATAATATCTTCCGTCTGAATACCATTGCGCGAACTTACTTGGACAACGACAAAAAACTCTATGCCATTTTTGTGGATTTTAAGGCTGCCTTTGACTCACTGGTTAGAAGGACTCTAATGTTAAATCTGAGCAATATAGGCATATCCAAACTTTGCAAAGCATGTGAAGCAATGAAGCAGCAGTCTGAGTTAAGCAAGGATGCCTACTGTGCCCTTTTCTCTTTTCAAAATTTTTAAATGATTTAGTCGAATTTCTTCCGAAAGGAATCACAATAAACGGCCTAGAGATTAAAAACTTGTTATAAGCAGATGATGCAAGACAATATCAACGTTCTACAAGAATATGGCAAGGTTTGGGGTCTAACGATCAACTGCGAAAAGTCTAAGGTGCTAATTTAAAAAAAATATTGGAGAAGGCTCGCATCTGCTGAAAAATGGCAACTGGGAGAGACTGACTTGGAGGTGGTGAAGTCGCACAAATATCTAGGAGTCTGGATTCATCACAATGCTCAAAAAGATTCCAAAGTAGCAATAAATAGCACTTGGAAAACGATACTAGGCAAGGAGGACGTTCCAACTAGCACAAAATACAAATTGTTTAATGCCGTAGTGAGATTAATAATGTGTTATGGTACACAAGTAAGGGGGACAGGGCAATACGTGGACGTAGAAAGTCCCAGTACACGCCGAACAGGATGTTATATCTGGAGACGGGACTATCGCTACTACATTTTTATACAGCTAGTCCGCACTTTGACTACATGCAATTAGCCATAAATATGGAGGCAAAAAGAGTATCTAGGATCTTACCACAATATTTAGTAAAAGACCGTCTGCAATGCTTCAGAGAATGGGACAATTTAGCCGCGGAACACGAAGTGCGACTGAATTTGGAAGATAGAGCGACTTGGAAAACTTGGTCAAGAAACAACACCATTAAAATGCAGGCAGCAAATAGGATCCAATTTGTTGAAGAATCCCAGAGAAGCTCAGAGCGATGAGGTTTCCATTGAAGGAATACGAAACATTTTTATGGCCAGAAGTGAAATATTGACTTTGAATTTTATTCCAAGTGTTACGAGGAATGAAACAAACTGCCCTCTGAGCAACTTGAGTGAGCTTGAAAATGTCATTCATTTCATGGGAGCCTGCCCCATTCTAAGAGAACTCCGGCTTTCAATTTTTGGAAAATGTACCCTACGGCCGCATGAAATAGTTGACTTTCTCAATGGCGCGGACTGGAATAAGCTACTGAGTTGGTTATTTAGGGCCTTGGCATATAGAAATAGAATCTTAGATGGATTATTTTAAAAATGAAATTAGTCTTAAACTGAAACTTCTTTCTTTAGCACTCAACTCAACCACAAACCGCATGGCTGAACGATCTGGTATCTGGGGACGACCCGGGAAGCCAGGTGTATTAGGCTACGCGTAGAGCGTGCGAGGAGGTGCGCGACTGACGGTTTTATTTTCCAAATCGCCAATAAGTTAAACTTATTGCTCTTAGGTTTTATTTTGTACATCTTACCCTTGTTCATTTAAATTTAATTTATTTTAGTTACAAAAAAATAAAAATTAACTACTACTTCTACTGTATATTCACTCAGATAGTCGGATCAATTATAGATATATAACATAATGTAGTATTAGGCCAAATATAAAAGATATATTTTTCCCAATTATTATTTTTCAGGAGCATAACATACTTTGATGGACATTATAAATATAAACGTAGTAATAGAAAAATCACTGACTGACTAAAAATTCTATACTTAAATATAATCCTTTGTTATATTTTTTCTCAGCGAAAAGCCAAACAATTTTCAAACTTTGGACTATAAAATAAACTGGATCTGCCTGCAAGTATAAAACGTTTTTCTCCCATACATGTTGAACCTCTATTTCTTATCATCTCTGAGATCTGTTTGCTCATACGGACATGTTTGTACAAACTTATTATACTCTGTGTACCTCTGTTACAGAGTATACAAATGTTATATATTTGCTTTTTAAATTATGGACATTCAATTCAATATTTTAAGAACATCGGGTCAAAAATTTGCTTTCTGGCCCACAGTGCGCTAGGTCATTTCGAAAGTACAATTTCGCTGTGGCACTTTGAAAAGCATCTAAAGGATGTCCAGAGTGGACAAGGCCCACTATTTTATAAAAGGTTACAGGGACGCTGTGCCTGCACCTGAAATGAACTGGCGCATCAGCTTAATAGCTGATTCTAGGTGATTTTTGTGTGCTAAACACATTTTCGTATTTGGGAAATGCTTTCATTTTGTGGGGAACCTATTCTTTTGTTTTGGGGGGGTGCTGCCCTTTTAATTGAAAAGGATACTTCAAATTAAACTGATCTGTCCTAGAGATATCGCTAAAAATCGGTTTTTCATGATGTTTTTTTTACCCTTGCAGAGGGTATTATAAAATTGTGCGGATGTTTGTAACGCATAGAAGGAAGCATCTTCGACCACATAAAGTATATTGATTCTTGATCAGCATGACGAGCTGAGTTGATTTAGCCTTGTCCGTCTGTCCGTCAGTTTCTATGCTCCTATCCTCACAAAACTTTGTCTTTTGGTACAAATACGCAGCACATTTGTCGGAACCGGCCCGATCGGATTACTATAGCATATAGCTGCCATAGGAACTGTCGAAAAACTAGTTCTAGTGAGAAAAACTTTTTTGTTTTTAATCAAAACGTCCTTTTTATTGGCATACACTTATTTTATATACCTTTACACAATTCTACAAAGTTTGGTCGAAATCGGATGACTATAGCATATAGCTCCCATTGGAAGGATCGGTCGAAAAACTAGTTCTAGTGAGGAAAACTTTTTTGTTTTTAATGAAAACGTCCTTTTTATTGGCATATTCTTATTTTATATACTTTAACACATTTCCACAAAGTTTTATCAAAATCGGATGACTATATAGCTGCAGTATGAATGATCGGTCGAAAAAGAAGTTCTAGTGAGGAAAACTTTTTTTTTAAATGGTATCGCCTCCAAATTTCGTAATTAACACTGTATTATGCTTTTCCATGATTTTACCAAGTTTGGTAGAATCAGAAATCTATATAGTATAGATACCAAAGAAAGGTAAGGTCCAAAAAGTAGTCTTAGTTAGAAAAACTTTCTTGTTTTCAATGGAAGCTGCAAGGGTATACAAAACTTCGGTAGAGCCGAAGTTAACTTTCCTTTTTTTTTTAAATTTCAATTTCTCGGGCCCTAGAGTAGCTAGAGACATGAAATAAAATCTCAGCGACAGCAAACTGAATAAGGTTATAGAAAAAAAATATAACTACTTACACTGAAAACTTATTTGTGTAGAGTTAAATGAAAAATATAATGAGAAGGTTTTGGTAGTTCCTGTTAAGACGCCACCTTAAAGCTTTTACTGTAGCTTCTTGGAGCCTTAACGCCAATTATCTGAAAGTTTAAAAAATATCAAAAATACGCTTCTTTAGGAAAAATATATCTTTACTAGACTAAAAGTAATTACACAGGCTTATGAGCTTTTGCTCCAGAGAAGATAGCAAACATTACACAAGGCAACATAATTCGACATTTTCCAGTATATGGAAGGATCAGTAGTGCTTCTAGATGATTTTCGTGTTCTTAGCAAGATTGTGTTTTCGGAAATTGTCCTTCACGTCGAGATTTTCAGTAATTTGAGCTTAAAGTTGCTAAAAGTACCTATTTTGAAAATTTTTGGGAGCGTTTTGGGAGAATATATATACTTCATGTGGTCGGAGGAGCTTCCTTCAATGCTTCACAAACATTCGGACTATTTTATAATACCCTCTGCAAGGGTATAAAATCTAGAGGAATGCTAACTTCGACTCAGCCGAAGTTTATTTGGACCTACTACATAAATCTACTTGGCTTTGAACAGTCGATTTCAATTCGCTAAATGTTCGTCATCTAGTTAATCTAGTAGGCAATCCGTTTTAGTGTGAAATACAAGCGTTTAACGAAAATCACTAGAAATTTCCGTGTCACACCCGAATACATTGAATACATTGTTACACTACTTCAAAAAGTCTACAGACGAACTTTATCGGTCATTACTAGACAGCGGATTTTGCATACTTTCATATTGCATGTTCTGTTATTAACAAATTTTTAATTAGCTGTCAACAGCATTTTATGTTTTGGTGAAGGTTCAACTTATGATACAATAATTAAAGTTATTTTAAAATTAAATGCACAGCTTATAATGTTGTGCACGTTTACTTTGGCCTACTAGGATTAAAATCTGTTTAAAAATATGCAAAATCCGCTGTCTAGTCGTTACCTTATTTTAACTCCACTTCAAATGGATATCTTTAAGGTTGATTAATAGCTTCCAGCAAGTTTCCAGCCAAAATTTTGATTTGCCTTCCCCTAGTGCCTTTAATAATGTTGTGCTAACAGTTTAATAACAAGGGAGGGTCCTGGGTTTTAAAAGATTTATATGCCTACATATGACTAAACACATATGTGCAGTTTACCCACAAAATGGAAGAACATATCACATATTAATTTCCAGTCGAATGTCTCCATTAGACGACGCCGTTTACTTGAAACAAAGGACATCCAAGCCGAGCCAAGTCGTAAACTGTTAAATTACAAGAAGGTTGGCCCAAATCATTCATCCGCCTTTCCCTTTCGACCACAACGACCAGGCCTGGCTAGTTATCGTTGCCGATCTGATTACCCAGTGACATAATGCCCATAAATTGTGAGCCAGCTTCCTGCTCTCAATCTTTTGTGTTCTTGTTGTGGTTGTTGTTGCTTGTCTTACACATCATTATCATTGACACTGCGTACGAGTTTTGGGTGTGCCAAAAATGTCAAAGCGAAAATTAGAGCCCAACCAAAAGAAAAGGGCATAAAAAATGTTTCTTGTTTTACGGTAATTCTGACACAAATGAGCCAGTTTGCAGCCTTTGGCACCACGTTCGTTGTGGCTGGACAGCAAAAACTTTCGCACACACACACACACACACAGTAATGGTGTCAATGACAATGTCCAAACCAAGGACCCAGCAAAAAACTTTCTTACCAAAGGGTTTCGGCTTTGGCTTCCTCTTTGGCCGGTTTTTTTGGCAAAGACAAACCGCGTTTTACACTTCAATTTATCGCATGGGGTCAGAGCTGTGGTTGCGGTTGTGGGTCGGCACTTACCTTTTGATCCTTCCAGCCGACTAGCGGCGGAAAGCATATAACAAATGAGAGCACCCAAATGCCGGCGATTAAGGACTTGGCCTTCTTCGTTGACATGATGCTTGGGTAGGTGACGGGTCGCGTGACTGCCACATATCGATCCAAAGATATGGCACACAGATTAAGTATCGAAGCGGTGCACATCCACACATCGACGGCCAGCCAAATACGGCACCAGACATCGCCAAATATCCAAACCTTTAAATAAAAAGGATTTCATTGTAAGGCAAATGCTATCACCGAATGCTACATACCTTGAACACCTCCCAGGTGGCAGAGAATGGTAGCACCGCCAATCCCACCAATAAGTCGGCCACGGCCAAATTAACAATGAAAAAATTGGTAACACTTCGCAGCTTGTTTGAACAAAATACGGCGGCAATCACCAGACAATTGCCGCCAATGACCAGAACATTGATGAACTCGAGTATGGCCAATGAGATCAAATTGGCTGGTTCCGTCCATTTCACAGATTTAATGAGATCCTCGCACTCTGTCTCATTCATGGCGGTACTTTTGAGATGGGTGAATAAATGTGTTTACCACCTGAAAGAGAACACAGAGAAGAAAAGTTACTAACGGCAAAGTCGGCAGTTGGCCCTAATTGTTGACGCAATTTGGAACGAGCAGCGTTGGTGTGCCTAATTAATTTATGAAAATACGACCAGCTAAGAATAGCCTACACAGGGAGTAAAAAGGGACATTAAAGTTTGGTACAAGCGAACTCAATTTAAGTAATCTGAAATCGTATATGGGGTTAAGCGAACTGTTTTTGATTTTAGTAATTTATAAAAAATTATAAGGACTTTTGCCCACTTTTTCTATGATCTTTTTTATATGAATATCCATTAGTTGATTACGTTTCATTTTAGATAGACTCAGTAAAAGGATCTCATCATAATGAATATTCCGTGAGCTGTATTTGTTTGCTCAAAATCAAAAGCTAAAAGTATTGTGCTTTTATCAGAAAAAAGTGACTGAAGGTTGTTGCATATCCTCAATAAGTGAGCCTAGAAACCTAGTATAAATTGAAAATTGAAAAAGATCCAGTGTTGGTGGGTGTTTGTAGATGATTTTTGTGTGCTTAACAAGAATCTTATTTCGGAAATGGTCCATCACGTCTAGTTTTTTGGTAATTTGAGCTTTTATTCTTGATCTGGGCGACGAGCTGAGTTTATTTAGCCCTGTCCGTCTATCTATCCGTCCGTTTGTCTGTCCGTCTGTCTGTTTCTACGCAAACTTGTCTCTCAGTTTTAAAGCAATCGAGCTGAAATTTTGCACATAGTCATCTTTCAACTGCACGCTAGCATTATGTCGGAACCGACCGGATGGGATGACTATATCTTATAGCTCCCATAGGAACGATCTGTCGAAAAACTAGTTTTAGTAAGAAAAACTTTCTTGATTTCAATGTAAGCGTCTCAAGACTTTGTATTTATTGGTTTTCTATGCTTTTTAAAATCGGACAACTATATGGTATAGCTCCCATACAAATGATAGGTCTGAATAATGGTCTTAGTGAGAAAAACTTTTTTGTTTTTAATGGTCCTAAAATTAACGTCCTAAAATTTTGTATTTATTTGTTTTACATGATTTCACATAATTTTACAAAGTTTTGTCGAAATCGGGTGACTATAGCTTATAGTTTCAATACGAACGATCAGTCAGAAAATGGGTCAAAGTAAAATATATTTTTTTCCCATTTTTTTTTTGTCAATGTTACAGTTCTTCTAATTGGACAATAATAATATTTGCTTTTAAACAGATTTTGAAAAACTTGGTCAAAATCATTATATCAAAACGATGATTTGCAAGGGTATTAAAACTTCGGCACAGCAGAAGTTAGCTTAGCTTTCTCGTCTTGATATCCTCCGCTGTAATTTCCGCATCTAGATATAAATCCTCGTGTAATATAGCAGCATAGCTTATGTCGAACTGCCTGGGGTTCAAAAGTTCCCTGAAATACTGCTTAAAGTTGTGGGCCCCGATGCTCGTTATTTTTGATTTTAAAAACTTAATTGTATAATCAAAGTTACAGTCATTTTAAATCAACCATTTTTATCATTGATTTTAAAGTGTAGACACTTTTGATTTAGAAAGTAGTAAAATCAACAATGCCGCTTCTGATTTCGTTGTAAATTCAAAAATGTTGGGCTTTTAAAATCAAAAGTGCTGGCCTTTGATTTAAAAATGCTGACACTTTTGTTGAATCAACAACTTTTACAATTGATTTTAACAATTTAAAAGTAAAAATATAAAATTGAACTTTTAAAATCAACAGTGCGGGTCTTTTATTTCAAAATTTTAAATTTTTATCTTAAAAACATGGACAAATTTCTGGAACTAATATTCTTAAAAATATGGCGATAGTAGCCATTGCTCTTAGAAAAAAAGGTGTTAGACTTAAGGAATTTTTGCTCCACTGCAAAAGTATAAGTAGACATTCAGACGTGCCACTTCAACACTGGGAAATAGCTTAACCGACCTGGACCTCGACGGTGTGGAACTGGACCGGTGGTGGATCTGGACGGTGGACTTGGACCTGGACTGGACGGCGGATCTGGACGTTGGACTTGGACGGTGGATCTGGACGTTGGACTTAGACACAATGAGTCCCCCGTGTACTCTGTCGTTTTGAACAATTTTGTCTGCTTTTAAGAAAATGGGCGTATTCAGCAGATAAATCCGATTCTCGATTACTGATTTACGACTTGCAATTTCTGATGATTATCTGTTGAATGACACTGAATGCTTAGCTTAGGTTATTCTCTGGCTTATTACATTTGGTCAAAAATACATTGTTACAATTTTTGAGGGCTTTTAACGCTGTAAGTTTGGCAGTTCATTCTCAATTTTGGCGTTAACAGTTGGCCAAACAGTCGATAAGCTGTCTCACCAATAATGATTACCAAGTTTATCAGTCGCAATCGGCAATCACTGTATTCACCGCTTAAAAACGGCATTCATAGATCAGTTATCGAAAATCGGATTTATCTGCTGAATACGCCCAAGACAATTTTTTTCTATTTTAAGAAAATAATTTTTCTATTATTGAGAAATATTTTTCTTTAAATAAGTAAAACAAGGAAGAAAGTTTTGGGTTTTTTAGTTTTGGAAGAAGAAATTAGGTTAAAGATACAAAAGTAATAGGGTAGCTAGTAACATTTTTTTTCCCATTTTTTGTTGGTGACGTTTTGAACACTGATTGGTGAAATTTTTTTTAGAAAAGGAAAAAACTCAAAGTAAGGGGGCATAAGTAAATTTTAGAATAGTATTGGTGGGGCAGAGGTGTAGTAAGAACGCGCCGATTGAGTAGGGTGGTATAGGTGGAGAAATTGGTGAATCTTTTAAGGTTTTTTCCTAAAAGTTAAAATTACTCGATTTTAATAAAAAGTTGAGAAGACCAAAATAAATGTTTTTGAAACTGCATACCAAAATTAAAAGTTTTATTTAAATTAGACCTATATTTCATTAAGATGAGCAAAAAGAAACGAGCCCCCAATCCGAGAATTGGGGTACTTCCAAGAACTAAACTATATAGTGCCATAAGAATGATATTTTAAATATATATCCTCGAAAAGACGGACTTTAACCGTATTCAAATTTTGGCGAAAAATGTGGTAGCCACAATATTACATTTAACTATATAAACTACATATGTCGCATCCCAGAAGTTTTTTGACTGTCACACCGTGTTATATTATATTTTTTTTTTTTTGGGAACATGGATTGGCACGCGCCGCAGACAAAAAAAAACCTTTGCATTTGCCAGAGCTAGAGATGGGCGTACATCGAAAACTACGCGGTACTCCGGATTGACCAGAATGACTTAACATCATTGTGATTGCTTGATATTATGTTAGATTTAAAGAACTAGAGTATTTTTATATTATTTGCAATTTAAACAGTCCTCATCTTAGTAGTCAGATGGGTATCGGGCGATATATTTGTCCCGCGACCATCTCTAATTTCTCTCTCTCAATATTGTGTATGTGGGAAAGGGAAGGGGGAAAATGAGAGCGTCCCAGTTAGCTGCAAGAACCCAATTGGATCTAATGAGCTAGCCATAGCTGTTAGGTTTTGTATAGGATTTCGTTGTTGGAATTACTCAACAAAATATATTTGCAGGTTTAATTCATTTAAAAGGTGGAATTTTTGGCGGGGCGGGGTCATCACACCCACAACGATCCAATATGAATCGTTAAATAAAAATTTGTCCTAAAATATTGTTGGCTATCACTTTGCTGTGTAGTCGTTGCTCATATAAACATACATCTACATACATATGTATGTGTTTTGCTGCTGCAGGAGCAGTCCAGATATATTGAATTTTCGTTTGCTCATATCTTTACTACCGTTCATCCGATCTTTACCATTCCTTTGGCAAATCGAACAAAAATTTTTATTCGAAAATATGATAAGGTTCAAACCTATAAACCTCTATAAAACTGTGGGAGATATAACGTTATTCGCAAATTGCGGGGGCGGGAGGGGGCGTGTCGCAAATTGAAAATAAACTTGATCTGCCTGCAAGTATAAGAAGCATAAGTCCCATACATGTCAAACCTCTATCTCTTACCATCTCCGAGAACAGTGCGTTCATACTGACAGACAGACGGACGGACATGGCTATATCGACTCGGCTGTTGATGCTGATCAAGAATATATATACTTTATGGGGTCGGAGATGCTTCCTTCTGGCTGTTACATACTTTTGCACAAACTTATTATACTCTATGCACCTTTGGTACAGAGTATAAAAATTCAGCTTTGAAGAATTGTTTTTCTGACTCTAAGAAAATAGTTTTCTATGATTCAGAAAAAGATTCTAGTTCTAAAAATGGGTTTCTTGCCCTTAGGTTAAAGCTTTCCAAAATATTTAGAAATTATTTTTCTTATTTTTAGGGTGAATCACCTTAGGACGGATTTTATAGGCGAATTTCTAATTTTGAGGGCTAATTTGGGACTTTTTTTATGAGTGTAGGTTTCAGTGTTTAAAATATAAATTAGCAAAAAGAGATTTTTTTATCCCCACGAAGAGGCTTTTTATACAACTTTTTCCTAGGTAACGCTTCACAATTCTTCCCCAAGGGTGATGAGAATGCGATGTTGCGAGAGTAAAGCGGTACCTGCCCTGCAGTTCAAAGTTTCAGTACTGAATTTGTTAGTGCTGAATTCAGACCTGAGCAGTAGGAATAACTGAATTCAAACCTGATTTCAGGCATGCTTTCAGAATTTCCCATAAAACTCACCTATGATTTCAGTACTGTGCTAAATTTAGGGCTGAAACTCATATATGTCCCGAATTCAGTACCAGCCCTTCCATTTCAGGGCTGATTCAGCTGTGATTCAGTACTGAGCCCAACTGAAGATAAAAACTGCGATAAAAAATGTTTTCTGGGTTATAGTACATATATATTTTTCCTGTTCTTGTATTGTTTAATGTTTGTTTTGTAAACTCTGTAATCTCAATGTAGAACTTTCTTATACATCAGAAATTATGCAGAAAGTGAAGGAGCCGTTTCTCATTTTTAGTAATTTCAAACTCAGTGGACCATCAAGTTCCTAATTGCATGATTCAACTACGAAGAACTTCATTTATTCCTTGTGTGTTCACTTTGTTGAATGGAAAACTTGAAAAATAAGTAGGAAAACACAAAGGTGCCTTGCTTTGTTTTCAACGCTCTTGTTGGCCCAGACAATAATGAGTGAAAAATGTGAAAATTTCGTAGAAAATTTTAGCTTTCCCAACACTTTGCTTTGGACTTAAACTCCAGCTGGAAAACCGGATTTGCAAACCAAAAATACTGCGCCATAATTGTGGCTAGCCAGCACAAACAATGAAATGATGAAGGAGGGGAGAAAGGGAAGTGGGATAACTAGAATAGCTTGTGGCATATTTGCTTAATTGTTTGGTAAGGCAACATAAGCCAAACTCAATAATTGTCCTGTGCAAATAATTGAAAATTAAACGCTTGCGGAAACGGAAGTGACGCCATTGCACAAAAAAAAAACAGACGGCGGCGAGCCTTTCAATTGACTCAAATGGTCATAATTAATGTCAGCGTTTGGTCAAGTTGATTAATTTCGCATGCAAAACAATTGCATTTCAATTACCACACACAATGGGCCACTCAATTTGGTTATCAGCCATCAATGAACATGCCATAATGTTGCCATAAACTACAAAAGAATTAAACTGCCGAGCAACCAATCAACTTCCATAAGCCGTAAGCTATTGCCTCATATTCAATAATAGTGCACAATTTGGGCACTAATCAATATTTCAAATTATTTTTGACTTTAATGGCACTGCCTGGCGGTCAGGCACGCACTAAGCGACAACAACAACAAGAGTAACCACATCAAGAATACATCCCATGAGGTTGGGGTAATTGCCGAGCATGAAATATTCAAAACACGCAACAAATCGATTAAAATATATTTGCTTTAAGTATTCCACCCCTCGTCTAGGGAGAAGTAGTATTTAAATATTTTTCTTCTTTTTTTTTGGCACGTTCAAATGGGGCGTAGCTTCTGCTTTGCTGCGATTTAGAGAAAGGCCGCAAGGTAATGGCAATGTGATAGTGAACACCTGTTTTTGGCAACCGCTTTTTGCCCAGTTACCTCTGTTGTGGCAACCCGTTGGATTCAGCTAACAAACAATTAATTATGCAACAAGCAGGCAAACGTAAATAACATTCTGGTTGTAAACAGAAGGTTTGGTTCGGCTGATATTGTTGATTGAACTGAATGCGTAGGAAAGGGTGTGGATATATGAAATGGAAAATCGATGGGGTGTTGACCGAATCAAGGTCATGATGGATGATAAATGAGTGGAGACCCATTTTGAATGTTAATTCGACAATGGAATGACGTCAAAATAGCGGAAAGTAAAGTTTGACATGTCCAAATTTATATGTTTTGGGAGGTAAATGGGTCATAGTAGAGCTAATAAATGGTTCCTACGCATGAATGGTCTTTTTGTGGCTGCTCGGGCATTAAAATCATGTGCGAGCACTATTTGTTAGCAAACAGAACTTGTTTTCACAAATCAGACATTAATAGACTGACACTTTTGGTTAGGCAGCTACTTTAGAAAGAATCATTTGGCAGACAACTTTATCGATTTACTTAATTCACGTTCAAGTTTAGGGTAAGTGGTTAAAAGCAATTTGAGTTTAGAACAACAAAAGTGTTATGAAATGTGAGAGGTAAAATCATGAAAGTATAAATATCCTTCACTAGATGTGGCTTCCTTTGCGACTTTGATTAACTGGATTTCACTTGACTTGTTGCTCCAGCTGCTAAAAATATTCATAATACTTTGCTACTGGATGCCCCCACGCAATAAAGCCAATCAGTGTGCTTAGCTGGCATAAATTACTCTCTCATGACAAACCATATCGAGATGACGCAGGAAGCTGCAGAAAATTTTGCAAGTTGTTTGCTGTGTGAAAGCGGAAAAGGTCCGGGGAAACATTTTCTCTTATCTTTCACATCAAAATTTGCATCACAAAATTCGCTTTGTGGCAGCTAATAATGAGAAATTGCCAAATTGAGTTGCAAGTTAAAATTTGCCAACATTAAATTGCCGAGCGTAATAAATAATTGACATTTAAAACGCGTCGTAAAAGCTTTTAACGTTGGGCACATGGGGCGTATGAGCGTGTTTGTGCATTTTCATCCACGCATACGCCTACTTGGCCTAAAGAAGACGATTTTTAGGGAGAAACGTGACTAGATGGGTGCATACATTTGAAGTAAATTAAATTGAATTAGCGCTGCATAAAAGCAAAAGTTAAAGGCATTTTATGTTGGTTCTTTAAGTGTCAAATGATGGCTAAAGAGCGTAAAAATATTAGATACTAAATATTTTTGTTAATAATCATAATGTTGCTGTTGGAATTGGGCTTTTTGGTTAACTTTATTTCAGAGTGTCAGTAACGAGTGTCAAGGAAACTCGTGCGTTTATGAATTTTCAATAAGAATCTAGAAATTTTAAGAAGAGTTAAGAAATTTGAGTAGATGAGCAACAAACTACACAGAGAAAAAAATCAGGGACTGCAAATAATGATTATTGGTTTTTTTTTAAATCAAAAAATCATTCACTTGTAGCAACTTTAAGACAGCGAGAGATATACCAAAATTCTTGTGTAAGGATCCTTTATCCATTTTCACCATGATTAAGGATTTTCAGGATTTAATGTTTTACTCACAAAATTATGATTAATTTTGAGTTATACTTTACAACTCAATCAATAATCATTATTTTTAAGCGAAAAAATAAAACTTATGACATAATGATTATTCTATAAGTTTTATTTTTTGCTCAAAAATAAAACTCAAATTGTTATTGCGGACTCAAGGCCTTGGTGAGCAGAAAAATGAGGAATATGGAAGGGTGGGGGGGGGGTGGGAGGGCTGAGTTCCAGAAAATTAATACAGTGTAGGCCATAAGTAAAGGATGCGCGTGATCGTGACCACTTAAAAAGCCTTTCTGTATTAAATCAGACAGCTCAAATTCTTACATTGCAAATTTTTAATGGCCTGAATGCCAGTGGTGACGTCAAGAATAAGAGTAAGAGCTGCAGTAGATAAATAAAATCGAACGTTGATGAAATATACCTAAAAATGGAAAGCCTGACTAACGTGGAATCTAGGCCGAGAGGTTTCCAAGTAGAAGAAACCGCGAAATTGCAAGATGTTCTGATTTTAGATTGTCATGAAGCGTGTTATAGGAAAGACGAACGGTCAAAAGATATCCGCGCAGATTGTTAACGTTAGAATAAGAAAGGGGGTTTCGTTTGTTATTAGATTTTCAAGAATTTTTTTAAAAAATAGACTTGGGGAATCTCTCCCTAGAAAGGCTAGAGTTTTATTTTGAGCAAAAATAAAACGAATAATCGTATTTTTTTTTTTTGCTTAAAAATAGATTTGTTGAGTTGTAAGTTTAACTCAAAATTATCTTTTGTGAGTTCATAATATCATATTATAATTTTTATTTAAACTTATAATGATTACAGTCCCTGAAAAAAATGATATGCAAAAATATCAATTGGATGATTTCCCGTATCCATTTGGACTGGACATGTCTTTAATATCCTTTTAACATTCAATAGATGTACGAGAAAAACCGAACAGCAGTATGGGATGGAAGTGTGTACTCTGAATGGTTCGACACTAACACAGGAGTTATGCAGGGATGTCTAATAAGTGCATTATTATTCTCCTTATACATAAATGATCTGCACGCATATTTGTCAGGCGGTATTCAAATAGGCAACATAGAATGCAAAGTGCTCTTGTATGCAGACGATATGGTGATTATGGCGGAGAGCGCTGAGGCAATGCAACGAATGATTGAGCAGACGGACCGGTATTGTCGGCAATAAGGCTTAGAAATAAATAAGGAAAAGTCGAAAAAGTCGACGCTCCGAAAATGAAAAATGAATGCTCGATGGCTACTCATTTGGTCAAGGAATATACATACTTAGGAGTAACATTCACAGAAAACATGGCCTTTAAAAACATCTGAACTAAAAACTAAAGGATGCTGCAATGGCGGTGAACTGTACATGGAAAGCATCATGGGAAAGAAAGGCATTGCAAACTCGGCCACATATAAATTGTTTCAGGCTACTGCAAAAGCGAATGTGTTGTATGCGGCGGAAGTATGGGGTCATCAAAGCTAAAAGGATGTGGAAAGCGCTTTTATGGGAAAAGAGACAGTCTAATCAGAGAGGAGTCCCTGGATGTTTTAAATGAAGAAAGCTGGCAGAAGCTCATTGGCTAAGTTTTCGAAAATCTACGGTATAGACAATTGGTAGAGGAAAAATTTATTTTGTGGATATTGACTCTTACGCATATTGAAGCATCTTTGACGAACCATCTGATTTTTGGGGAAGGCACGGGAAGCCAGGGGAAGCGAAAGCAGGGAGACGCGATTATAGTAAGACAGATGGCTTTAAGCCAAGCCGGTGTTAACACCTGTTCTCATTTTAAGATAGTTCTGTAAATGAGTTTTTTGTAGTAGCTTTACCCCTCAGTTGGACAATCAATTTGAAAATAAGAAAATGGTTATTTTACTGCCATATAATTTTGTGGCAATTTTGCGTTAAGGGTACTCAAAAGTTCATTATTTTGCTGGAATATTTGATATAACTTGTTCTATTTTATATTTTCCTTAAATCGTCAGCCAAAGAGCTGGCCATTTTTATACCCTTGCAGAGGGTATTATAAAATTGTCCGGATGTTTGTAACGCATAGAAGGAAGCATTTCTGACCACATAAAGTATGTATTTTCTTGATCAGCATGACGAGCTGAGTTAATCTGTCCTTCTGTCCGTCAGTTTCTTTGCTATCTCCTCTGTCAGTTTTAAAGCTATCCTCACCAAACTTTGCACGAAGGCACCCTTGCTCGCAAAAAACTGTTAACCATTTTTTCAATGCAACCCGCCTCAGTGAAAAACAGAAACAAACGCAGCACAAACTGTCTCTCACTGTTTTCTGTTACTTGTGTTCGGTTAAGCAAAACAAACGAGTCGGTCATCCGCAACTGTTTTGAGCAAGCGCTCACTAAACAACTGTCTTTTGTTTTGTGCGTTTAGTAGGCTGTATGTATGTGTGTATTTTGAATGTACATAGTTAAGGGGATCTTTTGCTTTGGAAGAAAATGCGTAAAGATTTTCTTAATCTGTTTTTATATTTGGTAGGGCAGCTTAATATATCCATAGTTTTTTGTTTGACGTATAGCCCAGTATGCGACTGCCATAGCTGTATCATCCCTAAAGTCCTTACGACGATCTTGCTTTTAGAGTGAGTGAATCATTTGCAGATTTACACCCAGAATAGATTTGTCCATTCTAGTGGCTTTAATGTTGTTCTTGATAGACTGCTCTTTAATTTGCACAAAACCCATTATATTTCGCGAGTTTATAGGGCTCATCGAAAGCGCTCTATAAATCGGGTTCACAATCTCACGAAACCCTTCGTTGTCCAACACCAAAAATGGCCCGCCGTCTGTGGTGACAATTTTAACAATTGACGAAATAAATTCTTCTTCATTAGCTTCATACGAAGATTTTCGCATTTTTTTGCAAGTCATTATTGATGTTGCAGTCCATATTTTCAAGATTTTCCGCATGTTTTGTCGTCAAATGCCGCGTCTAATTTGTTATGTGCCTTCCAGCCAATTTTAGACCACATATGCCGCAAACTGACTTATTATTTGCAGTCAAATTTAAAACAATTATGAACTTTTTTACTGTCTTCACGACCCATTATACGAACGATTCAAATAAGTCCAAACGCATTAAAATCACACAGCCAAGGACTCTCGTTATACAAAGACACACATAGCGCAACACACAACCACATATACATACGCAAAAAACACTTCGGAAGTATGCTCTCGGCAAAAGTGTCAGTGAATTACAGGAGAGAAACAGGAACGAAAAAAGGTGTCTTTGCTCTGAGAGCAACAGAAATGAACAAAAACAGAACTGAAACTGTCTTTCGCTTGCTTTGTTTCGTTGTGTCCGTAACCTAAGTGTTGAGAGTTTTTTGCGAGCTCTGCGCTGCACATTTGTCCGAACCGGCCGGATTGGATGACTATAGCATATAGCTGTCATAGGAACGATCGGTCGAAAAACTAGTTTTAGTGAGAAAAACTTTTTTGTTTTTAATTGAAACGCTTCAAAACTTCGTATTTCTTAGTTTATTATGCTTTTTCATGATTCCACCAACTTTGGTCGAAATCGGACATCTATATAGTATAGCTGTCATAGAAAAGTATTATCTGAAAAGTAGTAGTCTTAGTTAGAAAAATTTTTTTTTAATTCCATAGGAATGTCCTCAAAATTGACATGTATTTGTTTTATATGCTCCCACACGATTCTACAAAGTTTGGTCAAAATCGGATGAGTATAGCATATAGCTACCATAGGAACGATCGGTCGAAAAACTAGTTCTTGTGAGAAAACTTTTTTGCTTTTACTGGAAACGTCCCTTACGTTGGCATATATTTATTTTTTATACTTTTACACGATTCTGCAAAGTTTTGTCAAAATCGGATGACTATAGCATATAGCTGCAGTATGAATGATCGGTCGAAAAATAAATTCTAGTGAGAAAAACTTTTTTGTTTAAATTGGAATCGCCTCCAAATTTCGTAATTAACAGTTTGCTATGCTTTTCCATGATTGCACTAAGTTTGGTCGAAATCGGACATCTATATAGTACAGCTCCCATAGAAAAGTAAGGTCCGAAAGTAGTCTTATTTAGAAAAACAAACAACAAGGGTATACAAAACTTTGGCCAAGTCGAAGTTAACTTTCCGCTATTTTTTTTTTTAATTTTTAAGATTTCCAAGGAAACAAATCTGTTAAAGTCTAGTAAGAGTTCACCGTACCCAGATGAAGTGTGGTCTAGATTGGTATCCGACTAAGTTAGTTTGTTAGATGTTCAGAGGCGCATTGGTATAGACTTCACGCCATAAATTTTATTTAATAGATTACAGCTTAGTCAATAAAATGGAACCCTAAGCTATAAACCATCTCCGGAAGATCTTATAAGACCACTCAGACTTTTTCTTAATTCTACGAGGTGTGTTCAAAGGAAAAGGTGAATTTTGAATTTTTTTGAGAAGTACTTATTTATTTATCAATATCCATTTTGTTCCCTTCAAAGTAATCGCCCTCGGATATAATAAACTTGTGCCAACGCTTTTCCAATCCTCGAAGCACTTCTGACATGCGCTTTTCGGTAGCTCGTTCTTCGATTCTGACTTGATTTCATTGGTCTATTCAGTATTCCTTATTGACTGTAAGACCTCTTGGCAGGAACTCATGATGCACCACACCATTGTAATCAAAGAATATCGATAACCGAATGTACACAGCCCGCGAAAATTCAAAATTCACCTTTGCTTTGAACGTGTTTCCGACGTGTTTCTATTAAAATTGTAGAGTTGCCTGGTCGATGAACACAAAATACCCATACATTGACAATGTAACCATCCCGACTTGTTATTTGTTAGCACATCTTTAGCAATTCCGAGTTCTATTTCAGAAGCCTTAAGGCTGAGAAATTAATTGGCATAAAATACTGACAGTCAACTAGATAGGCCATCTCTATTTATAGTTGTTCCATTTGACTTTCTCGACTTGCATCTTACGTTTTCCTCCCGTTTTTTACCCCACTTTGTCGTCGTGTGACTGCAGTTCCCTTCTTAAAATATTTGCTTTTGTTTAAATTGACTGCAGTTTCAAAAACTGCAAAGTACTGAGATGGGAGTCCTTTCTATTGACACAACTAATGGACATTTACCACGTCGTGTCCACAAAATAGAAACTCACTCGAGCCACTTAGCCCGAACACATATATTGCTTTAATTAAAACTTTCCATTCGAGTTTAAATGGAATTCCACTTACATCCCCGGCTCTGCTAATTGAGAGCCGTGCAGAAAATTGCAATGTTTGTTCATTTCTCATAAAAACTAAATAAATTCTTATATGTAGTTTGTATTTGCTTGTTTAAATTGGTATTGCAGTTTGCTGTCAACTGGCCACTAACTCCACCAGGAAGCTAACAAGTATTGTGCAAGCAAATTATGTGAGAAATTCCCTTTTCAAAAAGTAAATCATGCCATGCAACAACAGTGGGTGTAAGAGCCTGTTGTAAAAGTTCTAATGGTAAAGGTGAAATTGCGTAAAGTAAATGATGCAAATAATGAAAAAACCAACAGATGCAACCAAAGCCTTTGAAATAGTTGTAAGAAAAATTCTTGGAAAATTACGTCAGGAATGCTTACAAGGGAAGATGAGCTGTCCACGTTGTTAACCAGCTAATTTAAATAGCAGAGGCTACGTCAATTTAAAGGAATAAATTAAAGTAAGCAAATGCTAAAAGAAGATTTCAGCGTAAACTGGCTTACGAACAGGAGTTTATATTTTAAATGTTAAAATGTGAAATAACCATCTAGCACTTAAGAGTGCCTCAAGACACTTATCACAGTATTCCGTTTAAAAAACTTTTTATACCAATATACTCGAAGAGTTTAAATGATATACTAAAGTCGTGCAAATGTAAGTAACAGGCAAAAGGAAGCCACTCCCCTTCCCGCCCCGCAATAAAAAATTTTGAATATCTCCTACTTTAAGGATATCAAGATATAATCTTGTATATTTTCATAAAGATTGGATAATAAATAGCAGAGTTATAAGGGTTATAAAAAATGTTGCATACTTTTCAGAGCCAAAAGCGGTGTTTGCTATCATAACGGTGATATGTTTACATTGATGTAAAGATCTGTTAATTAACATAACGGAAAACTATTAAACATTAATTCTCCTGAGTAACGAATATATCGATGTCGGGCAGGGCCGACTTTAACTTACGCTCTCGTTAAGACTTTAACGGTAATTTTATTTTGACTTGCACAGAGTATATGTTTTTCAGCGCGCCAAATTTTACGTGGAACGTATCGCAATCTGATTGTTAAATTAAAGTATTAACAGTGAATATATAAAAAGTGGTGCGTTGGAGCAGTTAAATAGTGAAAAGTGCCTTGAGACTCTCTTGGGCCTTTGGGCGTATTTAACGCCGATAACATTTCACATCGACATGGCACTTTTATATGGCAAATTTGGTTAACATCACGATTTTTCAACATAGGAATTGAGTTTGCAGCTAAAAAAATGTTTCAACTAATTTGACTGATGAACAACTTCTGGACATGTTCGATTCTATCAATGCCAACATTGAAATGTCGAACGAGTGACGAGGATGGCGATGATTTAAATTTTGAAATGCACTAAGCGCCATGAACCTTGTCAAGCTGCAAGAGCCTCAACCTACACACAAAACATAACAAGAAAGATAGTCGGTCAAGCCCGACAATAAAATACTCTGTACCTGTGAAGTGCTGCCCATCATCGTTGCGACCGCTGCTGCACATAATTGTTTATTTTCCTTATAACTCGGCTATCGTTCATCCGATTATTACAATTCCTTTGGCGGATCGATAAAGAATCCCGATTACTAAATATGTAAAGAAGGAACGAACCTTTTATCTACAAAACTGTGGGAGATATGGCGTCTTTTTGATATTGCGGGGGCGGGAGGGGGCGTGGCAAAAATTGAAAATAAACTTAATCTGCCTGCAAGTATAAGAAACATATGTTCCATACATGTCAAATCTCTATCTCTTACCATCTCTGATATCTCTTTGCTCATACGGACAGCGGACAGACGGACACTTTTGCACAAACTTAATATACTCAGTGTACCTCGTCACTATCGATGATTTGACACTATCGAGACGCCATCGATAGTAGCCCAACACTATAGATAGCTTTAAACATTAAGAAAAATTCACAGATTCTAATATTAAATACAACTAGGAATTTTTGGACTATTATTTTGAAAGCTTGGAACACTTACATTCTATTACTTCATTCCGACTCCCTGATCATTGTAGTGTTTACCAAGCAGAGGTTGTAGACATCCATTAAGCAACCAACCTTCTAAAAAACCTAGTAATCAGAGGAAGTAACGTGTTAGTTTTCTCAGATTGTCAAGCTGCCTTAAAAGCCCTTGACAGTCATATAAATAATGCCAAAACGCTTACTGAGTGCCACAGATCTCTTAATGAGATGGCTCAGCACTTTAATAAATTAATCATAAGATCACATAAGAGCAACATTGCGACCTTTAAACTACAAACAAAAGAAACCACCTATCGAATAACCATTAACCGATGGCAAACAATTCACACATGTGAAGTAACTAGGCTTACATGGCCAACTCTATATATTAAAAAAACTAGGGCGTTACTCCGTCAAGAAAGAAAGAACATTTTCCTACTAGTAGGGGCCCTGACTGGACACTGCCTAATTGGAAGACACGCCGCAAGGCTTGGCATCATTCATTAAGTGTTGTATCATTGTATATTTGCAACTTTGCAGCAGAGCTATCGTGAACACCCAATTGCACGATTTGAGTGTTGTAAGTCTTGTAAGTTAACGCAATCAGCTGTTCGCTATCGTTATCGCTGAGTTTGTTATTGTGAGTGTAGTTTGAGTTGCTGCTAAAAATATAAATTAAGTAAAGACCGGTTTATTTAAGAAAACAAGCAAAAGCAACCCTCACTTACTTTTAGCAGCTGGGCACAATAAACAGCTGTTTGTTTTGATTTAGCACATAAAGCATTAAATTACACCAAAAAATACCAGAAAATTTTGCAACACTTGTCACGCTTTTATTGTTGTCTAGCACTAATATTGATTTGCACTTGCAACGATTTTTGTAGTCATGGGTCGGGGTCTAGCATAAAGTGCAAACTTGACTCAGTACAAATTGTTGTTGGAGCGGCTTGCACAATGTGCAATGTGCAATGATACAACACTAAATGAACACCACAAATGACTTCTGTAGAAGCTGCAATTCAGCTGATGAAGAGGAGAGTGTACAACACCTCCTCCGTCACCGTCCAGCTCTCGGCAGAAGGCGACTCGCAGTTTTGGGTCGTCCTTTCCTAAACGATCTGTCAGACATCTCTGAAACGGATGTTAACTCTTTGCTCAAATTCGTGCTAATATCAAAATGGTTTAACGGGGACAATCCTCCCTCTACGATCACATCGTAGAAAGGGTTATATGGTAACACAACAGGCCTTCATTGGCCTAATTGAGCAAATGGGATTCTCCCATTTCAACCATTGCCACCTGACCTAACCTTCTTCCCATTAAATGGGCGGTCGAAAAAAATCCTATTTCTCAAATTTTTATTAAATATAATTACACTAGCTTTTCGATCCCGACCATTTGGCAGTCATTTAATATGTAAAACCGCCCGCTGGTGGTGCTGTTTTCGATAAATCGCGAAGACGATAGTTTCTTGGTTTGGAAGAAAAGTAGCTCTAGTAAATAGTATAAACTTTCAGTTTTGCCTTATTGACTTAAAGATGGACACATTTTCTTAAAGGGTAGTTGAATTCCGTATTCCTACACCACTTTTTAATCCGATGGTGGATTTCGAAGCTATTAGGAACTTTGCTTCAGATTTATCAGTGTTTGGAAAAAAGCTAAATTGAACTTATGTAAACTTATCTTTCATTTATTTATAAACCAATTCGAGATTTTCGAATGCACAGCCGCGCAAGCACCCTTTTTGTCTCATTTTCATCGTTCTGTTGCACGTTTTTTCTAAAAAAAAGCGCCTATAGATTTCATTGAATTTTGGTATCTAAAATCACTATTCTATGGGAACAAAGAGTTAATGCAGATTGCATAAGAAACCATAACGAACTATGCGAATGCAATTAACTGTACGTTTTTGCTTTGCATTATATTGGAAACTACATAAATATCTTGTTGGAAAAATATGTCCCTAGTTACTTGTCCCGTGCGAAAGTGCTTTAGATCAAATTTAAAAAAAAGTATTAATCATTTTTGGGTAACATCAAAACCAATTTAAAGAGACATCAATTCACTACATTCTAAAATCAGTCACATCAAAATGCTGCCTCAGAGTTCACTAATTTCGGCGCTTGAATTGTGGCCTGCGAAAAGCACATCTGTATTTGTCCCGTGCGAATGCCTTGCTTTTTTTTTAATTATCTTAAAATCGAAGTTTCCCGAAATCAGCCGTAGCATCAAAATTAGGGCTAATATAGAGTTATATTTAAAGCCTATTGTCAAAATAGGAATCCGATTTATTTTGCCTTTTTTTTAATTTTCAATGCGTACGACTGTCACGTTCGACATCATGGAAATGCCCATATATCGCTTTTGTGGAGTATAAGTATTCTTTTATAATTTAAAACTGGACATTTTTGTATTTTTAGGCAAATTTGTATAAAATAACAAACTATCGAAAACTATCGATAGTTATCGATGGCTTGGAAAAACTATCGCCAACTGTCGATGGTGACGACTACCGATAGTTTTCCACCTCTACTCTGGTACAGTACAGTACTCTGGTACTCTACTCTTACCGCTTTGAGGTCTACAGTGGAGCAGGTGACAACGTAATTTTGCCTGGTCACACAGAACTTGATGCTGCGGCTAACATTGCTGAACGATTACACTAGACAAAAAGGTCCAGTATGTTGAAGGATTGATGGTGATTCTAGATGATTTTCGTGTGCTGAACACGAACCAGTTATCAAACATGGTCCATCACGTCTAAATTTTTGCAAATTTTAGCTTAAAGTTGCATTAAATTCCAATTTTTACCATTTTTTATTGAGGGAGGCGAGAAGGGGCGTGTCCAAAATTTGAAATGAACTTGATCTTTCTGCAGATAATACGAGTCTCCATACAAAATTTGGTTGCACTAGCTCTTCTTTTCTCTGAGATCTAGGTGTTCATATAGACGGACGGACGGACGAACGGACAGACGGACGGAAGGACGGACAGACTGACGGACGGACGGACAAACGGACAGACAGAAATGGCTATATCGACTCGGCTGTTGATGATGATTAAGAATATATATCCTTTATGGGGTCGGAGATGCTTCCTTCTGCCTGTTACATACACTTGCACGACTTTAGTATACCGTTTTTAAACTGCGAGAAACGGTTTAAAAACGAAAAGGCAAGGTCAATAGACAAATCGGTCTCCATCCTGACAGCGACATTCACCAGGTCTATCTACATATGTTATATCAATAACCCTCTCAAGCAGAACTCAAACGAGTGAAAAATCTAAACATCCAATTTCAGATTTGCAGCATAGCCAGCTAAATCATTTTCCCTTTTGATTGGGCTCGAGATAATGGACAAACTCAGTGTATATGATGAATTTGCTGAACAGGAAAAAAAAATATCATAATAGGAAATAATATCTATCTCAGGTATGCACTACGGAAAATTTTTTTCCTTGAAGCCCCAAAAGTTCTTTAAGGTCTGTACCTCATATTCATATGTTTTCATCTTACAGGTAAACGAAAGCTTATACATCATTTTACAAGTCATATTTAAGCTCAGTGACAACAATTTGGCTAAAAAAAATTTATTCCACAACATTTGCTCATTTATTTTCAAAAAAAACCTTAGAGGGTTTAATAAATAGAAATAGGCTTTGAAAAAAGTTGAAGCTATACTGGAACAAAAAAAACCCTGGTAGAAAGGATATTGAAAATATCCATTTTAGGATCCAATTTTTCAATATCCTTTTGACTTCATTCAGCTCCCCTGGATGAAGAAAAAAGATCAATTCAATATCCTTTTTTTGGCATATCCTTATTACATTAAAAAGCTCCTAAGGATGGCGAAATAATATCAAAAGGATCTTATTTTGCTTTAAGTTTCGAACTTAGTAATCGGTAATCGACAAAAAAAAATTGAGAAGAACGCACGCACCGCTGAAAAAAAAATGTTCGTTCATTCTATTCTATTCGTTCATTTTAAAGATCTCACAAAATAGTTTGGCTTAATGCCACATTATAGAAAGTGGTTTGGACTAAAATTCATTAAAACAAAATAGACAATTAAAGCTTAAAAACCACGCAAAACTAATGGTACAATTTTTTCCGCACCAATAGCTCTGCCTCATTGTGTTGATACCCACCCGTAGTTTCAGCGATTGCCTAGCAAAAATAAAAAGCTTAACTTTGCCACAAAATGAAGTTACCACCAATTAGCGGAGCCCGCAGATGTCGGCAACAAATGAGTTAAATTAAAACGCAAAATTTTGCAACAATTTGGTGCGGCCATGGAAGCGGAAGCGGACGATTACGCGCAGCCACAAAGTGCCACTCCCCATGCAGATAAAACAATTTTGCGGCTTGCTGATTTCTGCCAACTACAATTGCCTGTCGACAGGCCACGAACCACGCAAAGCTAAAACTTTTAATTTAATTCACAATTAAAAATGCAAAATATTCCTATGCCTAAAACTAAGCGACAAGTTGAGCTTAAACATTGGCAAATCACTTCCTAATACAATTACAAATGCAAATGATTGACAAAAGCCACTGGATGGGTGTTTGTTGGGCTTTGTGCTGACATCGATAAATTGTGCGACGAAATTGTGGTAAATTGAAATTGATGCTGGAATAACGCTCCAGGTAATTAAAACTAAATTAACGACTCTGCTCAGTGACACTGTTAAGTAGTGCTTGGATGTAATCAGATTCCATCCACCCACTCTCGCATTTAGGTTTCCTTTAAGAACTACGTTTATGCTGGCTTCTGGTGCGCCATTTACGAGCAGCGTGGCGTATACGCAATTTTACGAGCATATAAAAAAAAGAGACAAAGATCCTGTCACAAGTGCCATGTAGGTTTATTCTGTGGATTTATAGCCGCACATTTGCCTAACGGTAACTGCTCTAAACTCACACAACTACAACATAATCAATGTCGTGCACGCACACACACACACACACATATATATCAGTCAGGATGTCAAAGTTGATTGCAGCATTCAAGCACCCGTGTGCAACCGGCAGCTGCACATCAACAACAACAACTCTAACTCTTAACGTGCCCACATCTGTTACATCTCCGTACTCTTTGGTTCACTCGTCTGGCATGTGTGAACAGCCGCTTAGTTTGCCAAAAGACCCCATTGCCATAGAGGCGCGTGCAGGACGTGCGTGCTCTTATTCCACAAAGGAAACGAGCAGCGGAAATAATAACAGGAAACAAAATTTCTTAACACACTTCTCAACTTCAAGTTGAACTAATTGTACGAGACATGCATTGCTGCTAAATCTCAGGTGAGAAAAGTGCTGCTGATTGGCAGTAGAAGATGTGAGTGAAATTTAAAACAAAATATAAATTTTGAGCAGCAAAAACCAAGCATTACGAGAAAAACCAACCCTTACTAGGAACAACTGTAAGCATCACCTCATAGCCAGTTTAGTTATAAGAATAGAACAACTTGACGTTTAGTTGAGCATAAACCCTAATCCTTAAATTTTTTAAGCTCGTAAATTGTGTAAAAGCTTCAACTTAAACACAATTGCGTGACTGGCATTGTAGAAAGTGTGTTTGTGCATGAAGAAACATATTAAGAGCTTTTATAATACTTTTATAATTCTTTTTATTATTCTCGATACCAGGGGTACACAGAGTGCATACAGTTTTTTGCAAAAGTATGTAACAGCCAGAAGGAAGCATCTCCGACCCTTTAACGTGTATAAATTCTTGATCAGCATCAACAGCCGAGTCGATATAGCCATGTCCGTCTGTCTGTCTGTCCGTATGCACAAACAGATCTCAAAGATGGTAAGAGATAGTCGCTTGCATTTATGGTACATATGCTTCTTATACTTGCAGGCAGATCAAGTTTTTTCCCTCCTCCGCGAAAATGGAAAAATCGTCATATCTTCCAAAGTTTTATAAATAGAAGGATCATACCTTATGGACATATTCAATAATGAAGATTTATTATCGATCCGCCAAAGGAATGGATGAACAATAGTCGAGTTATAAGGAAAACAAACAATAATGGGCAGCACTTGTCGCTACGGTGATGGGCAGCACTTCACAGGTACAGAGTATATTATAGTCGGGCTTGATCCATTTTCTTACTTATTTTTTGCATGTAGTTTGGCAGACACTGTTTCTGTCAACTATCATCTGCTTATCACACGAAAAGCGGAGCATAGCAGAGCATTCGAAATTCTCCGCTCCGGTAAGCTGTTGGTTTAACTTCCCACAGCTGATGTGCTACACTCCGTTCAGCTGTGCGACAGGCCTTAAACACTTGTTACTGATGATAGGAACGATCTTGACCTGGCAACACTACTGTATAGCAAGATTGCAAACCTCTAGAGCTTTGATGAAGGTTACCTCCGGGGGTTTGAAACAGTTTTAAAGTGTAAAATTCGTTTAGCGGACCGATTTTTGTACACTTTGAACCCAAGGTTTTGGTTCGAGTCTGGGTTCATGGATTGTTTGATGGTTGACGGATATTAGCCTCTACTTTCGATCACAATTTAGACATATTTTTGTTCAGAAGAAAGAAACCAGTTTAAGCTGCTATGTCCATTCATTCATTCCATTCATTCAGTAGTCGACCTGATCACATTCCTTATTGTTATTATATCGTACATAGGTTCTCTATAAAAGCTTTCAATAGTTCCTGATCTTTGAAATTCGAATAGAATCCTCACCCAATAAGCATAAATGTACGAGATTTGCTTTCCACTCTTCCAACTTGACCCTTACATCGCAATATGCCGAATTTGAATTGGGTTTCGAAAACGCTTCTCTGATTATTAATACACTCAGAAAAAGTAGAACGAATAATTTAAGTGCGAACGCTCTTGAAAAAAAAATTATTCATTCTTGAATTTTTAAGAATTTCGCGCTTGAAATCGAGCCAAATTCCTTCTGTTTGGTGATTTTAGGAGAGGGGAGTGAGGAAAAGTTGGTGTTGGTGGTACGAACCTCTCACCCCCCCCCCACGCCAACCCTAACCTCCGAAATCACCACAAAATTTCACTCCCACCCTCCTTTTCTTTTTTTACACAAGAATTTTTGTACTCGATTTGGATCAAGAATTGAAGCTCTTGGATCAAGAAAAACGGGATCAAACATTCATATTTAGATCAAGAATTTCGTTCTTGGATCGAGATTTTTTACTCTTATCGATTGAGTACGAAAATTCTTGATCCAGTTAAATTTTTTTTTTGTGTATTTACTTATAGTTTATGATATACATATGTTGTTGGGGAGACAACGCATCGGGACCAATCCTGGTCTATTGTGCTCCCTACTGAGTTCACATCTTTGCTATCAGCCCTGTCTCCTGTGCGTAGGTCAGGATTTTCGTGGGTTAGTATATGTTCAAAAGGACGCCTCCTTCTCTTCACAGAATCTACATAATGGTCTACATAACATAACATAACAGACTGTAGTGACATTCTTGCCTTGTTGGATCAACTTCTAGAAACGTTTGAAGTTGTGGTTCACTATTGACGCTTTCGCTTGTCTCAGGGCCCAGGTGTTTACCGAGGAGGCTTTTCTAAGAGTGTTCACTACCTTTCCAAGGAGCTCCCTAATGGTGTGTTGGCCTACACCACAGTAGGGTTCTGGTTCTACCATTGCGGTGGCTGCACCCTTGCGTGCCAGTTCGTCGCCATTTTGTTCCCGGGGATATAGTTGTGTCCCTATATCCAGCGTACGGGCAGGTAGTTCCAGCTGCCTAGCTAGTCCAATTTGTTCTTTGTTCGAGAGGATAGAAAATTCTCTATTTTGCTAGCTTTTCCCCATATTAAGGCCTGCACATCGGGAGATAGAACATAAGTCACTTGAAAATATGCTTGTAAATCTGTGTACCACTGAATTGTGTGTGATTGCATTTTATTGGAGGTGTCCCAGAAATTTCTTCCAATCAAGTTCCAACCCAAACCAACTCTCGTATTTTGTTAGGAGATTTGCAGAAACCAACCAATGACAATACACAAACCAACTAAACAGACTTCGCGAACCAACGCAAACTTATAGACTTATGGGCTGCGTTATGCGTTAAAAGCTAACAATCAGCTTTTTTCCATTCAAAAAAAGCTGATTGTTGGCTTTTAACGCATAACGCACTGCTAGTGTAATTGTTGTATTATCGAACTTAGCAAGGACACAAACAGGGCTGGCAAGTCTGAAAATATCAATATATCTATGAACAAAAACTGTAATCAATTATTTGCGAGCGACCCAGCCCAGTTTTTGTAGTTGGCCCATAATCTTATACACACACCTTCAAATTAGACTTTCTAATAAGAAAGTGAAATCTCTCAAAGTTTTCGAACGATTCTGCTGTTAGTCTAAGCAATGTTACATTCCACTTGCAAGGATAAGGATGTCATCCCCTGGGCAGCGAGTATTTCTTAGAGTTAATACACAAGTATGCTCCACAACGATGTCAACTAACATCTGCTTAAAAACTACTATCCAAATTTTAAGCCACCTGCGTCATTAGGTTTCCTCCCTTAGGCCCTCCTCACACAGAAAGCGGTCCAGAGTAGAGCTATAAAAATACTTATCTACTGTTTCTATTACTGAAGGTAGGACCGATCTCGACCTGACGACAAACCTTTATTGCAACTGTATAGCAAGGCTCTAGACCTCTAAAATTTTGACGAAGGTATAGTCCGGGTTTGGAACCGTTTAAAACGAAAGGTTCGGCTAGACGGCCTGTTTTTGTAAAAACTGAACCTAAGGTTTTGGTTCGAAAGATTGTAAGATAGTTGACGGATTTGTGCCTCATCTTTTGATTAAAATATAGAAATAGTTTTGCTCAGGAGAGCACATCCAGCTTAAACAGCTATTTAAATATCAATTTAGTAGTCGAATTAATCACATTCCTTATTGTTATAATACATATGTCCTCTATAAAAACTTCTAGTAGTTCCTGGTTTTGATATTCGATAAAGGCTTTCTATCGAATTCCTTCCTTACACACATAAATGTGCTGGATTTGCTTTCCGCTGCCCAACTTGACTTTTGCATTATTTCCCTGTAGAAGTCGCAATATGCCGAAATTGAATTGGATTTCAAAAGCGTTTCCTTAAATATCAATTGAAGCGATTTAAACAATTAAATAATTTCTTACTTCTTTTTATTTCAGGATGTGAATAAGTTTTAGTAAGAAGTCGAACTTTTGCATGATATTAAAGGAAAATGGTCTGTCAAATGATGTCAAAGCGCATATGTATGCTAGAGCTATTAGAGGCAAGCAGATGTCTTTGCAGTGTTTTTTTTGCAGGCAGTGCATGAGACAATAAAGTAAAGACAGGGAAACCTTTGTTAAGATGGTCTAAGATCCGTGGCTTTTGATTCAACATCACAGGAAAACGCTAAAAGCGCCAGCCTTTGGCTTTGAATCATCATCGCCATTTTGGTGTTCACTTTAAAACCGCCTGATTTTTCCTAAACCTTAAGTTTGTTCGAGTTCAACGCATTAGAGAATATCTTCAGCTTTTCAATGTATATCGCTATCAGCATAATTAGTCGATTATTCAAGTACATGACAAATTCTGTAAATTCCTAGAAGTTCTTCGAGCTGAGAATCTGGATTAATCTGTCAACTTGACAAACGTATCTGGTCTTGGTTCCTTTCATTTTCCTACGAAAATACTTCAAACATTTTTTTCCTATTTTCTTTTAAATCACAAAATTGCAAAAACACCCATCTCATCAAACTGTCCCTGTAATCGCCATAAAATTTTAACTCCTAGATAAGTAAATTCCATCGAATGCTATGTGTTTGTAGGTACATACCAATAGTAGCAGTTTGTTTGGTATTTGTAACCAATGATTACAATTAGTTCGTTGCTGTTGCTGCTTTATGTCCATGTTGGTGTTGTTGCCCCTGTGGATGTTGCTGTTGCTGCCACTGTTGTGCCAATAACAAAACTCCAATTGCTCCGTCCTCCGTCCACTTTGCACCCGTCGTCTCCATCCAGAACATCAAAATTGTGTGCCTTGCCGTATGTTTCCAGTATTGAGTCAATATCAATATGAACAGTTCTATTGACTGCGTTATGTTTCTCAGTTTAACAGCGATTTGTTTTGAATGGGTACTCGACGGTGCCTAAATGTGTGTCGAATTGTGTACACGGCTGTCGGTTTATGTATCCAAATATATCTCAGGGGATGGATAGTAACAGTTTATGAAACACTTCGCTACCAATTACTATTCGATGCCATCAAAGCTCATAAATAAGCTGTAAATAGGTAGAAGAGAAGTGAGTTGTAAACATTTTGTTTTGTCATTTGGTTTTATTTCTTTTGCAGTGACAACTTTATGACTCAAGTAAGTAAATTTTCGTTCAATTAAGATAGTTTTAAGAGTCTCTAGACAGCCAATGCAAATTGACAACTTTATTACATTTGTGTTCAACAAAAGCCATCAATATTTCCTAATTGCCTGACAAGCAACTTTTGCCAGTGACTGCGCATAAAATAAGTAAAATAAAAAACCGCTCCACAAGTTTTGCAAATTTTGCATCCGATCGAAAAGTTTTGTAAAGCAAATAAAAACTGACAAATAACTCAATTTTTCTTGAGTGAAACGGCTTGCTCGGTGTCTTTTGTGCTAAAATTGGTTCTTGCAAAACTTTTGCAATTTTCGAAAATAACTTAACTCGAGCCTTCCGACGTTCATTGATTAATTTGTCAACTCCAGTTGCAATCGCACCTGGCCGCCATTTGTTCACCTACATCTGCTTATTTCACGCTCCGTCAGCTTGCAAACACCTGACAGGTTACGGAGTTCCTCACCAATTTGAGGTTTTTACCTTCCAAATGAAATGTCAAATTTGAGAACAAATGCATTTTCATTTGTTAATTTGCATGAACTTATTTGTAAGGACTGAACATGTCTGTGACTTTCCAATTTGGCATCGGATTACTTTTTCATTTCAAAGTTGGCCAAAAACAAAAAAAAAAAACAAAATCGATAAGTAATCAATGCTTAATGTATTCAAAGGAATTGTAGTCCAGGTGCTGTGGTTGAGTTTGGCAAGTCCGGCAGCAGTTCCATTACGGGCACGTGTTAAAAATTTAAAGGAAATATGACAAAAATAACACAAATCGTCCTGGTCAAGCCCCTGGCAAATGCGTCATTCCGACAGAAGGTCAAATCATTGTCATAAGCCCAGCCATTCCCACGTGTCTGTCCAATAACCATAATTTGTATTTAATGACATTTCATATTCCTTTGGCTAGATTCCGAGAACCGCGTCGGGCTAATTTTCCTTGCCACGATTCAAAAAATGTAAAGTGAACACCTACAACAAATTATATATCCTAATTAATTAGGGCCGGGCGTATTTAGCTTATGGCATTTGGGCATGAAAGTCAGTAAAAAAGATTATTTTTAGCTTTTTCTTTGCATTGGAATTTATCTCTCTAAAGCTGATGAAAGCTGAGTTGCTAATGCAGATTTCATTTGCATACTCATTTTCGGATTAAGGTATTTGTTTTGTGGTCATATTATTCCACTCTACCTATTTTGTGCATATTATTTTGGTAATCGTTTCTAGATTTGCCAAATTAACTCAGCATCTGCATTCTGCAGAAGCAAAACTGCCCCAGAGACGTCATGTGCAGCCTTGGTCAGAGGTAATGGGAGTAGGGGTTTTGTGTGTTTTCCTTTAAGCAAATTAAAGAGGGGCAAAATGTGTTCAGCATACATTATTCAAACCGTCATTACAGGCTCCCAACTAAGTAAGTAGATGGGGAAAAAAATGGTTTTCATATGCGGTAGTCGGTTGAGGAAATACTGTTGCATACTTTTAGGCAGCCCAAAGAAAAACTTTTGCTCCGGAATGAACTGGCGGCCCAGTTAATGAGTTGAAATTAAAAAAAACAAACTTAAAAGAACAGTTAAATGGAAAAGTGTGAAAAAATAATTAACGAAGCAAAATGGAAGAGACCCAGGAAATATTTTACTAATATTATAAATGTGAAAGATTATGATTGCGTTACAAAATAATCATATGAGTATTTATGAAAGCGTTTGATGTTTAGATGAACAAAAAAAGATCAAGGATTGAGAACTCAGAAGTAATGCGACATTAAAGAGATGAATTCTTATTGCCTGAGAACGAATCGAACATTTGGTGCAACTTTAATTGACTCAAAAGAATATAAAAACGATTATTTGCCAAAATTCTATGGTTTAAGATAGAGGAAAGATAACTTCGGCTAGGCCAAAGTTTGTATACCAGGCATGCCCAAAAAAACATAGGGCAGAGCACTCACCAATACTCACACAGAAAAGCACATTGAAATTGGGTAAGGCAACAACAAAATCACACAAAATTGTTGTTGGTTTGCTTGCGCTGATAAAAGAAAAGAATAAAACCGGATTTTGTTCTACGCAACGCACACATACGAAATCGTTTGCATGTGTGTCGTGTTCAATACCTCGCGCTCTGCATGTATACGCTCATTGACTTCCTATCTTCGGTGCAATTACAAAACCAAAACGTAGCCAAAGAGCATAAGGCTGGGCATCGCAGTTTTATACAATAGTTTTATTTTTGCTTAGAACAATGCTAGCTGGGTGATTTCCAAAGCTGACCAATAGATGTGATTTAAAACGTGAATCGCTTTCCTCAAGCCAACGATACTTATTAATTTTGGAATTTGAGTTCTTTCCCTAAAATAATTTTTATATGACATTTCGTTGGACCCTCTAATTGGCAGATTACCGAAAGACCAAATTGATCCTTAGCGATGCAGGATTGATATAACCTTTATAAGTGACTTGACACAAATTTTACAACATGTAATCCTGTAAGTTTTCTGCAATTGCCCGCCGATCTCTTAATATACCTGAAATATACCTGATCTTGAAAGTTGATAATTGATTTGTCGTCCTCCACTGGATGTTGTCCAATTTTTTTAAAGTACTTCTTCACCTTAATTTATTCTTAAAGAGGAGAGTTCTTTCTCATACGATAAATAAGGTGTGTAAGATGCATGGATGTGGCTCAGCGGCTAGTGTGCGCGACCGCTGTGCAAGAGGTCGTGGGGGATCGAAAACACGTTCACCCCTCACTGCTGTTGGCGCCAGCTTTGTAGTAATTAGCCATGTAAGAGCATCTCAAACTGCCGTTAGGATTCGGCGTAAAACTGTAGGCCCCTTTCTCTTGTGCGAAAAGTAGAAGCGCACAAGCCAAGAGATTAAGAGGAGCTCGGCTTTGGCCCTTTGGGGCAGTGTCAAGCCATTTTACAAGATGCAAGGAACGTATTCTTTTCTAGCCGACATTCTCTGTTTTCAAAAGGCATTCCTCTAGAAACTAATTTTAAACATTCTTTTAAAGATTTTAAAGATATTCAAACGGTTTATAGCAGTTTAAAGTCACATATTTCTTAATGTGCCTTTATGAACCACTGAACCGAACCGAAACCGCGGTTCAGTCATTTAGTGAACCGAACCAGTACATATTTTCGAGTGATTTGCATCCCTGGTTATAGAGATAATACTTTAAAACATATCTCTTAATTTTAAGTGACAATTAAAGAGAACAATTTTTTTTTATATTTCGACCACATAAATAGAAAGAGATCATAAAATAATTTTCATGTTTTAGATTGGTCTAGACGACACACTGTAAGTGGAAGTGGAAGATATAGATTGAACGGTCCAAAATATTGCAAGATTTGCAAATTTTTCATTTGTCGTTGGGATGTGCAGACTAGGGAAGTCGGACATTTCGAAAATATCTATATTGATATTTCGTTTGATTTTGAAAAGAATCATTTCGATATTGATATTTTATTGTAAAAAAGATGGATGTTATCTATATTTTTGATATTTTTAAAAGTAGAAATTCTTTGGCATAATCAGGTCATTAAGATATCATTTCACACTTCTTAATAATTACATTCTCAATGAGCTCAAAACCTAGAGATCAAGGACCTCTGCGAGGGTATGAGCCCCCTGGAAAATCATATGCTCTGCTCTCGGACCGGATCGGTTTCCTTTTGTCAATCCTAAAGTTTTGATTCAAAGCTTGCCTTATGGAATCTTAAATCGCTTAAACATTTTTGGTAAAAAATTATATATATTTTGTATGAGAAGATGTATGAAGGGGTGGTAGTGATTCTAGATGATTTTCGTGTGCTAAGCAAGACTGCGTTTTCAGAAATTGACCATCACGTGGGTGATAGAGACTCTAATATGTTTTCGTTTCCTAAAAACAGTAAAATTGGCTAGTCATTTGTAATAAACCACCAACAAAATTCTAAAAAAAACCTCCTGTTAATGCTTAAAGAGAGACGATTACAATAAATTTCATAAGCGAAGGCCTAAAAAGGACAGATTTGTGATGTTTTCTTTACTGTTTTTAGAAACCAAGTCTCTACCACCCATTGCATACTTAGGGGGACCAGCAATAAAAAGGATATTTTTGGATTTTTACACAAGTGCTAAAAGAGGTATATCTCCATTAAAAAAAATCGCAGAATTGTTTGGGATAGTTAATTTTAAAGCTAAGAAGTGGTACTTTCCGATGGTATCAAAGAAAGTCCAAACAATAAAAAAGATTCCCCGAAAAACGCTCCTAAAAAGGGTCAAAATAGGCACTTTTAGCAACTTTAAGCTCAAATTACTAAAAATCTCGACGTGATGGACAATATCTGAAAACGCAGTCTTGCTTAGCACACGAAAATCATCTAGAATCACTACCAACCTTTCAAGATACTGGACCTTGTTGCCTAGTGTAATTTCCAGGACAAGTCCTGGCAAATCTAACTCAATGTTGAAAACATCAAAATAGCTATGAATAAAAACTGTTTTAAATAATTTGCGAGAGACACAGCCCAGTTTCTTAAATGGGTAGGTGTAGATGGGTAGTTGTATAGTTTTCGTTTCAGTGTATTTGGAGCGGTGTAGAGTGCAGACACAGCTCCCTTACTTGTTGTAGTTGGACCATAATCACACTTCTAACTAGACCTTCGAAAATTAAAATGAAATCTCCTTAAGTTCTGTGGCACCAAATGAATAATCCGAATTTCCTCAAGGAATAATTTTCAAAAAAAATTGTCACTTGAGAGAAGACGAACAATGCTATTGGCCACCTTGATACCGGCCTCAGTGTAAATTATCTACGAAATGGTAAACAAAAAGTAAGAGTTTTCACATTTTTAGTTAAGTGGCAACCAAGTTAACTTTGATATGAAATGTATGGTGTCTGTTTTCGAGCAATGTATTTGGTGCTAATTGCTGGGAAAAATTCGATTATTTAATTTCATTTCAGATAAAGGAAGAGCTATTATCTTCCTTTCTTTTCCTTTTGCATAGTTTTAAATAAGTTGGACAATAAAATTGTTGATTCTTTTTGTTGGCCAAGAATAATCAGGCGTATTTCATAGAGAAATAGAAAAACTATTGGGGCGATGTATCCTTGGTTGTTGATTAAGAATTTATTGATCCTTGCATACGAAAGTGGGTTATTCAACTGCAGAGCTATTCCAGCTTAGATTGGGCAGAGTGTTAGAGTCTCTTTAGTTGTTATTTAGTTGCCAACAGCCTGCAGCTCCAAAGATGGCCAGTAGATGTGTCATTTGATTCAATTTGATCGTGGCAACAATAACTTGCCTTAACTTTAACTAAAAGTAAAAATAGAATAAATACACACTCCGTTGGTTTTTCTATGGTACCCAAAACGCATTACGTTAAGGGTCATGGCCATTAAACTTAATATGTCCCGCCGCTTATATGTATTAGCATAACAATAAATGCTATAAATTATCCAAGTTCCTTTACATTCATTCATGGCTTGCATTAAGTTGATGCCCTCTCAATGGCCATTAAGAAATCCTGAAATGGTTTTACCCAAAAGTTCTAAAAAAGCGAAAACAACAACAACAACAGTTAATACATACGTCATCGACGAGGTGACCAAGTGCGTTGCTAACAAGGCGAAATCACTCGACTGCAAAGAGATTGAGATTGAGATTCAGGGCCACTTAAGTGTCGTTACATTTGCCTTGCCTTCTCCTCACATTTCTAGCTGTTTACATACATTTGTGTTTATTGTTGTTTTCCTTTCTGGGCTCATTGTATTGTTGCTCGCGATTGTATGTGTGGAAATTTACACCAACAACAACTATGGCGTTGGTGTAGGTCTTGTAAAAGCTACAGTTTACAAAACACTTGAAAAAAGAAAAACTCAGCCTAGTCTGGACCAACTGACACAGACAGACAGGCAGAGTAATACTGGCATAAAGCTCGGCTGGTCATGCCTTTTCATATTATAGTATATTAGTAAAGATGTAGACTAAAATAGTTCCTTTAGAGCTTTATAGTGAGCCATGTTTCGCAAACAAATTAAAAGTTTTTATATCTTATGAAGAAATATTCGCCCCTTGGAGCTTAAAGAAACTTAACAGTTTGCTTGGGCAATTGATCCAGCTAAAATGTATAACTATCTACACAAATTTACGTCTTTTTCAAGAAACTATTTCAAAAGTTTAAAAAGTTCTGTAATTATCACATTTTTGGCATAAATTCTTATAATGTAGTTTCACAATTGTAACTAGGCTTAATATCAAAAGCGCTTAACGTTCTCGCACTAAGAAATAAACTACGGTCCAAAACGCAGCCCAAGCGGTCTTCTCTTTGTACCATTTTGTTCATGAATTTTTGTCCACAAAACACCAGGTAATATTTTTATCTACACTTATGCTGCATTGAAATTCCCAAGCACTTATATTTGTGTTCCCAAAAGGAGATCGCAATGTTCTTAAAAAGATATGTGCACAAGGCACAAAACGATACCGAAATGTTTCTGAAAGAAGCCCGAAAGTTTGTAAAATGACTTCAAAATGTTTCCAAGTTGAGCACAAAATGGTACTATCGTAACACCTGAACGTTAATGAAGATCGAACAACGGGTTTCAAGATTGCGTTCATGAAATGACACCGCCGTTCACAGTTCGAAAAAGCGGGATTACTCTACTTTTGTCAACGAATGGTCTTGATTTAGGAAGATTTTTAACGGATTTTTTCTGATTATGTAAGTTCTTGTGATCGTGAAATGTACAATATGATCTGATAATGGCTACAAGCCTTCATGAAAATCATAAAAGTTTTTCAAACTAAAACGTGTTCTCCACCGATTGCTCCAATGGAAACTTTATGCTATTTATCCTCCAAATTCTGATGAGACTTTGTAGAACTGTGTGAAAGCACAAAAGATAAATAAAAGCCAAATTAAGGGACTTTTCCGTTAAAACAAAAAAGTGTTTCTTACCAAGACAATTTTTCAAAACAACATTTCTGTAGCAGCTTTACTACGTAGTTGTCCGATTTTGACCAAACGAAGTGAAATCATAAAACTGCATAGAAAACTAATAAGTACAAAGTTTGGGGACGATTTTATCAAAGACAAAACAGTTTTTCTTATGGGAGCTATATAAAATATTGGTCCGATTTTGATCCAGATTAAATATGTTGAGTAGCTGTTAAAATACTATTCTTGCCAAAATTTCAATAAAATATCTTTAAATTCACGCTTGCTATGAGCTAAGCTAAGCAAGCGGTACTTGCGCATTTCGCACTATTATTGCGCTGCTTTTAATGCATTACAAAGTCTTGGAGCACCTGCTTTTCCCATCACAGTTTCGGTCGTCCCATCCTCCCTTTTTCTCAAATGTCTTTTGCTTCTGATCGTACACCAGTTTTACTGGAGCTTGATCAATGTTCACCCATGCAAGTAACATTTGCTATCCAGCGCATCCGCTGTTGTCTTATGCGCTTGACAAGATTACTGCCCCCAAAGAGCTCATACAGTTCGTGGTTCCTTGGATGCAAAATTCATTGCCAACTTTAAGAGGTCCATCAATCTTCTGAAAGACTTTTCTCTCGAATACTCCAATTGACTCTTTAACCTCTGCATTTAATGTCTCTGCCCTTGCGCCGTATTGCTGGGCTGGGATGATAAGGATTTGTATAGTTCTTGTTTTGGTTTCCGAGAAAGAGCTCTGCTTTTAAGGCAGCCATGCCCAACCGTATGCTCTTTGGGTGCGTTTTATTTTCGTAATTACACCGAAGACTACACCATGCACCATGCAGGGCGTGCGGCATACAAAACGACACACATGCAAACATTTTCTTTTATTTGATTTTCGTTTGCGCGTGCAAGCAAACTGACCAACAACGGTGTATTGGTGCTTTTCTTTGTGAGTATTGGAGAATGCCCTGTCGTATGCTACTTTTGGGCATGTCTGTTTTAAGTCTTTAAATCTTTATAGTTGATTTGTGTACTCTGTAAAAAAGGTACACTGAGAATATTAAGTTTGTGCAAAAGTATGTAACAGCCAAAAGGAAGCATCTCAGACCCTATAAAGTACAAATATTATTGATCAGCATCAACAGCCGAGTCGATATAGCCATCTCCGTCTGTCCGTCCGTCCGTATGAACAATCAAATGGGAAGAGATGCGGGTTTACACGTATGGGACATAAGTCTTTAATACTTGGACATATTTAATAAACAGGATTATTTATCGATCTGCCAAAGGAAAAACGATCGGATAAACGATAGTCGAGTTATAAAGAAAACAAACAATTATGGGCAGCACCGGTCGTAACGGTGATGGGCAGCACTTCACAAGTACAGAGTATATAATAGTCGGGCTTGACCGACTTTCTTTCTTGTTTCTTAGTGTACTGTATAAAAATTTTCTGCAAACTACTGGTCACCACTCTGAAATACCGTTGACTACCTTAGACCCTAATCATCCACCGGTTGATCTTCAATTTAAGATATATGATCAACAACTTTATTGAATTCGAAAAAAGGTTCAGGGTCAGATTTAATTAATGTGCGGGTTAGATTTGGGAAAGCAGGGACTAGATCGATTTGTTGATCTGATACTAAAGTTTATAGTCCGAAGAAATCTCTTCCAACCAGGGCTGCAAACCTCCTAAAAATTAGGAGGGGTTCACTCCGGAGTTCGAACACGCAGAACTCGTTTGGTTCGGGTTCACGGAGCGGGTTCAGAAGATCGCTGAACCCAGGTTCAGGTTCGAACTAGGGTTCAGTCATAATTCGTTTTTCACAAATTTTGAAAACATGTATGTAAATTCAAAGAAAATTAAACAATCATTAAAGTTTAGAGTCTTGATTTTTTTAATATAATATTTGAGCTTAGCTTGTCAAGATGACACAGCCCCAAACATGGTGGAACTAACAAGGTGAAGCCGTCAGCATATGCTGAGGGCCAATCTATCAATGCCTATGTGACAGAAGGAGACAGCATGATATTTGTTCGCAAGCTCTAGTATTTTCCTTAATACTTATGCCTATAGACTCTCCACATATTGTTTTTTTCGAAGTCCTTGGGAACTCGTATGAGTTTAACGTTTCTTCGTGCAAAATATTTACGGCAAATAACACAATAACTCGACATTTTTTCACACACTAAAATCAGAAATGACAGCACGAATAAGACTATTACGCATACATACAAAACTAAAAAAACCTTCCTTCAAGCACTCACAGCATACTGGCCCTTTGGCCCTACAAACAGAAAGAGTGCTGTCTCGGGGCTTCCTTGTTAGTTCACCAGGCTCAGAGGGCAGCCGGCCTTTTCTTGGCTTGTGCGCTTCTAATTTTCGCACAAGAGAAAGGGACCTAGGGTTTAACGCCGAATCCAAACGGCAGTTTGAGAAGCTTTTCATGGCTAATTACTGCAATGCTGGCGCCAACAGCAAAGAGGGGTGACCGGGTGTAAAGTTTATTCAAAGAAAAAACTTTTTACCAGATGTTGCGAGGCGGGATCGAACCCACGACCTCTTGCACAGCGGTCGCGCACACTAGCCGCTGAGCCACCCGGCCACCAAATATTTGAGCTTAGTTTTATTTAATTGTTAATATGTCTTTCAATTAATTTTCGCCTTTACTGGTTTTTTTGGCAATTTCGTGGTTTTTGGACCATCTTCCGCACATTTGTTTAACTGAGAAATCTTCGCAGGCAAACGTCCTAACATTCCACAATGTTTCATCGCTGTCGGATGAACGGTTTAGTTTTGCAAATTTCGCGGTTTTGGGACCATTTTATATCTTTGGTACAGGGTATAAAAATAGTCACTATTGCTCAATGCTATTGAATTCGCTCAACTAATATTTCTTGGGTAACATTATTCGGAGGATGCTAATCCTGGTCCAAAAATTGTGCAACACTTACGTAAATGTAAATTTACTTTGTAGGTATTTGTCAACAATTATTTAAATTTGCCGCCAAACAAATCATATTATACTTTTGGGGGCACTCATGTTAAAACACATACTAATATGTAAACTCACTAAAAAATACTGGATTGTCGATGTGTACTTGGAAAAACGGTAATAACTTCGTCAAACGGAAACCAAAATCATTGGGCCAACGTTTGTTCAACGGAGAATTAAATGGGCTTATATAATAAAACTTAACAAACAATCGCATAGAATAATATAGTGAGACCAGTAGGGTTCAAATTTTGAGAAAAAAGGAGAAAATGCCAGATCTGTAACCCGTATTTCTTAGCCATCAAGCTAAATCGGTCAAACCATTGATTATCATACTTTAGATTCCTCTCGTCGCTATTGGAATTTCAAAGGCTATCAAAAATCAGACAGTCCATGCGCGAGTTATTTCAATTTAAAAGAGTAAAAAATGCAAAAAGCGGTTTTTGGGCTATAACTTCATATTTTGGGGGTGTTAGGAAGCAACCAAGTATGAGGCAATGCTATACTCGACCTTCTCAACAGCGTACGGTGGGTCATTTCAAAAGTGTATTTTCGCTGTAACAGAGTGTTTTACATTCATATTTTCGAACTTCTTTAATGAGCATTTCAAATATAAAATATTATACTGGATTGACTCAAAACTAAAAGAACTATTTTCGACTATTTTGAGTTATGACAAGGTTTAAATATGTAAAAGTTCAATTCAACAACTAACAAAATATTATTTTGACATGGATTATTCTGAAGATTTTAAAAATGGCTATTTAAGACGGGCAAATAAGAGGTCTTAAGGGGGCGTAGGCATGCACGGCGTATTTTAGTTAATAATATTATAATTACAATGAGTGCACGACAGACTTTTAACTCTGTTTTAACTCCCGCTTTATATTTTCTAGCTGTAATATTTCTATCTACTTTTCCCTCTTCAATTTGAGCTATGTTATTAAAGTATTCTTTATCCAGGCTACTAATTTTTGCACATCACACTTGAATCGTTTTTGATTGTTATTAAAATCAAAGCAATTTTCCTTATTTATTGTTTCAGTGCTTCAGATCCTTGCTTTTGTGAAGTGACATTCATTCTATTATTTTAGTGGTAAACTTATTTTTATTTTGAGCAAGTGCAATGTTTTTCTTAGTGTACCTGCATGTAGTGCCCTCTGCTCTTCTCTAGCCCCACCGAGTGTTGTATTTTAAAGGCAGTTGCAGCCTGGCACTGCTTTAAGTACATACATATGTGTGTTTAATGGCTTTTATGCTTATTGCTGTCCTAAATGCACACACACACACACAACATTCGAATTGTGTAGGGTGGCCAAGATCCTTCTTGGCTTTCAACAAGCAAATGGATTTATGTGCCATGCTCAACAAAATATAAAAATGAACACCCCTTCCCTTCCCACACATGACAGGCGTTGTCTTGTCTTTGGCTTTGCATAAAAAATTGGCTGTGAAAACGCTTCGGGCAGTTTTGTTCTCTGTTTGCGCAAACATATACATACACATACACACATACACGCACACTTTCAGTTTTCTCGCACAACTTTTTCCTTTATGTTTGTGCCTTGCTGTAGTGTTATATGTTTAGTTTTTAGAATTTTTATTTCCCTTTTTTATATGCCAAATAATTTGCGTTTGTATTTTATGATGCCATAAAAAGTATTTTTTGTGGTTAAAACTAAAAGTGCACAAAAAATGTTTCAACTTTAAATAGCATAAAAGTCACTGCAGATGGTTCCTAATAAATTAAAAATTTAAACTACAATTTGAGGTAGAATTTTACATAAGTGAAATGAACAGTGAAAAACCATTAAATGAATCAGCTTAATGGAAATACCCACGATGGGCACACATGCTGTTGAATGCGACTGGATTTGGCAATGGAGGATCAATTAGCAAATGAATGTCGTCGTTGTGAATGCACGAATGACAGCAAACGAATTCAGCCAATCGTTCACATTTTATTCAATACAAATTCCCGAAAACTCGGCACGCACGTAATTGCAAACAAAGTGAGTGCAGCCACAAAAGCCAAGCTGATAATTAGATTAATTATGCACATATACACGCGCACGCATTAAAAAGCTGGTTCGAATATCATTGTCCAAATGTTCCAAGGCGGAAGGGGGTTATGGTTCAATGCTTACTAATTTGCCGCAAATAAGTAGCTTTTGCAGAAGGAGCAAATTGTCACTGCTCACTGTTTACCAAGGGAAAATTCTTAACAAATCTGGAGTAAGCTCAATTTTCATACGTGAAACTATAGTTTTAGATACCGTATTTGCTTTCGTAAATCTTTTTGGAAACATATAATATCAATAATGACAGAATTTTGGATCGCTAATGTTGAAAACAAAAAAGAGTTTTCCTTCTAAAAACCAATTTCCGAACGATAGCTCATATGTCAGCTATGAGATATACTGATCCGACTTTGACTAATTCTTGCAAAGCTGTTTGAGAGCAAATACTAAAAGAAATAGCCAAGTTTAGAAACGATAGCATTGAACACAAAGTTTTTCCCATCCTCCATATCAAGAATATCAGCCATACTCCCATTTTCGCATTCTCAAAAGTTTTGCGATTTGGAAAGAAAATTTGGTTAGAAAACCGATTTCAAATCGCAAAACTTTTGAGAATGTGAAAATGGGAGTTTGGCTAAATATATAGTTTATGGGCTCCAAAACTTGTGCTTGCAGTTGTAGTAAGATTTAAAACAGAATTTGCAGGGAGGTATATATAAGTATCAAAGACCTGCAATAAGCCTCTAATGTTCGATCACACTCATGCGTTTACTTGGCTTGGTTTGGCTCGTCGCCTTGGTTCGACACACTCGAAATGATCGCAAGCACATTGAGTCAGAACGAGAAAGCTCTTTGCTTCGTACGTTAAGCTTTTCATAACGCGAGTCAAAACAAGCCTTTTGCCAGCAATGGCCAAGCCTTTTCGACACTCTACTCTTGTTTACCCGTACGCGCAACAGAATTTACTCTTACGTCTGCTGGTTGACGGCGAGCTCGACAAGCCTCTTGTGCAATTGTTCCAAAAGGGAAAAAGAAAGCGTATGCAAAATACAAATACAAAAAATAGGTCATCATGCTATCTCTTTAACTCTCACAAATTGTTGTTTTTTGTGCGCTTGTGACGATTGTGTACAAGGGTTGATCGTAACAGACAGCAGCAGATCTTTGACTTCGGCCGAAGCTAGGAGTAGTCGCTAGTATTTGAATCGAACGAACATTACTCATGACGGCTGGCAACAGAACTTCGATTTAGTAACAAGGGGCTTTGCGTCTACTCGCGGCCGAAGCGCTGAGTCAACTTGAGTATGAGTAACGGCAATACTCGAGTATGACAAGTCTTGAGCGCTGAGCGATTGTACTCGTGGCGGCTCGTTGCAGTTCTCTAATAAGTATACATCGTTTTTTAAAAACAAAAATTGTTATGATCTGATTAGCCGTTTATGAGTTATGAACACAAAATCGTACTGACTTTAACTGCCCATGAGTTCAAGCGCAAAACTTCGATGTTTAAAAAAAGGCTTACTTCTCGGCTGACTTGAAACTTGCTCAATGTCAAATGGGAATACAATTTTGGAAGCGATTTCATGAAATCCAGCTATAGTACTATATTTAAAGAAAATAATTAGCCATGTTGCGAGTGAATAGCCAGTGGCACCCCAGGGCACTCAAAACTCATACTTGCCAAGCGTAAAAAACCACAAAATTAAAGATTTTTTTAACTTTTTTTTAAACAAATACAATTGGAAACTTCTTTATATTTTTTTATAGAAATCTAGTCCATATTCGAAAATATACAATCGAACTCTAGTTTCGAATATTCATTTTCCATTTTTTGGAACAGTTTTAATAAAAATCAACTTTGAATTGCTGCCAATCAGAAACCAATTTGTGAAAAGGTTCCAAATTTTGGCATAAAATTGCTACAAGTATTCGAAATCATTTCTGGCAATCGTTTTAACCAGTTTCCCAAACAAAAAAGTGGGACGTTTGGCGGTGCCACAGAACTTCAGAAGACTTAATTTTCTTATTCGAATGTCTGGTTAGGTTTGTGGTCTAACTACAACACCAGGGTTGCGTTACTTGCAAATAATTTCTAACAGTTTTTATTCATAACTATTTGAATTTTTCCTAGGATTTCGGAGAACAATTATGTTCTAAATGAAATACTGTAAGCGTTCTTTATAGGCAACCTTTACATAAGCAACTTTCTTTTGCAGCAACCTCTGTATTAGCAGCTTTTTTGATTCCAAAATTTCTGTACAGGCAACCATTGTTTAGTTTTTATTGTGAATGTTCATTGTTCCGTAAAAATGGAAAGGAAAAGCAGTTTCACTTTCTTTAAAAACAAACCATGAAGGAAAGGGTCACCATTATGTCTTGTGCAAATGCAACAGGGACGCATAAGCTTAATTTCATGATGATTGGAAAATTAAAAAATCCTCGGCTCTTAAAAATATCAACTTAAAAGACGTAGCGTTATTGATAGTTGAAGCCTGGAATGAAGTCCCAAGATCCGTTGTCTTGAGTTCATTTAAACATCTCTTTTCATCGGTCGACGAAATAGAGTTTAACTGAGAACGAAATAAGGGAATGGGCGACTAGTAGCAACGAGAGAAGCGTACTTTTTAAAATAGAAGATAAAATTGCAAATGACGAAAGCATCGGGAACAACCAAGATTATATGGAAGAAGAGAGAAGAGTTAGCATTGATAACGTGATAGATTCATTCAACGTGGGCTGAGGAAAATAACCTAACAAGCAATGAGATATTCTTTTTGCGACGAATCAGAGAAAAATCAGTTCTTAAATGACTTATTTAATGTTAATTTTACTAATAAAACTGCCTCTTTATCTATGAAACGCCGAACAGATGTATCTTAAAATGTATGCTCCTTTTTTCTATATAATCAACTTTTTTTACATAAAATTCTTTTAAAAAAATTGGTTCAGACTAGTTGCTTATATAGAATGGCAATAATGCATAATGACATAACTCGGGCTCAATTTTTTATTGTGTCAAATTTTCACACCAATCGGATGACTGGTTAAAAAGATATGACGGAAAAACAATTCTACTTAAGTTTTAAAAAGGGCAAATAAGTAACGGTGTGTAAGTCCAAATAATAAACTGACAGCTTGATTCTTTCAAAAAAACCTATACACTTCAAACAAAACCGTTTCCGATCTGTAAAACATTTCAACTTTACCACCAATCACATTTTTGACAAACTCCTGAAAAATAAAAAAAAACGCACTTGTGCTGGTTTGCCTTATTGCCAGAAATATTATTGTTCATTTAAGTTACAGATGAAATATCACCCCCTACAAAGTACGAAAGGTTTGAAACCAACCGCAATAGATTTCTGTTTCACCTAAAAATTGAAATTCGGTTGGAATGTGGTTGGAAAAGGTTTCTGTGTCACCCCCGACAGTGTCGTACTTGAACATCCGTGATCCGTGCGTTTTTCGTGAGTGTGTTAAAATCAAACATCGTGAACATCACGAAATTTTTATACCCTTTACTCGTAGAGTAAAAAGCTTATACTAAAGTCGTGCAAATGTATGTAACAGGCAGAAGGAAACATCTCCGACTCCTTAAAGTATATATATTCTTGATCAGCATCAACAGCCGAGTCGATATAGCCATGTCCATCTGTCCGTCTGTCTGTATGAATACCTAGATCTCGGAGGCTAGAAGAGCTAGAGCCACCAAATTGTGTGTAGACTGCTATTGTCCCTACCCAGATCAAGCTTATTTCGAATTTTGGCCACGCCCCCTTCATATGTAAATGTAAAATGGCTTGACACAGCCCCGAAAGGGCTAAAGCCGAGCCTCTTTCTCCATCTCATGGTTTGTGCGCTTCTAATTTTCGGACAAGAGAAAGGGGCCTACAATTTAACGCCGAATCCGAACGGCAGTTTGAGAAGCTTTTAATGGCTAATTACTACAGAGCTGGCGCCAACAGCAGAGAGGGGTGACCGGGTGTAAAGTTTATTCAAAGAAAAAAGTTTTCATAAGATGTTGCGAGGCGAGATCGAACCCACGACCCCTTGCACAGCGGTCGCGTACACTAGCCGCTTAGCCACCCGGCCACTGAAGTTTCATAAATAATGTTCAAATGTTCTTATTAATGTTAATGTTCTGTTAACTTACATAAGGGAAGGCTATACAGCATTAATTTCCCTGAGTTGCGGGTGTATCGAAGTCGGGCAGGACCGACCTTAACTTACGCTCTCGCTTATGTAGTCACCTATAGTCTGTACGCAGATCAGGTTTATTTCAAATTTTGGCCAATTCCGCCCCCATTTTTTAAGCGGAGATATTTCAAAATTAAGTGATGTATTGGTTCCAAAGTCGTCCCTTTTTTTTTAATCATTAGATTTCAATTAAAATCAAAAAAGAAAGTCGGTCAAGCCCGACTATAATATACTCTGTACCTGTGAAGTGCTGCCCATCACCGTTGCGACCGGTCGTGCCCATAATAGTTTGTTTTCCTTATAACTCTACTATCGTTCATCCGATCTTTACCACTTCTTTGGCGGATCGAGAAATAAATACACCCTTAGCTTGTGTGCTCTTAGTTTAAGCTCAAGAGTGTGGGACCTTTAACCCAAACTTCACGTTTATGAAGCACTTACATGGTAACATCAATTTTGAGCCTTTTAATAATTTTCTTTTTAGGCCAAACTAAAATGCTCTTTGGTGTCACAGTGCAAGCTGTCAGTCAAATGATTTGTTGCCAATTGTGTATGCCAATCAAAATGACAAAGCAAACTGAAATCAAATCTATAAATTGCAATTTTCTTTTCTCTTGTTGCATTTAATGAAAATGCAAATTTTGTTATCGTTTGACAGCAAACAATTTAAATATTTAAGTCGAGGCGTGGCAGAGCCCAAAAATGGACAGATGACTTTTCAAGCAAGGGAATGGCAAAACGGAAAATGAAATAAAAATTACTTTCGTAGGTGAGCAATTAATTTAAAAGTGTCTGGCGAAAGAAAGTTGCAGCCATTAATTAGCTGTGTGTGTGTTTTTTTTTTTCTTCAATTTTTGGTATAAAAATACTTGTGCCGAGTTCGCTGCTCCGTGCGTGTGTTCACTTCATTTGGCACGTTTCGGGTCTAATCCTGAGTCTGAGAAGTTCGCATTCGTTAAGGCTGCAGACCAGGCAGGAGCAAAGCTCATTTCCGTTTTCTATTTAAACACTTGGGGGCTAAAATGTTTGCTTTACCATTGCCAAAGCACTGCAAAATCATCATAAAAGCCAAGAAATGAAAAAATAAATAGCCAGGGCCCCGTTGGTCTATGGTGGCGAATGCTTAGCAAGTGGATTTTTAAATTAGTTTGCCGACTCGTCGACTTGCCACTTTGCAGATAAAAGCCAAATCGAGTCAAGACGACAATGTCCGTTTCTCTTGGCAAATGGACTCCTATGCCATTCGCAGTGACATTTTTTGGTGCTTATTTAAATGAATTAGATGATTTTTCAAGTGCTAAGCTCGCCACGAGCTGTGAACTCATTTCCGCAGCTGCTTCAGCTCCTTTTGGTGGCCGCCTATCAATGGACTGTTAATTTGACGTATTTGATTTGGCTCCCGAGTGAGCATAAAAGAGCCAAGTCAAACAGCAGCCACACATCTCCATGTTGATGTTGTAATAAAAAGTGCCTGCTTGCTGTGCGTTAAATACATTGAGCAGACCTTGCCCAGTGTTTGTTCTTTCGCTCGAACTTCTTGAGCTCACACATCGGTTCATAAGCCGTAACAGTTCTGTTTGCCTTTGTCTTTCGCTGCGCTTCTTTCCAACTCTTTTTTTTTGTTTGCCTTGAATGTCGCTACATGAACCTCATGGCGCATACGACGCGTGTGCCAGCCGTGAGGTGACAGCTTTGCGTACACGTAAAAAAAAAAGAAAACAAAAAGGAAGAAGAAAGGGTTGTTTCTCGTTTTATTGGCATGTTATTGTTATTTAATGCCAAGTTGAATGCCAACACTTACACTCACACACAGCCAAGCACACTGACTCCAAGCTGGTTTATGCCCGCCCCATTAATATAACCCAACTGGTTTGGTTTGTTTCCATTTCTCCATACGCGTGTGTATGTGTAGACCACGTCTCACACACTTTCTGATCAAATTCTGCCCTCGTCTGGTGGGCCACCCAATTGCTACTGCTTTGTTTGTTTGTTGCACAGAACTATGTATGTTTACACTTTTTGCTGTTGGCACAAGAATCTCAGGTTTCGTTGGTTTATGCACGTAGGTTGTTCCCCTAGTTGTGTGCTATTGTTTCTTATTTTTTTTTTTTGCTGTGAGTGGACAGGGAAATAATTTGCATGCCAAAACAGAGTGTTGCACTTGGCCAGTTAGGTAAGAAAAAATCATAAAGCCACATGAATGGTATACGACCTTCTTAATGTTGTCAGCTTCTGTTCAAAGATTGAGTGCCTTTTCCTAAGAAAAATAAGTTTTCATTGCCGTCGATTCTTACTCTCAAGTTTAGGTGGTAGAATTTGTTTTATTATAACTCATACTTTGCGAAAAAATTGCAATACTTAAATTTCAATTGTTCATTTGAAACCCGTTTATCTCCCACATAACGCAATGCCAGCTCTAGAAAGAGTTCCAAAGAATCTCTAAAATTAGAACAATGTTTTTTCAAGATCTTAAATAATTTGCAGTTTTTACTGGTTCGAGGTCTTGTTATGGTATTGGCATAACTTTAAACAGAGGCACACACCACAACAAAGGAGGCTTCAGGTTGATCGGACGCGTTTCATGAGGGACCAAATCCTCACTCATCAGCGATCTTGAGCCTGAAATGTCTATCCAAAGAGCAGCCTCTCCATGCTAGCGACGACAAACCGTTTGGGAATTCCAAAGGCAGCGTGCGCGCAAGACACCGAAAAGACAGCCTAAGACAGCCATTCCTCTTTGTAAGTACTGCAAGTTAACAGTCATAAAAGTACTAAAACGCATGGCACCGCGTTGTTGTTCGAAACTTAATAAAAATAGTTTCACTTAAAACAACAAAAGCTCCTGTTTGTATATGCAAACGTTTTTGAACTTCTGCTTCAAACGTGGCGGCCGTTTGGCTGCTCACTAAGTACAAAGTCCAATGGAGGCCACACACTTACAAAGGGGAATGGCTGTCTTAGGCTGTCTTTTAGGTGTTTTGCGAGCAAGCTGCCTTTGGAATTCACAAACGGTTTGCCGTCGCTGGCATGGTGAGGCTGCTCTTTGGAAAGACATTTCAGGCTCAAGATCGCTGATGAGTAAGGATTTGGTCCCTCAAGAAACGCGTCCGACCAACATGAAGCCTCCTTTTTTGTGGTGTGTGCCTCTGTTTAAAGATATGCCAATAGCATAACAAGACCTCGAGCCAGTAAAAACTGCAAGTTAACAGTATAAAGGTCATTAAAACAGTCAAAAACGGGGGTGTCCTGGAAATCTCTGGAGATTTTGGCTTCGGTTGGTTTGCAAATCGCTAGAAAAATCCGTCGGTGTCCCAGAACTTGGAGAGATTTCGTTTTCTTCGAAAGTCTAGTTCGAAAGTCTAGTTCGAAAGTCGAGTTCGAAAGGTGTGTGTATAAGATTATGGTCCTACTTCAAAAACAGTGATATATTGCGTGGGTTCGTGAATTCGCTATTGGTTGGTTAATGTATTGGCGGGTTTGTGTATTGGCTGGTTTGCCAAATCTCCCAACAAAATACGAGAGGTTTGAAACCAACCGAAAGAGATTTCTAGGACACTGAGAATTGGTTTTGGGTTGAAATTTGGTTGGAAGAGATTTCTGGGACACCGCCGAAAATATCTTAAATAATAATATTTATCTTTTCACAAAATAAAGGGCCAAGCCGAGCTCCTCTTAATCTCTTTTGTGCTTATATTTTTTGCACGCGAAAGGGACCTACAGTTCAACACCGAATACGAACGGAAAAGTTACTTCACAGCTGGCGCCAATAGTTGATAAAGGTGTCCGGTCAGTCCAAAGGAAAAGAAAATTTAGATAATAATAAAAAAAAATATTAAAAAAAATGATTTCCCATTAAACTAGGATCGAAGTTGTCTGAAATTAACACCGATTAACTCTTGGAAAAGTAATTTACGTGCTTTAAGCAAATACAAAATATTTTTCGTTGAGGGCAAGCTGGGGAAGTTTAAAAAAGGATGTAAACCAGTGAATTAACCAAAGACTACGAAATCAAAGCAGTAGGTGAGACATCTATCATCATTCCATAACACAGAACAAGACTAAATCAAAACAGGAATGAAATCCTCAAATTGTGATATAAGGGAGGTCGAGCCACGCAGACAACACAATCTAAACATTCATTTCCATTAGTCCCGTGGTGCCACTTAACTTAGCTCAAATTTATTTTTTTGATTTAATTATTATCCATTTTATCGCTTAGACACAACCATACACAATCACACACACATATTGTACACATGTATGCGGCAGCGACTGCACTGTCCGTATTCTCTCGCTCTATAAGCCTTCGAAACTGTAACTCTCACCTAGTCTTTATCCTATAGCTATTCCTTTATCGCCCGTATTTGGGCCGCGGCAGCAGCTTCGACGTCTGCCATGCGCATTAGTCAGTCTTTAATTTGATCTTGAAGAACACAGTTGCTACTCAGAACTTGAAACGGACTCATGGTCCTATCTCACACGTATTGTTTAGTTGCTTTAGTTGCATAATTTTTTCCAAATAGAACTCGAAGCAAACGTATTGCTAATTCGAAGTAGCTGAACACACTCGGAAGTTCAGTTAACTAGCAGACTTTTTGTTTCCCATCTCCACACGCAATCACCCCTTTTCGTTATTTCGTTTCGCCGCGGACTCTCTCCCAAATCTCGCTTATTTCGGATTAAACTTCACACTAAAATTGATTGCAAACTTGTTCTTTTTATTGGACTACTCTTTGCAAAGTGAACTAACAAAAGGATTGTTAGTCAAACATAGTTACATATGTACAAAGTACAGTGTATATACATCCAAACACATTACTCCAAATTTCGTAGCCACTTTATTAGGAAATGTAATGAAATGTAAAATTGGCTTGACACAGTCCCGAAACGGCCAAAGCCGAGCGCCTCTCAATCTCTTGGCTTGTGTGCTTCTAATTTTCGTCGAATCCGAACTGCAGTTTGAGAACCTTTTGCATGGCTAATTACTACAAAGCTGGCGCCAACAACAGTGAGTATGTAAGTTTATTCAAAGAAATAACTTTTCATTAGATGTTCCGTGGCGGGATCGAACCCACGACCTCTTGCTTAGCGGTCGCGCACACTAGCCGCTGAGCCACCTGAAAAGCAGCAGTCAAAATAGTATGTCGTATAAGTTTCGTCAAACTGAGCAGTATCAATTAAACTAATTTTCAAGGCCACAAATGATCAAGTTTATTTTCAACTTTATTTTGCCTGAAGCGCAATGCCAGCCAATTAATGGATCCTTACACCAGGTTGAGCCTTTATTCTGCATTTGTTCGTTCCAGGTTGGAATTCGCTTCACTTATTTGGAACCCCTCTGGTGCAATTCATATAAAAAAGGTCGAAAGGGTACAGAAGAAATTCCTGAAATTTGCGCTTCTTCCGCTCAACTTTTCTGACTCTTTGCCGCCTTTTATTAGTAGGTGTGCCCTGTTGCATCTCTCAACCTCGGAGGATCGGAGAACCATTGCGTCCCTAATGTTCTTAAATGACCTTGTATTACACTGTATTGATTGTCCTTTCTTGTTAGGCAAGATAAGCTTTAATGTACCAAGTAGGAGTCTTAGATATTTTCAACCGTTTTCACACCAAATTTCCCGAACCAATTATTCCCTTAATGAACCTATTTGTAGGGTTCTTGAAAATTTTAATTCCTTATCCAAATCGATAGTAAAGAAACTGCTAGCTAAATTTTGTTTATTTTATAATTAAGGTTAATACTAGGGTAGCCAGTTAAGGACTCTGTCCATTTGGCGAAAAAAAAAAAAATAAAATTTTGGCCACCCCCGCACCGCATTTTCCCATCTTGTGGGTGAATTTTTTTACCGCTGCGAGCCCACACAACAAAAACAATAACATAATCTCTTCTGCTCTACAATGAGCGATTAGCACTTGGCAGTCACACCGTGGTCTTCGCCAACTGTAGTTACAGTTACTAAAGCGAATTTGTTGTTGCTGCTTTTGATTTTGCATTTGCCAAAAGTTTCAGTTTCATTCCGAATAGAACTACCGAAGCGCAAATCAGTCGCTTTTGACAAATATCATTTTTGATTTTGCTTCTACTGCAGTTTCTGACTTTTTCAATATCAACATCAATGAAAAGCAAAGTCAACAGCAACATTTCGCTTTCGACTTTTAAGAATTGCTGCCGCCTGCTGCTTCTGAATTTTTTAAAAGCAAAATCAAAATCAAAGGAGTGAAAAATATTATAAGTTTTTTAACACTGGTTCGCACAATTGCGGGAGTATACTACATCTCAGATATAAACAAAAAACGGGGAACTAGTTAGCACGAATGTCTTTACCTTGTGAAAGTCCAGAAAAGAAATACAAAATTTTCTGTACAAATGGTAGAAATTGATAATGAAAAATCGTTTTTTTCACCTTTTTTTTGTAGTCCAAGGTTAAAAATTTTTTTTTGGCTTTGATCGAGGTTCACACGATAGCGCCGTTAATTCTGCGTCGTTTGACGCTAATTTCATAAAAAAAAAAAAAAAAAAAATTTTCTAAACCAAAAGACCCCCTTAAAATGTGATTAATTGAAGTTGCAATGACAAAGACTTTTTAACGTTTTTAGTGTGTTTGGGGCGGCTGAGTTGATATGGAATATCCCATATACAGACGCAAAAAACATTTCGGAAGTATACTTTCGGCAAAAGTGTCATTAAAAGACAGGAGAGAAACAGAAACGAAAAAAGCGGTCTTTGCTCTGAGCGCAAGAGAATTGAGCAAAAACAGAACTGAAACTGTCTTTCGCTCCCTGTTTTCGCTGTGTCCGAAACCAAACTGTTTTTAAGGCAATTCATGGAAAAATGTCGTCTGTCAGAGGACGATGATCCACTCATTTACTGGAACGTATTAATTGTGATTTAATATATAAAGAAATTGGAATATTTTTGTTTATTAAGTATTCCAGCTGCATCCACAACGTCTGAAAGGACACTCAGTAAAGCCCTAATGCCGAAGATTTTGGAGCGTTTAATGTGCCTGAATAAAAGTTTGAAAAATTTTTATAAGACTTAATAATAATAAGAATTTTTTGATCTAGAGCCTAAGAAGGGTCATTGATGCTATAATTTGCTGGATATATTTCAATGGGCGTATTCAGCAGATAAATCCGATTACTGATTTATGATTACCGATTTTTCCTGCTGAATACAGTGATTGCCGATTGCTATAGATAAATTTGACTATCATGATTGCTGAGTTGGAATCATTCAAAAGGTATAATTGGTGAGACCATTAACCGATCGTACGGCCAACTGTTTACCCCATAACTGGAAATGAACTGACAAACTTACAGCGTTAAAAACCCTCAAAAATGTTACCTAACTTTATCATAGTTGTAATGTATATTTAAACTTATCAATCAGTGTTATTCAGCGGAGAATAATAAGCAATCGCAAATCGTAAATCAGTAATCGGAAATCGGATTTACCTGCTGAATGCGCCCAATAAAATATATTTTAATCTCAAGCATGAAAGTGCTTTGGGGAGGTACATTGTCAGACTTTTAAAATTTGAAAAACGTCGAGGTTGCATCAATGTCTTACTTCCGAAACATCGAAAACATCGATGTCGCAAGACATCGAACTATCTTCTACTTCCCCATCTTAAGTCTGAAGAATTGCACTCCAGTTTGGCACAGTACTTCAGATAAACAAGACTCAAACTAAACAAGGCTCAACTTTCAAGGCTATTTGAAGTGTTTCTAATCATATGTAGTATTGTGCCAAATCAAATTTTTATCTCCTCTGAGTACTGCACTTAAGTATTAAATTTTACGCTGCTCTACGTTCATGCAAATGGATAAGATTCATCGGTAGTCCTGAATCAGTACTGAAATCTCAGTCATTAAATTGCGGCATGAATTCAGCACTCAGTTTTGAGTGATAGAACTGAAGCAGCTTGTTCAGAACTTTGTTAAATATCATTTTATTTTTATTAATTGAATTTTCTCCACCCATATTTCCCTCTTTTCACAAACTGACCCTCACGGATTAAAGTTTGTTTGCTGTCCAAGTGCCAACACCTTTTCACTGTGTCAAGTTTCTTGTGGTTTTTCCTTTTGTTCAACCTGTGCAGAATTTATTGCTTTCATTTTGCTTTTCAACTGCTTCTGCTTGTGGTTGCCTTCTGTCTGGCAAACGTACCTTCCATTGTCACGACGCAGAACCCCATTTAGTTAATTAGGCTACTGGAAATATTTAAACGAAATCTGTAATAAAATGAACACGTGCTTTGAGTGACACAAAAAGTGCACGAAACACATGACGATTTTCTTTATGGAGCTTTGTAATTTGTATGCCTCTGTCGCCCCCCTCACCCCGAGCAGCTAATTACGTGGCAAACTTCTAAGATGCTGATATGGATTTGTAATTAGGCGAAGCTGTGGATTTACAGCCTGCTCCAAGGGCGATGACAAAATGCTCTGGCGCCCGATTCGAGCATTTGCATAGCTAAACGTTAAAAGTGCGTCTCGACTCACCTGCATAAATCATTGCGATCGAAATTGGCGAGATGGCGACCGCAACAGCCTGCAGCAAGCGGCGCCCAATCAATTGGAAAATCGGACAAGTTTTTTTTTTGTGACTGTTTTCGGTTAGTCTTGCAACCTGTTGTTGCCACTGGCTCTATCTGTGGGCAATTAATTTGTTGTCACGCCTTGCAAAATTGCACGCACTTTAGTCAACTTTTGTTGAACAGTTTTGTGGGTTTCCATTGGGTTCATAAAATTGATAGTTTGTTTGCGCTAGAATTTGATTGAAATATGTTTTATTTGTTGATTATAGAGCTGAGCGACAATTTGAGGCTGTCGATTTATGGGTAAACAATTAGTCGGTGTCATTGCATTTGCAATTGCATTGTTTTTTGTTGGCTGACATCATACTGAAATGAATAGACGGAATTTTATGCTTTGACAAGTAGATAATGAACAAAAAATGGCAAACAATAAAATCACATAAAGACATTCACACTCGTTTTCACACTCGCGAAATTGCAAAATTGAATGCACTCGCACGAAGAACGAAAAATGTTTAGTTTGAATTTCGGTGTAAAGCACGTAGCTGGATGGCGCCCGTTGTGTTTTAAATATCAGCTAACGGCCAACTTACGAAGCACACACACAGAGATACACAGAGATAGACGCAGTATCCTTGCTGCACTTTTGCTCAGCGCGAGGACTCGACAGCAACTAAAAGTGCAATAGAACTCTGTCTGCGATCAACATCAAACGACAATGCACGAGCAGCCCACTTCACTTCGGCTATCTCACTGTCACACGGTCCACACACACCCACACGCATTGTACCGTTATGCTTAACAGACGCCTTCGGCAAATTCGACCACGATTTGTGTTGTTCGTGCGCTTGCACAACCGCTGCGATAGAATTTTCAACACAAACTGTTTTGGCCACTTGGCTTGGCCGCTTCAAGCCAAACCGTTACGAAGTGGAAATGGTACAGCACAGTGGAACTGAAACAGAACACAACACATTTGGCAGAGCCATATCGCATGCGAGAAGCGTACGTTGGATTATGAGCTAGTGCGTTGTCCGACTAATTAGGCGGAGGTTCCAAATATTCCCTTTGATTCGGAAACACTTGACTTCAGTTCCTTGTTAACCTTTTGCCGCCAGACACAAAATAAAATGAAAGAAAAAGATGATGACCGGAATAGACGCATAATAAATTGGCCAAATCAAACAGGGACAAAAAATCTGTTTATTCATCCAGCAATGAGGCAAAAGGACAGCAGGACAGCCGGGCCAAGAAAGGACCCACACTTACTGGCAAAAAGTGCAAATTGAATACCAAATTGCGTTTGCCTCTTTCTTGCAATTTCACTTTATGACAAAGTTGCTTGCGTTCAATTTGGCAAATTTTGCTTGAGTCTCCTTTTTTTTCTTCTTTGTATTTGGTTTCTTCGGTTAAGCAGTTTTCCATTAGGTGGCAAGTGCTTTGATTACATTTGTTGCCTTTTTGAGTTTTGGCATTTGATTTGATTTCACATTTTTACATGGATACAACATCAGCTGATAATAGAGTTAAGTAAGTCAATTGTTGGAACTCTCACTTACAGATCCGCTACTTGAATATGCTCTCATTTTTACTATTATATGAAATACAGGGACTAAGCTCAATAGGATTATCGGTTATGGTTATAAAAATCAAGCTGATTTTAGTTATTTTTTATTATGAATATGGGTTTAACGACCTGTTTTGATTTTAGTCAAAGTGAATGTTAGCAGGCTCAAGGTCGAGGTTTGATTATAGTTCAATAATCAACCAGAAAATTCAACAGAGAATACATTTGAACATGAACAGTAGCTGCGGCTGTGTAGACGGCCGTTTTGGCTGCAGCCATGGCAAAGAATTCGTCAGTAAACTTTCAGTTGCTGTCACACCAACAAGCCATTTGCAAATCCTATTTATATTAGTAATAACTGGGGTGGCTCAGCGGCTAGAGTGCGCGACCGCTGTGCAAGAGGTCGTGGGTTCGATCCCGCCTCGGAACATCTAATGAAAAGTTTTTTTCTTTGAATAAAACTTTACACCCGGCCACACCTCTTTGCTGTTGGCGCCAACTTTTTAGTAATTAGCCATGAAAAGCTTCTCAAACTGCCGTTCGGATTCGGCGTTAAACTGTAGGTCCCTTTCTCTTGTGCTAAATTGGCCCTTTGGGGCTGTGTCATCTTGACAAGCTAATTTTACTTATTTATATTACCCAGTTGGCGAATAAATAGTTGAGAATTCCAAGTGCACAAATTTGCACGAACTTGCAACTAGCTTTTAAGCGAGAATTCCAAGTGCACAAATTGCACGAACTTTTAACTAGCTTTAAGCTCCGCTCTTTTTAAGGGTAAATGAAGGTATATGCATTGGCATTGAAGGTTGTTCAATGTATCTCTGTTGTTTATGGCCACTATTTTAATTACTGAGAAATTCGTCTCAGAGTGTAATTAAAGTGTGCCACGATTTTCTTGTGTGCATTTATTTAAAGGGCTATATGCTTCCCTTTTGTATAAATATCAATTATTGTTTGTTTAATAGGGAACCGTTAAGGTTTTATAACAAACATCACGGCGAGCCAATTCCGTTATTGTATCTGAATATGGGTTTAGCGACCTGTTTTGATTTAGTCAAAGTGAATGTTAGCAGGCGGCAACCGAAACGGCCGTCTACACAGCCACTGCTACTGTTCATGTTCATTCTCTGTTGAATTTTCTGAATGATTATTGAACTATAATCAAACCTCGAATTTTAACGTGCTGCTGGTCCTATTGTTAGCGCCTCGCGTGTGCCTCCATCCTCCTGGTCTAGTTGAAAGCCTGAAATTGTTGCTTTGGTTAGACTCAACCAAAACCATGGCTTTGCATTATGGTTCATTCTGATGACTGTATTTGCTCGTGATCTAGAGAATAGATTCACGCCCTTTAATTATGCTACCAGCCATTTTCCAAGCCCTTGGAAACGTGACCTGGTGGTGATGGTAACAAAAAAGGACAAGGACCCACATAATGTAGACTCTTATCGCCCTACTAGCCTCCTGCCCACCTTCTCTAAGATTTTTGAGCGATTTCTTCTAGCAAGGCTTTTGACTATTGACTCTTTTGGGTCTGCGTTTCCAGATCGGCAGATTGGATTTCGCAGCCATCACAGTGCAGTAGAACAGGTTCCCAGAGCAGTTATTCATATCCTCGATGCCTTTGAGAAAAAGAAATACTGTTCGGCAGTATTTTGAGATGTATGAGGGCTTACTGTATAAATCAGGGACCGTAATCATTATAAGTTATATTATACAAATCCCAAGTAATTGATTACACAAGGCAACACAATTCTACCACCCATTGCATACTTTGGGGCACCAGCAATAAAAAGGATATTTTCGGATTCTTACACAAGTGCTAAGAGAGGTATATCTCCATTGAAAAAATTCGCAGAATTGTTTGGTATAGTTCATTTTAAAGCTAAGGAGTGGTACTATCCGATGGTATCAAAGAGAGTCCAAACAATATGGACGTTGACGTACAATGCACAGTACGTTCAAGTGGCCCTTACGACACCAAGCCGAAGCCTGTTACGCGCAAACCCCAGGCAAAATAGCAGCCCACCTCCCGCCCAACCGACCGAGAGGCGCAGCCGCCAACGTGCGACACGAAAACCGGATCGAAAAGTACAAAATAATGTTAAGTACGGGACAAATGATTTAAAATAGAGGTTTTTAAAGCAGGAAGAGAAAGTTCCGAATAGATTAAGCGGTAGAGTTTGTTGTAATCAGCACAGAGGACACGAAACGGATCATGCAAGGCATAGTTAGTAGTACAATGTTTCAGAGATAAGGGGACAAAGTTACGGGACAGTCTACAAGGAACATTAAGATTGATTTGGCTAACCAACTCCGATGAGTCGATTTCGCCATTAATTAGTCTATGTATGAAGATTACACCAAGCATAACTCTACGGTTAAGTAAGGAAGGAAGATTAATTAAAAGTAGTCTACTAGAGTAAGCTGGTAAACGGACCTCAGGATTCCAGTTCAAGCCCCGAAGGGCAAACAATAAGAATTGCTTTTGCACTGATTCTATTCTATCTTGATGGGTCGAATATTGCGGAGACCACACACATGAACCATACTCAAGTGTAGGACGGACAAGCGAAGTGTAAAGAATCTTGGTAGTGTAGGGATCGTCAAATTCTTTCGACCACCGCTTAATAAACCCAAGAACACTTCTGGCCTTATTAACAGTAGCAGTTACATGAGAGTTAAATTTAAGTTGATGATCAAGAATAACCCCAAGATCATTTACTTCATTTAGGCGCTGCAATGCCACATTATCAAGCATGTAAGTGACTAATTGTGGTAAGCTTCTGTAAAATGTCATAACCTTACACTTCAAACTGTTAAGGTTTAGAAGATTATTTTGACACCAAGAGTGAAATGCATCCAAGTCTGCTTGCAAATTATAGCGGGAAACCAAATCATTATATGTTAAACAAATTTTCACATCATCGGCGTACATTAGAACCCGAGAGTGAGCCAAGACTGAAGGAAGATCATTGATAAAGATAGTAAAAAGCAATGGGCCCAAGTGACTTCCTTGGGGAACTCCAGAAGTAACCTGGATGCACCCGATTCCCCGATAAACGCTCTTAAAAAGGGTCAAAATAGGCACTTTTACCAACTTTAAGCTCAAATTACTAAAAATCTCGACGTGATGGACAATTTCTGAAAACGCAGTTTTGCTAAGCACACGAAAATCATACAGAATCACTACCAACCCTTCAATATACTGGAAAAATTTTGTCGAATTTTGTTGCCTTGTGTTATTGTTTGAGTAAAAAAAAAAAAAAACTCAAAACCTAATGATTATTTTTGATCAATATTTTTTTGATCAAAAATATTGCTTAAAGTCCAATTGAGACCATTTTAAATGGAGTTGCGGCAAAAATGACATGAATTCTAAGAAAGGGAACCAAAACGAACCCATCCTAATTTCGAGTTGAAAAAAATAGTCTTAAAGAACCGATATTGATTGGCAATGTGGAAGTAAGATGTGCCCATTGATCTGACACAGGCTTTTGATAGATGTTAATGAGATAAGACAAAACTACTTTGTTTAAATTTGCATATTTTCGCTTAGCTTTCCAGATATTCGTCCTTGTAAATCAAAAATTTCCGATAACATTTTTGGCAAGAAAAACTGATTTTCTGGCCGTCCAAATAGCTAAAACCGAGCAATTATTTATTACATTTTACAAAACCAAACCGTATTACGCTCAACGCAGTTGAGCTCTTAAATAGTACACTGCAGCTTGCCATCAAAGACGACTTTTACTGGAAAACCCAATAAGTCTGTTTTAGATGAACCCTTTACTTACCCACTGAATGCAGAGACATCTCGGAAGCATCCACATCTTTACAGAGCCTACCACCACAGAACCACTCATTTCAGAAAAGAAATGCATTACATTCTAATAGTACCAGTTCTTTTCTAAATGAGTTTTTCAATTCCATCGAGGTTGCGTCAGGTGAAGATGATGGAGATGATGACCATGTTGTAAAAATAAGAGCGGCTTGTCGAGAGATAGACAACTACAGCCCAAAGCTAGTTGATTCGAAAACGAATATAATGGAATATTGGGAGGATGCAAAGTTACCTGCCCATGCTTATACCAGCTGGTCAAAGTAGTACACTCTGTTCCCGCCACACAAGTGAGAGTCGAAAGATCGTTTTCTCCCCTAAAATCGGTGTTAAAGCCCAGTATAGAGACGCTGAGAATCGGTGTTAAAGCCCAGTATAGAGACGCTGAGAATTTTCTCTGAGCAAATCTTATTACATAACTCAGAGAATACGCTGCAGAAAATTCTCAGAGCGAGTACGAAGATGCCCGAAGTGTGTGACCGGGTGTGGCTCAGCGACTAGTGCGCGCGACCGCTGAGCAAGAGGTCGTGGGTAAAATCGATCTTAGGCCCTTTTTATAACCTGTTCCCATTAAAAATGGGAAAGGGGGGATCATTAAGTTGTTCAAAAATATAAAACAGGTAGAAGGAAGCATTCGCGACCCTATAAAATATATATATTCTTGATCAGCAACAACAACCGAGTCGATTAAGCCATGTCCGACTGTCCGTTCGTCCGTCCGTCTGTCCGTATGAACGCGTCGATCTCAGAGACCATACATTTTTGCATGTAGGTAGGTGTATACCAGATCCAAATCGAGTTTGTTTCCGATTTGGGAAATTCCTCCCCCACAATTCTTAAGTTAGACCCTCGAAACTTTATACATATCAAGCAAGGTCCAATATCTATTCTGAAAAGTACAAAAGGATCGGATAAAAAACACGAATCAATTTTGCTTGTAGGAGAGAGGATGGTCTTGCATTGTCAGTTACCGCATGCGCGCGAGCGTGTGTGTGTATGTGTGAGTGAGTGTGTATGTGTATAAAAACACAAGAAGTCACGGGAACAGGATATTTTGTAGTCTGGTTACAGCTCCCTTACTTGTTTTTAGCAGTTTTGTAAAAAAAACAGAAATAAAATTTTTTTTTTATTTTTGATTGAGGTTCAGACCGAAATGGTGACAATTCTGCGTCGATTTCACCTAGTTTCATCAAAATCGGTTCAGTGTAACAAGAGATATCAAGGCCGCCAGTTCAAAAAACGTGTTTTCGAGATAAATGATTTGGTCACCTTGATTCATTAAAAGAGCTATATCTTCTTAAGTATTTCGACTTTTCGAAAATCCTTTTAGGGCGATATTCTCAAATATCCAAGATATAAAAAAATGCAAAAACAAAAAAAAATCAAAAAAAAATTTTTGCCGATGAAGGTGCAGGAAATACATGGGGAAGACAATTGTGGACTAGGCCATTTTTTTGGGGAGGCACCACTTATAAAAAACTCCCTTCTGGGGCTAACGTAGAGTAGGCCTCATGGGGAAACCACGTCAAAAAAACACCGCCTTAAATTTTACTTCAATAGGTAACGTGGAAAGAGTTCAAAACAAATCCAATAGGTGTCAAGTTTTCCTCACTTTCGCACTGAAATTCAAGAAACTGTACTCCTCAAAGCTAATTAACACTAGGGCATAAGGGCTGCCTTTATCACTTGCCGTTGGATACCGGCAAAAAACGTTATTAGATACCGGCAAAAATCAGAAGCCTTCTGTTTACTTTTGACCTTGAAAACAAAATATAAAAGCAATTGCTCAAATATGGAAACTATATCAGAGACAGATATTCTTGTTAAGGAAATAGAGCCGACAGTATTGAACCCATTCCCAATGAATAACATTGGCAAAAGTATTAAGTTGGTGGCCAATAGCTTTGATACGTTAGCAAATAAGAACGAAGATCTGGCAGTGACATCATTTGAGCGTCCAAGTGACTTTTTATTTGAAAATATTTGTCATAAAAGAACATTTTTAATATATTTACTTGCAAAAACAAAGAGAATACGAAGAGCATATGTCATCCAGAATTTATTTGTATTATTATATATTATGTACCATTTTGAATACAAGTGTTCAAATCTATAGAATCGTCTAAATTTTGAAAGTCATTTGTCCTGAATTCCTATGAAAATTTTCAACAACATCGATGGTATAGGCGGTACAAAATTTGCTCATTTAAGGTGCAAGTATTCGAAATGGTAAAGGTAGAATCACCATCAATCCTTCTATATACTGGACCTTGTTTGCAGCTTAAGTAACTATGTGTATACCTAATATATACTTACATATATATTTCACAAGTTTTAATTGAACCGTTTCTACTGTAAGCTGAAAGTGATTTTGCAGTAATTAATGACTTGTCATCTGCTTAATAGTTTATGATCTACACACATAATTAAGTGGGCTTATGAATTTATTTGAAATTATATTTCGCAGTAAAACAGTCATTTAAAAGCTCTTAATTAAACAAAACTTAACAGTAATGGCAAAAAAGATTTTGTAATAAATGAAACTCGGTTGGTGGGACATGATTATGGAGTTCAAGTCACAACCTACTTATATCTTTTAAAGCTTTGCCTTGATGACAATGCAAATTTCTGTACACTTGAAGCTGCTGCCACTTCGTAACCTTTTGTGCTTCTGTTGGCTTCACTTTTGCAAGTCAAATGTAAATCGTGATAAATGAAGCGATTACGCCCTTATCCATCTCCAGGCCCATACCCAGGCAGAATTTTATTCGAGAATATTCCCAGCACGCGTTCATCTCTAATTAGGATAAACAGCTGTTGCCCCAAAATTAATTACACATCATGGCCACATGAACTTTTTTTTTTTAACTGGCTCCTCGGCTCATTCACCGCTGTCAATGCCAAACGGTTACACTCGCTAATCAGAATGCCCATCATTATAGAAATAATGCCTTCATTTTGGCTGCTTTTCACTGCATATCTTCAGGCTGTCAATCCCTAGCTGGTAATAAATCTCAGTTGTCACTTACCCAGAAAAAGATACTTTTGGCTACTTTTTCGCCTTAGGAGAACTGCAGCAAATTTTATGTAAAATTTGCATAGCGAGCCAAGAAAAATCCACTTGGATGGCTATGAAAACTGTTGGCAGTGTCGTTGAAAACGTTTCGGGTGGTTGGATTGGGGTGAAAAGAACTGTCAAGGTGTAAAAAGTGCAACTCTGCATATTTTATGGAGCTTTAAAGTAAGGAGGATGAAATTTTTGCTTTTGTGTTTAGAATGAAATACGAAGAGTCGCTGGTGTGGTTAAGTAGAATAGACATTTTATGAATGGACTCAGCTATCTCCCATTCATTGAAGTTGCGGCACGTTGCGCAGATCATTTAGAAAGCACTTTTGCATACATTTAGGCAAGCTCAGATTTAATTATAAAGTTTAAAATTTAAGTAACAGTGCTTCTTAGGGCCTGCTCTAGGTCAAAGCGGTTGTGGTGACTTGTACTCGATGTATTTATGCATAAACATAATTAAATATAATTAAGCCATATATATAAAGTCCCTAGTTTTCAATCTAAAATACAAGATACATATAAAAAGTACATGCTTGATTGAAAGCAGCCATGCCCAGCCGTATGCTCTTTGGGTGCGTTTTGTTTTTGTAATAGCACAGAAGATAGGAAATTAATGGTCTACATTAATGGCATACAAAGCGACACACATGCAAACGATTTCGTGTGGGTGCGTCGCGTAGAACAAAAACCGGGTTTTTTCCTCTTATTTGATTGACGTTTGCGCTTGCAAGCAAACTGACCAACAACGATGTATTGGTGCTTTTCTTTGTGAGTATTGGAGAGTGCTCTGCCGTATGCTACTTTTGGTCAATTCTGATTTAAAAGATTGTGTGCCTTAAGTACAGTCGGTCACACAGAAAATTTATACAGAAATGCTTGAGCCTGAGGTGAGCTGACCCAGCAATCCGTATTCGCTTCCGGCAATCATAGCAAAGCTAATTTCAGACACACTGGCAGGCAGCCAAATGTTTTATCACACTGAGGAGAATGTATGGTAGTATTTTTATTCGGAATAAGTATAATTCTGCCCATTCTTTTCCTATATAACTAGATCTAAGTGGAGATTCTACAAAATCATACAAAATGTTCGACAGCGTAAGCAGGGAGTGCATATGCCAGAGGTTGCGAAGGAGAGGGATACCTGAAAAACTGATTTGCCTCATCAGAGCGACATACGAAAGCGCCCAGTGTAGTGTGCTTAACGGTGAAATGCTATCGTAGCTTTTTTCAGTCCTCAGCGGCATTCGGCAGGGTTGTGCTCTGTCGCCCATTCTGTTTATACTGGTGTTCGCTACAATGCAACCTGCTGCCCACAACAGTGCCATTGGGTGGTCAATGACTACAAGAATGCGGCATCTGGACTATGCAGACGATATATGCCTCCAGTCAAATAGGCTGAGCGGCCTGGCTAATACACGAGCCCATCTTGACACCTTAGCCAAATCGTCAGGCCACAAAATCAACACGAAGAAGACAAAAGCGCTCAACATCAGTTCCGATCAATCCCAGACTCTGGTTTTGAACGAAAAGCCAATTGAGCAAGTTCAGCAATTCAGCTACCTGGGAAGCGTAGTCGCTGTTGATGGAGGGACGGAACTCGATGTGGAAGAGCGCCTTTAAAAGGCTAAAGGTGCCAATGGGGTGCTGTCACGCTAGTCCAAAATCAGTCTATTCAAGTCCAACGTAGTGCCAGTGCTCCTATATGGTTCTTCCACTTGGAAAATTAAAGCTTCCGTAGAGTCGAAACTCCAACCATTTGTAAACCGTTGCCTGCGACGCATCTACTGCAGATTCTGGCCTGACAGAATACGGAACTCCGCTGCTGGAGAATGTCAGAGAACGGCTTCGGGTGATTGCAAAACGTTCATAAATAATCAACACCCGAATCAAATTGTTCATATACACACATGCTCGCTGTTGTCTTAATCATACAAAGGCAATCGAACCTTGTTGGCGCTCAAAGTATGTTCAAGTTCGCTTTCAAACCAATCAATTCAGGTGTCTGTTCGTTCTGCCCAACAGCGATTGATTAGAACGAGAATTACCTCGTATGAGATTTTGACCTGCTGAACACCCTTCGCCAGATTCGGGGCCAGACTGAAACGATTACAACCCAGATTACTTTTTCATTAGCATGGCCGCTTTGTGGACTGTGTACTTTCGAAACCTCATTACCAGTAATCGAAAAAGCGGCCATAGCCGAAAGCTCCATTACAACTGCAAATACTTATCTAAGAATTGTAATCGACGGTGTGGATGGACCGGCCACTAAACGACACACAATTGTTAAATTGTATGAGCTGTTGTAATGCAGATGCTTTACGACACAATGTACTGTTGAGTAGTAGGTATATAGGTAGGTAATGCGTTTGATCTACAGCTCCTTAAGCAAACGTAAATGGTAGCTTATAGAGTTGTAATTAATGAACTAAAATATTACTTCTAATTTAACTTCATTTGAGGCTTAGAAGTTTATTGGATTTTTAGGAATACTTAAAATTAAATTAATTTTAGTTCCTGCTGCCAGATGTACGTCCGCACACGCCACTCGTCAAACATTAAGTGATTAAGAATATAAAGAATAGAAACTAATTCTGGCCAACAAACATATGTGTATGTCAGCTGCACACATGCGCTTTTATACTTGTGTGTGTGCAGCAGCAGGCAGCGCACGACACACGAAGCTTTGAAGTCATGGCAAACTTCATATGACAACTCTGTATACAAAGTATAACGAAAGTGTTCTATGCTTTTGAGCTTTTGTAATGCATGATTTGGAGTCGCCTCATTTGTCTGTGCGCCGCTGAGTAGTATTTTCGTGCTGCGTACCTGCTTCAATTTGGAATCCCACACAAATGGTAGAAAGAGAGTGAATTTGTTCTGGAGTTTTTAACTGCGCCAGGCGAGAGATGAGAACAGAAAAATATGCTTGTATTGGTGAGCAAGAAATCTGATTTACGTGCGAGTATATTCAATCAGCCGACACTCGCTCAATTGCACGTCGCTTTTGCTAGTGTGATGCTGAGTGCTTTGAATGGAGAGTTTTGTAGTAGGAATGAATGTTATTCAGGGTTCCCCAAGAAGAGAGGCTCTCTGTCTCTCTCTCTTACACTCACTGATGCATTAGTTCGGCAAGCATTCGGTGTGAATTTCCGAGTGTGTTCGGCCCCCCGAGTTATGGCTGGGGAACACTGATGTGAATAACACATAATGCAGCATCAGCTCTTAATCAACCGATTGAAGCGTTCGCTGGATTGACGCCAAATTAATTCAACGGCATGCTTTGTTATGTGATTAAATGTGAGTGTTCATTTTTGTGTATGATTATATGAAGAAAAATGTGATTTTTGCATTTTTCTGGAGAGTGTCGAAGCCATAATACGCAGGATGAAATGGAGCTGGATAGAAAATACATTGCGAAAAAGCGAGAACAGCATCGTAAGAAAGGCAATGGAATGGAACCCGTTGGACGGAGTCGGGTGGCACGTGGCTGACCCAAAGAAACTTGGAGGAGGACTGTCGGTATAGAGGCGCAGGGCTTCGGAAAAAGTTTGGGAGAACTGAAAGCAACCGCCAAAAACAGAGATCGCTGGGGTAGAGGAGTGGTTGATGCCCTATGTTTTACGAGAGATGGGAACTAGAAGAAGAGGAGACCTTTCCGTGACTGACGAATCATTAAAAATACCAAAGAAGGCCTAAAATAGAAAAATTCTAATCAACTGAAACTTAAAAGTTGAGCAGAAAAGTGGAAGAAAAATGGTTTAAATCATCTTCAATCAAACTGACCTACTATTGATGGTTTTTGCTACTGTTGGTTCTATGACAGAATGAATATTGTTCCATTTTAATTTTCGGCACTTCACTACTCTGTTTCATTGATTGATCAAAAGTGTCTGTATCAGGGTTTTGATAATCATTCTTGCAAGGTGCCCAAATATTGCGCTGATTAACGGCTACAGTAGGAAAAACACTGGATGAATTTAGATGAATTTGGTTACCATTTTCCGATGTACTTAGCGTATTTTTGAACGAACATCAGCTATTTAGTATTATTTTTTAATGTGTGTACAGAATATCTCTTGAGTTAACATAAGTGCCCATAAGAGTACACTTTCCGAATGTTAGGTGGGAAAAAATATACGGCCTTGTTCTCAATTCCACTTCCACTAATTTTGTTAAGTACTATGGGGACTCTGTAAAAATAATATGAAATTCCTCATTACACGTTGGACGTAAAAGGCATTCAAGGTAAAAATAATCGCCTATTTCAAGGACCTTGTAAAATCCAATTATTTCGAGAGTTTATAAAATTGAAAAACGTGGGACTAATTGCCATCATTTATTCAGAAAGTCATTGGTGAAAACCAACAGCTACGATTTTTCCAGGAATTTCCACTGAGTTGTCATGAGTTTTGCTGCCGTCATAAAGCAGGACTCTTTGCCTCGTTGAATTGGAATATTTAAATAGAAAAATCAAGTTGCTATTTTAAGCTCTGGTTCTCTTCGCATACATTTATATACTCGTACAGTTGTTGGTAATTTCATTCAATGATGTAACTTGCCGGAAATTTTGCTTTTGCATTTCTTTTTTATTCCCTTATGCTGACTCTGCCACTTCTGTCAGTCAAAGGCAAACACCTGTAATAAATATTCGTTTGTCGTCTTGCGTGTGCGCTTGGTTATCCTGGATTTTAGGCTGCTTGCCACAGATACGGATTCAAATACATTTTGTCTGCTTTTCCGTGTGAGCGAACATGACGACTAAACCCCCCAACAACAAGAACAAGGAAAAAAATGCCTAGTTGGCACAATTCCTATATTTTTTTTTATACCCTGTTCCCATTGAAAATGGGAAAAGGGGGATCATGAAGTTGTGCAAAAGTATGTAACAGGTAGAAGGAAGCATTTGCGACCCTATAAAGTATATATATTCTTGATCAGCATCAACAGCCGAGTCGATTTAGCCCTGTCCGTCTGTCCGTCCGTCTGTCCGTCTGTACACGCGTTCGTGTTTCTCAGAGACTATAAGAGCTTGACCCACAAATTTTTGCATGTAAATAGGTGTATACCCGATTCAAAACGAGTTTGTTTCAGATTTGGAAAACTCCTCCCCCTCCCCCCTTTAAGCGCAAAAAACTGTCAGAGCCACAATTTTTAAGATAGACCTTCCAAACTTTACATATATCAAGTAAGGCCCAATATCTATCTATTCTGAAAAGATCAATAAGATCGGACAATAAACACCGAAGTTATATACGAATCAATTTTGCTTGTGGGAAAGAGGGGGGTCTTGCATTGTCAGTTATCGCGCGCGGCCGCATGCCATGCGTTTGTGTGTATGTTGGAGTGTGTGTATATGTGTATGTTAAGGAAAACACACGAAATCAAGGGAACAGGGTATTTTGTAGTCGGGGCACTCGACTGCAGCTCCCTTACTTGTTTTTGTTTTTATTTTCGTGTGTCCTAACTCAATTTTCAAGAAAAACACTCTTCATTCGGTTGCCAACAGCCTGAAAGAAGTGCATACCGGAGTGGATGGTCGACGAGTTCAGTGGCCACTTTTGCGCTGTGCAATTCACTCAACCATTTATGGCCGCACATGTTGCCTTTTAGCACGCAGCTATAAATTCACAGTCGGCACACGTTTGCTCTGCCAGTGTGTATCCCACCTGCCGTTGTTGCACTTGTTTCTTAATTTAGCGCAAGTCAGGTTTAAAAGCTGGTCCCGCTTTCGCATCCTTCCTGAAGCTGCGACTGGGGATGGATGCAAGTGTTACATTTTCGCACCCAGCTGAGCACTCAGTGTGTGTAATTAATTGTGCAAATTGCTGTTTATGCTCTGGAGAAGGATGTGTCGAAATCAAAGAGTTGCAATCTCGGTAGTCTCGTGTTCCGAGTCATAAATCAATTTTAATGCCCGAAGGCTTGTCCAAGCTGCTGCTCATAGAAAATTCTAATGGCAAACACGAGCATGTTCTTTTACACACACACACACGTGTGAGAAGAAAAGCTGCGGCAATGGTTTAATTAAATTATAATTACCAGCGCCCTATTAGCACAATTACTGTCAGGCAGCAACCACAGCCAGGAGCAGGGACAAAGGCAGGACGCGTGCTTATGTACACACACGACACGTTCGCTTGTCTGGTATGTTTATGAAGCTCAAGTTCGACTTTAAATGACTTCGTCTTGAATTTCACTCATTTGTCTTGCTTCTGCGTAAGAACATTAGGCCGGACCTCAAAAGTGCAAAACAAAAAAGTGGGTAACAGGCCTCCAAAAGCTTTTTATTAATTTATGAATTTTAAAAACACATAAAAATTTTTTAGCACTTTTCAATCACCTCATTGTTTTCAATACTAGTTAGAGCGTCCAAATCTAACGCAACTATAATTATTTTTTCATTATGGTTTCAGTTTAAACAAGTAATTAAATTGATAAATTTTACATCAGCTACATTTAAAACATTAGGCAAATAAAAGTAAATATAGAACAGCTAATATGGATTTGGACTCAAAGCTTATGTAAAAGCAGTGCTCTAAGATATTTGTACTAATTTACTGCCAAATTTGTATACCCTTGCAGATGGTATTATTAAGTTGACCGGATGTCCCTCTGCAAGGGTATACAAATCAACTGGCACAACCAATGACGGGAATGAAAGGTTCATATATTAAAATATTATTGATTTATGAATAAAAAGTTTTTGAAACTCTGTTCAAAAAGTACAGGTTGAAATGCTATTACTTTCAAATTGTTTATTTTTCAAACATATTTGTTGCAGAAGGGCCCTTTGCATCAACTAGGCATTCAGTGATTGACCGTCCACCAGGGAATAAAATTAGGCCATCTGATTTAGGATATACCAAATTGCCGGCCAATCGGCCTAAGCAAGGTCTTAAAAGGGAATAATTTTTGAAATGCAAAGTCGGACTGTTATGATCAAATGCCTGTAACTTCGCCATTTTAATGGAGATTTTAAAGAACGAAAGCTTGCTTGCCGCCTTAATTTAGGTATATTTTTGATCATTAGACATTTAGGTAAAATTATATTTTTAGTAGGCCCTACACAATTTCTGATAGCAAACAAATTTGTTTCATAAACTGAAGATTGTTTTATTAACTTATTTATTTTGTCAAAGTGAATGTTAGCAGGATCAAGGTAGAGGTTTGATTATATTTTAAGTTAAGTTTGTGCAAAAGTGTGTTTATCTAATGTCGGCCAGAAAATTCAACCCACCTAAACAGCTGATCAAGACGAACGAACGACGAGGTGGCAAGCCTGCCACACAAGACAACGAGATCAGTTTAGACCATCGATGTCCAAAATTTGAAAAGGCAGCCACGCGTGGTTGGCAAGCCAAATTCTGCCGGCGTCGCAGTAAAACATATATAGAGAGAGAGAATATGTGTCTTCTATAAACGCTTTCATTGTGTGAGTTTGGACACCACTGGTTTAGACGTTGCTGGTAAAGACGAAAGACGTGCAGAGAAAAGACGCTCTCAGCAAAAACGACGAAACGACGCAACAACGTGAAACTCAGATTACATTTATGCTTGTAATAATTTAACTATTTATAAACATTTATCTTAACTATAAACACTCAGGGGCTGTTGTCTTTTGATTGGAATTACAATTAAAACCCCAGTCCCACATATATATTCTTGATCAGCATCAACAGCCGAGTCGATCTAGCCATATCCGTCTGTCCGTCCGTCTGTCTGTCTGTCCGTCTGTCCGTATTAACAACGAGATCTCGGAGATAGGGGTTTAACATGTATGAGACATATGGTTCTTTTACTTACAGGCAGATCAAGTCTATTTTCAATCTTTACACCGCCCCTCCTGCCCCCAATATCGAAAAAGGTACAGAGTATATTATAGTCGGGCTTGACTGACTTTGTGGCTTGCTTATCGCGGGGGCGTGGCAAAATTTTGGAATAAACTTGATCTGCATACAGACAATGGGAGTCTACGTACAAAAGTTGTTAGCTCTAGCTTTTCTAGTCTCTGAGATCTAGGTGTTCATATCTGCTGAATTAAGGCGGCCAAAAAGTCCACAACACCACTAAGCCCACCCCTCTCCATTTGTTGTAAGTAAAATTAGCTTGTCAAGATGACACAGCCCCAAAGAGCCAAAGCCGAGCCTCTCGCAATCTCTTGGCTTGTGCGCTTCTAATTTGAGAAGCATTTCTCATGACTAATTACTGCAATGCTGGCGCCAACAGCAAAGAGGTGTGGCCGGGTGTAAAGTTTTATTCAAAGAAAAAAAACTTTTCATTAGATGTTCCGAGACGGTATCGAACCCACAACCTCTTGCACAGCGGTCCCATTGGTGAAAAAAAATTGTATTTAGTTTTTACTACCCTGCGGGAATCGAACTCGGCCTGAAAGACTCACTCATGACCGCCGCCAGCAACTGCCCACACTCGGATGCAGCAGCGTCAAATCATATATAAATGCGGGCGGCTCGTCGGATCAATATAATATGGTACTAAAATTTAGTCAGCTGGGTTGTTCTTTTGGGTACTTACTGCAGTACTTACTAGTAAAGGGAAAAGGTAGGATGCCATAGTAGTGTTATATAATAGTGTTCGTCTGTACAGGGCAGCTAGTACTTAAGTTACGAGTGTGAAAATCAAAGATTAACTTTGAAAAACTAACAACGTGTGTTTGATTTCAAAGGATATTAAAGAGGTTAAAGTAATAGTTTAATTATAAAACGTCAGAATTCAAAATAACGATCTAATAACAAAGATGTAAGTAAAGCGAACCAAAGGCCAAATTATTGAAGGGGGATACAGTTCCGCGCAGTTTGGAAGCCTGGTAACTAACAAGCGGGCAACAGGGGGTGCCGTGTAAGTTTATTCAAAGAAAAACTTTAGTTCCGGGATCAACCCACGACTTTGCCCAGCGGTCGCGCACTATAGCCGCTGAGCCACCCGGCCACATAACTAATAGAGATTAAACACAGATTTAATTCAGATTGAGTCTCCATACCCGTTACTCGTAGAGTAAAGAGGGAATATATATTCTTGATCAGCATCAACAGCCTAGTCGATATACTATAGACTTGTCCGTCAGTCTGTATGAACACCTAGATCTCGGAGACTAGAAGAGCTACAGCCACCAAATTTTGTATGTAGACTCCTATTGTCCCTACGCAGATCAAGTTTATTTCAAATTTTGGCCACGCCCCCTCCCGCCCCAACAATAAAAAATGTTGAATAACTCCAACAATTTTAAAGATATCAAGCTCATATTTTGCAGCGTAGTGTATGGGCCCAATATCTACAATCTCTGGAAGTCATAAAGATCGGATAATAAATGACAGAGTTATAAAGGTTATAAAAAACGTTGCATACTTTTTGGCGATACTTGCACTTTTTGCTCACATAATGTTGAAATGGTCACATTAATGTTAATGCTCTGTTAATTAACATAGGGTAAGGCTATTAAACACTATTAAACACTAACCGACTTTAACTTACGCTCTCGTTTTTGGTTAAGCGCGTGTCTGTCTGTCAGTGATGTAACAAGCGGTAAGGTGGGTTATATATCGAGTATCGATCAGTGTTAGTGATGTGTGGACTATTGTGACTATTGATTCTAAATTCAACTGTTTTCAAGCTTTTCTGGTATTCTCGTTGCTTAAAGTTTAAGCACTTCGTGTGCAAGTCATCATCTTTCGGATTTTCAAGGGCTTTACATATTTTATTGCATCCACAATTCATGTTTCACTTCATCAATTGATTTGCAAACAAATGTGCAGTTGTACAGGCAAACAAATTTGATTTATTGAACTCTTATCAATGATTTTTCAAATGCAATCCAAATTTGCAACTTCAGTTCAATAATAAATTGTATCAAGTGAACTTCCTGTCCAAGAAAGGAATATCCCTTAGTCAGTAACTGCAACGTAAACTTGATTTCTTTTTGCCATATTGCGCATACGCTATGAGCGTATTTAAATTGCATGCATAAATCTTTAGAATCGAGCATATTGCCAGAGGCATATCAATGATTACAACACTAAACTATACAGCCACACCAACCACCCACTGTAAGAACAGGTAGAATCATTTACTTAGAACACACACACACACACAGAGTCACACTCAGTTTACAGTATATGAGAATGAACATCATCCGCATCATCATCAACGCGGGGGCTTTCGATTCCAGCAGCAGCTGGAGTAACAGCAACCCCATCAAGAGTTGGGTAAGAAAAATGAAGCCAATATAAAACAAGTACGCAAGCAAGCTTTAACAGTAGACTATTTAATACCCAGCCTTTGATAATCAGGAAGCGGGTTTAATTATTAAAGGTGTTTTTCCATGTTTTTATTTGCATTCCTTTCCAACACGCACGTGTCAGCTTAACGTGGCTTAAACTTAAGTCGAACATACCCCAAACTTACCACTTGAATGTCAAACAGCACGTTGAGTGCATTTGGCGAACATTTCATAAAAGCACTCACCCTTCAAGCACAAAACGAACTGGCATGCAGGCCAGCTGCTTGACTGGTCCTTGTCCAGGACCCGTAACCATCAACATCAGGCTCCAGGATCATCATCATCATCATTTCAATCCACAGCCCCTTCAAGGAACGCTGCATAGTTTGTGTTTATGCAAGAAATTGTTGCAGGCAAAGTTGGGCAAGCAACAAATGGATGCCTTCGGTGCTTGCCAATTCATCTTGCCTAAGTGGCGACTTGCTGTTGTTCAACCCCAGGCATTTAAGCTCTCATCGAGGTAATAAATGAAATCTATTTTAACAGATTTATGCTTGTGACGTTAACAGGAATGAAATGTCAAATATTCTGGGCTCTGGCTAATTTGTGCTGCGTAATTTCGTGGAAACAGATTTCCACTTACACAGCCACTCACCCACTCGCACACACGCACAGAATTTCGCTCATAATTTGCAGCTGTGGGGCTTAACAATGGCCCATTAAGTGGCGTTGTCATTGTCAGTGACGGCGGCCACAGCTTCTGACCTGTCACCACCAAATGAAGCCACGAACCCGCACACCTGTTAGCGATTTTTCAACTGCCTCTGGAAATAAAATCGAATTTAATATCTTTAAAACAATCGCATGCCATTTTGGCACAAATTTATTGTATTTTCCATTTGCTTAACTCGCCGTAACCAGGACACCTGTTGCGGCTGTTTCCGTTTTGTCGCTGGTCCCTTTTGGTTAATCAAACCAAGCGACAAACACAATTCATTAAAACGCACAAAAGGACCAAGGACAGAGGGCATATGCCACCTTCCGTTTGCCCCTACTGACGGAAGGATGAAATTAATCCGGTTAAGTAAAAATTGCAAAAGTCATTCCAAGTGTAATCAACAATGTGGACTTGGCATAGTTTCTCTATTCCCATTTGCTGTCACTCACAGGTGTTTCCGGATGCTTCGTGACTCATTCAAAACTTGGCAAAACAAATTAGAAAATTTTACTCAAACATATTGTATGAATAATTGCCCCCAAGCAGCAGGAAAATTAAAAGTCTTGACAACAAATATGAAAAGTCATTTGAATTCAACACTTTCTGCAAAGTCTTCTTCTCCTGTGTCTGTGTGTAAAGCCATGACCAACCGGCACGAACACTTAACGCAAACTAACAAGCCAACTTGACTGTCAGGGGGAAAAGTCAAGGCTCCTGAAATTCTTTAGCTTATCAACGAGACGCCGGAAGCTGTGAAAACATTCATACACATTTACATGCCTCGGCTAGCATTGTTGTTGTTTTTGTTGTTGTTGTTCTTGTGTGTGTGTGTCAGGTCTCATCAAATTACATATTCAGTAGTACAAAGGAAAAATACCAGACAGCATTTTTGCAAATGGTAAATGTCAAAATTTGTCAATCACCGAAATTCTTTTCGAGCTGTAATTTACTTAGCCGTAGTCGGAGCAAAAGTTGTTCCACTTTCCATTACGAAAAATATTCATTTAAAATCGCAATTAAAATGTTAATGAAATTGGCAACAGTTTCCCGGCCCGTCTTATGGCTGGCAAACCAATGTTTTCAGTTCAGGGCGAAAAAATCGATCATAATTCGATTAACGCCTTACCAAAAGCTGGCGCAGAAAGTTGGCCCTTTTGCTTACCTTCGAGGAGCAAGGGAGTGTACATCTTGACACTTGATGTTGGGGATATGCCCAGCCAAAGTTGTCTATTTCAAATTGAAATTCCAAAAGTTCACTTGAAACGAGAGGAAAGCAAAAAATATTTGTAGGCACTTGAAAAGGGGTGGGGTGGGACTAGCAAAAGTTCGATTAGTTGATTGAAAATTAATTCGGTCTTGATTAAAGATCAACTTTTTCAGAGTCTGTCAAAACAAGTTCAGATTCTAAATTCTAGTGCGTGTAAAATTGATCTTGAATTGAGAAACCAATGACTGGAAATTCGTTGAAACTGAAAGAGAAAACTTGTTTGCTTTAAAATAAGCCGTAGTTGTTCTCAATTTTCTCCCGCCCTCGTTTAAGTATCGGAATAGTTGAATTGAGACATTTTTGCCAGGTTCAATAATGAAAGTTTTTTAAATGCCGAAGCAAACACTTATGTAAGCAGTGTCAACACCCAAAAAAAATATGGCAACCGCGAGCATAAGGAGCAAAAACCAAAAACAAATCTTATACCTAACAACTATATATGTCTTATTCTCTCCTTGATTCTCGAACTCGAAACAAAATGGTTATGGTATTGCCTAAAAAAACAAAAATCGTTCCTCAAGTTGTTTTTGCTTGAAATATATTTGGTGTATGTGTTTGGTTTACGCGGTAAGGGCACCCTGTATTAGGGTCATTTGCCTAAACAAGCAAATTTTTGACCTAGAATTAAGGGCACCCATTAATGGCACGTGACACCCTCCTCCATTTTACTAAGTTGTGATTGATTTTAAAATAGACTCAGAGTATCGACAAGCATGAAATCTGCTTTAATTTAGATTTTTTTTTCTTCTTGATTTTTAAAGACGAAATCTGCTCGAATACGAGAAGACAAACGTTCTAGACTTCGAGCTAGAGGGCGAGGGATGTGCGGGGAGGTTCAAGCGGAGAGCGCTAGCAAAAATGAGAACGATTCTCGCTCTCATCCTTGGCTGCAGCTTCGATATTGCCAGCCAGCAGTTGAATTTGAAGAGTGGAGGAGTGAAGAGGAGACGTGCGAAAAAATAAGAATTTGTAAAGTGAAATAAAGGACGAACAAGAAAATTTTGAGAGTCTTCTGAAAGCATTTAAGCTTGAAGAAATGCTAAGTTATTTAAGTGATGAGTGAGAGAATTGAAATCTACAAACATACACAATTGCAAAGAGACGAAGCGGAAACTTTTTCGATAATTGTCGCTATTATTGTAAGTATGTATTAGTGTTAGTGTTTGGAGAGCAAGTAGAGTTTTCATGCTTGCAACTAAGAAAAACTACTAAGAAGATTTATTCTTGATATGAAGCCGACTTAATTTAAAACCAAGAATTTTCGTCTTGAAAATCCACGCTTGATTTCAGTATTTTCTGCTTGGATCTAAGCATATTCTGTCTTACCGTTCTTTTCACATAAAAACAGTTTGATATCAAGCACGATCGACTTGTTTTTTTACAATTTTGTATTTTACTTACCTTACTGGGACTTAAATTCAGGATCTCAAAGATTGCACTCACTAACGCCGACATCTCAGCCGACTCCACCACAACGCATCTGCCCAAAGCAGCAATAAATTCAATCTATAAATTGTTGCTCAAACTCCTTGGCATTTAGGCACGAACTGAGATAGAAGGCCTGTAGCCCAGTGGTGGACTCTTATTGCTCTATAAAGTTGAGGTCGTGGATGATGTCGTGTATTTAAGTCCCAGCAGAAGAATCGGTTTTTTAATGTTTTTATTTCTATCAAAGGGTATATTAAAATTGTCGACATGTTTGTAAGGAATCTAAGAAAGCATTACCGACCACATAAAGTATATATATTCTTGATTAGCCTTGATTTAGTCCTGTCCGTCCGTCCGTCTGTTTTTATGCTATCTTCTCCGTCAGTGTAAAAGCTATCTTCTCGAATTTTTCCACAGTCTTAAAATACAAATACGTTTTACATTTGTCAGAACCGACCGGATCGGACGACTATAGCATTTAGCCGCCATAAGAACGATTGGTCAAAAAACTAGTTTTGTGTAAAAAACTTTTTTGAATGCAAAAGGCATCAGACTTCGTATTTGTAAGATTTCTTTACTTGCTCTTTGCTGCTGCCGCTGCTGGGAAGACTATATAGTACATCTGCTATAGAAAAGTTAGGTTCAAGAGTGTTTCCAGCGTCACTAAGGACCGATTTATCATCATCAAGATACCTTCTATTTATTTATTTCGCCGATTTAACTTAACTGGCTACTACAATAAAACGTAAAAACTAACAATAACAATTTTAACTACTATTAAAAGTCCATAAGTGTTTTCTTTTTTAATGGCTTGACAAAGCCCTAAAGGGCCAAAGCCGGGCTCCTCTCAATTTCTTGGCTTTTGGGCTTTTAAAGGACCCACAGTTTAACGCCTAATCCGAACGGCAGTTTAAGAAGCTTTTTCATGGCTAATTACTTCAAAAGCTGGCGCCAACAGGTGACAGGGTGTGTAAGTTTAAAAAAAAAAAAAAAATAGGGGAAAGTTAACTTCGGCTCGGCCGAAGTTTTGTATACCCTTAGTACACTACGAAATTTGGAGGCGATCCCAATCAAAACAAAAAAGTTGTTCTCACTAGAACTTTTTTTTCGATCGATCATTCGTACTGCAGCTATATGCTATAGTCATCCGATTTTGACAAAACTTTGTAGAATTGTTTCAAATCACACCAAATACTTACATATATGAAAATGTATTTACTTCTGTCTTGCTAGCGCGACTTACGAGTTGGGTCAAATCGCATGAAATATTGGAAGAATACCAATCAGGATTCAGGGAAGGTTACTCGACTGTGGATAGCATTTTCGCATTGACAACAATAGCAAAGCACTATCTGGAGCAAAAAAAGAAGATTTATGTATTCTTTGTCGACTTCAAAGCCGCATTCGATACGGTAGACAGGCGTAGTCTTATCTTGAAATTAAGCAACCTTGGAGTATCAACAAAGATAACTGAGGTGATACAAAGCCTTTATAGCCTTAACAAAACTGCTGCAAGGAGTTGTCCGAATGGTTTGACACGCATTTAGGAGTTAAACAGGGCTGCCTGCTTAGTCCATTACTATTTGCACTATATGTGGACGATATTGATACGAACCTGCCTGGAGGTGTAGAACTGGGAGCACGGCGTATCAGGTTACTGATGTATGCGGACGATATGGTGCTGTTGGCTGATAGTCCCATTAGCATGCAACAAATGATTGACGCCCTTTGTATATAGTGTCAAAGATGGAGCTTGAAGATTAACATTGAGAAGTCGAAAACGATGGTGATAAGAAACAGCAGAGGCCGCAGAGCAAGATTAGATGCGTATATATTAAACGGAGCCAAACTAGACAGTAAGCGAGTACCAATACTTGGGCATGTTACTAACTACTAACCAAAGTCGCAATAAATAGTACCTGGAAAAATCTGCTTGGGAAGAGGACCGTCAATAACAGTACAAAATACCAATTGTTTCTCGCTACAGCCAGGGCTATCATGTGCTATGCGGCACTGGTCTTGGGTTTTAGTCGGTACAAGGAAGTTGAACGAATCCAACGCTTTTTTATCAAGAAAGTTTTCTACTTACCAATGAATGTACCAAACTTTGCCATACATACTGAAACGGGACTTGCAACCCTATTTCAATATACACTTCTACTGCATTTCAATAATGTCAATAAAACCATGAGGATGGAACCGTCGAGATTACCAAGAATCATTGTTGAGCACTTCTTGGAGAGCAAATTGCAATTCTTCCAAAAATGGGAAAATTTGGCGGGAGAATATAATACAAGCATGTTTGCAAATGATAGCAGTTCCTGGTAGGTATGGCAGTTAAATTTATTACGGAAACTAGACAGTTGTGAGAGAAGCCAATTCGAGCGCGAAGCGCGTCAAAGTGAAACGAATGACACCTATAAAATTATTTCAACGACGAGTTCGAACCATTCGCCATATCGCTCATATTTCGAGCAAGAACAGAATCGACCTGGCTCAACTATATTCCACACGTCACGACAGAAAGGTGCTGCACCCTTTGCAATTCTAGGGAACGAGAAGATATAGCCCATTTTGTTGCACTACACTTTGGACCCAAAAATTGCACGAATTATTAAATGGTCAGAATTGGCATACACAGAGAAAACGTTAAAAAGTCGTCACCAAATGGTCATGATTTTGGTCTGTTTTTTCCGTTCATAAAAAATTAACGGTGGTCACGAAAGTAAAAAACACGTCCATGAAAAAAGTAAATATTTTAAAATTTTAATGATACAGATTTTAATTGGCGTCAAAGCAAAGAAACTCGCTAAAGGAGAAAAAGAAGGGCTAAAAAATTAAAGCATTCTATTTCAATGTTTTTGACGAAAAAAATCGGGTTTTGGGACTAAAGTGCATTGAAAAAAATATTGAAAAATATAGACAAATAAAATATAAAAAAAAAACAAGAAAAAAAATTTTAATTTAATGCCTTGAATGGGATTCGAACCCATGACCTCGCCGTTGCAAGGCAAATGTTTTTCCATTCGGCCACCCGGTCGTGTTGATTTCATTGTTCACCGTCATTTCGACTCGATTGCATCGGTGAGCGTTAAGATGTCCGTCATTCGTGTAGAGTGCCGAGGTCCTGAGTTCGAATCCCAGACAAGGTAAGTAAAAAAAATAGGGGAAAGTTAACTTCGGCTCGGCCGAAGTTTTGTATTCCCTTGCAGCTTCCATTGAAAACACAAAAGTTTTTCTAACTAAGACTACTTTTTGGAACTCTCTTTTCTATGGGATCTATACTATATAGATTTCTGATTTCGACCAAACTTGGTAAAATCATGGAAAAGCATAATACACTGTTAATTACGAAATTTGGAGGCGATCCCATTTAAAACAAAAAAGTTTTTCTCACTCGAACTTCTTTTTCGACTGATCATTCATACTGTAGCTATATGGTATAGTCATCCGATTTTGATAAAACTTTTTAGAAATGTGTTAAAGTACAAAAAAAAAGAATATGCCAATAAAAAGCACGTTTTCATTAAAAACAAAAAAGTTTTCCTCGCTCGAACTAATTTTTCGACCGATCGTTCCTATCGGAGCTATATGCTATAGTCATCCGATTTCGACCAAACTTTGTAGAATTGTGTAAAAATATATAAAAAAGGTGTATGCCAATGATAAGGACGTTTTCTTTAAAAACAAAAAAGTTTTTCTCACTAGAACTAGTTTTTCGACCGATCGTTCCTTTGGCAGCTATATGCTGTAGTCATCCAAACCTGCCGGTTCCGACAAATGGGCAGCGTATTTGTACCAAAAGACTTCGTGCAAAGTTTGGTGAGGATAGCTTTATACTGAGGGAGGAGATAGCATAGAAACAGACAGACGGACAGACGGACGGACGGACAGACGGACAAGGCTAAATGCTGATCAAGAATATATATACTTTATGTGGTCGGAGATGCTTCCTTCTATGCGTTACAAACATCCGCACAATTTTATAATACCCTCCGCAAGTTAGCTTTCACACTGACGGAGAAGATAGCATAGAAACAGAAGGACAGACGGACGGACAGGGCCAAATCAACTCAGCTCGTCATGCTGATCAAGAATATATATACTTTATGTGGTGGAGGATGCTTCCTTCAAGGCGATTGAAACATCCGGACAATTTTGTAATACCCTCTGCAAGGGTATAAAAATCGGGCCTTAGACGAAGCATGTTATGAGCGAGCTATAACTAAATAACAGTTTGATTATTCAACTCTACTTCAACTACGGGCTTAATATTCATCTCATTCTCTTTTTGATTATCAAAACTCATATATTTGTTACCAACATATTCCTGTCTAGTGGCTGTTCTTTCAATCCTCAAATACTATCGATATAATATTTCCCTATTCTCGGTGAATTTAAATGAATTGGTCAAAATGATGGGCTTTAATTTTGTTCCTTCTGTATACCAAGCTATTTCCCATTCCTATATACATATAGTCATTAGACAAAGTTCAGTACTTCCTTGTCTTCTATATTTTTGAAAATATAAGGTAGGATCTATCTAGTTATAGGAATTTCACACCATGACTATTTCATTATTCCTCTTTTTAACCTTATAATATTTAAATATTAACTAAATTATGCGCAGATTAACCTTATAATATTTAAATATTAACTAAATTATGCGCAGATTATGTACAGATCACACAACCTTTTCTTTTACTCATAACAACCCTATAACAGTAGGCGTAGCACAGACCTAATTATATGCTGACGTAATTTCCCGGACAAGAGACGTATAGGGATTGTCAAGTTTCTTCGATCAAAGGTTCATGATCCCCAGCGCACTTGTGGCCTATCACTTCGGTGTCAAAGTCAAAAACCCTTACCAAGCACGCTGACCATGATATTTCCAAAGATTCTCTATAAACTTCAGTTTAAACTCCAGCTAGAGCAAATTTGGAATACTGAGCTTCATCGTGGTATACGAAATAGAAAACAGCATATGCTTTGATCAAACTCCATCATCAGAGTTAGAAGTCACTAAGGAAAGGAAGGAAATGGTACCAGAATATGTCAAGAACTTACTTTCAAGCTCTTAATTTCAAGCTCTTATCTTACACCAAACTGGAATATTGATTTCAGCAGAACTAATCCTTCATTTATTTAAACCGTTTTTTTGAAAAACTTCTCACCAAGCACACCAGACTGGTTGTGAATTCGAAGAAAGTTATCTTAAATAACTCAAATCGCAAAACTTGCTATTACCCTTAGCTTTGCCCTCTCAGTTACTGCCAATTGTCAAATGCGATTTTATGCAAACTCTCAGCAATAATGGCACACATCAGTTGTCAGCGCTGAGCACTTCAAAGTAACGAAAATCTCGTTACAGTGGCAAAAGCATCTATCAGTCAAATGGAATACGCCCACGTCATCAACGCCCAGGCTCAACTCTTTACCATGGATCAGTAGGTTCATAACCTTCTTCTTCTCGCACTCTTTCCATCTACTTAATGTCGTTCCATAAATAAGACCACACAAAAAGTGCGTTAACCTGAGCGTGGGCAAGTTGACGGATCAACCATAGATAAATGACAGCTCCTGCAGCGCCGAGTAGGGGAAAGTGATGATAGTAGCGCCGCCGTCGTCGGTGACACGTGTTGACATGTCAGTTAGGCAAATGAGGGTAGACAGCTACCAAGACAGCCTCCAACCCCTAACTAGGTCTGCAAAGTTTGACAAGTTTCGTGGGGCGGCGGCTTCTTCAAAACTAAGCCACAGACGGGTCATTAGCTGGACTTGTGTGCGGGATAGGAGAAGGGGTCTCTGGGGCACATAATAAATGTCAGCCATTTGCAGAACAATTGCGACCAGCTATGGGGCTCCGCTTCGAAATCGGAGCTTCAAAACATTGATTAATCAGAATTTGTCTTGGGATTATGATGGAGGCAGCGACGACTCCAGCTAAGATTACTGTGGTGGCTTACAAACAGCCCCTGGGTGCCAACCGGATGGCAACCAAAGCGACAAACTGTCCGCAGAGTAAAACCAATATGGCCAACGAGAATGGGTGGAATGGAAAAAATGTGAAAAATAGACGCCCACAAATAAATGGAAAATAATAATAAAAATCGATTTGAAACAGGCTCCAATTGAAAATTGAATAGAGTCGGGTAGCGTTGTCCTGGCGGCAGGATGTGGCAGTGGCTACCACTTTGCACGTTGTCATTTGATAACCCATTGTGGCAAACGCAAATTGAAAAAAAGGTGGCAACGAGAGAGAGAGGAGCGAACAAAGCCGCATGATGACAGTGAGCAGGACAGGGGCAGGGGGGAGGACAATGGACACATTACATCTGTCGGCACTCGAACATCACACTTGCCAGCTCAACGAGGCGCGTGTCCGCTTTAATCTGTGCCCAAAAATAGCAAAAAGGGGTTTTTGCCTCGGTTCGACATTGAACCTTGAACTTTGGAAAGAAATCGTTAGCAAACCGCAACAACCAAAGCAATTAACATGAAATGACACTTTGATGGGAAGGTCTAATGTGCTGGGCGTGCAATCCACCCGCCTTCAGAGAAGAAGTAAACACAGCTTTTTTGGGTTGAGAAAAAGTAAAGCGAGTATCTGCATCTGCATGGCTGCACCTGGCACAAGCCTAAACCTCACTTCTGCAGGTCCCGCACATTTTTCGGCATTGAGCTCAACTGATACTACTACGTGCCTGTGAACTTTTTGTCTGCCTGCCAGTTAGCCCGGGGGCAACTGCTTATCAAGTCAACTTACAGAGTGCATCTCTTCCGGCCTTGCTCTTGGCACACGCTACGTATGCGTAATCCAGCGGATGTATGTTGTGCAGTCACTGTAAGTCTATTACCAGCTGCAGGTTTAACTAAATATCTGTTATCTTAAAGCTCCAATCCAGTCCAATCCTCAATCCTTTTGTGTTGAGTACAAACCATTTAAAGCCAGCTTAGCAGCACGTGTTAACCAATTTACGCCTCTGGCATAAAACGAAGATTAAAGCAAATTGAAATTCAATTGTTTCCCAGAGGATGTCCAATTAGTTCTCGGCCTTCAACAGACTCGGCTTATAGCTCAACTAAAACGGTATGAAAATTACAAAAATCAACGCACAGTGGGGTATTACATAGTAATAGTGTTGGATTACTTGTGGATAACATTCTACTTGCTTTTTTCAGTTTGGAGTCTTGTGTAATTCTTCAACTGCGAAGTTGCTTACTTAAAATATTTTACGCTTTGATTTGTCTCAAAACATACAACTTGAGAATTTCAAGCGGTCACACTTATGCGAGATGCAAGAAATTTATTGGACTTACTTTCAATTCTATATAAGTACTAGATGATTACGTCGCCAGGAATCTTATGATTCTTATTAGAGCGATTATATTCAAGTTTCCTCTAATTACCCGTCTTCATGATAATCTAAACTCATGAATATTTTGCAAATTTCGTCCGTCTACATTCCGTCTACAATTTCCCTCTATCAAATCTTCACAATAATCCAGCAATGCAGCTTCCATTTACCAACGCCTGCATTGTAATACAAGCATTAAGCGCATTCATATGAGTTTCATAAGGTAATTTTGCGGATCTTGGACCATTGAAATCTTCGTGGGCAAGCGTCCAACCATTGCCCAAGGTTTCATTACAATCGAACATTTTCCATATTTCGCGGATTTTGGAACATTTTCATTTGGAAACTTCGCGGGCAAGCGTCGAACCATTCCCCAAAGATTTACCGAAATCGCAAAATTATCAATTTTTGCGCTTTTTGGACCATTATCCGTAACTTGGAAACCTTCCTGGGCAAGCGTTCAAGTCATTTCCAAAAAATTCATTTTCGCGGTTTTTGGACCATTTCACAGACATGAGACATAGCCCATGACACTTTCCTGATCGAAATGAACATACTGTGAAAAATTCGTGAAGAGTGGTTCAGCGGCTTAGACGCCCATAAGGAACAAGTATACAAACATACTTTCACTTTTATATATATGACTAGATATTAGTCCAGTCAAGTTAGACACACAAAGGGCATACTCATGCACGAAATATAGACCAGCCAGATTTTTAATATGTGTTAGGGGACTGTCTAAAAGGCTAAAGTTAAAATTTTTCTCAATTTGTGGCATTGGGAACGGAGGCTATATTGCAAAACACAAATTGGTCCATATCTCTGAAATTATTGCTTTTAGACAAAAATGAGAGCGTAAGTTAAAGTCGGTCCTGCCCGACTTCGATATACCCGTTACTCAGGGCAATTAGTGTTTAATAGCCTTTCCTTATGTTAATTAACAGAACATTAACATTAATGTAACCGTTTCAACATTATGCTGGCAAACAACGCCAGTAGCGCCAAAAAGCATGCAACGTTTTTATAACTACTTGCAGTTTTTACTAGTTTTTACTTTCCCATAATTTCACTAAGTTTGGTCGAAATCGGATGACTACAGCATATAGCTGCCTTACGAACGATCGGTCGAAAAACTAGTTCTAGTGAGAAAAACTTTTTTGTTTTTAATGAAAACGTCCTTATCATTGGCATACACTTATTTTATATACTTTTACACAATTCTACAAAGTTTGGTCGAAATCAGATGACTATAGCATATAGCTCCCATAGGAACGATCGATCGAAAAACTAGTTCTAGTGAGAAAAACTTTTTTGTTTTGAATGAAAACATCTTTATCATTGGCATACACTTAAGTTATATACTCTTACACAATTCTACAAAGTTTGGTCGAAATCGGATGACTATAGCATATAGCTCCCATAGGAACGATCGGTCGAAAACTTGTTCGAGTGAGGAAAACTTTTTTGTTTTTAATGAAAACGTTCTTTTTATTGGCGTACACTTATTGTATATACTTTGGACACATTTCTACAAAGTTTTATCAAAATCGGATGACTATAGCGTATAGCTGCAGTATGAATGATCGGTCAAAAAAGAAGTTCTAGTGAGAAAAACTTTTTGTTTTAAATGAGATCGCCTCCAAATTTCGTAATTAACAGTGTATTATGCTTTTCCATGATTTCACCAAGTTTAATCGAAATCAGACATCTCTATAGTGTCGATCCCATAGAAAAGTAATGTCCAAAAAGTATTCTTAGAAAACCTTTTTTGTTTTCAATGGAAGCTGCAAGGGTATACAAAACTTCGGCCGAGCCGAAGTTAACTTTCCCCTATTTTTTTTTTATGATGAAGGTTAAAAAATTCGTACGACTGCCGTGTGCGTGCTGTGGAAATGCCCATATACAAACAGGAGTTTTTGTTGTTTTAAATTAAACTACTTTTATTAAGTTTCAAACAACAACGCGATGCCATGCGTTTTAGTTCTTCTATGTCTGTTTTAATGACCTTTATACTGTTTAATTGCAGTTTCTACTGGCTCTAGGTCTTGATATGTTAAAATATTGGGTATGAGGTGATGCACACAAAAGTCCCTTCTATCAGAATTTAAGAGTCCCGGGTTTTTCAAAAAAGTTTCATTTTGTCCAACTGTTACAGGCAGAAAACAGGTCGATTCAAAGTTTGTGAAGCTATACTTTTGTAACGCATTGTCGCACTGTAAAAGCTGTTGCAAATGTTATGCTCTTTTATTGATATTATGAGACAATATTGCATTGGTTACACGGGAAACATGAAATATGGGAAAAAGGTGAAAAATTCATTTTTGATCGTACATTACTAGAAAACCATTGCCCGCACAGAAAATTAATTTAAACAAAAAAGAAAGGTAAAGTAATTATCTATAACTTTTTGTCTAAAAGTAATAGTTTCAGAGATATGGACCAATTCGCGATTTGCAATATAGCGGCCGTTCCCAATGCCACAAATTTGTACTTTAGTCTTTTAGACAGTCCCCTTACCACATATCAAAAATCTGTCACAGAAGTTTGGAACGTATTAAAGGAATCATCTCCGACCACATAAAGTATATATATTCTTGATCAGCATGCAAGCTGAGTCAATTGAGCTTTGACCGTCCGTATGTCTGTTTCTACGCAATCTAATCCCTCAGTTTTGAAGCAATAGAGCTAAAATTTTGCACTGGGTCATCTTTAAGCTACACACTGCACATATGTCGGAACCGCGAAAATCGGATGGTCACTTCTTGTAGCTACCATACAATTTTTTTTTTTTTTTTTAGTTTTTTATTAAATTTCCCAATGGTACAAGACATGAAGCTTATAAATTAAGTGGTCACAAAAGTTTCCAGTGTATTTAAACTTCGGCACAGACGGCGGCTCTGGTGGCTTAGTGTGTGCACTTCGAGAAACTGTCCCAAGTGCTTGGGGTTTCCCGATCAAACAAATTTGTTGGCCCATGTGGAAGAATGCTAGATTACAAAATTATAACATCATTTTGACAAAACCCATTTATAAGGTCTTGACACCTTCAAAAAGAAACCTAAATGTCAACCGACAGTCAGAAATATTGGATCAAAGCACTTAGGCCTTCCAGCAGACCGCTGAGAGCGTGGCGACCAAGTTCCAGGATCAGTTCTTGGAATAAATAAAAGACATGATAAAACCGTTGTGTTTAAAAATTCATTAATTTAAATTCAATTGTTAAAAAAATATTCAGCTATGACATCTTTTTTATAGCTTCCGCAGCTCTTCTGCGCTCTCCGATAATCAGTTTCAAGTTGGGCTGTTCCCTCTCGATAAGAATAGGCACTTCGGAAAATCCTACAAGAGCTTCTTCTTCACATGCAATTACAAAATTGGGTACGACTCTTGCGCAAGTCCTTCCCAATACTTCTGAACCATTCTTCGAGCCTTTCTTTCAAACGCTTATTCCACAACCCGCAGTCATTTGGAGAGCTCTTAGTTGAATTACTTCTCTAGTTGCGGCGCCGTTGGAGAAATCAAAATACACCGCCTCGAATTAGTGTCCTGCTTGGAAAGACCTGGAAGTCTTTTTACATCCGAAAATGTATATGTAGTGACTTGAACTTACCATAGACCACACAAATCGTCAACGCATGTGATGACTTGTGCTTCCCAAAAGACATTCATACATGTCGTTCTCTACCTGTGCCTGAATCTCCTTCTTCTTGCTGCATTTAGCTAAGTTTTCCTTTCTTATAATATTTGGTATTTTCTATTTAAACATTTTTGAAGCTACGAGTTTGTTGTGAACGCATGATGCGGGTTTTCGCAGCTTCGCCTATGCTGCGCTCAGTGTGAAAAGGCTATTACGAGTAAACTATGCGGCACACTCGACGCTTACGAACGGAATGCATACTTGACTTGACTGAGACTTTCCCCTTATTAACGGTCACAATACAAACTAGATGTACCAATACAACTATTCCAGCCATTAAAAGTCTCTAGAAAAAAATAGTTTTTTTTTCGACTTTGGACAGTTTTTTTGGGATTTGGTACTAATGTGCGTCAGTCCAAGTAGATGTTTACCATGGATTATCTCAGATCAAATTTACATTCAACAAAACAATTCAAATATAAAAACTCAACGTGCATTTAAAAGCAACTCATTTCACGTTCACGGGAACGGTAAACAAATCAAATTTCCGTATTTATGCCTCTTCACGATGAAAAAGTTACTGTTTGGTGCGGCGTTTGTTCTAACGTTATTATTGGGCCTTTTTTTCGAAGCAATTTTTTTAATCAATTTTTTGATGCCAATTGTTCGTCGAAAGTGTATGGTGCACTACTGGTTTCAGCATGATGGCGCTCAACCACACACAAGCCGCGCTACATTTGATTTTTGGTGGTGATTGTTGCCTGGCCGTTTGATGTCAGATGAGTTCTTCCATTTAATCACAGAGTATCAGTGCGACCTTTTAGTATCCAACTAATTGTGGCTCTGCTGTATCTGTTAACATACTTATAGATACGCGACTACCACTTATATTGCACCAATTTTCTTTTGACATAAGCGTCATACTTAGCATTTCCTGGGATAGTTCACAGCTTTGTAATAGCTTTCTTCTTTCTTCAAACCAAAAAATTTGCTTTTGTATTACGAATTTTGTTAATATCTGTGGTAATCGGCCTGCATCGAACTCAAACATTACCCTGTGGATGTAGGAGGGATGTCCCAGAAATAGCCGACCTAACTACTAAAACATAAGAATTTATAATTTTTTTTTTTTTTTTCAACATAGGATCCTTTTAGGTCGATACACTTTTCCCAGCGATGTTCAATAGCTTCGATACCTTTTTTATAATTAGAGCTGTGAAGCTCTTTAAAATAGGCATTAACCTCGGACTCCACCTCTTCATTGTTGCCAAATCTTTTTCCTCCGAGCCATTTTTTCAAGTTTGGAAATAAGAAATAATCAGAGGGAGCTAAGTCTGGCGAATAAGGGGCGTGAGGTAGCAATTCAAATTTTAATTCATTAATTTTAGCCATTGCAACGGCAGAGAGGTGTGACCCGGCGCATTGTCAAGATGGAACAGCAAACGCGGCACCCATCTTGCGCATAACTTTTTCATGTCCAATTTTTCGGTCAATATGCGATGTACAGCACTTTTTGAAATGCCTACACATTCAGCTAACTCACGAACTTTCAATCGCCGGTCACTCAATACACATTTTTTAATTTTGGCCACCATTTCTGAAGTGGTCACCTCATTTGGACGCCCATTACGATGTTCATCTTTGCAGCACAAACGGCCTCGCTTAAACTCAGCCACCCAATATTTTATTGTTGTAAACGAGGGAGCAGAATGACGTAAGGTAGAATCCAGCTCCTTTTTAATATTGGTTGGATTAAGACCTTTTATATGAAAGTATTGTGTCACATAACGATGACCAATTTTGTTCATGTTTGCAAATCAATAACAAGCGTTCTCTATTAAAATCGACCAAAAAAAAAACTGTGCAAGGTAAAGGCACCAAACTTCAAACTTAAGCTTTTAATAGTCGGTACTTCCCCTTTTTAATGTTTTTTGTGAACATTTTCCAACACTGCTGTGCTAGGTCGGCCATTTCTGGGACGGCCCTTGTACTTAGGGTGCAAATTAAGACCGTGAACAATTCAACTGAACCCAATTAAATGATTTTTATCACGAACAGAATTTGGCCTAGCCTGTAATTTTTAGACTATATTAAGACTTTATATTTAGTTCAGAAATGTAAATCAACTCCGATTTACTCTTGACAATATCTTGGCATATTTATGAACCATTCGCTTCCTTTCTGTATGTCTATTGTGTGGACACTGTACTGCTTTTCATCCGTATGAATAAAGAAGCTCCAGTAAAAAAGGTAAAACTTTGGCAACGTCAAGATTGAGACTGCCAAGCTTGGTGTGAACAACAGGAACCTGCACGCTCGCTCGCACGCATGGCAGCAACTGGCATACAAAAAAAAAACTTTTCGTTGAATGTTTGGCCCATTAATATGGCTTTCGAGGGTGTGCAAAGTTTCAGCTTTTTAGCTTTAAAACTATCTACGGCAACATTTATTTCGTCTCAATTGCTAAGCTCTACTCTCTCCTGCTTGCAAAATCTCAACGCTTAAAATTCCACTGTAAATAGATTTGCAATCTTTGTGAACTCTTCCTTTGATTGGCAGCATCCGCAATCCTCACAACATTTAAGATTTAATTTAAATATATTTTACATACATTTTCTAAGCCAAATCCGAGACACGCATTTCGGCTCACAAATAAACAGAAGCAACAAAAACCCTTTGCCCAAATTTCGCTCAAGCTGAAATTTCTTGTTTGTGCATAAAATTAAAGGCAACTTTTTATGATTGGGTTAGACTTCAGCTCCAGTTCCGGCACCGGCTACGGTTGCGTGTGCCGGCTGTTTGGGTTAATAAAATATGCAAAAATTTATGCTGGAAAATTAAGTTTCACTTTCGGTTAGGGGACCTTTTGCCATTTCAGCCTCAACTTGGTGGCTGCCTCAAGTTACACAAAGTGACATATTATGCATTCGCAGGCGCACATACCGACGCACTGTTTGCCAGTTAACTAATAATCAAATTATTTAAAATAGCACAAAACTTTTTAGAGCTTGTCACGTCGCTTCAGTGACAAACTGGATGGAGAATATGTTTTATAATGGGTTAACTATGTTTTTGGTTCGCACACGTTCACATACGTATGCAGATTTAAGTGTAATATAATTATTATGTTATTGGGTTAATTATGCATTGAAAGCGTGCGAAATGTTCGTGTGTTGGACTTAAAGACTGAGCCGGGGAAAGTTTTTGGCAAATTATTAGTTCCTAGCTTAGTCGAGTATTAAGCCACAAGGCTAAAATGTTTTAGAAATAAGTTGAAAGTGAAACACTTTCTGGCACCTTCAACTTGTGGAAGAGCTTTAATTAGAGACGATTTGTGCCAGACCCTTATCTTATGATTAGTCGAGAAATCTTTCTTGGTTTCAGGTAATAACTTACTTATATATGAATCTCTTTATGCTGATCAAGACTGAGCGAAGAAGCTCGACATTTTGTGCCTCTTACTCTTGGGCGATGAGTCACTTTCTCATAAGTTTTGGGGCCAAGTAAGCTTAAATTCATTCAACAATAACCTAAACACAATTCTTTCAAATAAATTGAATATTTACTCAATCCTATTTTTACTAATGGAGGTAACAGGGCACACAGTACAGGCGCAAATGCCATAAAATGAAATAAGCCTAACCGAAAAGTCAAAGTCCTTTCAATTTGTACGATTGTTATGCCTCAACACACATACACACACACACACACAAGCAAGCACACGAATGTGTTGTAATATTTATGACTGTGTATTCTTAACTAAACCAAAATTCAATTGTTATTCCTGTTTGTGGCTGTTTGCAGAAGACTTTTTCCCTAAATCCCTCATGAAGGCTTCCTTGCTTTTCGTAGTTTATTTATAAACGATAAAAATAAAAGTCGCACGTGTTTATGCGACAAATGAAGTACTTTAGATTCAATTATTTATTTTGTCAACAGAACTTCTAATAGAATCGCAAATTTGTGGCATTTCTTGTTCGTCTGCATTGCTGTAAAAATTTGTCAGAACTGAAGATTGTCTGCCGCAGTTTTGAGGAGAGCCAGAGTAGTGGCAGTCACAAATCGGTTTTGTGGTTTCAGTTACTGACCATTTGTTAAGTGAGAAAACAAAAACCGAATGGCACTTAATAAATTCCACCAAATCCTTAGGTTAACCACAAGCAAAAGAGCGCCAAGTTGGAATTATAAAGGGTGGTCCAACGTCGGCCACTTGTCAGGGACTCCAAATCACCAGCAAATGCTTATTAATGAACTGTGCTTGGGCCATGTTAATTTGGTCAGGCCTATTGTGCGGTTTTTGGGCAAAAAATCAATACTTGGGAAAATGGTTTCTTTGGTGGCTTACAAATGTAATCACCCCGAGGAGGCGATGAGGAGACAACTTAGTCAACCCGAAATCCTTTGAGAAATAAACTAACAACAATCTCGGCCTGTTGGCTTTTTCCCACTGCTTGCCATGCGGCTGGGCAGACACTTGAGCTTGTGTGTGTGTGTTTGTTTAACAAAAATCTGAAATAACTTCGTAGTCACGCCCCTTAAAAAATCTCCACACTCGCAATTACAAGGCAATTACGACAAAGTTTTTATATGCACAGGACATAAAAAATCAATCTGAAATGACGTCAAACAGACAGACCTCTTGGCCAGGTTACAAATCATGAATACATAATGTACATTTCATACACCCAAAAAAAAAGAAGTCATCAAAACGACACTATTTAGTCATCAATTTGAAACTATTGAGTATTAAATTCTCTTTAATACTCCAAGTATCAAGTTGATATTTTCGAAAGTATTAAAATGATATTTCGAAAATATCAAATTGATACTAACTAGTATCAGGCTGACACTATTTCGTATTAATTTTTTTAGTATCAATTTGACACTAACAATTATCATTTTGATATTTTGACTGTCAAACTTTTGGTATCATTTTGATACTAGCTTTCCTCAATTTAACATTTTTTCTTATCAAGTTTAAGTACCAATTCAGTCATCAGCAAACTGACATTAAAACTAAAACATAAGCACTTAAGAACTGATTGATTTTATTCTGTATTCTTACAAAACGTATTTTATGACTATGGGAAACTTTGTCTCTCATATTTCAACGCGGATTTTATTCAAATAACTGTAAGGAAGCACATCATGCGAACCTAATTGACATAAAAGTCCGCCCTTCTGATTTAGTACTGCCCCATTTATGTTGGCATGATTGTGAAATTTGCCACAGCTTGAAAACCTTCTTTAGTAATGGAGCTGACTTTGTTGCGATCATCTTGGATAGCGCAACAAGAGTAAGGAACGATGTGTAGTTCATATGTTTCGCTTCTCACCTTGTAATTATAGAGCTAGTGCTCCATATTGAAACACATTAGTCTTCAACATGTCGTCTGGGGGATTGTTTTACATAGCTTTTATTTTAAGCTAATTATCGATTTGTTTGCACTAAAATCAAAATAGTTAATGTCAATATTCAAACGCCTACTGGTCTGCCAGCTCAGCAGGCATCGTTTCACATACGAGCATGACATTTCGAATATTCGAACTATCATAAAATGTGTTTGTTTCAAATTGATACTTTTGCGTATCAAATTAATAACGAAAAGATCAGTTTGATACTCTTTAGGATTATATTGATACCAAAAAAACGAAACTGGTGTTAGTTTCAATTTTTTTGGGTGTAGATATATAAATCTTTCTAAAAACGACGGACAGGTTGGCCGCTTGCAGCTTCCATATATATCGATATATCGTATCAAAATTCATCGTTTTTCCTGCTATAATAACTAGACAGCGAATTTTACTTATTTTCTAACCGATTTTAAGCCTAGTAGACTAGGGCAAATGTGTTTTTAATAAATTTTTGTCAATTTGTTCCCTGCATTTTGTGTTTTGCATTTTAAAATCGTAAAGACCAGCACAACATTTAATGTTGTGCACATGAACTTTGGCCTACTAGGATAGAAATCTGTTTAAAACGAGAGCGTAAGTTAATGTAGCTGCAGCCCGACTTCGATATGCGCGTTACTCAGGGGAATTAAGATAGAATAGCCTTCCCTTATGTTAGTTAACAGAGCATTAACATTAATGTAAACATTTTCACATTATGTCAGCAAACAGCGCATGCGACGCCAAAAAGTATGCAACTTTTTTATACCTTTTTGCCATTTATTATCCGATCTTAATGAAAATTTCAGAGATTGTTGCTATTGGTCACATACACTACACTGCAAAATATGAGTCTGATAACTTTAAAATTTTTGGAGTTATTCAACATTTTAATACTCTGTACTTTAGGTACACAGGGAATATTAAGTTTGTGCAAAAGTACACCCAAAAAAAGTAGTCATCAAAATGACACTATTTAGTCATCAATTTGAAATTATTGAGTATCAAATTCTCTTTAGTACTCCAAGTATCTAGTTGATATTTTCGAAAGTATTAAAATGATATTTCGAAAATATTAAATTGATGTTAACTAGTATCAGGCTGACACTATTTTGTAATAAGGTTTTAGTATCAATCTAAGAAGTATCATTTTCATATTTTGACTGTCAAAGATTTGGTTTTGGTTTTTCTCAATTTAATATTTTGTCTTATCAAGTTTGAAGTACCAAATCAGTTATCAGCAAACTAAAACATAAACATTTAAAAACTGATTTATTTTATTCTGAATTCTTACAAAATGAATTTTTTTGGCTATGGGAAACATTCTACTTTTATATTTCATCGCAGATGTTACTCAAATATAGAAGTCATTGTGAGGAAGTCCAGTCCGCCCTTCTGATTTGTTGCTTCCCCAATTATGATGGCATGATCATCCCTGCTCAGGAACTTTCTTTAATAAAGGTTCTGAAAACGTAGCGTATGCGAACCACGCCTCAACTGGAGATGACTTCGATTCTCTCATCTTGGATAGCGCAGAAACTGCAGAAACTGGAGTACGTCCTCTCAAAAAAGTTACATTTGTTATTTACAAATGTGTGCAAGGAACGATGTTTATGTTTAGATGCTCACCTTGTAAATACCGAGCTCGTGCTCCTTATTGAAATACATAAATTTAGTCTTTAACACGTCGTCGAAGGGATTGTTTTACATAGCTTTTAGTTTAAGTAAATCACCGATGTGTTTGCACTAAAATCAAAATAGTTAATGTCAATCGTCAAGCGCCTACTGGTCTGTCAGCTCAGCTAGCTTCGTTTCACATACTAGCATGACATTTCGAATTTTCGAACCTTCATAAAAATGTGTTTGTTTCAAATTGACACTTTTGCGTATCAAATTTAAAACGAAAGATCATTTTGATACTCTCTAGGATTATATTGATACTATAAAATCAATATTAGTTTTAGTTTCATTTTGAACCAACTTGTATCAAATTGATATTAATACCAATTTTTTGGGTGTAGGTGTTCAATGAATACTGTTCATTAGGGCGGGTCAATTTGTATGGATGAGAAAAATTAACATAGCGTATAGCAGAAACGTAGTCTACGGAAAATTCTTAGAACTTTTCCCCAAGAAACCATAGGTCTAAAATCAATTCCCAGGTCCCGCCTAGCGAGGTCAAAGTTAAATACATTATACAGTTAAACAAATATTGCGTCATGGCTGACACTAGAATGAGTCCAAATCGTCCAAAGATTAAAGTTCCATCTATGCTTATAAATTTTCAAGCGCATAATTTCGTTCAATTTTGAAAAGATCCATTTTAGGCAACTTTTAAATCGTTGACCATTGATTGCTCAAAAACCTGCCGGGCTAGAGAAATTTTAAAAATTGAATTGTATTCAGCTTAAAAAGTCTCTGTCGAACGGTGCCACTTTTATTCGAGTGCCATCCACCAGTTGGTGCCAGACACAATATTTGTTGAGCTGAGTAATGTATATAATTTTGGACCTGCTAGGCGGGACCTAGGCATTGATTTTATACCTATGGTTTCTTGGGGAAAATTTCTTGGAACTTACCGTAGATTATGTTTCTGCTATACGCTTGGGCGATTAAGAATTTGACCCGCCCTACTGGGGATATCCAATGAAAAATTTTTTCTTTAAAAACTTACACACCCGGTAACCTTCACCAGTTCTTGGCGACAGATGTGAAGTAACTAGACATAAAAAAATTTCTCAAAACTATTCCGTTCGTATTTGGCGTTAAACTGTAGGCCCTTTTCTCTTGTAAGAAGCTGGGGCTTGACTTAAGATTATGACAACCTAAGAACTTTCTTAAGAGCCAACTATATCGGGATTGCAGAAATCGCACTTAAAATAAGAATTGGTACCGATTGTCATAATGACAAGTATTTCCTCAAGTCCCACGATATCATACATTTTACCTCGGTTCTATTTTTAACTCGAACTCTGAACTGTTGGTTCAAAATATCGATAACATTTTCGGTAACTCTTGGGCTGATAACTATATTTTTTATATGTTTATATTATAATTACGAAATATCCTCTGCAAGGGTATTAAAAGGATATTAAGAAATACAGTTTAGCTCCAAGTTGTACATTTTTGCTACTGCCAAAATGTTGTAAGCATTTTATTATTATCTTTATGGTACGCACCTTACATAAAAGACACAAAAATTGACAAAAGCGAACAGTCTTAAATTGCATTAGCTTGAAAATTGTGTCCTGTGGTCTGAAGTTTTTTCTGTTAAAATTTTGCGAGTAACTGAATGTGCTGCTAATGAAATACAGTCAAAGACGGGCCAAGTGCAATCGAGTTAACAAGCAAATGCAATTACTAGCAACTAAATAAACTTCAATTGCATTTTTAATTCGATTTATGGTGTCCTCCTTTGCCCTCTGTATGCCCAGTGATTGCAAGAAATTTGCGATGCTCAATCAGGGCCAATTGATGCAGACTGCTGATTCAACTAACACTTACCATGCATAAATCGTATAAAAAGTTAGTAGGAACTGTTCTGGCTTTGATTAAGCTGTTAAATTATTAAAGTCCAAAGAGCAGCCAAAGCGCAATTGGCGAAAAGTCAACACCTGTTGGGCTTGGCCCAGGGTTGTTATGGTTGGGTTTAATTTTCACTCACCCCTTGGCGTTGCCGTTGACGCCGTTCCTAATTCAATTATCGGCAAGGGGAGCACGCTCCACTGGCTGTCAAGCAAGAGAAGTCTGTGCCCATCTGCAAGGTAAACATTTGCTTAAACTTTGCAATGAAATTATCTGAGCGTATCACACCAAGGAAGATACACGCTACGCGGTAAACTTCACTTTTGTTTTGTGTCTATTAAGAAAAGTGACAGTGTACCTGAATTAAATTGTGGTTTTGAATATGCACAATAGTGAAACAGTGGATGTATTTGGATGTAACTGAGTGCAATTTATCGATCTCGATAACTCGATCTCGAAATACTTACTTGCTTAATTACCATTTGGAGATAAGTACTTATCAGACTATTTCCAGGTACTGTAGACCAGCTATGGGCAAGCCGTTCCTCTTTGTGTCCCCCACGTTATTTTGCTCTTGATAAACGACTGCTTTAATGGTTCATTCCGGTTTTGGTCGAATAAAGAAGGAATAAGGCAAACGGATTCTAAAAACGCATCCAAATCGGTCACAAATCCAAAAACTCACAGAAGCTAGTTCCGATTTAATTTAGGATAATATTAGAATGTTCACAGAGGATGAAAAAGGATATTAAAAATTATCCATTGAATGATTTCCGCATCCATTTGGACATCCATTGGATGATTTTAATAACCAAAAATGATATTAAAGGCATATCCAATCTTTTTGGAACTTTTTTTTTGTGTAGTCTTAAAGCATCCAGGGAATTTGGAAGCTACTTCAGAAGCGAGTCGGACTCTAAAACGGACACTTAAGCGAATGCACCAAATCGAAGCGAAATCAGACACAAGAATCGTATTCACGCCATGCCATGACCGAACTATTTGCTTAATTTTGAGCTTTAATTTTGAGCTTTAATTTTTAAGCACCACATAAAAACCTCCTGTGGACTCAAGAACTCAGTCACATTTAATTAAAGTCTTTCGCATAATACTGTTGTGCCGGCAGTCAACTGCCTTCAAGTATTTAAACATTTCGCCTTGTTTTAAATTTTCAATATGCTCGGTGCGTACGGCTCTGCAGCGCTTTGTCAATCGTTCTCTGTGTGCGCGCTTGTACATAATTTAATTTGCTGACATAATACGCTGAGCATTAACAAAGTAATTACGGGCATTATGGCAACCGCATTGACTGAGCAGAGCAACCAGCTCCTATCCGTGAACCTGCCTCCTGAGCTTTGCTGAGGTTGCCATGGTCGATGAGGAGCGTGAAACGTTCATTGTTGTTGCCAGTCGCGTGTTTTAGAGTACGCCTATCCCTAATTAACGGAAAACTTTCACTGAATGGTCGTCTCGGCTCGCGTTCGAACCACCCGCCAGCGGAAGTGAAACTGGCTAAGTAAGAAAAATTATCACATGGCCAAAAAGTTGGACAGAAAAATCCTTAGGAAGTTTTTAGCAGAAATTTTAAATTATTTGCCATAAATCATTTAGCGCTTGGCAAAATGGTTCCATTTGGGATTCATATACATACATATATTTTGGGTACATGTAAACAATGAGGGGTATGAGAGGTGGTGCGAAATATGAAAGTTTAAAAATGAAGGACACAGTCCACACATTACTTAGACAACAAAATGGCAAGTCCCTGCTACAATACATACACAAATCAACAGACATCTAAGTTGTTCAATTTTTGAATTTATAAAATTGACTTTTAAAATTTATAAGTTTTTAATTTTAACACCATGGATGATGAATCTGTTAACATTCGACAAAGATTATCAAGCGCATGCACTCAAAAATTGAGAAGAGAGTAGAATTTAGGTGAAGCATTTCCTAAAAAGAAAAATAGGTAAAAGTTAACTTCGGCTTGGCCGAAGTTTTGTATACCCTTGCAGCCTCCGATGCACACTGGGCCAGCCGGCCGAAATTTTGGCCAAAAGTCCCACTTTTTTGTTTGGGAAACTGGATAAAACGATTGTCGGAAATGATTAAGAATACTTATAGCTATTTTATGCCCAAATTTTGGAACATTTTTACAAATTGGTTTTTGAGTGGTAGCAAATCAAAGTTGATTTTTCTTAAAATTGTTCCAAAACACAGAAAATTAATATTCGAAACTAGGAAAGAAACAGCTTCTAGAGTTTTGTGGGTTTTTTTACATTTGGCAACTTTGACTTTTGAGTGCCCACGAGTGCCACTGGGTATTCACTGGCAACATGACTAATTAATTTCCTTGAATATTGTACTATAACTGGAGGTATGCGCTTTTGCGCGGTTTTGCTTTGGATTTTATTAAATCGCTTTTAAAAATGTATCCCCATTTGGCATCGAGCCAGTTTCAATTTTCAAGTCAGCCGAAAAGTATGCTTTTCTTTTTTAAAACATCGTAATTCGGACCATGAAGCCAAACTGTGAGAGCTAAGCTATTTTTATTCCCATGGATTAAAATGTGTAGCATACTTTTAGAAGCACGGAATTAATTGTTAAAATACATACTAAACTTATTTTTTAATTAATTAATTTTTTATTTTTAATTTTTGGTTTTAAGAATCCCATATAAGGAACAGGATAAATAAATGAAAGTAACGGTGAAAGTAATCAGCTTGACTGAAAATCCTTAACGGGGTGGGCAGTCAAAATTAGTACCATTTTGGGTAAACAACTCATAAACGACTAATCAAATCATGACAATTTTTTTTTCCAAAAAACGTTTACTTATATGTAAATTGGCTTAAATCTAATTGCAATTTTTTTTTTTTAATTAAAAACCAAAATGTTGAAAAATTTTCCAACTTTGATTTGGATTATCAATATGTCATAAGATTTTTAAATTTTTTTAGAAATTATGTGCGTTAAGTTCAACCTTTTAAGAACATTTCGTAAAAAATTTCAGCTTCCTAGCTAGTCTGGTGTAGAAATGACAGAGTTTTGGCCAAAAAATGAGATTACTGGCCCACAGTGCGATGAAACAAAAAAGCTTTTCTTACTGAGATTACTTTTCGGACCTTACTTTTGTAAGGGAGCTATACTATAAATGTATCCGATTTCCACCAAATTTAGTGCAATCATGGAAAAACATAACTAGTTAATATCGAAAAAAAATTTCCTTTCAAAACAAAAAAAGTTTTTCTAACTACGACTACTTTCCAGACTCTTGTTTTCTATGACAGCTACGATATAGATGTCCGATTTCGACCAAATTTGGTGGAATCATGGTAAAGCATAGTAAACAAGGAAATACGAAGTTTGGAGGAGTTTCCACTGAAAACAAAAAAGTTTTTTTCACTTCAACTAGTTTTTCGGCCGATCGCTCCAATGACAGCTATATGCTATAGTCATCCGATGCAGCCGGTTCCGACAAATGTGCAGCGTATTTGTATTAATAAACTTCGTGCAAAGTTTCATTAAGACAGCTTACAAACAGACGGAGATGATAACATAGAAACAGACGGATAGCGCTGAATCAATTCAGCTCGTCATGATGATATATATTTTATGCTGTCGGAATGGCTTCCTTCTGTGACTTACAATCATCATCACCCTTTTAAGTATTTATGTTACTACACCCAAAAAAATTGGTATCAATATTAATTTGATACACGTTGTCTCAAATTGAAACTAAAACCAGTATCGTTTTTTTAGTATCAATATAATCCTAGAGAGTGTCAAAATGATCTTTTGCTTATTAATTTGATACGCAAAAGTGTCAATTTGAAACAAACACATTTTTATGAATTTCGAAAATTCGAAATGTTATGCTAGTATGTAAAACGAAGCAGCTGAGCTGGTGGACCAGGAGGCGCTTGACGATTGACATTAATTGTTTTGATTTTAGTGTAAACACATCAGAAATTTGCTTAAAGTAAAGGCTATGTTAAACAGCCCTCCAGACGACGTGCTGAAGACTAGACTGCAGAATTTCTGTATGGAGCACATGCTCAATATTTAAAAGGTGAGCAGCTAAACATATATGCATCGTTCAATGCACACTCATGTAAATAGCAAATAACTCTTTTACAGAGGACGTACTCCACGCTGTTTCTGCTCTATCCAAGATGAGATAATCAAAGGCAGCTCCAGTTGAGGCTTGGATCGCATACGCTGAGGTTTCTGAACAATTACTAAAGAAAGTTCTCGAGCTGGGATGATTATGCCATCATAATTGGGGCAGCACCAAATCAGAAGAGCAGACTGTTAAGTCAATAAGGTTCACTTGATGCACTTCCTTACTGTGACTTCTGAATTTGAATAACATACGCATTGAAATGTGAGAGTACAATGTTTTCCAAAGTCATAAAATACAATTTGTATGAATACAGAATAAAATAAATTTGTTTTTAATGTTTAAGTTTTAGTTTTAATTGCAGTTTGCTTATAGCTGAATTGGGACTTCAAGCTTAATAATAAAAGATGTTAAATAGAGAAAAGCTATTATCAAAAGGATACCAAAAGGTTGACACTCAAAATATCAAAATGATAATTGTTAGTATCAAATTGATACTAAAAAAATTAATACAAAATAGTATCAGCCTGATACTAGTTAGTATCAATTTGATATTTTCGAAATATCATTTTAATACTTTCGAAAATATCAACTTGATACTAGGAGTATTAAAGAGAATTTGATACTCAATAGTTTCAAACTGATGACTAAATAGTGTTATTTTGATGACTATTTTTTTTTGGGTGTAGGATCTATTAAGTACATAAGCTTTATTGCCCAGTAGAATAGTCCTGCAAGTAACAGTTGGGCTCCATGTAAGGATTTCGCATCTGATAATCAAAAAGGCAATCATAAAATATTTTCCACTTCTTCCGTATTAAACTGGGAGTGTTAAAGAATTTTGTAAATGCTTTTCCAGAGGATGAACGAACTTATGGATATATAAAGGAATTATTTCCTTGACTTTGATGGTACATTTTTTGGTTGGGCAGCAAATACGTAAATTGATTAAAAGAAGAAGACCTGTAATTCTGTAAAGAAAGATTTCAGTGAGTTTCTTGGTTGTTAAAAAAGTTCAAATGATGATAGCGGAATATCAAAATTTTAAGGAAGGATGTTCACTTAAAAAACTGGTCTCGCTAATAACCATTTTGTAACTGCTTTATACGGAAATACAACGGTCAAGGGCAAGTATTATAACCAATTCAAGTCAGAAAATAATAAGAAGTTGCTAAAATAATTGAATGTTTTTTATATATATATGTATACAGCAAAGACTATTAGAAAAATGGTCCCAGACTTCGGCTTAGCAATTTTACATCTTAATTTTAGTCTACATTTGAGCTGTTTAGGTAAAAATTGACCCAAATATTTCAATTATAGTCCATTAAGATCACAATTTCCATCACTCTTTTCCCTCATTTCTAATGGTCTTTACATTTTGTATTTCTACTGTCTCGAATAAAAAATTAAACAAGAAAAAAGTCTGTCAAGCCCGTCTATAAAATACTCAGTATTTGTGAAGAGCTGCCCATCACCGTTCGGACTGGTGCTGCCCATAATTGTTGGTTTTCCTTATAACTCGACAATGGTTCATCCGATCTTAACCAATCCTTTGGAGGATCGATAAATAATCTTGATTTCAAAATATGTGCAGAAGGTTCGAACCTTCTATCAATAAAACTGATGGAGATATTACATTTTTTCTAATTTCCGGGTGCGGGAGGGCGCGTGGCAAAAATTGAAACCAAACTTGATCTGCCTGCAAGTATTAGAAGTTTTTGTCCCATACACGTCGAACTTCTATCTCTTACCATCTCTGAGATCAGTGCGTTTATACGGACAGACGGACATGGCAATATCGACTCGGCTATTGACGCTGATCAAGAATATATGTACTTTATATGGTCGGAAATGCTTCTTTCTGGCTTTTTATACTTTTGCAAAAACTTATACTCTGTGTGCCCATGACACAGAGTATAAAAACCCGAATTGAACACACTCGTTCTCGAGAACAATTGAAAGCGTCCACTCCAACTTGACAGCTATTTCACAAGTTTTTGGCGTCAGTTCTTTGCAATCATGGAATAAGGCTCGCTTAAAAATCGCGTTGTTGAAATTTTCCTGCCAAAATACCAAAATCTTTTGGATGTTGCGCCCACTGGAAATCACCCGAAACTTTGGTTATCGTACCGTGAAGTTATATGAGGATACTGATGGAATAAAAGGCCGCTCGAAATCCGGACGTCCGCGCGCTGTGCGAACGGCACAAGCCATCAAATCCGTGCAATGTCGATCAATGTCGCATCATAAAACGTGTCTTGAGACTTAGTGCTTACAAGAGACACACCGGCGACTTGCTCACAACAGCATTGAAACAAAAACCGCAAGACAAAATCGAAAGCATTCCGTTGCCAGTGTGCGAACAATGCCCCCAGACGAATTTTATTTACTGACGCGAAAGTTTTCATCATAGAGGAATCGTTCAACAAACAGAACGATTGTTTGCTGTGTCTTCAAAACAAGCGTCCGAACTCATTTCGATAGTTCATAAAGGTCACCATCCAGCTAATGTAATGGTTTGGTGGGAAGTCGCCTAAGATGGGGTCTCCAAGCTCCATTTTTGTGAAAATGGAATCAAAAATAGGGCGAATGTGTATAAATCCGAAGTTTTGGAAAAGGCTGTGAAGCCACTCAACACTACATTATTTGCAAACCACTCGTGGAAAACAGAGACTCCGCTCCGACTCACAAGCCTAAACGACTCAGACAAAAAAAAACCATGAACCGAACTTCATTTCTACGGACGATTGGCCTGCTGGTAGCCCAGACCTGAATCCATTGGACTACAAACTGTGGTCCGCTTTCGAAGCTATGGCTTGCTCTAATCGACACCCAAATATGGAGTCTTTAAAGCGCGCTCTTTTCCGTGTACTTAGAGGACAATTTCCCAATGCATGAGGTGAGCACTGCGATCGATGACTGGCCAGAGAGACGTCGGCGTTGCTGTAAGGCGCAATACAGCCATTTGAAATAAGTTGTTCTAAGATTTGTAACAATAGGGTGACCGAACAAAAAGAAAAAATAGTTTAGAAAGATATTCATTCGATTTTATTCTATGAACAAAAAACCGTGTACCAAAACAATTGCGATTTCTTGGTAAACAGTCCTTGGTCTTACAGTCCTTGCTTACGTAACGTACCTTTTTCAGCCAAAAAAAAAAAACAAAAACTTATATTTAAAGTGAAACTTCTGTTCTACTTGTTCCCCTAGGCCAGAGCTCTAAACCACTTTTAGTGATTTAATTAGCGGCCATCGACCGTGACTTTTGACTGGTTGAATATTACGTAAATCTGTCTTTTATTTATTTATTCTGGCGTTTATCTGCTGGCCCGTTTGTCTCTTGACAGAAGACAAGAAGATTTTAAATAAATAAAACAAGAAAAGAAAAGCCGCCACAATTTCTTTTTGGTGGAGGGCTAAACGAAGGAAAACGCATTGCCCCAAGAGGGAAAACAAATATGCAGAAAAAGAATCAAATAAAAATCCCTAAAATGTCAGCATTAAGGGCAGCAGGAGTAGGAGGGGGTGGCAATGAGCTGATCGGCGGTGAGCATAAGAATAAAATGAATTAAAATGCGAAATGAATAAGTAAGGCTTTCGCGAATGTACAAGTAGACAGCTCGGCTGACTGTGCCGTTAGTAGCGACTTTTGATTGTTACAAACATTTTCCTTACTTGTTTTCTTTGTGTGTGCGTCGGTGCGCGCAGCACGCAGCTGCCATGGCCCAAAGGAAAATGAAAACGCAAATAATTTCGGCAAACACTCACATGTTTTATACAATCAATTTAGCAAGCCTCGAAATGCGAAATTAACATTCCCTCTGATTTCCCCTGCCGTTTAAATGTCACTATGCAAAATAAGTTGAAACCTGCACGAATAATTTAAGTGAAACAAAAGGTTAACAAAATACGCAAAATTATACCAAGTGGGCGCCCCGCATACTTGCGACAAGGAGTGGGCGTGGTACATGCGCAGTGGCTGCCAGTTGGCCACTGACTGAGAAGCAACAGTGAAACAGCAGCAGCAGCAGCAGCTGGTGGCAAACACCTTCCAGGAATGAGGTGGCACTGGGAACAACAGAATGAAACACAATAATAATACCGCACGACAAATGCTCCCACTTGCATAATAGACTAAATCAGATTTATCTGTTTTTTTCAAATTGGTAATGAGCTTTCGCAATGGATTTATAGTCAAGTTGCTAGCTAAGTCGATTTTCCAAACTAGCCGCAGCCCACAGCCCCTTTGTGGCTATCCAGCTGGTAAGCACATTTTCAACATCTCAGAGCTTGCCACAAACCAAATCACCTGTTGATTTCACTTGCAATTAAAGCCTTTAAGCCAAACCAAATCAACTTTTTCTTATCTTTGGCAGAAAGTTTGACAGACCCCGGTGAAACAAATTAATCCACTTTGCTGAAATTTGTCAAAGTCAAGAACTGGGAGCAGGAATAAAGTTATTTGATTCAATGTGACAGGACTTGCATGGTGCAAAGTTTGTTCATAAGAGAATCGAAAAAAGCTATGGAAATACTTTGAGTGAAGCGAAGGTGCTTAGAGGGCAAGTGTTTGTCACAGTAAGCTAGACACACATGAAACAAACCAAAATGAGTCGCAAACTTTCAAATGCAATCATCTAGAGGCAGAAAATACTTGAGACTGGTACCTGAACTGGTAATGCTGATTCAGATCTTTTTGTTCTCTTAGACTTTAACTTAAATTTTGTAATTTTCTGTTGATAAGATTAAAATTGAATTAAGTCCAGTACAATAACCTTTTGTAAGTTTGTATCTGTCTGTCTTTTTTGTATGAATGCTGTCCAGCATAATTGATTGTTTTCCTTATTACTCGACTATCGTTCATTAAAAATTTACCATTTCTTCGACGGATCGATAAGTTATCTTGATTACCAAATACCATTTATGTAAATATTTAACGGTGGGACGTGGGAGATTTTCCGTGAAAATAAACTTGATCTGCATCAATAAGAAGAATATGCACCATACATGTCAAACTTTTATCTCTTACCATATCTAAGGTCAGGGCATTCATACGGACGGACAGACAAACGGACAAGGCTATATCGACTCTCGTTCTGGTGTTGATCAAAGACTGAAATGCCTCTGCTCTATGCTTGTTGTTTCTAACTTGGGATTGGACTCGAATAAGTACAATAGTGTTGGAGGATTGTTCATGAGTAACTGAACAAGTAAACATTTTCTTTTTTAATGGCTCATTTTTGTTCAGTAAGTTGCTCAGTGACATGTTTACTCAATTCGGTGACTGTTCAGCTGTTTTTTTCTCGCGTGTCTGTTTGTTCAATGTTAGCAGCATGCTGGAGTTGCAGTCCCAACAGTTTTTTCATTAAAAATCATTAATTAACAAGGAAGAAAGTCGGTCAAGCCCGACTATATTATACTTCGATTATATATGTTTTTTTGGGGAACATGGATTGGCACGCGCCGCAGACAAAAAAAAAACCTTTGCATTTGCCAGAGCTAGAGATGGGCGTACATCGAAAACTACATTGTGAATGCTTGATATTATGTTAGAATTAAAGAACAATCCTCGTCTTAGTAGTCAGATGGGTATCGGGCGATATATTTGTCCCGCGACCATCTCTAACTTCTCTCTCTCTCAATATTGTGTATGTGGGAAAGGGAAAATGAGAGCGTCCCAGTTAGCTGCAAGAATCCAATTGGATCTAATGAGCTAGCCATAGCTGCAAGGTTTTGTATAGGATTTCGTTGTTGGAATTACTCAACAAAATATATTTGCAGGTTTAATTCATTTAAAAGGTGGAATTTTTGGCGGGGCGGGGTCATCACACCCACAACGATTCAATATGAATCGTTAAGTAAAAATTGGTCCTAAAATATTGTTGGCTATCACTTTGCTGTGTAGTCGTTGCTCATATATACATCCATCTACATACATATGTATGTGTTTTGCAGCTGCAGGAGCAGCCCAGATATATTGAATTTTCGTTTTCTCACATCTTTACTACCGTTCATGCGATCTTTACCCTTCTTTGGCAAATCGAATAAAAATTTTTATTAGAAAATATGTCTAGAAGATTCGAATCTCTATCTATAAAACTGTGGGAGATATGACGTTTTTTCGATATTGCGGGGGCGGGAAGGGGCGTGGCCAAAATTGAAAATAAACTTGATCTGCCTGCAAGTATAAGAACATATGTTCCATACATGTCACACCTCTATCTCTTACCATCTCTGACATCTGTGCGTTCATACGGACAGACAGACGGACGGACTATATCGACTCGGCTGTTGATGCTGATCAAGAATATATATACTTTATGGGGTCGGAGATGCTTCCTTCTGGCTGTTACATACTTTTGCACAAACGTTTTATACTCTATGTACCTTTGGTACAGAGGATAAAAATAGGGGAAATTTAACTTCGGCTCGGCCGAAGTTTTGTATACCCTTGCAGTTTGATTTTCTAAATAAGACTACTTTTCGCACCTTACTTTTCTATGGGAGCTATACTATTTAGATATCCGATTTCGACCAAACTTAGTGCAATCATGGAAAAGCATAACAAACTGTTTAATACGAAATTTGGAGGCGATCCCAATTAAAACAAAAAAGTTTTTCTCACTAGAACTTCTTTTTCGACCGATCATTCATAGGGCAGCTCTATGCTTTTTTGCTAATTTTTGCTCAAACTCGAGATATTGGTTATTGTTTCAGACTGCATTTGAAAAAAAAGTTTGAATTTTGGCATTTTTGGTTAATTTCAGGAAAAAATAAGTGAGAAAATCGGTCAAGCCATACTATAATAAGCTCAGTACCTGCAAATGTGTATGCAAAACTGTGGGAGATATGACGTTTTTTCAGAATTGCGGGGGCGGCGTTGCAAATATTCAGTATAACCATTAGCTGCCTACAAGTATAAGGAGCATTCGTTTCATACACTTCAAACCTCTAGCTCGTACCATCGCAGAGATCTGTGCGTTTTTACGTACAGAGTTGTTTGGGCGGTAAAGGTGGTCGTGGTCGGATCGGTCTAAAATTCAAATGTGCCAAGTTTCAGTAATCTAACTGTGTTCGTCTAGTTTATGCCAAAATTTTGACTTTTCCGGCCAGTGTGCAGTGTTTAAATTGCTTTAGGCGAAGCAGAAAAAGTCGCAAAATTTCAGACTGAACTTTTTCAATTGTTCAATATGAATTGTTGCTTTTACCTTTGCATATTAGAAAAATCAGAAGTCGCTGTCGATGCAAGCACAAAAACTGACAGTTATCGCATACCGCTTTCTTGTCATTTTGCTTTTAACTGCTTGCCCTCAGCAGAGCAAGTAGCAGCTCCTGCTTCAGGTCAGCTGCGCCTGTCCGAGGAGCAGCAAAGTTGTTTGGGGATAGTTCATCAATGGAATTAAAAATATAACAAATTTTTTAACCATATTAGCTATTGTTTAAGCTCCGTATTACATTTTTTCAGCAGCCCTTGCCAAATGGATTTCAAATGTATTTTAGACCAGCAGCAGCTTAAAACAAATACAAAATATGAGAAGTTTTTTTGTCCGCCGATCGTCTCTTTACAGTGATACGAGGGCGGTCCCAGAAATAGCCGACCTAACTACTAAAACACAAAAATTTATAATTTTTATTTTTTTATTTTTTAACATAGGATCCTTTTAGGTCGATACACTTTTCCCAGCGATGTTCAATAGCTTTGATACTTTTTTTATAATAAGAACTGTGAAGCTCTTCAAAATAGGCATTAACCTCGGACTCCACCTCTTCATTGTTGCCAAATTTTTTTTCCTCCGAGCCATTTTTCCAAGTTGGGAAATAAGAAATAATCAGAGGGAGCTAAATCTGGCGAATAAGGGGCGTGAGGTAGCAATTCAAAAATGTCTAACTAAGCCGCTTTTAAAGCTTTCTTGACACGTTTCTGTTCGTCATTAAAAAATTTTATAAAAATCGTTTCAGAGGTTTAAACACACAAAAGGAATTTATACAAAAGCCTGCATGGTACTTGATGCAAGAATGTTTGTTCCTAATTTGAACACCCAATAACAAAAAACATATAATAGCAGTGCATACTCGTAAGTGCATGCTATTATCTACGTTAAGTTTGTTCTCTCTTCTCTATTGATTAGCTCATTATTTAGATATCCATTACTCAAATGCCAGAAGCGATATACTACACGTACTTAGGTTGTCTGTCTAACAAAACCTGACGCCAGCGGTTCGTGCCATTTTTGTATTAAATTATGCAAGAAAGTCGATAGAATCGTAGCACGATAGCCGTCTGATAGGCTTCTAAGGCAACTTGCAGACTTGTCCCAAAGCGAATAGTTCAAATTACACAGACACACACATATTGGCATTATGGCATTCTCAAATTGTACATGGAAAACCTTTTACTTCGCTATTTAACAATGAAAGCGAAAACAAGCCACAGTCTTGCCCATGGAAAGTAATAATAAATAAAATATGTAAATAGTTTCGACAAGGCTTATTACAGGCTTATTACAATGCTAAAGATCCAGGATGCTGACATGGCGGCATTGCCGTCGACGATGCCATTGTTGGCACTAATGACACTTTTATAACTTTTTATAGATTTTTCACACTTAATGCGAACTCTTGGGCCATTTATCGTTGCGACAGCGGCAACAATCCTTTTCTTTTTTTTGTTGTTGAAGGAAACGTAGGCAACACTTATTTCGTCTTTTCTATCGTCCGCTTCCTTTTGCAAAACTTATTTACGAGAATGTACGGAAGATGCTGCCGGATTTGTACAACAGTCCCAATATACGTACATATGAGTGTCTGTCTGTGTGCTTGTGTGTGTAGTGATTCTTGCTAGTGTTTGTCTTGGGGCCATACAGCGCGTATACGCAACGTGGCGCATATGAAACAGCACTGGCGTTCTGTAACATGCCGCAATATAATTTTGCAACAAATTTCAAATGCCAGACATGAACAACTTTTAAACTTATCCTCACACACACACACACGCACACACAAACTGACATCAGCTTAATTTTAGGGACATATAAATTGTGTTGGACTTGGGTTTCGGGGGAGGAAGGTAAAGTGAGCAAAATCAAAAGTAATCATGTTGATATTTGCACAACGCACACGAATAATCATTTAGTTTAGCCAGGGATCGTTTAGTTTGATTTGATGAGAACTGAAAGGTAATGTTTACGAATTGATTGGCTCCCATAATGTTTGGGTAGATTAAGAGCGTGATTTACTTTAAGTTTTTTGCGGGTAGTCCTCAATTCAGATATCCAACGCATATCTTGCTTACATTCTTTCATAATAATAAATCAACTTGAGCAAATATAACTTTAAATTTTTAATCAAACAAGCAATTATTTATGTGTGAAATTATTGAAGTATTCTGACCCAATTGCAAGACGGCAATTGATTGGTTTTACAGACAGTTTCGGAATAGCCATGTTTCTCATCTGACTTCTGCTTGTTGGTATGGATCAGAGAACTGCACGAGTGCACCGCAACTGCAAGCGCACTGCATAAGTACTTGATATTTTCGCACTCGGATATCCCGACTACTCCAACAAAATGTATTCAGTAGTATTTCTACTCTCGGCATATTTGCGTCTCGCACTTAAGTGCCGAAAACACTCACGCCACTCGCGTAGCGTATAGGAAATTCTCATACAAACAAAGAACCGTAAAATTTGAGTGTGAAATTATCCACCAACAATTCAAGAAACGCATTTTCTATCTATGGCTTTCTCACTTAAGTATTTTTTTACTCATGCTTGCCTCTTGTGGAAATTTTTTTACTGGTGACCTTGTGTGTCTGCTCTCTGATATGTCTTCGGCTTCTGTTCTTTCCTTCACTTCTCGTCAAATTTATCCCTGCTTTGACGTCGACGTCAGCAGAACCGAATACTGTGAGAATTATTTTTTTTGCCAATGAAGAAGTTTGCATACCCTTTAAATTTGAGCGAGCATTTAACCGATGTGTTTAATGAAAATATTTTAGAATTCTAAAATAAAGCACTGGGACCGTCGTTCGTGAAAAAAACTTACACATGTTTATTATCCTTATACCACAAGCATTTTTTTTTTGTATGGATCTTTAATAAATTGATTCATATACTTAAGTCGGATATGCCTTTCCCTACCCTGAGTAGGCAAACGTGACGCGTGCTTTAGAAACCCACATTTTCGAAGAGCAATACTCAAGTAATACTTATGTATTGGTAGAATGTGTGCTCAAAGCACAGGGTTATTTTCGTATTCCTCTTTGCTGTCTGAGTAAAATTGGTATGTAACCTGCGTGCGACCGCCCACTCAAAGACGAAAGCATCGTGTGGTGTCGCTCAAAGCAGGAGCAAGTAAATTTGACACCCGCTGAAAACTGAGACCAGTCACTGAAATACTAGTACGATATGAGTGAGTATATGAACTGACTTCATATTTTGAGTGGAAAATCATACCCAAGACGCATTTACAACAAGAATACTCGAGTCAAGAAAACAGGCACTCAGATTTCTGGAATGGATCGACTACTCAATGTCAGTGGGCCTACTTACGAGGTGTGTTCAAAGGAAAAGGTGAGTTTTGAATTTTCGCGGGCTGTGTACATTCGATTATCGATATTTTGTTTTTGTTATATTCGGACACATATGTTTATCATATTTTTGGAACTGAAAAGGTTAGTCACGTTTTTGTGTGCTCTTCCATTTTTGACTAAATTTTGAGCAAAAGCAACGTCGCATAAGTATCGCTCAGGAGTTATTGAATGACGTCAACGACTATCCGGGTTTGCTCAAACGGGTCATTACTGGTGACAAAACGTGAAACCAAGGCCCAATCTTTCCAATGGAAGCGGAAAGATGCCAAGTTCGATCAAATGCGGAGGTTTTGCTCACTGTTTTCTTTGATTACATTGGTGTGGTGCATCATGACCATAGACTTTTAGAGCGTGCTTGCGCGCTTGTTTTTGTGCATATGTGTGAGCGTTAATACCATTTAAACAGTAAAACAGAAATGGCTTCTTTTTTATATAAATGCTTATAACTTCTACAATTTCCAACAGATTTCGATAAATGAACACTTTTTTAATTAGTTTACATCATCCAAAAGAGAAAAAAAAATTTTTTTGTTAGTCAAAATATTGGTTTATTAACGGGTTTTAAAAATGTTCGATCAAAATTATACGAAATGTTCGATATCACTGTAAATAGCATCCACACTAAAAGTTTGACAATAAATCATCGTACACAAGAAAAAAAATCCGATATATTTGGGATTAAATCAATCCCAAACGATGTCAGAAGTCTGTCAATCCCGGATTTTCTCATTCCAGAACGAACAGGATTGACTTGATCTCGGATTTATCAATACCGGAATTCTTGTCTTGACCCGACCTTATGCCACATGAGATTGATTTAAGCCTGTTATCCGAACTCGATTTGATCCCTTAGTAGGATTCAATCAAGAGGCCCGACATTGACTTAAGCTCGAAATTCATTCTTGATTTGATCTACAAATCGGCCTTGTGCCAGTTTGGCCGAGATTAAGTTGAGCTCGATATTCAAAATACACTCAATCCGAAAAAGGATTGCTCCAAAAACTACCGAGATTGATTTATGCTCGAAATTCGTATTTGATTTGTTTTGTAAATCGGCTTGGTGCGAGTTTGCGTGAGACTAAATTTACCTCGATATTGGAACTGCACTTAATCCCAAAAAGGATTGCTTCATAAATGACTGAAATTGAAGTTATCTCTTTACCATTAAAAATGGGTAAAATGGAATCATGAAGTCATTGTCAGCTAGAGCGTGCTTGGGCGCTTGTTTTTGTGCATATGTGTGAGCGTGTTCATGTGTTTAGAAAATTAATGAAAACACATGAATTAAAGGGTACAGAATATTTTGGAGTCGGGGTACTCGACTACAGTGCCCTTACTTGCTGAAACTTTATGTTACCCAAAAATGAGCTTGTCACAAGAGCACCATGCGACCATTATGTAATAAGTATAAGATGGTCCCGTCATGAGAGCAGCTCTCTCGATTAGTCCCTTATTGTCAGTACTTGGCAGGCTGTTAACAGAGTAGGCTCCTACCGGACGAAATCTTTTCGGGTTTTTGTTTGTTGCTTTAACCCATAATTGAGGAGAAAAAAAAGCCTTTTGCATTTATTGTCGTGCGGTTATTAAAACTGAGGGAGTAAATTTTATTCATGTTCCAAAGATGGAACCGAAAATAATTCGACTTAGGGCATAGGTTGTTACAATAGGCTGCAAACCCCACTACCAGTCTAAGGGTTAAAAACAAAAAATGTTACCGTTTCACTCACTCTCATGAAATTAGTAGGCTTACACACATTTGTCAACATACAATAAGGGAGAGATTTTACGGACGGGACCATGGTGAACTATGGTAGCCGTCGGGACTCTCTCGTTTGAAGGGCCGGGCCGTATGCGTGAGTGCTGAAGGAAAGGTAGGCTAGGAAAAATTTTCTGTAGTTTTGTCGTAATAGTCTTATTCGTGCTGTCTTTCTGATTTTAGTGTGTGAAAAGATGTCGAGTATACGTGTTATGCCGTAAATCGTTGCGCGAAGCAACATTAAACCATACGAGTTCCCAAGGACTTGGAAACAAATAATATGGGAAGAGTCTATAGGCATTAGATTAACAATATATCTGTCTCTTTCTTCGTAGATTGATGATTGGCCCTCAGCATATGCGGGCTCTATTGTTCACAGGACGGGACCACCTTATACTAATTTCATCATGCATGCAACTTACTGAACGACATTTTTAATTTTCAAACCAGCAAGTTCTTGCCGGCTCGAGGTCATTACCCACGGTCATTGTTTACATAACCCTGGTTAAATCTTTAATAGAATTTAGCTTTCTCCTAAAGCCGGCATTGCTATGACTGTTTGGGAATTGCAAGGCATCAAAGTAGAAAAATCGACACATAAAATGAAATACTAAGTTTATAGTAGCCTTTGCTTATGTGTGTTTACCCATTTAGCCCCATAGTACTGGTGAGGGAGATTTTCTCGCTCTCATACTATTTCGTTCTTTCGCTTTGATATGGGACATCCGTACTAACTTCAATCTCGAGTCAGGATTATTTGGCTTTCAGGTACGGATTCGAGATTGACATTAGCCTTTTCGGATTGATACCAACTTTTCAGCATTGTTTCAAGCCTTTCGAACTTGTATCAAGCTCTATCTAGTACGACTCGAGCTTGAAATTTCAATCCGAGAACGAGTTCAAATCAATCTTTTTGAGTTTGATTTTATCTCGTCATTTTTTTTCTGTGTATGAATGATTGGAAGATAGTTTTATTAGCTTTAATTTGGTAGATAGGACTTATTCATAAAATATTTGTAATTATGTGAGAAGGTCTCTTTCAAAAATGCAAAAAACCAACATTTGGGATTATCTCGAAATCTTTTCTACATAAAAAGTTTTTAGCGAGTGATTTTACATAAGGAATGACATACATTTGTCTAGGATGAGAAAATCATTAATTATTTTTTAAGTTGTGTTATTAATCTTTCTCAAGATTTATCATCCTGGTTTGTAGAAATTTTTCCTTAGGGTCGTTTTCTCAGGTTCCTGTTTTTGCAAATCTTAGTGGATTTGGTGAATTTGCACTGCTCATTTTGAGCATGAGCTATGCAAACGCGTAAAATCCACCTGGACTTGCAAAAACAGGAATATGAGAAACGGGCCTTAGTCCTTTTCTTCACCTTGTATGTCCTTGTGACCCTTTTTGTCTTTCGATTGTTATTTCTTTCAATCTTCTTAAACTTTAAAATTGCACTTAGAAATTTATATTTATTTTCCAAATTTATTATTCTTTTCTTACTCCGTTTTTTCGTCATTCTTTCGTTTTCTTTTTTGTGATATTAGCTTTTAATTTCAATACATTTCCCGACTTCCTTCGTCCTTCCATGTTTTTCCTTCAATTCTTCGTTTTTGTTCCTTCTACTTTTGTCGTTATACTTCCTTCATTTATTTGTTTGAGTTTTCGACATTCATACTAAACTTTTCCAGTTTAAGTTGATGCCATTGGTTAGTAAGCTGTCCATGTGGTTGCCTGGGGGTTTGCGACGAGTGCGTCTATATAAGTCTGAGACATTCTATGTATTTAAAGAATGTACAGACGTGTGTAGCCAGTTGCCTTTTGTTCAAACTGCAAGTTGCGTTCTTTCCTCACTTCGTCGTGATGACAATGAAAGGACTTAGGACTTACACATTGACATTGTTGTTCCTAGCTGCATTGTTAGAGACTTTGCAAACGCCCACTAGTTAGTTGAAGCAACAAAATGTATACTGTTAATGCCAACTTTGACATTTGATCAACGCGAAGAGTAAAAGAAGAATACGTCCCTTGGCTTCGATTGATGCAACAGAAGCTGAGGTATTTAATTCGATTTGCCCTTATTTCCGTTGTTGCCGCGCACTTCCGGCAGGCAAATTAAATTTTTCTGCCGTTCGTTTCAACACAACTGAAGGATGCCTTTTAAATCAACCACAAATCGATTGCCAAGCTGGTACTCAAATTAATTATATCAATTAACGCTCAATTAAGCAATCAGCATCTCGCGCTTATAACTGCATCAGCAGCAACAGAAAAGCTTTTAATTATTTACTCACAAATAAATTGCATTTGCTGAACCATGAAGATTATTTATTTAATATTGTTGCACATTTTGCTTATTAATTATGATTGATCAAATACAAATGGTAAGAACTCAATCTTAATTGTTGTACTTTCTTGTGGTCTGGACTGAGGGGGCATATTTCTCCCATAGCTTTTGTTTTTGTCGAGTCAAAGGGATTATGAAGTAGAGGTGGAAAACTATCGATAGTCGTCACCATCGATACTCGGCGAAAGTTTTTTTCCAAACAATCGATAACTATAGATAGTTATCGATACCAAAGCCTTTCGATACCAAAATTCTGATTCTAAATGAAGTGGTTTGTCAGTGCTCTCGTCCAATCAAAAAGAGAAGTGTCTTTAGCCAGATGAACCTGGTGAAGACTAAATTGCTCAACAGATTGCGGCTGGAGGCTTAATGCGGGAGCAAGGTTTTAAGAAATTTCTTGTTTTTTGTAGATGGCCATATGTGTTTTAAATAAAGGGTGTCACGGTATGTTACGACGTGCCCCTAAGAGAACGTGAGCGAACACAGAGCTATGTGCATGAACATCTGTGTTCCGTGTGTGTTTCGTAAATAAACTAAGATCAAACATCGTGAATGTAAGTTATATAAGTTAAAGTTATTCACGAAATTAATTTTAATTTTTGATTAATAAGTAAGTTTAATGCTTTAAATACATTTTTTTATTGTTGCTATGATATTCCCCTAAGGTTGTTAAATATATGAATATGGATTTAACGACCTGTTTTGGATTTAGTCAAAGTAAATGTTAGCAGGCTCAAGGTCGAGGTTTGATTTAGTTCAATAATCAACCAGAAAATTCAACAGAGAATACATTTGAACATGAACAGTAGCTGCAGCTGTGGCTGTGTAGCAGTTGGCGAATAAATAGCTGAGAGTTCCAAGTGCACGAATTTGCACGAACTTTCAACTAGCTTTTAAGCAAGAATTCCAAGTGCACAAATTGCACGAACTTTCAACTAGCTTTAAGCTCCGCTCTTTTAGGGTATATGAGACTTTTTTTTACTTAATGTCCACTAAATGACGTCCGATCGGAACCAAACTTTTTTCTATAAAAAGTATAAATAAGGGCCAGTCTAGTGCCGATCTTGCATTATCAATGTAAATAAACTGAGCAAAGTTTTAATATCGGAGAAAAACCAGTTATATATGATGATTGTTTTCATTTGAATGCAGTTTTCCTTCCATTTTATTTGTTATAAAATATTCATAAGTACATTGAGTAATACCTACAACTCGTTGCATAACCGGCTTCTCTCTCATTCAATAATCAGCAGCTTCCGCAGTATAAAAGCTAACCAATTCGATGAGGCTAGTTCAGAGTAATTTCAGATCATACACGATGCTGCTGCAATTTACTTTTATTCTACTTCTATTCTCAGGTAGGTACAGAAATTGCAGTAAAAGTAACGAAATAAAATTTATTTTATCTAGCTTTAGAAGCGGCCACCGTGAAGGAGCAGGACTGCGGCAAACTTAACGAGACGCAGCTTAATAACCGTCAACAAATTACCGCTCTGGATGAATTTCCATGGATTGGTCGTTTATTTGATGAAGATAGACAATTTGTTTGCTTGGGCGTGCTCATAGGTACACGCCATGTTCTGGCTGCTGCTCACTGTTTTTCATATGCTAAACCCTTGTTTATTGTTCTTGGTGACTGGGACACCAGTAACAATATAACCGAAAGCGACTGCAACGCACAGAAAGAGTGCGCACCTCAACCACAACGCATTTTCATTGAGTCTATAGCTGCTCATCCAGATTATGAAAAATCGAAGCTTTCAAATGATATAGCCGTGGTCAAGTTGCAGAAGGATGTAGAGCTCACTGACTTCGTACAGCCAATTTGCTTACCTCCTGCTAAAGAAGTGGAAGGTGAATCCGCTGAAGGACTGCTGGAACTAGCTGGGTTCCTCTTTCCCTCCATCCATGAACCGCAGGATAAAAACATGGAAAAACGGCGTGTAAAAATGCAATTCAAGACAATTGGTCTGGAGGAATGTACTCGAGTGCTAAACTTGGGACCCCGTGTGAATTTGACGAGCAATCAGATCTGTGGGTATGCAAGTGGTGATCTGTTCTCTGGGTCGCCACTGATGGGTATTATGGGCGATCCTCGTAAGTTCTATCTGGCGGGTATTGCATCAGCCGGAAAGCGTGGAGACAAGCAAGCTCCTGAAGTATATACCCGGGTCTGGCGCTACAGAGATTGGATTGTGAAAAATATGTAAACAAAATGGCACTGAATAAATCAAGAAACCGCGCAAATTAGTTTTTACTTTTTTTGAAACAGAACTGCAACTTTTGACAGTTAGATTTATGGATTCGTTGAGTTGAACAAAAGAAAACCCGCTTTAGATCCTTTTCTAGCTGTTTCTTGTCCATTGCACCGTTAATAAATTGAAAATGCTTCCAAGTTATTTACACAAACTGAACCCGTGTTGCCCCGAAACCCAAATGCATAAATCACGCGAAACCCAAAAACAGGTTGTGGCAAGCGGGGGGTTGGGTTGTCGCCTGCACGAAATTTAATTTCAGACCCAATGCTGAGCTCTCCACTTGGTCGCACAACTTTCGCCATTAGGCCCCAAGCACTCGCACTCGCTCTCCTATCTCACTTACACCTTTGGCCCCGGGTAAATGCAGTTTTTCACCAGCAGTTGGTTGAAGGCAGAAACCTTAAGTACATATCAGCATGGCATAATTTATATTTTACTATGGCAAACAGACAAACTCCATCATCTCCCTGAAGCTCAGGAGCGTAGGTACAAACTGTTTCCTAGGGGTAGCTGCTCGGAAGGTAGCGTAAGATATTTAATTTAACATAGTTTTTTCCAAAGTTATTTCAAGCCGACATTTGAAATATACTTCTTCTAATTAAAATTACCCACCCATTAAGCTTGATCATCGTTTTCAGGAACTCTTCTGAAGTTTTTTAAAGATTATTATAACAGACAAAACACATGAGGCAAAAACTACAAGGTAGTGCAACCGGAAGTGTCTCGATAAATTTTCAAACCCCTGTGCTGAAAACAAACCTAAAACCATTCAATGCATTTCTTCTAAGCGAATCCCTTGTAATTTGAAGTGGCAATACCCTAAGTATTATGTTTTATTAAATCGGCAAATTAGCCCCAAACTTTTTCCTAAAACTACCGCCATTCTCTCTACTTCACAAAAGAGATAAGAAACAAGGCCAAATATATGCAGAAACGGCACATATTTAGATAAAAGCTCCCATACATCACAATCACAGTGCGCCACAATTTCAAAGAGACGTCGTGAGTCAATGGCTTGACTCTGGGTTCTTAGACCTTGAAAATAAAAATATACTTATAAATAACAAGTAATATTTAAATAAAAGTTGCTTATCTATATGCAACTTTATTTATTTACTAGCTGAATACCCGGCGTCGCCCGGGTCCTTATGATTCATATGATAGCGATTATATTCAAGCATTAAACAAATCAAAAATTGGCAAATTTCCCAATAATTTGGTCTGCGTAATCTACAGCTTCCATTTACCAACGCTTGCATTGTAATACTATTTGTAATATAAGCGCTTTCATAAGTACTCATTAGGTAATTTTGTAAATATCGCGATATTTTACCTTCAAAACCTTTGGGGGCAAGCGCCCAACCATTGCCCAAGGTTTCATCGCAACCGGATAAGCGGTATAGTTTTTGAAATTTTGCTGTTTCTGAGCCATTTCCCGTCCATTTCTTCAATTTAAAAACCTTCGCGGGCAAGCGTCCAGCCATTCCCCAAAGTTTCATCACAATCGAACATTCCCGGTCAAGCGTCGAAGCATTCCCAGAAGTTTTACCGAAGCCGTAAATTTTGCAATTTTCGCGGTTTTTGACCATTTTTCGTCCATTTATTTAATTTAGAAACTCGCGAGCAAGCGCCCAACACTCCCCAAAGTTTCATTGCAATTGGATACACATTCACAGGCATGAATTCACAGGACTGATACGTTTCCTATGACACTTTCCTGGTCGACATAAGCATACTGTGAAAAATTCGTGAAGATAATATTAGCGGTTTAGACGCCCATAAGGGACAAATATACAAACATACAAACATAAAAACATACAAACATACTTTCACTTTTATATAAATGTTTGATATAGATTTAATCATGGACTAATACCGATACGATTTTCGGTTCCGGTACAGGTACCGGTACGACCCTAAATGAATGTTTCGATAAAAGGTTCTATTTCGGATTATAATTTAATTCGGTTTTCGGTTTCGATACGGTACCCAGTTTTTTATTTCGGTACACCGGTATGAACCGGTACGTCCGATATAAATATAAACTTTTCGAAAATTGTAAAAAGTATCCAACTTATTTTATACCTTTGTAATTAAAGAAACAATATTCAACATAATGTTCCAGTCGTTTGGCATTTAAATCGTTGATTAAAAAAGGGATTTATTTGGATTTTCTTGTTTTCCAATTTGCAGTGTATCCAAATGGATCACCCTAAAACAAAAACCAAATAATTTATAACTAGGCTCTCCCTGTGGCCGAAATTCGACTAACGAACATATTAACACTTTAACATTTAACGATGTGCACATTTAAGTCTAAAATAATATGTCAAAAAAATTTTAAATTTGCATATTTTTTGGTCCAAAAATAATTGTATCTGAATCGGTTTGAAGCCCTGGAAAACCTGATTAGCATATGTTCCAATTTTGAACATTCAGCCAACATTTGGTTAAGTAACTTGGTATAGTTTGATCTTTTTATAGTAACCAGAAAGGTCTAAACATCGTTTCTTTCTTTCCCTGATCTTTTGTTAAAGTTTTGGTAAAGTGTAAGTCATAAAACAATTTTCAATGCATTTCTTTATTTTTGAAGCCAACAGCCTGGGAAATGTGGCTTGGGGATGGCTCCAAAGAAAGTGTGAAGAGACAAAAAATATACATTTTTTTGAAGGGATTTTGTAGCGCAGTGATAGTGCCTGACCCTACCACGGGCAATAAATCCATAGATTCGATGTTTTTCCGATTCGATGTAATACCGATTCGATCTCAAGATCACAGCACAGTCTCCAATTGTGCTCAGTGTATGTATTTAATAATACAATAATACAATAAATAAAAGCAATACAATTTTAGTTTGCTCTGTATACTCATTCCAGAATTACTATGCTAGAAAGGAAGACGAACATATTCGGGGGTGTCCTGGAAATCTCTAGAGATTTTGGCTTCGGTTGGTTTGCAAATCGCTAGAGAAATCCGTCGGTGTCCCAGAACTTACAGAGATTTCGCTTTCTTCGAAAGTATAGATCGAAAGGTGTATGTATAAGATTAAGGTCTCACTACAAAAACTGTGATATATTGCGTGGGTTCGTGAAGTCGCTATTGGCTGGCTTGTGTATTGGTTGGTTTGCCAAAATCTCCCAACGAAATACGAGAGGTTTAAAACCAACCTAAAGAGGACACCTAGAATTGGTTTTGGTTGGATGAGATTTCTGGGACACCGTCGATCAATAGGATTAGCAATATTACAAATTTTTTTACAATATTAATTATTGTTTACGCACCGAAATACATTTTCATTTATCAGCACTTGCCTCGCACAAAAATTTCTTGTCAATTAAATCTGCTTAAAACAGGGAGAGCGTATTGAGAGCCCCTCTCTCTCTGTTTACATATGACAAATTACAACTGAGCACAGCACAAAAGTGAGTGTTGGCCTGATGAAACAAAAACAATGCGTTAGTCTGCTCACCTATCTGTGTGAAGCGTGTGAGTGTATTGGTTCAACTTTTAATTCGTTCTAAAACAATCTAATGCAATGGCGGGGTCTAAATACACATACGAACATATGGTATAAGCTTTGGGTTAACTGAATTTGTTTTACTATGCAAGAAAGGGGGCCTTACATTCGTATGAAAATTTGTAAGCGTATTAATAAATTGATTTGATGATCACATTTTACACCAAAGTTGCCTGCGCTGTATGCACATGAGGCGCATTTCTTGTTGGTTTGCGCGAAGACGTATGGCATGCGCATAGGACTAACGCAAAACGAAATTGTACCAACTACTTCGAATGGGTCTCTCTTCTCTTTCTCTCCTATGCTCTTGGGAAACTGAAGGCAACAACAATACGTGCAGACAGCGCAATATCGTTATAACCGTTACTCGTAGAGTAAAAAGGGTATACTGAAGTCGTGCAAATGTATGTAACAGCCAGAAGGAAGCATCTCCGACCTCCCATAAAGTATATATATTCTTGATCAGCATCAACAGCCCAGTCGATATAGCCATGTCCGCCTGTCCGTCTGTCTGTATGAACACCTAGATCTCGGAAACTAGAAGAGCTAGAGCCACCAAATTTTGTATGTATACTCCAATTGTCCCTACGCAGATCAAGTTTGTTTCAATAACTTCATAAAGATCGAATAATAAATGACAGAGTTATAAAGGTTTTAAGAAACGTGGCTTACCTTTTGGCGCTACATGCGTTTTTCCTCACATAATGTTGAAATGGTCACATTAATGTTAATGCTCTGTTAATTTACATAGGTAAAGGCTATTAAACACTAATTTCCCTGATTAACGGGTTTATCGAAGTCGGGCAGGACCGACTTTAACTTACGCTCTCGTTTCGTTTTTGTAGTCGAGCCACAAGCACACACACACTTAACCGGGTTTCGCTTTTGTTTTTTAAAAACGCACTCATAAGTGGTATTTGGACACCTCAGTTTTACACCATCTTTTTCAATTACACGTACTTCCGATAGGGATTTGTTTTTGGACGAGGCTTACTTTATTATAAAATAATTTATCAGCCATCCGACACACTTACAGTTTTTTTTCGACTTCTTCTTTTCCTGATTATAAACCGATACATTTGTCTCTTTCTAACAATTGCGTATGAAGAAGGAGAAGCAAAAAAGGCGCCAAGCGTTTACATGTTGGATTAATTCACAATATCTATCGCAGTGCAGAAAAAACGATGCGTTAGTGTTTTTTCTTATGTATGGTAATATCGCGATCTAAGCAATGTTGCGATAAGTGTGACGTATAAATGCAAAGCAAACGCAACGCAAAAAACGAAACAGAAAAAATATAAACAAAAATTCTTAACAAATAAACGATGAAAGACAACTGAATTTCTTATGAATGTTTTTATGTATGTATGCACATGTGTGGGTATATTAGTAAGAGATACTCAACTAAGATTGCGATAAGAGTTCTCGTCCAACAAAGGAAGGATCGACAATTTGAACATATGAATTGTATTTATATACGTTGGCCCGTGTTGATGTTCTCGGCACATGTAAACTGCTTCCAGCACTGTTTATGCAAATATTTCAAATTTAAATTTAAGAGAGTTGAAAGTGAGGAGGTTGAAACCAAACAAATTAAGAGGCTTGTATTGTGGTTAGGTGGTTTCCGTCAGTGAATAACAAAAAAAATAGCCATTTTGAAATAATATTTGCAATATGTGCTAAAAGGATATTTTAAGATTTATCTGATCTTAAAATATTAATTTATATTCAAAAAATATTTTCGTTACAATTAACATTAAGCAAAATTAAAAATAAGAGATACTCCAAAATGCTTAAAAATAAGTTAAAAAAAAAAAAAAAAAAACCGGACAGGACCGGTAACAACGTTTTGATTTCGATCCGATTCTATCGGTTCCAATAATAACGGTAAGCGGTATTCAGTTCTCAAAAGTCTCTCTATGAGATTACTGCAGGATAAATTCAATCTTTGCAGGATTATAACAAAAAGTGGGTTCAAATCAATCTTTTTCCGGCTTGTCTCAAGAATGTTCTGCTTTTTGAGGGAAGCTAACTTTGGCTCGCCCGAAGTCAATATACCCTTGCAGATCGAATAATTTATATAAATCAAGATTTTAAGTGATTTTCAGACAACTTAATTTTTGCTCTGCTACCTGAGCAATAGAAGTGACCATTTTGATGACCAGTTTCTTATAAAACTGTGCTAAAGATTATAATATTAATATCAGGCAGCTTAAAAGACGCTTTCGTTTAAAAACGTTTTACTCACTAGAACTAGTTTTTTTACCGATCGTTTCATGGCAGTCATCCGATTTTGACAAAACTTTGTAGAATTGTGTATAAGGATTTCAAATAAATATAAGCCAATTATAAGAACATTTCCATTGAAAACAAAAAAGATTTTCTTACTAACACTACTTTTCAGACCTTACTTTTCATATAGATGTCTGATTTCGACTAAGCTTAGTAGAATCATGGAAAACCATAGAAAACTAAGAAATTCATAGTTTGAATACTAAGTTAACTTAAAACAATCTGTTCGTTCCATTATGACCCTTTCCCTTGTCGGAACATCCAAATACTTGCACTGAGAAAATAACATTTTAACATTTGTATGGAGACGTTTTACTTTTAAAAACAATTCAACCCAGATTTTGCACCAAAAATGTTTTTTATATCCCCTTTTAAAGTACGCCCCTGTTGCTCGGTAATAGCCGTTATCAACCGCAGCCAAACATTCCCAAGAATATGAAAATGTGCAAGCAGGTGCAACCATAAATTCAATATTTTCTTTCGGCCAGGAACCAAATGGCAAGTGAAAGTACTTCAACTATTTTGATGTAAACATTTTCTTTTGATTTAATGCTCCTTACTATCATCAGCGTATGAGCAATGCACATGGCGTACAGAAGGAAGATTTAATGAAGCCATCAGGTGGGTGCACACGCACACATCCCGAGGCTGCCGCTGCCAGTCAACATGGTTACGTATACGCAACACCCCACGCAGTTCCATGCTGGTGATTAATGTGCCATGAAATACGATTTTTGAGATACGCGCCAAAAACATTCACAGTTGGTCCAAGGCACGCGAATGTCTTTGCAAAACAAAATAACACGCAATCAAACACACACACGCACACACAGAAGCAAAGTCGCTTCGTCTCTAAATCAAAATACATACAATTTTTTTATGGCCTTTTTATTGCAACACGTAAATCTGAAAATTGAGTCAAGCCGAAGGCGAAGAAAGTCCTTAAATTGTGTGTGGCAATTACAAGCAATTAAAATTTTAAATGCAACAGATAAAATATTTGAAATGGGTTTTTAAACGTTTTGGAAAAAAGTTCAATCCAAAGAGTAAATAAAACATTTTTAGGCAGAATTGAGGGGATTATCACTAGACTTTTTAGATCCAGACCTCTGAGAGCTGAAGGCCAAAAAATGTGGGGGGAATTCGACATCCCAACCTTCAACGTGCTCCTGCAAATGGCACAAAGCAACTCAATCCACGTCATTTCGCTTTCAATATATAAGAGACTTGTGGAATTTTGTGACACGTAATTCGACAAACATTTATGTTTTTCCTGCGAAGATTAAAACTCATTCAACAGTAAACCACAGTTTCTGTTCATGGCTCTCGTTTTATATGTAGTCAGTCGTTACCCATGCAGTACGCAGCACGGACATCATGAAAGTTTTGCCCGCTTTTGTTGTTGTGGTCGTCTTATCGCTTCTACGTAAGTGTTTACACTTCAACTCAACCAACTTTCTAGTAATTCAACTCTACGTCCACCAGCATTATCGATTGCAAAATGTGAATGGCTCGAAAAGAAGCTAATTGGCGGTTCACAAAACACTAAAAACGCTCCTAAGGAGAAGCCCTGGCTGGGTGTTATTGTTTACCGCAATAGACACATCTGTACAGGAATTCTTATCAGTGCAAATGTGGTGCTTACACCCGCTCACTGTGTTTTGTGGTCGGATTCGGATACGGATGCTTACCATTTTAGGCATGAAGGAAGAAAAATATTGATCAATAGAATTGATCATCTAGATTCTGAATTGCATCGATTTGACAAAGATATAGCCGTATTAAAGCTGAATGAGAACTTAACGCAACCCTTGAGTCTAGCTAAGCCCAGTGGACAGTCCTTGAATGCTCAATACATGACACTAATTGGATATCCCTTCAAAGTCAAAAAGAAAAAAGATTTCAGAATGATAGAAGCCCAGGCTCAAATCACGGGTCGCACACATTGCCAGCAAAAATACGGATATGAGCCTGATGTGTCAATGAGAGTACTATGCGCCTATATCAAGGATGAGAACCTCTGGATGACTGGCTCCGTTTTATTGGGAATCAATAGTAGTAATGAATCTTGCAGTTACTATCCCATCGCACTCTTAACACATGGACTTACTGAGCATAGTCCACAAATGCCCGACTTGTTTACACTCATTTCACCCTACGCGGACTGGATAAACAAAGTTTCACTGGAGAAAAAATAAGCAGAGGAAGATTGGATATTAAGTAATTACAAAAATCAGATGTATTCTTGTTCTATTCTATAATCGAATAAAATAAAAACGAGAGCGAAAGTTAAAGCCGGTCCTGCCCGACTTCGATATACCCGTTACTCAGGGCAATTAGTGTTTAATAGCCTTTCCCTATGTTAATTAACAGGGCATTAACATTAAAGTGACCATTTCAACATTAGGTGAGCAAAAAGTGCATGTAGCGCCAAAAAGTATGCAATAATAACTCTGTCTTTTATTATCCGATCTTCATGAAGATTGTAGATATTGGGCACATACACTGCAAAATATGAGCTTGATATCTTCAAAATTGTAGGAGTTATTCAACATTTTCTATCGTGGGGGCGGGAGGGGGCGTGGCCAAAATTTGAATTAAACTTGATCTGCGTAGGGACAATAGGAGTCTACATAAAAAATTTGGTGGCTCTGGCTTTTCTAGTCTCCGAGATCTAGGTGTTCATAGAGACAGACGGATAAACGGACATGGCCATATCGACTCGGCTGTTGATGCTGATCAAGAATATATATACTTTATGGGGTCGGAGATGCTTCCAATATCAGAAACAACAATAACCACAAGAAAACAAAAGAGAAAACCGGTTGGGTGTGTGTGTGCTTGTGGCTCGACTACAAAAACAAAATCGACGATACAGCGCTGTCTGCACGTATTGTTGCTGCCTTCAGTTTCGCAAGAGCATAGGAGAGAAAGAGAAGAGAGACACATTCGAAGTTGTTGGTACAATTTCGTTTTGCGTTAGTCTTAAGCGCATGCCATACGCCTTCGCGCAAACCAACAACAAATGCGTCTCATGCGCATATAGCGCAGGCACCCCTAGTGTAAAATGTGATCATCAAATGTATATATTAATACGCCTAGAATTTACGAATGTACGGCCCCTTTTTTAGCATAGTTAAACAAATTCAATTAACCCAAAGCTTATACCATATGTTTGTATGTGTACATACAAAAAAAAGTCCAAATGTTAGCTTCTAACGCATAACGCAGTCCTAGTGTAAACAATGTATTAGTGTGCAAGAAGAAGAATAGCAGCCACATTTGCCACATTGCAATGCATTGCCGCCTTCTTCAAACTGAATTAGCGGGCTTGAAACTGCGGTAACAGTGGACTTGTACTTTGAAAACATTTTTTCTGAGGCTTCAGCATTCTGCACCGAAAAGATGCAATACTGATAACTGACGCAAATATGATTCCAAATGTTTATATTCTGCTGCTAATATTCATGGCATTGACACTTACAACAAGGCGAACTTCTCATCTTTAAAAATATGTGCTATGTATCAGATAGACGTTCAATTTACTCAAGAACTTGCAAGTTTCTCTGACATACATATACCTCCACATACAAGATGAGAAGTCGGGCCTTAATATTGTACTAAAAAAGGAGCGGTAAACCAAATTTGTTGTTGGGAAACAAATATTTGAGTTTCGCGGATTTTATAACCTCAATGCCTCAAGTGCAGTCTGGGCTCTTGGTAGGATCTTCTGGAATTAAATAATGTCCACAAATTGTTCTTTGAATCTCAAACTAAGAAAATATGCAATCCAATAAGGGATTTCGTTAGCAATTCACTTAGTTTATTCTAAAATTACATTAAAAAGCTCTTAATTGTTTCTTGTTTTAAGTAATAAAGCTTCTGCTTCCACTGCTGACTAAGCACCGTTCTGGGATGCGGTGTGCATAGCAAATTGCCGGCGTCATTGCTCTCCTGCTCTGGCGTTTTTGCAGATTTTAGCCTGGTCTGACGCTCCACTTATTTCTTGCCCCGCGATGAAGATTGGTACGAAGTCTCAGCAGATCTCTGGGATACGATGTGCATCGCGAATTAGCAACGTCGATTGCTCGCCTGCTTCATCATTTCTGCAGATCTCGACCTGAGCTGTCGCTTAACTTCCCAAATCCCAAAAAGCTGACCAAAAGTCGAAAAATAATAATTTTTTTTGGAACTTTCAATGGTTGTAATAGTTGAAGTGGTACATCTAGTTTGTTTTGTGACCGTTTATAAGGGGGAAGTGTCCCTACCTGGCTCAGGAATAAACTCCGTTCGTGAGCGTCGAGCGTGCCTCATTGTTTACTCATCACGCGTCGAAAATAACACATCGTTCAGAAGCGTATAGAATCTCGAAAAGTTAGCCGATTTGGATTCTACAAAATGGATTCTATTCCAGAAAGTACGTAGAATTTGAATGAGAAGCTCAAAACTATTATTAACAACGCATAAAATAGTGAGTCATTAATAAAAGTAGAGGTTTTTTCTTAATTACATTCTGATAAGTCGTGTTAGAAAAAGCAATTAGTCAAAAGTCCCATCAGATCCCACTCTCAAACAAAATATAAATTGTTTCTACAATTAGAGAGAATCTGAGAGTGAATCCAATTGTTAAGACATATGAAACGGCTTGTGCGAAGTATTGGGGCCGTATTCGATACCATTCAAAAGAAGAAGCCAGTAAAATTGCCTCGAAGCCTACAATTCCTGTCAGGCACGCAGGATCGAGGAAAAGATATGTTGAGATGCTCAAAATGCATCTACCTGAAGCTTTTCAAACTCAACAGCAGCAACCAACCCAGCCAACTCAGCAGAAGCTTCCTCATATGCCAACACCACCGATTCAGCGTCCGCTTCGGCAATGCTTCAGCCCTAGTCAGCAGCAGCAACAAACGGTCGCTCAACAGCAGCAAATGCAGCCAGTATCCATGACGCAGCGGCCAATAATAACCACTCCATCACAGCTCACATCAAGCTCTGCCTTGGCAACCGCAACAGTCATACTATCCACTCCATTCAAATCAGCAGCAGCAGCGAATGTTTCCAACATTTCTGCTGATGGTTGCTGGTTTATGTACGGTCGTACCTTATCGTCGCCAAAGACTAACTCAGACTGTGCAGCTCACAACCTTTAAACGGCAGTTGCAACTTAGGAGGCTAAGGAAAATTAATATACTCCGATTAAGATGGCCACCACAGTGGCGTTACGAAGAGCAGAACATGATTTTAATCCATCCTTCAAGCACGCGTCCCCTTAATCGTAGCTGGTCTGACTGGCGACTACACCACATAAGGTTACAGCAAACACATAGCTGGATTAATTCCAGAAGATGGAGGAAGAGTATTTCCATTGTCCCCTACCAGGGATTGCAACCACTAAAACCATTTTACGTAGTATGTTTAGCTATCACATTCTTTAATTAATATGACACATATTAAAAAGAATTTGTGCTGGCTGGAACAGAACAGAAAAAACAACACTTCTTCAAAACACATCAAAAAATTAGCTGCTAATGATTTTTATGATGATTTTTTTTATCCGGTAATGTCTGAATTTCCTGCAGTTTTTTGTAATTGTTGCGATATAATAATGCTTCCATCTGGCTGTTACATGTACAAACTTAATATACTCTGTGTAACTCTGTTACAGAGTATAAAAAGATTCGAAAAATATTGTAAATATGACTCGAAAATTAGTTGAATTCAATCAGAAAAACGGGTTAAAAAAGACTACTCAAGACGAGTCGCGGCTAGGGTACCATTTTCTCCCGACAAAAAGTATAATTTATGATCAGAAAAAGAGCACCGGTTCGGTTTAAAAAATGGTTTTAGAACGAAATCAAGCTGCTGTTTCGGTTCGGGGATCTAGTTTATTTTCGCCCCCTCCCGCAACTGCAATTTAAAAAAAAAACCTTATATCGCCCACCGATTTGAAGACAGTCGGTTCGTACCTTTAACACATATTGACTAGTCAATATTATTTATCGATCCACCAAAGGGTTGGTAAAGATCGGATGAACGATAGTCGAGTTATAAGGTTAACAATTGGCCTGTCATAAATTTTAATTCATTTTTTCGGGATTAAGCGCCTGTAGCTTTGTTCATCAAGCTGGTAGAATTGCAACAAAATTTATGAAAATAGAAGGGTCTTTGGGCTATATGCTTACGTGTTTGAAATAAAAATTCGATCACCGCTCTAGCTTGTATATGACGATCAACTGTTAAAAATTTGCCATAAACTAAGGAATAACTTTCTTCAAAGGCCAATTTGGGCACTTTCGGGCTTGCTGATGCTGCTCGCTTGATTTTTTTGGTCTGCATCGATATGTGTTCTGTCGCATAAGACTCATATACCCAGAAATTTTTGCTCAGTGTAACCTCCATAATTTTTTCAAAGCAAAAAACATGCAAAACCGCGACCAGTTTTGTAATCAGTTAACAAAACTGGACCAGAATTTTTCATCAAAGAGGCTGTAACAAAATGGCTGTTCCCCTGCTCAGCAGCTCTCTCACCCAAATTCACTTTTTCTAAAGTACTTTGGCCCGCTGCACACGAAAATCGAGATGAAAAAATATCTGTCGAATAGTTATCGAGAAATTAACGATAAACGGGGTTTTCCGAAGCTGCCTCCACTAACACTCGCATAACTTTGTTGTTTTTGCTCCGATTAAAAAGTTGTAAGGAAATTTAAGAAGAAAAAACCTAGCCGAAAGTTTCTTTTTTAGTCAAAAATGTGTAATGGTGAGTCTTTTTAATGCTATGGTCTCAAATATAGAAAAAAACTTTAGTTTTTGCATAATTCAGAAAATTTATTGAAATTAAAGTGCTTGTAAATGCAAATGAGGAAACAAAATTTATTTTTTTTTTGTTAATTTCGAGTTTCAAGTATTTAATTCAAGTATTTTTACTGAAATTTTACTATCAGCGACTCCAAAAACCCCGAGTTCAGACTTTTAGCCAAATTAAATATGTTTTTGCAGAAATTGTCTGCCATATTGGATCCGCCATTTTGTTTTTCTGAATTTCGAATTCGTAATCAGCGATCCCGAAAACCCCTCAGTACAGGCTTTCAGCCAAATCAAATACGTTTATCGACTTTTGGTCACCTTTTTGGAATTTTGGACCACTGTTCGCCGTGCTTCCGATTATTTCTGAATTTGAGAAGTACGCGTATTTATTTCATTCTGACCTCTTACAGTTTGATCTAAGTATTTGTATTTTTCTCGATTTATTATCACTAAAAGCAAGTTAAAAGCCACTAACTGTCTGCATGATTGATTTATCAGTTCGTCTGTCCGTATGAGCAAACAGATCTCAGAGATGGTAAGAGATAAAGAAATAAAGAAGTAATGATAAGATAAATAAGAGATTCGACAAGTATGGGACAAAAGCTACTTATACTTGCAGGCAGATCAAGTTTGTTCTAAACTAGCTGAATACCCGGCGTCGCCCGGGTTCTTATGATTCTTAAGAGAGCGATTATATTCAATCTAGTGCAGGCTGCATGTCGGTATAAACATTTTGGACCGTGCGATCTTTTTCTCTATTTACACGTCTTTATGATAATCTAAAATTATGATTTTTTTTCGTTTGATTATTACTTCCTGTTTACCCGTCTACAATTGCCGTCTATCAAATCTTCACAATAATCCAGGCTCTAATCAAAAATTTGCAAATTACGCAATATTTTGGACCGTGTAATCAACAGCTTCCATTTACCAACGCCGGCATTGTAATATAAGCACTAAGCGCTTTCATAAATACTCATAAGGTTATTTTGCAAATTTCGCGATTTTTGGACCTTAGAAACCTTCGCGGCCAAGCGTATAACCATTGACCAAAATTTCATCGCTATCGGATGAACGGTATAGTTTTTGAATTATCGCGGTTTTTGGACTATTTCCCGCCCATTTCTTCAAATCAAAATTCTTCACACGCAAGCGTCCAAACATTCTCCAAAGTTTTATAGCAAACGAAAATTTTGCAAATTTCGCGGTTTCTTTAACTTGGAAACCCTCCTGGGGAAGCGTCGATCAATTTCCCAAAGTTTTAGCGAAAACGTAAATTTTGCAATTTTCGCGGTTTTTGGACCGTTTTCCGCTTATTTTTTCAACCTAGATGAACGGTATAATTTTGCAAATTTCGCGGTTTCACACACATGAGACATAGCCTATGACACTTTCCTGATTGACATGAACATACTGTGAAAAATTCGTGAAGATCGGTTCAGCGGTATGAAATGAGCGTTTTTTTGTGAAAATAAAACACTAATTATTAATGGGAAAGTAAAAAACATTTTATTCAAAGTATAGGCCATTGTTTTCTACACATTTTGACCACCTTTCTGGCAATTTGTGGATACCACGCCAATAAAATTGTTCGTCTTTTAAAGCAAACCAACCAGACACCCAATTCGACCTCCTCGTAGCAATGAAAGTGCTGCTCAGCCAATGCGTGTCCCATCGATGAAAACAAATGGTAGTCGAAAGGAGCCAAGTCTGGTGAATACGGCGGGTGGGGTAGCAGCTCCCAGCGAAGTGTTTTGATTGTATCCTGAACCGGTTTTGCTTTGTGTGCAGGTGCATTGTCATGGAGCAAAATTACCTTGCCGTGTCTTCTGGCCCATTCTGGTCGTTTCTCGATCAATGCATGGTTCAAATTGATCATTTGTTGTCGGTAGCGATCAGTATTAACGGTTTCACCAGGTTTTAGGAGCTCGTGGTACACCACACCTTTCTGGTCCCACCAAACACACAGCATTGTCTTCTTGCCGAATCGATCTGGTTTTGCAGTCGATGTTGATGGTTGTCCCGGATTAACCCATGATTTTTTCCGTTTAGGATTTTTAAAATAAATCAATTTTTCATCGCCAGTAACAATCCGATGCAAAACCGATTTTCTTTCGTGTCTTTGAAGCAAAATTTCGTAAGTGTTTTTTCGGTTTTCCATCTGTCTTTCATTCAATTCATGTGGCACCCATTTTCCACACTTTTGGATCTTTCCCATAGTTGACCGTTTAGGTCAGAAATTAACATTTCTGCCATTTGCTTTTGACTCAAAGTGTCATCTCCATCCAATATCGTTTGCGATTCGGCGTCTTCAAACTTTTTTGGTGGTCTTCCACGTTCTTCATTTCTCACATCAAAATCATTATTTCTGAACCGTTGAAACCATCTTTTGCATGTTGCTTCTGATAGAGCATGATCACCATATGCCTCGACAAGCATTCGATGCGACTCTGCAGCACTTTTCTTCAAATGAAAACAAAAACTTTCTGGTACAAAACTCGACATTTTTAACACGATGGAAAAATATGATGTCTGTTCAATGACTTGATGTATACTAAATATGTTTCACAGATGTCATAGCAAACAAACAAAAAAAAATAAAGGCTCGTTCACAACAAATGTTCCCTATCGAGACATTTGTATCTTGACGCTCATTTCATACCGGTATATCTGGTACTTCCACTTTTTTTTTGTTTGTTTTATAGGCAGAAGGATCGCATCTTCCGGGCATACAAAGTAATCTGGATTATTAATTAGTCCGCCAAAGGAACGGTAAATTCTTACTTGTTAATGGGACAATTCTTGTCATACTAACATGTTTATATACGCAACATTTTATAAGTGCCATTTCAAATGTATACAAATTAATAAACATTAACAATTTTTTTCCTAAGTGTAGATTAACCAACCAACCTATTCTCAGCAATATTTATCAAAAGAAGAATTTTTACCCAGAACAACTGTTTGTCGTCATGCTCAGTCGTTGTTGAGCTAAAGCTGAAGGCAGTCCAAAATGTCCGAATTGGGTTTCTCGTTTTGCGTAGTGATGCTACTGTCGCTGCTAGGTAGTGTATGCTAAATATCGTCCTAAGTCCATTTTTCTAAATCATTTCCTACAACTTAGCAGCGATAGAGGTAGCGTCGGAACAGAACTGCGGAAAACTGAACGAAAGGCAACTCTACAATAATCTGGCACACCCTGAACATAATGAGCATCCTTGGCTGGGTCGAATTATTTACAGTAATCAAAGTTTAACTCATCGGTGCGTTGCAACTCTTGTCGGAAAACGTTATGCTCTGGCACCAGCCAACTGCGTAAAAAATGATCATCCTTTCGCGGTGTTGTTCGGCACCGATGGCGAGGAGTTCATAATTAAGAATTCTTTTCCGCATGAAATGTATCATTCTGAGCAACTCCCATATGATCTGGCCGTTATCGAGTTGGTACGTGATGTCATCTACTCCCCATATATACTACCCATTTGTCTGCCCTTACCGGGGGAGTTGCTTGAGACACACAACTACATTGGACAGCAGTTGGAGGTGGCCGGTTTTCAGGGTCAGGACTCCAGCGTGCGGCTCAAGACTCAATTGTTCGTGGTTGACAAATGCGTAAATTATCAATATAAATCAGAGAATGAGATGTGTGGCTATATTATTAACCATAAGTTGTCGGAGTATTGTATGGTGGGCTGGCCTTTGATGGGTGTTCGTGTAATCGATGGAGAGCCAATAAACTACTATCTGATTGGTTTTCTGACTAAGCGTTTGGTTAGGACAAATTCCCCAGTCTTGTTTGTGAATATATTTGCACATAGGGAATGGATTTCAAAGAAAATTTCACAGTTGGAGCCTACCCAATAATGGGACAGTTCTTGTCGTAGTAACATGTTTATATAAGCAACAAATTGTAAGTGCCATTTAAATAAAATGTCTCAAATTTAAAAGTAGTTATTATTATTAAAATTGTATGTTCCTTAAATCCAAGCTAACTCCAGCTGTATCGAGATTGTATTACCTTCCCCACTGATTCAATGATTCAAAGATGATCAAACATTTACTATTACGTATGGAAACACTGGGTGCATTCAGCAGATAAGTCCAATATACGATTACTGATTTACAACTTGCAATTTTTAATGATGCTCTGCTGAATGACACTGATTGGTTAGTTTTGGTTATTCTCTGGCTTATTACTTTAGGTCAAAAATACATTCTCGCAATTTATGGGGCTTCTAACGCTGTACGTTTGTCTGTTTATATTCAATTTTGGGGTTAACAGTTGGTCGAAAAATCGATAAATGGTCTCACCAATCAATCCAATTTATCAGTCAACACTTACATAAATATCTAGTCACAAAGTAATTAAATCTTCTTACCGAGATGGAAATTTTATGTGATTTATTTATTAAAATATTTTTTTGGCCATATTCGCCCTGAACAAGCGCAATTCAAATATTCAAATGTTGCCGCTCCCACCGTGAACTATCGGAACTAGTGAACTAGCAGGACTGTGTTAGTTACTCGTGCGCAGCCCTGGCTTGAACCCAGCTTATCGGTTATCGGCTAATCGATATGACCCTAAAACAAAATAGACAGTATAATTTAAATAATGCTTTTGTTTAATTAAATATTCAATGATTGAAAAACTGGGAAACTGAAAAACAAGCATTGAATGGTTTCCATTGCGCAAAATGCCACAAAATGTCTGCCGCAACTGGTCACACTAAGCTATCGGGTAAATGTGGTGGTGGTTGTAGTGGTAGCTTGTGTCACCTCTAGCGTCAAGGAAATGTAGACCGCTGGCTATTTTCCCTCCAATTTTGATTAATGCATTTCCCATGTTCCCAGAGCGTCGCTAACAATTGAGGGCACTTGAAAACAATTCGATGAGCACGGTTTTGCAAGACTTTCAGCGTGCCGAAAAAATCGGCGAGGGTACCTATGGAATTGTGTACAAGGCGCGCAGCAATTCAACCGGACAGGATGTGGCGCTCAAGAAGATTCGCTTGGAAGGGTGGGTCATCCATTATATGAAGCTTGAGAAGTGGCCATTCTACTACACCAGGCAGCTCGGATTCTGTGAGTGCTGCGCTATGACAGAGACAAGACGTAGCACCACATGATTCGGCTTCATGGTGCAGGTGCTCCATCGTCATCATGATCATTTTGCTGGTGTTAACATAGCTCTTAAGTTGAAACCTCATTTCCTTGTACAGCGAAACGGAGGGCGTACCCTCTACGGCCATTAGAGAGATTTCGCTGCTCAAGAACCTCAGGCACAAGAATGTGGTGCAGCTCTTCGATGTGGTAATATCGGGCAATAATCTGTACATGATATTCGAGTACCTTAACATGGATCTCAAGAAGCTGATGGACAAAAAGAAGGAGGTGTTTACGCCGCAGCTTATCAAGGTGAGTGGGAGAGGGTGGGCGGTGGACGGAGATACATATATGTGGTTAATGTTTTCCCCCTATTTTCAGAGCTATATGCATCAGATCTTTGATGCACTGGGCTTTTGCCACACCAATCGTATACTCCATCGTGATCTCAAGCCACAAAATCTGCTGGTGGATACGGCGGGAAATATTAAGGTAAGGCCCAAGGTTTGATACCTTCTAGCCGTGTTTGAAAATGCTCTGCCATTTCGTAGCTTAAATTTTAATTCTTGCATCTGCTTTAAGTGTGAGTAGAGCAGAGCAGTAGCATGAGCACAAATAGCTTTGCTCCGTACTGTTAATTTTGTCAGCACTATAGAAATTGCCTGCAAAAAACTCCTATCAAAATTCTATCTGAGGTCAGGCGCGAATCTAGGATTCGCCTTTGGGGGGCTATAGAATGTCAAGAAAATTATCTTATAACAAAAAATTATAACACCGTGATACATTGCAAAAAAACCTGGGAGAAGACCCAGCGTACGCTGTAGAGCAGGTCGCGTAATGCATTTCCTCATACTTGGTTTTCCTCAGGGACCCCCAAAATCTGAAGATATGGCCCAAAATCCGCTTTGTGCTCTTTTTGTCCACTTAACTGTCGGAACTTGTTGATTCCGACAGCGACGAGAAGATTCTAGTACATAATATTCATTGCTTTCAGAGATGTAACGGGATGCCTGATAAATGCGAGGTACAGATCTGGTATTGACAACTTGTTTTTTCAAATTCCTTCTTTAACCCCCGCAGGTTCAACCATATTGCTCCAATCATTGTTTTCTTAAATTTTATTATAATAGTCCATTTTATTCTTCGTCAGACAAATGTTATCAAGAGGAATTTGGTTACCGTTTGCCGATGTTATTCGCATATATCTGAGTACACATAGGCTATCTAGTATTCTTTTTTTATGTGTTTACAAAATAACTTTTGAGTTAACATCATAGCCCCTAAAAGTAAACTTTCCGAATGTTTGGTGGAACTAAGATTTATTCCTGTTCCAGTGCTGTTACCCTGTAGAGCTAGGTTTGTCCCCGGTCAAGTCAACAATTATTTTTATGCACATGACTTCAAAATTAAAAAAATTATAGACACTACCTGCAAGCATTTTGACCAGTTTCTTATCTCTCTAGTCGAAAAGAGAGTTTGGCGATGGTCTGAGGGTAAAATCCCAAACAAAGTACCTGGGATAAATTAGCGATATGTGGAATCGTTATTTTAATCCAATCGGTAAATTGGTGATATATCCATTAGCTTATGCATTGCTACTTTGGACAATCGGCGTCGGACCAAAGTGCATTGTTAAGATAAATGCCTGTTCTTAAAAATACAACAAAAAATAATCTTACGGCCCCTTGTCACTACTGAATACGACACCTTTATTAAATACACCTTGCCCTATGCCTTCATATTTGTACCCCTTAGGTAAGGTTAGGTTGCAATGGCTGAGAGCGACAAGTCGTTCTCCGACTTAGGCCACGTGAGCCCTTTGCGATGCCATATATTCCCGGTTAAACCCTAGGGTTGTGTCCGGTACTGAACCATTGTGTGGACAGAATGTAATTAATTAGAGCTGGGATCTCTATGTCGGATGTCTCCGATAGATTGAGTAGGAGGGGTTGACCAAGAAACCTAAATCTCCTTCTTAAAGCGGGGCAATGACACAGAAGGTGAGGTATCGTTTCCTCCTCTTCCTCAAATCTGCAGCTTCTACAGAAATCGAAATGTTGTACGCCGAGGCTTGCTGCGTGCCTGCCTATAAGACAGTGACCCGTCAGGGCCCCAACCAGAAGTGATATGTGTTCCCTTCTGTAACGTAAAAGTGTATTAGTACGTTTAATGTCGAGTGCTGGCCACATAAGTCTCGCTACCGCACAGGAGGAAAGGTTTTTCCACCGGTCCGTAGCGAGGTGCAGTGTTTCAGCTTTTTTGTGAAGCATGTAGGTTGCCATAGGCACCCCTATCGTGCTCCTCTCTGAAAGGTGCTCGGTTGTTGTGCCTAGTCTGGCCAGTGTGTCCGCAGACTCGTTTCCATATATGTTCCGGTGTCCAGGCACCCATATTAGATGAATACTGAAGTGACGGCCAATCTCTTTCAGGGATAGGCGACATTCAGTGAGCGTTTTAGCATTATTTGTGTAAGAGTCAAGTGCTTTAAGGGCTGTTTGACTTTCCGAGTATATAAATACGTTTCCTTCTTTTACCGTGAGTGTGCTAAGGTAATGGCTACCACCTCCGCTTGGTACACACTACAGTGATCAGGGAGACGGAACGATAGATTAAGTTCTAGGTTGGGCGAGAAAACACCCACACCTACTTTTTCATCGAGCTTAGAACCATCCGTGCATATATTGATGGCGTTGGCTCTACTGTGGGGTAGGTTGTCCCACTTGTTTCGGCTTGGGATATAGAAGTCGTATAATTTGTCGAACGTCTTTTGAGGTTTGTACCCTTTAATGTACTAATAACGCTAGAATAATCAAAACTGAGCCCTTTTGTTAAAAAATATGTAGAATTTTTTGGAAACGGTTTGAAAATACTACGAGCAGCAGCTATGCGCGAAGCAGTTTTGGGAGCATCTCAAGGAGCAATTGCTACAGCTCCGATTGATACGATTTTGTTTGATATGGCTATAACTCTAGATAGAATTTTTATTGTAGTCTTTTTGTATGCTATTTTTATAGTGCTGGAAAAATTGACAGCACGGAACAAAGCTATAGTGGCTCTAGATTGAATATTGTGCTCATGCTACTGCTTTGCTTTTTATACACTTGAAAAGAGTATTTTAATTTTGCCCAGAAGTTTGGAACGCATAGAAGGAATCATCTCCGACCACATAAAGTATATACATATATTCTTGATTAGCATGAAATTTAGTACAAAGATATCTTTTAGCTGCACACTGCACATATGTCTGAACCGTGAAAATCGGATGGTCACTTGGCAGATCGAGTTTGTTTTCAATTTTGGCCACGCCACCTCCCGCCCCCGCAATATCGAAAAAACGCCATATCTCCCACAGTTTTACAGATAGACGGTTCGAACTTTCTGGGCATATTTAGTATCCGGGATTTTTTATCGAACGATATTAGAGTTATAAGAAAAATAAACAATTATGGTCAGCTCCGGTCGCAACGGTGATGGGGAGCACTTCACAGGTACAGAGTATGTTATAGTCGGTCTTGATCGACTATCTTTCTTGTTTTATTTAATTTTCCAATGTCACAAGACATAAAGCTTATAAATTAAGTCATTGGTCACAAAATTAAGTCAGTGGTCACAAAAGATTGAAGTGTACTTAAACTTCGGCACAGACGAAGTTAACTTTGCTTTCTCGTTCCATATTGAGCATTAGCTGTGCTAATTTAGCACGTTCAGAGCATTCAAACACTGCCTTCTATGCATCTATATTGTACCCTTTTCTTATGCTTCTAATCCTCCCATACAGTTGGCTGACTTTGGTCTGGCGCGTGCCTTTAATGTACCCATGCGTGCCTATACACACGAAGTGGTTACCCTCTGGTATCGTGCACCCGAAATTCTACTAGGCACCAAATTCTATTCGACTGGCGTGGATATCTGGAGTCTGGGCTGCATATTTGCTGAGATGGTAGGTTTAACTAGACCTCAATTGGAACCCAATATAGTACTTTTCACTCCCCACAGATCATGCGGCGTTCCCTGTTTCCTGGTGACAGTGAGATTGATCAGTTGTATCGCATCTTTCGCACACTCAGCACGCCCGATGAATCCAAATGGCCCGGAGTGACCCAACTGCCTGACTTTAAGGCCAAGTTCCCCAAATGGGAGGCAACCAATGTACCTATAACCATAAGAGAACACGAGGCCCATGAACTCATCATGGTAAGTGAAGTGCACTCTCTCTCTCTCTCCCCTCTTTTAATTTCCTTTCCCTGGCTTAGTCCATGCTGTGCTATGATCCCCAATTGCGCATATCGGCCAAGGATGCCTTGCAGCATGCTTACTTTCATGATGTCTTACATGTGGAACAGGTGGCCTTACCGGTGGATCCCAATGCCGGCAGTGCAGCACGTCTTACGCAACTCGTCTGATCTTGTCCTGAACTGTTACAATTCATTCATCGCCCATTTGTTAATAGTAAAATGCACGTTTCATGTCCATAATTTATTAAAGATTTCTTTAATTTGTTTTCGGGTTCACCAGGCGCGCAGCCAAAAGTAGCCGGGCCGCTGACGTGAAGTGGCCAAGACTGAGCTGGCTACTGAGACTTGCCGTTCCGCCTGACGTTGACGCTGTCGACTAAAGTGATCGTCGCGCATGTACGTGCCCAGTGCATTGCGCATGCTCTCGGAGAGCGTTGAGGCTTTGGCGTCATCACTTGCATCGCTGTCGTCGTCGTCGTCGGTAGCGGTTTCGGTCGCTGCACTCTCTTCGTCTAATTCATCCACCACTTCATCCTCATTGGCTGTCTCAGTGAGCAAGGGCAGCGGGCGGAGCAAAGTCACCTTTTTGGTGTTTAGTTTGCCCAGTATAGGCTCCAGTTCCTGCTGCTGCTCAGTTTCCTCACTCTCATATTGATTATAGAAATTGTTCTGCTGCTGCTGATGAAAATCCTGTGGACTAAAACGCTGCACTCCATAGTAGCTGCCCGAGTTGGAGTCAAAAAAGAACATAGGCTGAGCTGGAGGGCCATAGTAATCATACGAATCGTCTTGCTCATAGATGGGTCTTCGTTTTTGTTGCTTGCGACGTTTGCGTTTCCGTTTGTTGGAGCTCTGCGGACGAGTGAACACAATTTCCTCCAGCTGTGGCTCCTCATCGCCATCTGGCTGCAGCAGTACGGGTGAAGTCTCTATGATATTGGCACTACCATCGTTGAAAAAGTTAGCCAACGGATTGGTTAGATTTCTTATGCTAAAGGCGGGTTGTACGCTGCGCACAAAACTATTCCACACTCTTATCAAGGGACGCTCGGTGGTCGTGGTGGCGGCTGCCTTGCCTTGGTTATTCAAGCGACGTCTTTTGTATACACCACGAGCAGGCGGCAAATGTTGGCCTTGATGGTAGCTGGAATAGCTGAAAGAAGAAGATGTCATGTATTAATGCAAGTAGTTACTTTATTCTTGTACGTTTTGAATCATTTAATTTGAATTTTCAAAATTTTTAAATTATTTCGTTACATAAATAAACAAATCAATTAATTTGTTTAAATATTCTGTACAAAAGTACTGTAGACTCCATCTTTGTATTAACCACCATTTCCAAATCATACCCGGGTACAATATAACTTCTCTCATTATTTGTAGCTCATGGAGAAGGCCCAGCGGCAGTCAATTGTCTGCATCACAGGGAGGCTGAGGTCTACTTCAACCATAGCACTCGAGACCATACTCGGAATAGTTCCCCTGGATATCCATGCACAAACAACCGCGCAGAAGGCTTAGCAGTAACAGGAAACCTGACAATGCAAGGGTAGGGGCACAACTCAGCGTGAGAAGTAGTCGCCAGATCCTACACTACAAATTAACGAAAACTTAAGAGCAAGCCAAGACAACCAGAGACGACTTGCCTACCTAAACGTAATTTGTGGTTTTGCACAAACATTTTTTGTTAAAACGTGAAAAAAAAGGTTTATTACAAAATGTATTTCCCTCGTTGTGTTTATCCGACAGGTCTCGGGTTGATTTTGCTAAATAGTAGTTTCTGGTGTTTATTTAATAATCGTTGCTAAAATTTATATATAATTTTTTATCAATGTTATTTACAATGATATACTGGCATAATGCGGTTTTCACTTTAGTGAATTCGAATTTGGTAGATGCATAATCTTTTGGTAATCAGTTAACGTAAGAACGTTTATTTTCCGAAGTGAAGCTATTTAATTTCAGATAAAATAATTTTTTTAAGTGTTCCGGTACATACTCAAACACTACTCATACTTCTGAAGTGTATAAAAATTATTCAAATTAAATCAAATTACTCCAATAAACCGTTCTACCTAGCTTAAAAACTATGCATTCAGATTTTCTTCATTTCTGTTTTCTAGTAAGGTCCATATCAAAATTATAAGACACCTTGAATTTTGAGTATAATTTTCAAGATATATTAACGTATTGCATAAACCGTTTCAACTCAAATATATTTATTGTTCCAACTGTTATAGTGTTTTTTTTTTTAGCAAAATAAGAAATAAGTGGCATTTTCAACTTTATCAAAGTGATAAGACACATAGTTTTAACACTTAAAGTCTATAGGAATGAAAAGAAATAACATTTAAACTAATTCAAACCACTAATTTAGGCATTAATTGTCGATCCCCTACATCTTCCAACATCAAAAATTCTTTTTTTCATTGAATCTGTCAGATTCACTAATAACTGCGGTTCAAGGAGTTTCCATTCTCTTAAAATCGCACTTTTAAGGTTGCTAACACTGTCGTAGCTTGTGTTTTCCTTGTAGACACGTCTTGCGAGGATTCCCCAAATATTTTCAATTGGATTTAAGTCTGGTGAGCATGCTGGCCATTTCAATAATTCGACCGAACACTCCTGTAAAAAAGCTTTTGTGACCCGACTAGTGTGAATTCGGGCATTGTCTTGCATGCAAGTATAGGGAGCTTCCCGGTTTTCATTTAAATAGGGGACCAAACTATTTTCTAGGACTCGAATGTAATCTGCACTATTCATTCTGGAGCTCGTAAATTGCAAATCCAGCTTTCCAAACTTAATGAATCCTCCCCAAACCATTACTGACCCGCCACCAAAATTTCTTTTCGAAAAGTAAAGGGGCTCCTTTCTTAAATCACGCCAGTAATGACGAAATCCATCTGGACCATCTAGATTAAACTTTTTTTCATTCGAAAAAATTACCTAAACAAAATAAAATTGATTAGAAATATGAAAACTAACAATGCGACATTAATTACCGAGGCCCAGTTTGTTGACAAGTTTTCTAGTGCAAATTCGATCCGAGCTGCTTTGTGGCGGGCTATCAAATGAGGAATTTTTTTAAGTATACCTTTCACAATGTGATCAGATTTTTTTAAGACTCTCCAGACCGTCATAGTGGACACATTTTTTGCACTGAGTGCAGCAAGTTGGGAGCATGAGGCGGTTGAATTGCTCGCTTTGTTAAAAATGCGTCGCTTGCTACGGTCATTTAACCCTGGTTTTCGTCCAGTACTACGTTTTTTTGCCGTATTCTTCAGGATTCTTCAAAAAACTGGCAATAACTGCGACTGCGACCGATTTCACGTGATATTTGGCTTATATTTAAGCCGGACTTTAAAAAGGCAAAAATTAAGCCCTTTTCTTTCTCGCAAAGCAGTGTTGATCGACCATTTTATTTCGAATTGTTTAAATTACAATCGTGAACAAAAAAAAAATACAAGTGGAGTTGTTTTTAACAGTCTGGCCTTAGTTTTCGAAATGTGCCTTATAATTCTGATACTAACAAATTTCTATGACTGAACGCAAAATTAAGGGCACTTTTCCAAGCAATGATAAAAATCGCGAACAACGGTAAATTTTCATTGCGTATGTGTTTTTCTTTCGTTCGTCATATTTGTTTCTATTATATTCCAGTTCAGAAAGATTTTGAGAGAGAGAAAACGCAAGTAATAATAGTGTCTTATAATTTTGATATGGACTTTATATTATCACCGGCCCGCATGGTCCCAAAAAATAATTTATGATTCTTAAGAGAGCGATTATATTCAATCTAGTGCAGGCTGCATTTTGGTATAAACATTTTGGACCGTTCGATCGTTTTCTCTATATAATCTAAATATAATCTAAATTCATGATCATGAATATTTTGCAAATTTCGTGAGTTTTTTGACCGTTTGGGTTATACTTCCTATTTACCCGTCTACAATTGCCGTCTATCACAATAATCCAGGCTCAAATCGAAAAATTGGAAATTTCGCAATATTTTGAACCGTGTAATCTACAGCTTTTATTTACCAACGCCGGCATTGTAATATAAGCACTAAGCGCTTTCATAAATACTCATAAGGTTTTTTTTGCAAATTTCGCGACAAGCGTTGCCCAAAGTTTTATGGCAATCGGGTGAACGGAATAGTTTCTGAAATTTCGCGGTTTTATGACCATTTCCGGACCCATTTCTTCAATTAAGATACCTTCTTTTTCTTGGAAACCTTTCCGGGCAATCGTCGAACCAGTATAACCAATATCAGTAAGATTTACTGAAACCGCAAATTTTGTAATTTTCGCGGTTTTTGACAATTTTCTGCAATATTTCTTCAATTTAGAAACCCTCCCGAGCAAGCTTTCAATTCATTCCCCAAAGTTTGATTGCAATCGGATGAACGGCATAATTTTGCGAATTTCGCGATTTTTGGACATTAGAAAGCTTCGCGGCCAAGCGGCTAACCATTGACCATAATTTCATCGCAATCGGATGAACGGTATAGTTTTTGAATTATCGCGGTTTTTGGTCTATTTCCCGCTCATTTCTTGAAATCTGAATCCTTCAAGCGCAAGCGTCCAAACACTCTCCAAAGTTTTATAACAAACGATCATTTTGCAAATTTCGCGGTTTCTTCTACTTGGAAACCTTCCCGGGCAAGCGTCGATCAATTTCCCAAAGTTTTAGCGAAAACGTAAATTTTGAAATTTTCGCGGTTTTTGGACCGTTTTCCGCAAATTTTTTCAACTAAGAAACCTTCCCGGGCAAGAGTTCAACCATTCCCAAATTTTCATTGCTATCGGATGAACGGTATAATTTGGCAAATTTCGCGGTTTTTGGACCATTTCACAGACATAAGACATAGCCGCTGACAATTTCCTGATCGACATGAACTTACTGTGAAAAATTCGTGAAGATCGGTTCAGCGGTTTAGACCCCCATAAGGGACAAACATACAAACATTCTTTCACTTTTATATAGATGTATAGATAAAATACGCCACATAATTAACCGTCGATTCTTAGACTATATCACACAATATCGACCAGATAACAAAAATCTCGCAAGGCAGTGGGTGGGGTTTTTAAATGTCTTTAGTTTTAGTCAAAGAGAATGTTAGCAGGCTCAAGGTCGAGGTTTGATTATAGAACTATATCACGGTTCAACAAATATTAGGTCATCGCTGGCCCTCGAATGAAATTATTACAGTTTGACAAGCTGAATACAAGTCAATTTTCAGAATTTCTCTAGCACATCAAGTTTTAGAGAAATCAATGGTCAAAGTTGTTAAAAAGGCCTAAAGTGACACTTTTCAAACAAATTTTAAAAAGCCATCTTGAACCGAATGATGCGCTTCAAAATTTAGATGCATTGAGGGTACTATAATCTTTAGACGGCAATTAACCAAATTGCTGGTTGTTGGTCCATGATCAAGAAATAAATTTAAAAAGAAGTACAATTTATATTTTTCTAACAATTAACCTAAATTAGCTGTGTGTCAGTAGAGTTTTTTTAAGTCAGTGTCTAATTGTCTTACAATATAAAGTTGTCTTAAATTCACCGATAGATACAAACCAAAGTCTCAGAGAAAGACCATTAAGCAAACTTATCGAACGGTTAACGAAATGTTCTTTGGGAGTAGTATGGTCAATTTGGACAAATCATGGGTAACACATGTTATTTGTACAGGCATATTTATTCATTTTAAAACAATGATGAGACACTGTTTTTAAAAAGATGCTACTGACACAGCTTGTTAGGAAAATATAAATTGTACATCTTTTCTAATTTATTTATGGATCATGGCCGTCAAAAGATTATAGTTCCCTCTATGCATCTAAATTTTCAGTCGCATCATTCAGTTCAAGATGGGTTTTTAAGCAATTTTTGAAAAGTGTAATTTTAAACACTTTTAACAACTTTGAGCATTGATTTCTCAAAAACATGACATGCTAGAGAAATTCTGAAAGCTGACTTGTGTTCAGCTTGAAAAGCTCTATCGAGCGGTTTCAATTTAACTCCCCGGCTCCCCGCATGGACCCAATATTTGTTGAACTGTGTAATCAACCAGAAAATTCAACAGAGAATACATATGAACATGAACAGTAGCTGTGGCTGTGTAGACGGCCGTTTCGGCTACCGCCATGGCAAAACCTTCGTCAGTACACTTTCAGTTGCTGTCACACCAACAAGCCATTTGCAAAACCTATTTAAATAACCCAGGCAGAGAATAACGAGTTGAGAATTTCAAGTGCACAAATAGCACGAAATTTCAACTATCTTTAAGCTCCGCTGTTTAAGGTAGCTGAAGGTATATGCATTGGCGTTGAAGGTTGTTCAATGTATCTCTGTTGTTTGTGGCCAATACGATTTTCTTGTGTGCATTTATTTAAAGGGGTATGCTTCGTTTGGAATAAATACCAAGGTATTTTTATTTTTATTTAATAGGAAACCGTTAATCTTTTATAACAAACATCACGGCGAGCCAATTCCGTTATTGTATCTGAATTTGGGTTTAACGACCTGTTTTGATTTTAGTCGAAGTGAATGTTGCCTTATACCTTACCATATACCTTAAGCTACCCTAAGCCCTAAACCCTGATTTCGGAAGAGGTTGAGTTATTTCTTAATCATGTTTCGATTCCATGCATGAGAATCATTTCAGCTTTAACAATTTCAAAATATTCTCTAAATCGAATTATTTTGAATATATAATTGTATGAGCTTGCATAGGTCTTAGACTACACTAAATGATCTTTTTAATACACTTGAAAAGTTTATTATTATTTTGCCCAGTAGTTTGAAACGCATAGAAGGAACTATCTCCGACCACATGAAGTATATATATTCTGGCAGGATCTTTATAAAAAACGATATGCTAGCTTAAATGCGATTTCAAGTAGGTCTAACCTAACATCTCTTACTCTTACGAATTTTCATACATTTTTTTATTTTTCCAATAGAACGTGTATAGTCCTAACCAGAAAACGAATTTATAACTTTCCTATTATTTGCTGTTCACAAGTTATGTCGCATTGTAAGGGGAAAATTTAAGGTTTTTTTATATTTAAAAACCTTTTTTAAGGAACTTTTTGCTTGCTACATAGTGTAGTCTTACCCCAGGTTTGTTTGTTCTATTTCCAAGGCTGTGGTCCTGGCTGCTTGTGTTTCAATGGGATAGCTCCAAACTGCCAGTAGTAGTAAGGCTGTGCATAATTTCCACAGCATGATGTTCAACTGTTATCGTTCCTGGTCCAAAGCACACTGTCACCGCTTCCAGTTGCTGCTGGAGTGGTCAACCTAATTCGTTGGCCCAGCCCATTGTCTTATCTGGGCATTTTGCTCTAAGAACCCACAATCTCATTTGAATTTTGTCTTTTGGCCCGCGAAAGTCTTATAAGTTAAATTGATTCGTTTTGGCATTGTGCCATGTTAATTTATGCCCGACTTCAAAACAAACTAACCCAATTCTAAGAGTGTCGAAAGTCTTTCCCCCAGAGGTGTGTTTGTTGGCAGCTGCCAATCTCGGCCATACAAATGCAAATTGGTTTTTATTGATTACACAATTAACATGCCATTCAAGGTGTTGGGACAGCCGTTTATGGTCAATTGGTTGTGTGTGTCGTCAACAAGAAGTTGTCGATTTCTCGTTTTAAAAATGGCTGATCTGAAATTGTTTGATGGAACTGATTTGATTGGGGGTATATTTATTAATGAAAGTAATTCCTTATCGAGACTAGTTTGATTTGATGCAGAATTCATTCAATAAATAACAAGTATGAAAGTCTGTAAAGCACGACTATAGTATGCACTATACCCATCAAATATAGAAAGAGACTTAAAGCATTTTTTCTGTTAGGGCTTAAATATGTTCATTTGATTTTGATTGGTTCAATTGTGTAGAAGCCAGTAATAATACCGGAACCGTTAACCGAAATAAACCGTTTCAATTCGTGGACCGGCATCTTATGTAAAGAGCCGAAAGCCGTGTACAGCTATAATTGCAAACGTTGAAACCATACCAACCGAATCACGGCAGTCTTTCATCATTTAGAATTTCGAGAGTTGCCTTATTAACACAAACAAAATCTTTTTTCGGATCGGCTTAAGAATATCCGGGATTACCCTGTTTTCAATCCTGTTTCGGATTGGTGTAATCCCGTTTGGATTGATTTTTTTTTGAGTGTAGGCAATCGGGTCACTTTGGATCATTAAAAGGGCTACATCTTCTAAAGTATTTCGAATTTCAAAAAATCCAATATCCTATAAAAATATGAAAAAAACAAAAATCGAAAATAAATTTTTGCCAAGCAGCAATTCCCCCTTAAGAATTCAAATATTTTTGAACTTAGAACAAAATCATCTTGCAAGGAAACATATTGCAGAATTGTATAGTCGTAATCTTCTCATGAAGATGAAATGGGATCTTTAGCTATGGAGCTAGAAAATAATAAAAAAGTGTCAAATATAAAATCGGTACACGACGTCATTGCTCCTTTTGTCGTAATTCAAAGATTGTCTAAAAATGCTAATATTTTAAAGTTTTGGGAAAACTAATATGGTATAGAACTTAAAAATGTCGCATTCCTGCAACAAGTATCAAGTTAAGCGCGATTTTTCTACTCTTTAGTTTGACATGGTTGCGCTGATTTTGGCGGTGAAAGACCGGGATACCATTTGGGATGTATCCTGCCCCAAGCATTCGGACTTAAATATTGTTAGCAAGGCTTGGAGTGAAGTGGCCGAGCTTGCTTAAAAAGAATATATGTAACATAAAAAAAACAAACAAAGTTGGTTGGAGTAATCAAAAAATGCCATGAACCTCAAATTTCGGGGTAATTTTTTGTTAAGAGTGGTCACACTTGGCCTACTTTCTGCGTTGACGAAATATGTGGTGTCGTAAGCTAAGTAACTTACGTCGTCAGTCCATCTAGGAATTTAAAATGAATTCCTAATCGCCCACTACCATCTTATATTGACAGGCTACTATCCCAAGGCAGGATGATTTTAAGCATGTTCGAGATTAAATTGCTCCTAGAAAGAATTCTCTTCCTTTCCTTTCTTCCTCCATATTGCATACAACTAAAAGACCCACATTAGTTTTGGGTCTATTTAAGACTTCTGAAAAACAAAGAAATATACAAATTTGTTTAGTTTTGTCTGGGATTGGAACTTACTGCCTTGCACCAAACATAGATAAAAAGGCACCTCATCGCGTAGCACTATTGCACTTGATTGTTTCCCCATGTTAAAAATGCTACACTGAGAGAAAAATCAATCTAAAGCCAAGATTATAGTATCGAAACCCAGAAAAATCGGTGAAAAAAGTGCACAACGCAGGGAAAACCTTAACTTAAGATTATTATCTCAGCTTAAATCTATCTGATATACCTGACTTTATGATGAAGCAAATTTATTTTTTTTTCAACATAAATTACCCAGTTTCTGAAAAAAAATGTATATTTATAATTGAACCTTTACCCGTCTGGGGTTTGAAATCGGTACCTCAAGTGAGTGAGAACTTGAATGGTAATTTTACTCGCTGGGCCATAAGCCAAACGCCGCGGCAAATATTTTGATACTGCTGTAGGAGCAGAAAGCACTGAATACACTTTTGCTCATAACTTGACTATCGGTCAACTGAACTTTATTAGTCCTTTGGCTGATCGATAAAAAGCCTTGATTGCTAAAAATGGGGGAAAGTTTACTTCGGCTCGGCCGAAGTTTTGTATACCCTTGCAGCTTCCATTGAAAACAAATCAGTTTTTCTAACTAAGACTACTTTTTGGACCTTACTTTTCTATGGGATCTATACTATATAGATGTCTAATTTCGACCAAACTTGGAAATTATGGAAAAGCATAATTCACTGTTAATTACGAAATTTGGAGGCGATCCCATTTAAAACATAAAAGTTTTTCTCATTAGAACTTCTTTTTCGACCGATCATTCATACTGCAGCTATATGCTATAGTCATCCGATTTTGATAAAACTTTGTAGAAATGTGTTAAAGTAAATAAAATAAGAATATGCCAATGATAAGGACGTTTTCATAAAAAACAAAAAGTTTTTCTCACTAGAACTATTTTTTCGACCGATCATTCCCATGGGAGCTATATGCTATAGTCATCCGATTTCGATTAAGCTTTGTAGAATTGTGTAAAAGTATATAAAATAAGTGTATGCCAATGATAAGGACGTTTTCATTAAAAACAAAAAAGGTTTTCTCACTAGAACTATTTTTTCGACCGATCATGCCCATGGGAGCTATATGCTATAGTCATCCGATTTCGATCAAGCTTTGTAGAATTGTGTAAAAGTGTATAAAATAAGTGTATGCCAATGATAAAGACGTTTTCATTACAAACCAAAAAGTTTTTCTCACTAGAACTAGTTTTTCGACCGATCATTCCTATGGCAGCTATATGCTATAGTCATCCGATTTCGACCAAACTTAGTGAAATCATGGGAAAGGATAGTAAACTAAGAAATACGTACCTTGGAGGCGTTTCCATTAAAAACGAAAAAGTTTTTCTCACTAAGACTAGTTTTTGGACCGATCGTTCCTATGACAGCTATATGCTATAGTCATCCGATCCGGCCGGTTCCGACAAATGTGCAGCGTATAGGTACTAGAAGACTTCGTGCAAAGTTTGGTGAGGATAGCTTTAAAACTGACTGAAACTTCTAAAACTGAAACTTGAACCGATCCTCTTTAATAATAAAAGCTGAATCTGAACCTGTTCCGAACCAACAGTTTCGGTTCGGTTCAACAAAAATGATAGACAAAAAAATTGCGACCTACTGCCCAGCGACTTCTTCTGTTATCTGGTCGGTTTTGGGCAACTGAGTCTTAAAATCGTCAGAAAAGTTTAATAAAAAATCGTGATAAACGTTCAGAGTTACTCATAAAGTCCCCAATAGCCTTGGCCTTTTTTAAGATATTTGACTAGTAATATTTTTAAGATTACGAAATGAAATTGAACTTGACAGTAAATTATATTTGAATATTCCCTTGTGATCTACAAATCGTGTTCGACAGCCCTTTGGGGCTGTCAAGCCATACAAAAAAGCGTTTCGCGTCACGCTGACTTACATATTTTGTGGTGTTGTTGTTTAGGGCTTTAAGGTGGTCGTGTAGGTGGAGTGGGAGTACTTAGAATTGAGTACTATGAATTGAGTACTGAGTATCAAGTATAGAGTATCGAGTACTTAGAGTCGAGTACACTCAGTATCAAATGCAGAGTATCGAGTACTTGTTATTGAGTGCTAAGTATGGAGTACTTAGCATAGGTTGCTGAGTACCAAATACAAAATATCGAGTATTAGTATCGATTACTTTGGATTGAGTACTAAGTATTGAGGTCTTAGAATCGAGAACTGAGTATCAAATACTGTGTATCCAGTACTAAGTATCAATCACTAAGAATCAAATACTGCCTAACCGAGTTCTGAGTATCGAGTTCTTGGTATCGAGTCATTAGTATAAAGTTCTAAGAATCGAGTACAGAGTATAGAGTACTTAGTATCGATTACTTAGTATCGAGTGCTCAGTGTTGAGTACTGAGTATCGAATTCTGAGAATCGAGTACTTGGCATCGCTTCGAGTATGTCGTGACGAGTACTTAGCATCGAGTACTATTATCGATTACTGAGTATCGAGTTTATAGTAACACACAACCGCAATAATGTGAAAGGCGGAGCCTATCGTACACCACATGTTTCACATCAAGGCCCCGTGAGTGTTAGTCCCACTTATACATATTTTTTATTAACACTGTGTAAATCATGGGCTGAACCAAGGTTCGAACCAAAACCTTCGCTTAAAAACCTCGAACCTCTAATTTCCGAACCTTAACCATTAATAAATTTTGGTTCGAACCCGCGAGCCGGAGCTCCGGAAAAATGTTTTGGTTTGCAGCCCTGATTTATTCAAAACATTAGTCTTTTACATATATTCCAAAACTTCGTTTTGAACAAGCTCGGGCACTTCACTTCAAGCCTTGTCCCATATGGTATCCCGGCGTCTCACCACCAAAATCAGCGCATCCTTGTCTTCATGCAAAAACATTTCCAAGCGGCCCTTTCGTTTTGGCTTCTCTGCCATTTTTTCGCCATTTAAATTTTTTTATAATTTTGTTAACTCCAGCTGATCGATGGCTTGGATGTAGATTAAGAGCGCGTAAAATATAATGCCGACAATATTGCATCAGCTGCTTAACGCAAAATAAGGCCCTCTGCCTTTTAAAATGGAGTTCACTCATGTGCTGTTAAGCGCAAAAATTCTTTTCTAAGTGCGTCGAGCAAAATGTTTAGTGCAAGGAAATAGTTATGCCTGCTTCTTCTTCGCTTTATTTTTGTTTTAAACTTCTAGTTATCTCGTAAGTCCGTCTGGGTATTAAGTTATTAAACAACGCATGCGACGCAGAAAAAAATTTCAATATATTTGATAACCTTTATAACTCTGCCATTTATTATCGTATCCTTAGGAAAATTTTAGAGATTGTAGATATTAGACACTGCAAAATATGATCTTGATATCTTCAAACTTGTAGGACCTAGAAATGTGAACAAAACTCGTTCAACACACGTTTGTGAAAACTTCTCTTAGTCCTGACGTGCTGGGGTTAAAAAGCGGACAATTTTTTTGAATTCAGCGTCCGAAAATACATTAGGAACATATTCTATTATCTCTGGTTAAAAAGATGGCTTATATTTGTTAGCTTGAATAGTCTAAGCCAGCGATGTCCACAATTTGAAAAGGCAGCCACGCGTGGTTGGCAAGCCAAATTCTGCCGGCATCGCAGTGTCACATATATATGGAGAGAGAGAATATGTTTATTCTATAAAAAGAACGCTCGGCAGCATTTGCTCTTACGACTCATGTGTTCGGCTGTTCGGCCGGTCAGTTGCTATGCTGCATTCAATGAGGAAAGACCATAAAGCGCACGATTTTTACACTACACCGAAAAAATGTTTGATCTCAATTGGGAAAATGAATTATTTTTCATTGAGAATATGGATGGTAACGCTCAATGTTTATTGTGTCATTACGTTGCATGTCGCTTTACCTTTGATGTTATTAAAAGGCACTACCAACTTTTCCACGGGGGCTATAATGAAATAAAGGGGAGGGAGAGAGATTAAAAAATTAAATTTGTTTTATGTTTGAATCGCACGCATTTTATTTTTTCAGTGTAAAGCAGTAAAACGTCACCTTGCCCTCGTGTCTCGGTGCTTCGCAAACAAGCGCAACGCTTTCATTTTTTTGGGTTGGACACCACTGGTCTAAACTCATTGAAATAGATAGCAAATTTCGAGATTTTCTGAACCATTCAATATACACCTTCTATTTACCTGTCTGCAGTTGTCATCAATTAATTCTTCAATGATTATATTAAACTCATCCTTCTGGCTCTGGAGTTCTTTCAGTCATTTTGGCGTGGTTGGGGAACAAACGTACAAACTTTCACATTTATATTTCGCATTTTTATGAATTTGTTCAGATGCACTCGAAAACGATTTCCATTTTTGTTGCGTGATAAAAGTCCCATGATTTTTTTGTAAATATATTTTACGTATCAAATCGACTGAACCCACCAAAAAATAAAATTGTCTCCACCTAGTGTTGAACATAAGTTAATATCAGAGGTCTAACTCTCATTAGCAGTCTTTATATGCACCTGCTTTTGATAGAGTTTACTATCCAAAGCTATTACGACATTGTTTTAGACTTAAATTCGACTATTTCGTTGCTTAGTTTTCTCTTATCAAGCCACATCTCCAAAAGTTGCCGTAACCCAATAATTTATTGAGTCCTTCGAACCGATTACAGACACAGACAACGTGTCTCCCATAGACCCCCAAATAAACAGCTTGAGACAGGCAAAGTATGACAAAACAAAGGCTCACACACACACCACAAACACACGAAGACGCAAAGAAAATTCCTAACAAGTGTTTTGCTTTGCTGGACTGGACAGAGAGTGAGAGAGAGAGAGCGCGAGAGAGAGTGCTTTCGGCAGCTGCCAAAAAGCAGAGAGAAGCTTTGACTGCGGCCAGCTCAGGAAACTGTTTCAGTCCATGTCGAGATTCCTGGCCAGAAACTACATTCAGTTTCCCAGTGGCCGCGCCGCGCGTTGTTAGAAGGAAAGCTGGAAAAACGCCAGCAGCAACTGTAACAGTTTTTCTTTCTCCTAAACCTAGGGAAAGTAGTGAAAAGGCAACATTTAAGTGGCAGTTGCGTTTTTGGGCTAAGCAAACGGATTCGCGTGCGTTGGTATAAGTGAGCCTCCCATTGCTGAGTGTGTGTGTGTGTATCTGTGTCTCTGTGCGTTTTATGTATCCGTGTGGTGTTCAAATTTCTTTAAAAGCTGCTCCAAATTTTTATATATTTAATTCAATTAACAAAACGGTGCCTTTTTAATTTATGTAAGACACAGAGAGCAAAACGAAACACATGTGAGCGAATTGCGTAAAGTTCGTTGGGCATGTGCCCCGGGAAAATGTCATTAAGTGCTTAAGTAAATTATATAAAATCGTTTAGCACAACAATTACACATTTGCTTTTCTTGGGTATATGAAAAATGGAAATCGCCATCCCAATGGATGCGGCAATTGGTAACGAGCGAAGGGGTTGGGCTAGATTTCCGACTCAGCCCCACCACTGTCAAGGTGTGTGCGCGCTCCCCCAAGGCCTAGCAACTAACCCTAACGCCCAGCCCAAGCTCAAACCACAAACTAAAATTAAAACATCTTGTCGGGTGTTTGGTTTCCATTTTCAAGTGCGCGGGTTCGCGGTCACCCTTCACCCCCTGTCTGCTGCAAATGTGTTTGTTGCCTTCTGCTCAGGTGTCTGGCTGTTACAGTTTTTGGCGTCACTTTCGGTTTTTTTTTTTTTGGTTTTTATATTCATTTTCGCATGTGCCCTCCCTCAAGTGCCTGTGCTTGACCATAACCACTAAAAATGTCACATTGCGTATACGCCGCGTGTTGTCCTCGGCCATTGTTCTTGATGTTGTTGTAAGCTCGCTTTCTTTTTGGGCACCCACGTTAACACAGAGAGAGAGTCCGAGCTTGCTCTCTCCCGTGCGGTATTCTCTCTTCTTTAGCTGTTTGTTTTGTTTTGAGTCGCATTTTGTGCGGTCGAACACGTTTTTCTTCGTCTTTCCTTTGCCTCTGCATGTTTTGTTTGGCCATTTAAATTTTATTGTGATTTTTATTCAGGGCAACAGAAAACACAAAAAAGAACCATAAACAAAATACCAGACAAACAAACAAAACAATGTGCTGGCATCTTTCCCTTTTTATAGAGCAATTTGGCGCCTAAAAGTATGCATTAAAATTATAGGTCTGGGCATTAGCCTGAGCAGAAAGGCGCTTCAGTGGCGGCATTCACGAAATTATGGTTATTATGGTGACTAGAGAAAGGGGTTAGACATATAAAATAAAAAGACGATGAAGTCCAAGCCATTCAGTTTACTGTGAATTAAATTAAGCTGTTGGGTGTTTTTAATGGTTTACGTGCAGAAAAGATTTTGCCAATGACTTGAAAAATTCTATGAAATATTGTCAAGAATATTTGGATGCTTTGATTTTTGACTTGAAATGGGAATTGGGTGCCACATAGTTGGGTTCATCAAACAGCGGCAGTGAATTTCCAATTTTGGTGGCGCAACTTTTTGAGTGGGCGTTCTCCTGTGGCCTGAGTGTGAGACCAACAAAAACGGTGATACAAAATTTCCACACCTTGTCTTCAACTAGACTAAACAACAGAAGTCTGAAACTCAGGAAACTACTTTGGCTCGACTACATCACTGAGCGAGTAATAAGGGTAACAATTGCCAATCAACACGTTCAAAATAAAACTACTCTATGAAACCAACAGCTCTAAACACTTAACGTAAAGTACAGCGGCGCATTTTAAGCAACCTTAACGGAGGCACTTAATAATATATAATCTTCTTCTGCCGGACTTGATATTAAAGCAAATTGCAAGCAATACAGGACGACCACTTGAGCCTCTCAGCCGTATACCTCCACTAGACTGGCCCTTTTTTATATTTTTTGTCCCAAATTCGAAATAAAGGACTAAAAAAAGTTTCGTATTAGTCCGAAAAAATATCAAATGTAGAAAGATTTGCTCTTAAAAAACGCACTTTGATTTTTCCTTTTCGGTCTAGAATTTTGTGTTTGATTCTTTTACATTTTTAGGAACAATCGGTTTAGGTCTTAAGGCTATGTAGTCAACTCCCTATAAAAACAAGAAAGAAAGTCGGTCAAGCCCGACTATAACATACTCTGTACCTGTGAAGTGCTGCCCATAATTGTTTGTTTTCCTTATAGCTCGAATATCGTTCATCCGATCTTTTAAATTCCTTCAGCGGATCGATAAAGAATCCCGAATACTAAATATGTCCAGAAGGCTCGAACCTTCTATCTATAAAACTGTGGGAGATATGACGTTTTTTCGATATTGCGGGGGCGGGAGGGGGCGTGGCCAAAATTGAAAATAAACTTGATCTGCCTGCAAGTATAAGAAACATATGTTCCATACTTGTCAAACCTCTATCTCTTACCATCTCTGAGATCTGATTGTTCATAAGGACAGAAGGAAAGAAGGACAGACGGACACTTTTGCCAAAACTTAATATACTCTGTGTACCTCTGGTACAGAGTACAAGAAGCTAGCTAAACGGTTGCTAAAACTTTTAGATTGCCTCTTAGCTTGAGCTGGTCTAAGATAAGCTAAGTGCCTTAGCTCATACCCAGCTAAAAACGCGTAGCGCCGCAACCTTGACTGGCTAATAGCTGATAGCTTTAGCTATATATTTACCTAGATAGATGCAAAAAAAAGGGTTTGCAATTATTTAGAAAGTTACAATTGCTAAATGAATTGGACAATGGCTGCAACCTGCAAAAAAAAAAAATAAAACACAACTAAGCGTTTGCCCATGACTCCTGCATTTGCACTTTTATTACTTAAATCAATTTCACTGTAATCAAATCACACTAGGTAAACAAACACAGTGCAGTAAGACCGTTTGACATTTGGTGATATTTTACTATTGATGAGTATTTTGGCGTTGAGCAGTCACACTGTACCCTTAGCTGGGACTCCAGCGTAAAAAGTTGAATTTTTAGCAAGGTCTAGATTTAGTTTGTCTGAGTACATAGCTTAAGCCTAGTCGGGATTGGATCAAAAATTTTCCGTTTCAAATCTTCATCAAGCCAGGATATTCATGATTTAGGTACGAAGTTTTTGATTCACGAACAAATCAAAATAGATTTATTTTATCCAGATCATGCTGATGTTGAGCTCTTAAAGTTGAATTCAAAAAACAGATATTTTTAAAAACGCTCTTGAGTCAAAAATTTTGTACTTACATAAAGATTTTCCAGGCTTATCAATATTTTGAAACGGAAAATTCTTGATTAAGGTACGAAAATTCTTAATTTTTCTGTCAGTGTATCTTGTTTTTGTTCTCTTAGAGTCAGTTTATATCAATTTCGAAAAAAGAAAACTATTTTTCTTTTTCCTTTTAATATTCTGTATCTTGTTCTAAAATATCAATGCGCTTGCCCCTCTTGGTATCAGTAAGTCCTTCTATTAATTTTCCATCCCAATCAACTGAGAAATTTAGATGAGCAAAAGATTCACCAAAACTACTTCTTTTTAAAATATGATGATTGATGCTAGTAAGCCCAGATGAAGCCTAGTCGGTAACTTTGCTTCTAGGGCTTAGAAGCTTCAAATTCTAATCAAGCATGAGTTTAGAGTTGATTTCAAGTCTATCATGGCCATTTTTATACTCTGTACCAAAGGTACACGGTATGGAACAGCCAGAAAGAAGCGTCTCTCCGACCCTAAAAAGTATATATAACTATTCTTGATCAGAATTAACAGCACAGTCGATATAGCCATGCCCGTCTGTCCGCCCCTCTGTCCGTATGAAAGCACAGATCTCAAAGATGGTAAAAGATAGAGGTTGAACATGTATGGGACATAAACTTTTTATACTTGCAGGCAAATGAAGTTTATTTTTTATTTTTTGCCCACAGTTATCTAGTTATAAGGTTCGTACTTTGTGGAGAAAAGGATCGGACGAGCGAAAGTCAAGTTATGAGAAAATGAATGTTTGCTGCTGCTGCGCAGTATCAGCGCTCCTTTCAGCTGCACCTGCAGCTTCAAATGTCATAACGAGCATCCACTTTCGTTGTTACAGAGTATACTATAGTCGAGCTTGACCGACTTTCTTACTTGTTTTTTTATATATAACGGAATAACGGTTAGTCAGCTCTTTAGCAGAGGTACTTTTATGAAAGAAGGTACTCTGAAGTTTTTCGGTAGAGCAGACTTACTGCACTCAGAAAAAAAACAAGAGCTTTGTAATTGAATTTGGTTCAAATGGTGTCAATTTCAAGAGTGCGAAATAGTGTTTCAGAATATACTAAGTACATTTGCCATATTCTTTAAATAAACAATTTTAGCTCTTAAAATAACGAGAAAATATTCTTGGTTAAAGTTTAATAAATTCGATAGTCAACCTCTGTACATTATTGAATCAAAATTAGGACACAAGTACAAAATGTTCTTACTTGAAGTTTCCAATTCGTTATTGAAATGGCAGAGACCTTAAAGCAACGAAGGCTGGAAAGATCCAAAGATCATGAGGTTTTTCAGTAGGTCACAATCTACAACCACTTCATCCCAAAAGTAATGGAATCAGTTGAGAATTTTAAGAATTGATTAAAAATAATTTGCATTTTTCGTTGCACACTTTTTAGAACTTTCATGATAAGTCTGTTTTGTTCTTAATCTAAGATATTTTGTACTTGACTAGCTTTTTCTAACATTTTTTTGCTTACTGTAAGAACGAAAAGTTCGATCCCGCCTCGGAACATCTTATGAAAAGTTTTTTCTTTGAATAAACTTTACACCCGGTCACCCCTCTCTGCTGTTGGGGCCAGCTTTGTAGGAATTAGCCATGCAAAAGCTTCTCAAACCCGTTCTCTGCGTTAAAGTGGTCCCTTTCTCTTGTGCGAAAATTAGAAGCGCACAAGCCAAGAGATTGAGAGTAGCTTGGGGCTGTGTCAAGCCATTTTACTTTTTACTATAAATTGGTATATGCTGAAATTTAAGTCCATACGCAAAAATTTGAATTTAAAAGTAAGTAAAAATATTTGAGAGGTGTCCCCAATATTAGAAAAAGTCTTTTGTATAAGCCATTGGTATTAAAATCTCAATTTTGACATATCCCGAGTTATGCTGTAATGCCATATTTCGGTCCGACGCTGTTGGAATTGCGATGAGTGATTCAGAAAGATGGCACTGCTCTTTAATTCCTTTATAAGACTTACGAGAATAATTTTTCTTCAGATCTTCTCCAAAATAACGACGAAAATTGCAATAGATTGTTCAATTCGTTCAGAAAAACACTCTGTAACTGTAAAGTGCTGCCCATCACCGTTGCGACCGGTGCTGACCATAACCCCATAAGCTTAAGAAACCAGTTTTCCCGCGGTTCACGAATGATGTGTTCCTTTTTCTGCACTAAAACATTTTTTGGAGCAGAGCGTTGGAAGGTTCACAAACTATTCTCAACCATTTTGGCTGTCTTCCAATTGCTGGCTTCTCCTCTCTCCTATACACCCACCCTTCGCCTTCCGTTTCCGTTCCGCTTGAATTGACAACATTTTGGCTGTCGCCTGAGTGCTGTCTTCTGTCAGAGTCAACATTGTCATGGTTATAGTTTTTGAAACAAAAAATTACTTTCGCCTTCCATTTTTGCCACATTAGCCATTGAGCGGCGGCTTCTCTAGTTGGTTGACTGCTCATTAAAATGCTATAAATACTAAAGGAACAATTTGCATATTGCCACAGCTGAATAATTAACACCCCAAGTCACGACTGGGAGACTCGTTGGCAGCAAGTGGCCCACTTTATTAGCTTTAGGTGCGTACAATTGTGGAATCGGCATTCTGATTAATAAATTCCAGGTAGGGTCGCACATCCAAGAAGCTGGAAACAATACGATTTGAACTGGTTTTGGTCCAGTCCAGCAGCAGACCCGCCAGATAGAAGTTCTGGGTAACATCCGACCTCACCTGCATGCCTACCAGGGGTGCTCCAGAGTAATAGGTTTCGGCTTTATCCTGGTAGCCGCAGACAGTACTGCTGCTGGTGACCAGCGAGCTAACTTTTTGGCACAAAGGAAGACTAATGCTGTTCACCCAGGTCTTGTGCTTAAGATCCTGATTGGTACGTAAGCCGGAAACTATGAAAAATTTGCCCACCAACGACTCCCTGACCATATCAGGCGGCGGCATGCAAATGGGCTGCACTACGGCTGTCATCTTGGCCTCCCGTTGCATAGTAAGAACTGCCAGGCTATGCTTTAGCGTGAGTGGATCATACTCCGGATGAATGGCAATCTCAGCAAGTTTAATCTCTTGTGCCGGCAGAGTACAATAGCCAACTGCATCGCAGCTGACACTGTGGGCATTAGAGCTCTTATTCCATACACCCAAGTGCACGGCAAAAGCTTCAGCCTCGCCATTGTACTGGACAAAGCAGTGGGCAGGAGCTAGTACATTTTTCTTCGAGATCAATACTCCTAGGCAGCCATCGTTGCGTAGCTTGGATTCGTGCCCTGATTGATTGAAGTGTTAAAGGCGCTTAAGAGCAGGAGTGATGTCTTATTAAATGCGTTCTTACCTTTTGCATATGTAATACGAGCCAACCATTGATGCTCAGTGGGTATGGCAAAGTCTCCTTGTTTCAACAACTGGTCCTCACTAAAGTAACCACACTCGGGATCCTTAGAACTGGCCGAGTCTAAGGCACAATTAAAGGTCAGCAGTAAGAAGATAACTCCGATATGCTGATGCATTCTGAAGTACGGTTGAAAGTCAACTGAAATTTAAAACTTGGGAAAATGCACAGAATGCAGTTTGATTAATGCCATAAGCTTAGCTATGGAGAGGGTTGCTCGAGAAGATTTTCGATGAAAATTCCCTTGAAGGAAATGAGTTCCTAAAATATAATTCTGCAAACATCATTCTAAACTGTATCAACGATTTTTTCACCACATCATTATTTTACCACTTAAGAAAAAACGAGAGCGTTAGTTAAAGTCGGCCCTGTCCGAATTGGATACACCCGTTACTCAGGGGAATGAATGTTTAATAGCCTTCTTTTATGTTAATTAACAGAGCATTAATGTGAACATTTCAACATTATGTTAGCAAACAGTGCTTGCTGCGCAGAAAAGCATGCAACAGTTTGTATAACCTTTATAACTCGGCTATTTATTTTCCGATCTTTGTGAGCTTAAAACTTGAAATCGATATCTTAGAAATAAAGGGAGCTATCATACATTTTTAATAGGGGGCGGGTGGTGGCGTGGCAAAAATTTTAAACAAACTTGATCTGCAAAATGTTGTGGCTCAAGCTCTTCTGGTCTCTGAGATCTAGGTGTTCGTACTGACGGACCGACGAACGTCCAGACGGACAGGGCTTAATCAACTCGGTTATTAATGCTTATCAAGAATATATATACTGTATGGGGTCGGAGATGCTTCCTTCTGCCTGTTACATACATTTGAACGACTCAAGTATACCCTTTTTACTCTTCGATTAAAGGGTATAAAAGTATATCTGATATTAGGAATTATGGTGGAATAGCATAACTTTATGCCTGGGTAAGCTTTTCAAACTGACCAAATGCACGTAGCATTCAGCATTCAGAAGCTGTTAAAATTTGAAAGCTGACGTAATGCTGGTGCGTGAACAATTATTATGCCTTCTAAACTATACAGAAGTTTTTCCACGAATTTTAGAATTTTGCCTTATTTTGAAGACTGACTAAATATATTAGGAAACGCTTTCGAATAAACCAAAAAGTTTTCTTAAAATTTCGAAAAAGAAGCCATCAAAATCTAGCATTAGAAAAACTTTTCTAAAAACAAAAGATGGAGAGCTTTTGCTGATGAATAGGGTGCATTTTTTAAAAATAATTCTTGAAAGTTCAAAATATACCTTTAATCTATTTTTGAGAGCATTAAAGTCCTTAAAATGTCTATTTCAAGTAAAAAGGGAAACCTCTAAAAAAGCTATTGCAATTTTATCAAATCGTAGATTTTCTTAAAATAATTTTTTTTTAAATATGGCGAAAGTAGCCAAAGAAGTAGTTTATAGAGAAGAGAAGAAGAAAAACTTGCATTATACTTTTAAAAAGATTCCCATCAGGCGAAAGTAACCGTTTCAAATCACGTACCGAACCCGGTACCGGAACCGATACTAAATTACTTTTGGGAACCAAAAACCGTTTACCGAAATTATTAAAACCAATAGAACCGGAACGCAACCGACACGTTTGAACCGGCACAGTTGCGGTTTTTTACCTTTGCAGAGGCTATCACGGTTTTGATCAGATGTTTGAAACGCGAAGAAGTTTACATAGCACGTCTTTCTATTCCATACTCCAAAGAAGAATGAGCGAAATGTATAGCTTTCTAAGAAGCAGTTCCAAGTACCAAGATGTAGCATAAATTTCAAGTTGGTCGAACATCTTAGCCATATTGGCGAGCAAAAACACTCACAGACTGCCAAAGCAAATCACAAAACCAACTTCCCCTCTTTTCTCTCTAACCGCTCACCTAGGCTTGGGCCAAAGCTGAAGCAAAAACAAATTTGTATGTGGTGGTCGCTTTGTTTGTTGGCGACGAACTATTTAGTTGGAAAAAAGCATGTCTTAACTCTCTTAAGGAAAATGTCATTTGTAGTGGCTCTAGGCAGCTCTGATTTATATTAAAGAATGCCTCGATCCAAAATCAAATCCTCATCGAAAATACTTTTTGCTTGAAGATGCATGTCAACTCTATAAAATAGTACGGAATTTAGAATAGTCATTATATATTATAATATTTTAACTGTAAAGTCTCAGTCAATTCATTATTTATACGTAATTTCGTTTCGTTGTATAACACACGGATACAAAAATCTAGACTTATCTCGGAATTAAATTTTTTCAATAAAAGAAAGAGAAAGGGACCTACACTTTAACACCGAATCCGAACGGCAGTTTGAGAGTCTATTGCATGGCTAATTACTACAAAGCTGGCGCCAACAGCAGTGAGGGGTGACCAGGTGTGAAAGTATTTTCAAAAAACAAACTTTTCATTAGATGTTTTGTTATCTGGTCAAAACATTGCGAGAGAGACTAAACTCCAGATAAAGGAAGAAAATATTTGTTCAAATCAGCACCCATAATGGCCTATGTGTTAAAATCTTCGAAATTAATTGAATGAATCCGAAAAGCAAGAGGTTAAAGCACACATCGGTAATATGTTTCATAATTTAAAAAAGCCTGCAACATCACTTTTTGAAATCAACGATTTGTAAAGTTTTACCCAAAGTGTGAAATGTGAGCCGTCAAAGATTCCATATCATTATCATTCAAGACGAAGTTAAGCAATCTTTTCCATATAACTATGAAGAAATTCAAGATGATATTTTGTATATCAAACAAATTTATTGGTTTTCTATTTAAATTGGGTAAAACTCGACCCGAACCCAAAAATTTCGAACATTAATTTTTGCTTCAAACACGATAACCGAAGGTTCGCAAAAATGATTTAGGATTGCAGCACTGAAAAAAAATACAACTTTTTCGGAAGAAAACTGAACAAGAATCATTATACATATATTATAATGCTGAAAGCTACTAATAGCTATAATAATAAATTGAAAATCGCTCACAAAAATTTACAACTTTTATAGTGCTTCCACAAATATCTCGAACAAACTCTTCAAGTAACCCCAGCAATTATACAGCGATTCCAACAGCTTTTGTAATTAATGCTCTATGGTTATGCGATTACTGGAAACTGGTTTTCTAGTGGGCAGAACCCAACACGAGGCAAGGTAAAATTTTCCCATCAACAAACAAATTGTAAGCAAATAATGTATGGAAATTTTTATTTAATGTGCATAAATTGATTAGATACTGGTTAAGACGACACCATATTCTCCTTAATCCAACTGCGCCAAGGACGTATGTCTTGGAAAACCAAAGTGGTTGTTTGTCCCACATTCACAACTTTGGCCAATAAGGCAAGCAGATAGAAGCTACGAGGCACATCCCTCTCCACATTTAGCCCCATCATGGCTGATGCCTCATAGAACTTGGTTCGCTTAGCGGGATATGCGCAAAACTGGTTTTCTGGTCGTGGATTCTTGGAAGATGTTAGCGAGTTGCAGTGCCGACGTGAAACGGTCATGGCTATACCCTTGCCCTTAAGGTAGCCGGAGTGCGTAAAGCCAACAAATGGCAAATTACGATTGGTCAAAGAGAGGGGCTCTGAATCGGGCTCCATGCAGACGGGCTGAATGTAGGGTGACCACTCGATGGGTTTTTTTAACCGCAATATGGCCAAGTCATTGTCACCGGTATCTTTGTCCTCCATCGGATTTATTTTGATATCGGCCACGCCATGCAGAACGGGTCCAGGCACACAAAAACCCTTTGCATTGCACTCAAACTCGCTATCGGGTGTGTGGGTCTCGTTCCAAACACCCACCAACACGGCGAGGTTCTCAGGAGGATTTTTGAAGCGTCGCACACACGAGGCGGTGGTCAGTACATGAAGCATGCCCACAATAACCACATTGCAGCGGGTGTTCTCGATGTTACTACCTGTAGCAGAGAATTTAATTAAAAACCAGAGATTTTTATTACTAATCACGAACTTACCTTTAACTTCCATGAGTATGCCTAACCAGGCGTATTCGGACGGCTCGGTGGACTCATCGTTGTCGTGGAGCAGACGTTCTTCGAGCGGGCCGCAGTTGGATTCGCCCTTGGCAGTGGCTTTCAGTGCAAGGATATGTTACAGAAATAGAATAAATATGCAAATTTTTAATTTAATTATGTGCACTTACCACTTAGTAAGGCCACAATTAGCAGCGCAACAAGTTTACTAGTCATTCCCATTTAGCGCTTATCCGCTTGGCTTTCTCGTCTGCCTGAGCGTTCAAAGCAAACTGGCATCAGCGAATAAACGAGAATTTATTTATGAAATGAGAAAATATACAACAACTAGAATGCAACGTATACTTGATAAGCTGTAAGAGCTGGATGTATGGGACAATTGAGAAGTCATTTCTCACTACATACTTATAAAATGAATATCAATATAATTCAAATGAAACCGGTTCGGAGTCGAAGCGCTCGAAAACTCGGTGTTTTTCCGAAGTCCGAGCCGAACCTTAAACGGAACATAAAAGTGGCTCTCGCCTGAATCTGAACCTAAAATCGTCTTAAAAGTTTAGATCAAACACAGTTCTTGGCAATTAATGAATAAAGGCATCAATGATTCTTTACCAGGTTCATTATTTTCTTATAAAATATCTGAGCTAGAAAGTAATGAAAAACGATGAAAGAAAACACATGAAGTACGGGAAAAAGTGTTCCGCTCAGTGAGAGACCGTTTGTGCTTCGTTTGTTTTTGTTTTTCACTGAGTTTTTACTGTGTTTTTTTGCTAGCTATGGTATTTTGACATTTTCTCCTGTCTATTTGGATCTTTCCGAAACCTAAATTATAAAATCGTAAGATATTTACGACTTCTGAAGCTATCAATCTGTCTAAAACCAATCAAAATTATCAATAATGAAAGGACATTTAAAAAGCAGCTAAGACTCGATCCTGTTCAAGTATTCTATGCAATTATTCCATTAAGGACATTCCGCATATTGGCTATTAAATTGTTAAAAACAGCTGTCCTCTTCTTCTATCGGTTATGCATTTGCCTATGCCCACCGATCTGAATAATTAATGTTTCAATTAGAATGTAATTAACGAAGGCAAGCAGCACCACACTGTGAGCAGTGGGCAGCAGGAAACGAAGGTGAAGGACGCAGAAGGACAGAAGGTGTTGGTGTGGGAGTGCGCTAAAAAGGCTTACAAAATACGAAGCCGGAATTGGGTGGCCCTGTTTATTGTTCACTTTGACCAGCTTCAACTTGACCTAGCCAAACGAGGCGTTCATAATTCGCATTTCCACCCCAAACCTCCCACACATGTTGGACCCCCATGTCGACGTCTGGCATCCAATCGATGGTATCCTGGCCTAGGTCTTTTGGTCTGGCCTTTAATGTAGGCACAAGCGGTCGGTCAATAAAAACTTGGCCTGACTTGCCTTGAGTTTGTCCTAGTCTTATTAGTTCTTGGCTGATTGGGGAGGTAAGCGGAGCAGGCATGCAAATTGCGTGGGCTTTGGGTGTGCCTTTTGCATGTAATACGGACGAAATTTGCTTCTATTGCCTGGCCATCAAAAACTTGTACATATATTTGGCCACCTGCACTTTGCGTGTTGCTCCTTCTTTAATCGCAGAGAGCACGTGAGCATCAGCATGTTTCTTAACTAATCGCCATCCATTTGGCACAGGGATGGAAACCGAAACGATGATTGATTTTAAACCCAAAATGAGTGTTTTGGTTTTCACTTTGTTACGCTTTACGGGCTTATATAAGTAATACCTACCGATCAGGAGTGCCTTATATTTGAAAATTAAGTATATCGATATTTGTTTCGATATTAGAAAAGCATTATTTTGTCATTGAAAACCAGTAAGAGAGCTGTAGTCGGGTACCCCGACTCCGAAATATCCAGTTCCCTTGATTTCAGGTGCTTTCACAGCTGACGATGCTGTACGCCTCGGTCCATAATGTAATGTTGTTCCGGGTAAAAGATCGGTGTTTATCTTCCGATCTTATTGAACTTTTTAGAATAGATAGATATAGGGCCTTTAGGCTCTAACTCAAAAATTGTTATTTTCACAGTTTTTGGCGGTTAAAAAAAAAGGATCGGAAATTTTTCAAATCTGAAACAAACTTTATCTGGGTATTGTTTGTGGCTCTATCCCTTATAGTCTCTGATATCGACGCGTTCATACAGAAAGTCGGACAGACTGGCATGGCTATATCTCGGCTGTTGACACTGATACCCCCTTTCCCATGGTTAATGGGAAACAGGGTATTAAATTAATTTTATCGATATCTACTACAAAAAAAGCCATATCTTTAAAATAAACTGGTCTGCTACATATTATTAAGGGTTAGTCGCAGTCTGTGTTCTTACGATGGCAGATGATTATTTGAATCCCACCTTAAGCTACAGAGGGCAAAAATTTAAAACTGTTTTTGAATAGATTCGAATTGGTCTTGATATTTTTGAATAGTGTGGAGACCATGCACATGATTCGTACTCGAGAATTAGTCTGACTAAAAATGCATTCAATTGATTGGTGACTTACGGGTTATTAAATTCGAAAATGTTAATTTTGTTTACTTCTCATTGTTAAGTGTCAAACAGCCAAAATAGCCCAATGGAGACTCAATTTGTTTCTTATTTTTTAAATGGTTAGGAACGCTGAACTCGAAATCAAGTTCAAAAGGAAAGTTAACTTCGGCTCGGCCGAAGTTGTTTTTCTAAATAACACTACTTTTCGATTTACTGTCTAGAGGTATACTATAGGTGTCCGATTTCGACCAAATTAAGTGGAAACATGGAAAAGCATAAGAAACTAACATGTACATTATTTGAAGGCGATTCCATTTAAACCCAAAAAGTTTTCTCACTAGAACTTCTTTTTCGACCAATCATTCATACTGCAGCTATATGCTATAGTCATCCGATTTTGACAAAACTCTGTAGAATTGTGTAAAAGTATATAAAATAAATATTTGCCAACGTAAGGAACGTTTCTATTGAAAACAAACAAATTTTTCTCACAAGTACTAGTTTTTCGACCGATCGTTCCTATGGGAGCTATATGCTATAGTCATCCGATTTTAACCAAACTTTGTAGAATCGTGTGGGAGCAAATAAAACAAATACATGCCAATTTTAGGGACATTTCCATTGAAAACAAAAAAGTTTTTCTCACTAAAACTAGTTTTTCGACCGATCGTTCCTATGACAGCAATATGCTATATGAATCGTTTCTGTAGACGCTCAAGCATGTTTATGTGACCGTCAGCAGAAGAATTCCATATTAGAAAAGCATATTGAAACCTAGAACGCACTAAGGCAGAGTACAAACTTAGCCGAGTGTAGGGATCACTGAATTGTTTCGAATTGCGCTTTACTAAGGCCCGGTTTCTCAATGTGCGGTTAGTCAACTTGACAGGCAGATTAACCGAACTTGCGTGTCTCATGCTGTGTGTGGCGCAACCGGAGGAACAAACTTAACCACTGCTCGAGCACTAGTTAAAGTTAACCGCGAGTTCAGTGCCGATGGAACTATCGATATATATTATCGTTATACAAACAGCTGGCTCCAACATTTGATTTGTTTATTTAATTATTTGCTGCCACAAAGTGTTTATGAATAAACGAACTTTTCAACTCCATGCAATGAAATTGGAATTTTAAAAGGCAGAGCAACGAATAAACAATGCAAGAGAGTACAGAGAGTACTGATCTGGATGATGCCATATTTGTTTAATGATTCAGGTAGATAAAATCTACATGTAAAATAATTTATGCCAGGATCAGAGTTTAAGTTAAAGCCTTGGCTTCAGTTGCGATTCAATTGGTTGTGACTAGGATTGTTAGCCGGCGGGGGGGCTGGGTTCTTATGCAGTGGCAACTATACTGCGAGCTTCTGTGTTGTCAGCGTTCCTTTGATAAGACGTGCAGGTAAACAAGTGTCCCCAGCTATTGCTTTTGATTCATCGCAATCAATTTTAATACAATTTTCGCAAAAATATTTTTGGCAGCATTCAATAATATTAAAAAATCCCTAACAAAAATACCAAATTTGTTGACCGTGTCTGGTCACCCTAATGCTGCGATAGGAACTTATCGATATCAGATGAAACTGCTGTTGAGAAAACCAAATGACTTGACCGCTTGTCAACTGGAGGATCAAATTTGACCGGCGGTTGGCCAACCGGAACCTTTGAGAAATCGGGCCTAAATAAAGGAATGAAATAATGTAATGTAAAAACGTAATGAAATAACGTTACGAAACAATGTAACGAAAATATTCCAGTAATTTAAAGGTTATGAAATATCCAACAATCGCCTACAACTATGTGTTCCAATCCTTTTGGTAGATTGAGTGCTAAATGGCAAAATATTTTAAAACGAAAGATTTTTTGTTTATTAATATGGCTCTTTTCTCTGCCTTATTTTTAATACGCTTATTTTTATAATCAACTAGGCCTTCACTATGAACCACAACAGCCAATGTCTATGATAGCATGACGCGTGACGGCGAAATTCCAGCCATCTTCAATCCGAAACGCGTGCGCACACCTTCTGTGGTTGTTACCGGTGACTCCTCAACGAATGGGCCGTTCAATAACAATAACAGCGGACCTGCGGCCAGCAGCAGTGCTGCCGGAGCAGGAGCAGGCAGCTGCGGGTTTAGCAACGTGCTCACCTCCAGCAATCCTCAAATAACCCACCAAGATTCAATTTCATCAAGCCAACAGGATCCCAATGAGGTTATTACCATACAGGCGGACACCCCTACGGGCACACACAACGCACATCAATTTGGAGGGGGCGGCGACTCGAGTGACACGCAGACCGGGCAAGATCAGCAGGCGAATGGTCATGGAGAAGAGCCGGAATTGCGGTTTCGAAAACTGCAGGCCTGCAAGGAGTCCTGCTGTTCCGAGCTGGCTCGGAAGGTGAGTACACAAAAAGCAATGGGTATTTTTGAACGCTAATCGAAACTGTTCCTATTTCCCCGCGACAGATGTACTATGGTGTATGCGTGACCATCCTGGTGACTGGCTCATGGGTGGGAGCTACACACACCATCAAGTACATGTACAAGTATCGGGCTCCGTACGATGATGTCCTGAATGACGATCAGGACACCTCGTCCAGCCGCACTGACCTGGAGGATATACTAGCCAGCAGCGACTCATCGCTGCATCATGTCGAGGACGCCACCGAAATGTTCAACATACCACCGCGCCAGCCCGTCTACTTTAGTGCACCGTTCTTTGCTGCCTGGTTCTTTACCAACTTCTCACTGCTCTTTTTTCCCATCTATGTAGTGGGTCTCATATCGGCCCGCAAGTATGACAAGCTGGGCGAAATACTGGGCGATGTACTGCGAGGATTTCGAGAGCGGGGCTTTACCGTTGGTGAGTAGATGGTGCTTATAAGACTTCACTTTGATTTTACCACTAACTTTCTTCTTCTAATTTCAGGTCGTTTTTTTAACCGTTGCCTTTTCTTCTGCATACTGTTCCTGGTCACGACCTACCTGTATACACTCTCCCTGCATGTCCTTTATGCCACAGATGCGCTGGCTCTGTTCGCCACGAATGTGGCCTGTGTCTATTTACTGTCCTGGGTCATCCTGCATGAACAGTTTGTGGGCGTTAGAGTGAGTAATGTTAATACTTTTAAGTGACTTTATCCTATTTGAGTGACACCCAAACAGATTGTGGCCGTTATTCTGTGCGATACGGGCATCGCGCTGCTAGCTTATATGGACGGTATCACAGAGAGTCGAACGCTGGGCGGCGTTGTGCTGGCCACACTGGCTGCCGCTGGATATGCCGTTTTTAGGGTAAGCTAACAACCGGTCACCTTAACCAACCCGAGGTTGGCTTACACTCACGAGGCCTTGATGTGAAACATGCTGTATACAATTTGCTCTGACTTTCAAATACTAGTGTGTGTGTGTGTGTGTGTGTGTTACTATATACTTGATACTCAAAACTCAGTACTCATTACTCAAACCTGGATACTCAGTACTTAATACTAACTACTCGATGCTAAGAACTCGATACTAAATACTCTATACTCAGTGCTTGATACTAAGTACTCACATCTAGGTACTAGTTACTAACTACTCGGTACTCAGTATTCGGTACTTAGTACTCAAAAGAAAGTACTCGACACTAAATACTTGAAACTAAGTAATCGATACCAAGTACTCGATACTCAGTATTCCATACTCAGTGGTCGATTCTGAGTACTCGCTACTTCGTATTCGATACTCAGTACTCCATTCTAAGTTCTCGATACTCAGTAATCGATACTCCTCACTCGACTCTAAGTACTCGATTCTAAGTACTCGATACTAAGTACTTGATACTCAGTATTCGATACTCAGTTGTCGATTTGAAGTACTCAAAATACTCAGAACTCATTATTTGATACTCAGTACTCAATTCTACTGTGTGCAGGTCAGTGGGTGCGCACCTCCCTGCAATGCCATGTCAGTGTGACGCGTGACACTGAAACCAAATTTTACTCCTACTAAGATCTTCCGTTCTGGGCTGTTCGTGTTCTGTTCCTATATCGTGCTCATGTTGTTTCCCATTTTTTTTCAGGTTATGTTTCGCAAGGTGATGGGTGATCCACCGGTAGGCCAAATTGCATTTACATTTACCGCATTGGGCTTTCTCAATGCCTTGCTGCTGTGGCCTGTTGTGCTGGGTCTTTACCTGACTGGCACGGAAAATCTGACATCGGAGAGTATTCCCTGGAACCTTTTACTTGCCGCAAGCGTTTTGCTTTTGGGTAGGCGGTGGTCTTGCTTGCACTTTTTGTTGTGTTATAAACTTTTATCGTTGTAATTAATTTTGATTGCAGTTTTTCACGTTCTAATGCAGTTCAGCGCCGCAGTTACCTACAACATGTTTGTGACATTGGGTCTGATTACCGCTGTACCCGTTTCTGGTGGTATGTACAAGCACACAAACTAACAGGCAAAAAGAACGCCAGACTGTAATGGCACTTGTGCCCGACTTGGATGGGTGGGGGTTAGGTACTTTTTAACTTGAAGGATTCCGTGACTACATATTATGTATTTTTAATTGAAATATAAAAAGCGGATTCTTATGTAGGGCATAAAGTCAAAGAACTGATAGGGTACACGAATCTTGATGTAATAAGGAAAAGTAAAAAAGGGAAGTTAAATCGAAGAGAATATCGGTTTTGTTTCCGGTTTTGGTACGTACGAGAGAACTGCAAAAACCATTTTTTTTTCTTGATTACATTCTACTCACATTTATTCAATCAACAAAACTCAGCATTAAAATGAAATATATATAGGGTATTCACAAGCTCTCGTAAAATGGTAAAGCGTAAATTTACCACACACGAGCTACTGAGCAACCCCCTTTTGATTCACTGTAGTAATTTTCAGGGCCAACTTTGTTTGTAAAATCCTGCCATAATTTCGGTCGAACTAATTTTAAGCAAAACTGTCACCTTTTCATATGGCAAAGGCAATCTTTACCGGCTGCCTTAAGGTAATTTTCAGTAAAGGCCGCCTTTATGCCCTAGTGTAAGTTGGCTATTAACCATATGTTTAGACGAGCTATTATTTGAGTACCAAAGCTTGACAAATAAAAACAACTAAATAAAAATGCCAAGTCAAAGGGTGCAACAAGCTTTGTGTAAGCGAAAAATAGACTTGGTTCTTTAACAAGCAGCATCAATAAGGAAAATAAAAACAATGTTTGGAGTAGAGTTGTACGCCCAGCTAAGCTACGGAATTTTAAAATAGATTTATTTTAAGTAATTTGTAAACATGTCAGTAGAATGGTCTTCTTGTTTTCGAATTGATGGCGTACGAGTTGGAGGAACCCTTTGCAGCATTGATCAGCTTAACGACCAAGCACTCGGCAATAAGATTGGTGTTTCTGCTCCAGTGCACAGCAGCCAGATGGCCTGGTTATCGCGACGCAAGGGAGTTACATCTACCATGAATCCTATTTTGCCGAGCGCTTGACAGTGCGACTGGAACTCAGCTTCTTGCCATTGTTGCGTCCCTTCAACATCAGCGAGCAGGTTAGCCGATCCAAAATTGAGCACTGGGCCTTGCGGAAACACTTGGCGTCATAACATTCTTCCAGTGCTTTGAATTGCCTTCCAGTTTTCTTTTTTATAATTTGGAGTTTGCTGGTGTTACCGCATATTTTTAAGACAAAAATCTCGAAATGGCTCGATACTAAGTATTTTACATAGATTCTTTGAAAAATTTTACAACACTTCAAAACTTTACACTTTTTGACACTTACGACCGATTTTTTAAACATACCCTAGGGCATGTTAAAAGTGGTAATTTTTTTATCATGTGTTTTGTTGTTGCTTCGTAAACTTTTGGATTTACGCTTTGCCATTTTACGAGGGCTAGTGAATACCTTCATAGTAGAAATATAAGAAAATAGGGGAAGTTAAATTCGGCTCGGCCGAAGTTTTGTATACCCTTGCAGTTGGCTTTTCTAAATAAGACTACTTTTCGGACCTTACTTTTCTATGGGAGCTATACTATATAGATGTCCGATTCGACCAAACTTAGTGCAATCATGGAAAAGCAAAGCAAACTGTTAATTACGTAATTTGGGGGCGATCCCAATTAAAACAAAAAAAAATTTCTCACTAGAACTTATTTTTCGATCGATCATTCATACTGCAGCTATATGCTATAGTCATCCGATTTTGACAAAACTTTGTAGAATTGTGTAAAAGAATTTAATATGTATATTTGCCAACGTAAGTGTGGTTTCCATTAAAAACAAAAAAGTTTTTCCCACAGGAACTAGTTTTTCGACCGAGCGTTCCTATGGCAGCTATATGCTATAGTTATCCGATTTTGACCAAACTTTGAAGAATCTTGTGGGAGCATAAAAAACAAATACGTGCCAATTTTAAGGACATTTCCATTGAAAACAAAAAAGTTTTTCTTACTAAGACTACTTTTCAGACTCTACTTTTCTATGAGAGTTATACTATATAGATTTCCGATTTAGACCAAATTTGGTGGAATCATGGAAAAGCATAGTAAGCTACGAAATTCAAAGTTTTGAGGAGTTTCAACTGAAAACAAAAAAGCTTTTCTCACTAAAACTAGTTTTTCGACCGATCGTTTCTATGACAGCTATATGCTATAGTCATCCGATCCGGCCGGTTCCGACAAATGTGCAGCGTATTTGTTCCAAAAGACTTTCTGCAAAGTTTGGTGAGGTTAGCTTTAAAATTGACGGAGGTGATATCATAGAAACAGACGGACGGACGGACAGGGCTAAATCAACTCAGCTCGTCATGCTGATCAAGATTATATACTTTATGTGGTCGGAGATCCTTCTATGCGTTACAAACATCCGCATAATTTTATAATAGCCTCTGCAAAGGTATAAACACTAACTACTAACTTAAAATGTTTACTGCATATTTGTTGCAGCATATTTGTGGGCTGAAGTTTGGGATCTATTTTTGCAGCATACTATTTAACACGCTTAAATATTTACATACATACACGTGAAGCTAATATAAGCGTTTTAAAAAATCACCTTCATACCAGCAAACAAATCGTGCGGTTAAGAGAGAGTCGGCAGATTGAAAATGTTTGCAACACTAGCACGTTTTCCGGCTCTCTCCATATGGCTGGTCATGCTTAAAATGCCACAGCAATCTCTTTTCCATCTTCGTCAGTAGTGTTGTGTTAGACATGCAAAAAATCATACGAAGTGAATTTCGCTCCTTTGTTGTTGAGCCGAACGAACAATTATCCCAATTGATTGGAATAAAGGTGTTAATGATTAAAACAGACAGACGGACAGACGGACGGACGGACAGACGGACAGGGCTAAATCAACTCAGCTCGTCATGCTGATCAAGAATACATATACTTTATGTGGTCGGAGATGCTTCCTTCAATGCGTTACAGACATCCGCACAATTTTATAATACCCTCTATTCCTGGGACGGCCCTCGTAAATGATATTTATTTGAAGGCTGCATCCGTCCCGTAAAATAATGTTGTTTACATTTCCAAAACTAATTGTGCTTATCTTAATAGTTTTTGGGGTGAATTTAGCAAAATCTCTTCCCAAAACACTAGAGATTTGAAACCAACCGAAAAAGATTTCTAGGACACTTCCGAATTTGTGTCATTGGAAACGGCCGCCATATTGGAAAACGAAAATTGGTTAGTATCTCTGAAACTATTGCTTTTATACAAAAATTTTCAAAGACAAAGTTATTGATAATAATATTACCTTTCTTTTTGGTACTGACAAATGCAGGCATTAGTTTTCAGGTTAAGTGCAATTTTTTCCAATATCAATCGTATTCAAGATACAGAGCAATTTTCATTTTCCAATATGGCGGCCATTCCCAGTTACTCAGGGTGACAAAAATTTGAGATTTAGCCTTTTAGACAGTCTCATTACAAATATCAAAAATCTGGCAGGTCAATATTTCCATTTTTAGGGAACCACTATTTTTATACCCTTGCAGAGGGTATTATAAAATTGTCCTGGTGTTTGTAAAGCATTGAAGAAAGCATCTCCGACCACATAAAGAATATATTCTTGATCAGCACGACGAGCTGAGTTGATTTAGCCCTGTCCGTCTGTCCGTCCGTCTTTCTGTTTCTATGCTATATCATCCGTCAGTTTGAAAGCTATCGTCACCAAACTTTGCACGAAGTCTTTTAGTACTTATACGCTGCACATTTGTCGGAACCGACCGGATCGGATGACTATAGCATATAACTGACATAGGAACGATCGGTCGAAAACTAGTCTTAGTGGGAAAAACTTTTTTGTTTATATTTATTTGATTATTTTTGATCCGAATCGTAACCGAACCGGAATAAAAATAGATAACCGTATCCGAAACAATTTGAATTTAGCTGAAACCGATATTTCTTCCGCTTTTTGTCACCGCCTTATAGGGACGGAGATGCACCTTAAAGATTGTAACATACATTTGCCCAAACTTTATATACTCTTCGTACCTTTGGTACAGAGAATACAAATTCGATTGATGTTCGCCAACAGTCAGAGACTCGAAAGTTAAACGCGAAGAAAACCCGGGCTTACTGTACTTTTTTGTAAACTTTCCTAAGCGAATTTCTTACTGTCACAAAAGAGAGCGATAAATAAATCTTTTTCCGATAGTTTTCAAAACAAATCTCAATAGTTTGAACCATTTAAGAACTCCTCAAGCACATTGCTCATCTATTGTAAGCGCCATTAAAGTTGAATACATTATATTAAGAACTAAAATAGTTTTTTGGAACTAGCTTCACCCGGGATTGATACCAGGAACACATTGAATCATCATTGTTTTATATCTCAATTATATTTAGATGCATTGAGATTAAAGAATCCCAACAGTTTTAGAATCAAGGGAAAAACTCTCTTTCTAAGATGAAATATATGTAATTCTCCCTTAACTAATAACTACATTATTCTTTGCCTTAATACATTACTCAACCTCATTACTCACAGCACTCGACGTCATACTGTATAGCGCAAATTTTGCGGGCATGAAACTAGCCGGCGTTATTCTAATCGGCATTGGATTTTTCCTGGTAATGTTTCCTGAAAATTGGCCCGACTACATAACTCGACTGCTGCGGTAAGTGAACTTGAACATGTTTTTTGGATACATATTGCTAACTTGTTATGCCGTTAAAATGCTAATTTTTGTGCGTACAACAACACGTGCGTGTTTTCCTTTTAGTTTACAACTTGTGTTGGATTTTTATATTGATTTGTTCATTTTTAAAAATTTATGTGCAACTAACTTTTCTTTAAATAAAAGCTAATACTTTTGTTGTAACATCAATGACTTAAATTAAAAGTTAAAAAAATGACACATTAAACTTGTAACACATCTCTTTTAACATTATATATCTATATATTTAATTTTTATATAAACAAACATCTTGCAGAAAGAGCGTTCGTGCCATACTCCGTTACCAATGTTGTTGTGAATTAGCTGAAATTCGCTATGCTCATTCGGTAGGCCAAAAAACACAAACCCAAAAACAAAAACAAAAACCATTTAGTTATAGTGGACAAATTGAACACGTATCGAGTAATAAAGACTGGTAGGCCTCACAACGAACCTTTCCAATGAACTTTTGTTTGAACATGTATCAGAAACTTGGCAGATTTTTTACTGAACAAGAAAATGCTATAAATAAACCCATACTATATCCACACATATATGAGATAAATACAACACCTTGGCTTCCAACTTTGCGCTCACCCTATTGAAAGATATATACAACATATATGTAAATCTGTTTACCTACCCATATGTACACACTGAATCAAGTATATGCTGACATATATGCCTTGTTACACACAATACCCAAATATATAAACAGATTCTATAAGCCGTTCAATTAACACCACTTCGGCTGTTCGTGCAGTTGGTTCAAAAAAACCCTTTTCATTGTTGTTGTTATAAACGTTTATTGTTGTTGAAACTTTTAAAAATATTTTCGTTAAGTTTCGGCAAATCAGCAACTCCATATACCCCACCAGCCAACACACAGTGGCTCAAACTTAATTTTTTTTTTGTGTTTTGTAAAAATATCTTTATTCCTGGATGTTGATTGCAAATGTTGCTGATGCTGAATTTGAATAAATGTAGTTCCTAAACCACCAACACAACCACCCAACACATAACCACACACCGACCACTCCCCCTCTACGTATATATGTATTTCTGTATATGTAGCTTGCCCTTCGCTGGTGTTGCGAAATATGTATAAATCTTGAAAGGTTCTTCTTTTAGAACTTTCCACAAGTTAGATGCTAATGGTTTGTGCAGAACCGTTTTCTATAATTTTGTTCTTATGGCTGATTGTTGTGCGATCTCTTCTCAAACGCAGCTGCTTTTTGTAATTGAGTTGAATTTCATGTGACAAAAATTGTAAATACTTTTAAGTTTACGTTTACTTTCGGTTTGTTCTTGAAATTGTCTGCACCTAGCGAGGAGACAGCAAGTCATGTCGAAAACCAAACAGGCAGCATGATCGAATGTGTGGCCCCTTAACCCTATTGAACTAACGGTTTTAATGTTTTTGATTTGTGTACACTAACACGTTTTCTGATTGCCTTGGGAGTCCCATATAACCAAAATAGTTTTAAGAAAATAAACGACTTTACGATGATAGTCAAATTTTAGAATACAGTACACCATTCGTGCATTGGTGCCTTCCCTTTGAAAAGAAGTAAAACTTCAACGATACTTCGTTAAAAGTCTTCTATGGCCGCCTGACAATACTCCAAATTACGCATTGGCGATCGAACTTGGCATGGAAGACAACCACTTCTTCACAAACCCTTATTTGGTTACCATGAGCCATTTTGGCTGTTTTGGTTGGTTTTGTCCAAGAATATTTTTTACTTATTTTAAGAGTAAAAAGGGGTTTTACTTAAGAATATTACAACCTAAAAGTTTAGGCACCGCGTTGTTGTTCGAAGCTTATCAAAAAAGCAGAGCGCTTGCTGCTACTCCGACTGTCGCCGCTGACCTGAAGCAGCAGCTCCGATTTGCTCTGCTGAGCGGAAGCAGCGAAAAGCAAAATCGCAAAAAAGCGTTAACCGACGACTGCTGGCGCTGTTGCCTTTTTCAAGGAAATCTGTTTTTCTGCTTGCTTCGACAGCGACTTCTGATTTTTCTCAGAAGCAGAAGCGAGTCAAAAGCAGAAAAAGTGAAACTTATTGCAGTTTTTTAAACACTGATTTTTGCATATCGAATTTCCCGAGAATTTACAAATACGTGTTTAATTATTTCGCATACTTTGCTAACAAACTGAATTTCAAGTCAATCGGATGAAAAATAAAATTCTCTCCATACGAACTTTCCCGACGCTTTTCCGTTTTTACCGGGTGGAATTTTCCAAAACCCCGTCTTAGTATGTACTTTCATCACATAAGAAAACTCCTGTCCAAATATCTGCCCTCTAGCTCTTACCGTTTTGGCTGTGCGATGATTGCCATTCAGTGAATCAGTCAGTGAAACAGGACAAACTCATTTATACATATTTATAGAGATAAGGGTCGAATTAAAAATCGCTAGCATCGAAAACTAAAAACGATCATAAACAAGAAAGAAAGTCGGTCAAGCCTGACTATAACATACTCTGTACCTGTGAAGTGCTGCCTATCACCGTTGCGACCGGTGCAGCCAATAATTGTTTGATTTCATTATAATTCGACAACCGTTCATCCGATCTCTACTGTTCCTTTGGCGGATCGAATATCAATCCTAATTACTAAATGTGTCCAGAAGGAACGAACCTTCTATCTATAAAACTGTGGGAGATATGACATTTTTCCAATTTGCGGGGGCGGGAGGGGTCGTCGCAAAAATTTAAAATTAACTTGATCTGCCTGCAAGTATAAGAATCATATGTCCCATACATGTCAAACCTCTATCTCTTAACATCTCTGAGATCTCTGTGTACCTCTGGTACTGAGTATAAAAAGTTTGTTTCACTAAGGCACATTTTTCGACAGATCGTTCCTATGGCAGCAATGAATTATAGTCATCCTATCTGGACATCCTATTGTAATAGCAGCGCGCAGTAAAAAGAAGCCTCCGGCCAAAATGTCAGGTCGGTAGCTTCAAAGCTTAGCGACTAGTTTGCGTTCAAGCAAACAGACACAGCTAAATCGACTCAGCTTGTCGCCGTGATCAAGAATATAGTATATTGTTAATGCGGTCGGAAAAGAATACTTCTATGAGTAGAAAACTTCTGGGAATAATTATAATACCCTTTGCAAGGTAGAATTAAACAGTCTTTAATTGTACCTGAAATTATAATTTTTACTTGAATCAAGTATTCTCGTACGAACCGTACAATAGACAATGTGTGTACTTAATTCAAGGGCGTGAGACATATAGTGAAAGCGTCTTCCTTTCCCTCTAGATTTTAATCACATCTGCCTTCGCCTGTCCCCAGAGTTTTTTACGATGTACGAGGTGTGTTCAAAAAGTATCGCGAATTTTGAATTTTCACGGGTTACGTATATTCGAATTTTGATTTTTTTGTGGCGTTATGTTGGTACTCATGTCTCTCACTTATGCCGACAGGCTCGGCCATTTTGAATGCTTTGCTTGCACGTGTTTTGGATCGTCTTCGATTTTTACCTATTCAAAAAAATGGATCAAAGAACCTGTATCAAATTTTGTGTGAAAACGCTAATGAGATGTTAAACTCTGTCCGCGACGACCCAAATGCTCCAGAGGGTCATAACTGGTGACGAATCGTGGGTTTATGGTTATGACGTGGAAACCAAAGCTCAATCATCTCAATGGAAGCTGCCGCACGAACCAAGCCGAAAAAGCCGCCATCGTGAATGTGAAAGTTTTGCTGGTTTTCTTCGTGAGGGGCGTGGTGCATCTGGTTCTTGCCACAGGGAAGCGGTCATGTATTCCAAGTTATGCGAATTTGCGCGAAGAATCCGCCAGAAACGCCGTATTTGTGGAAGAACAAAATTGGCTTTTGCACCACGATAACGCCCTGCTCACACATCGCTGCTTGTGCGCGACTTTTGGCCAAAAACAACCCTAAGTGCCCCACCGTTTCCCCAGATCTGGCCCCCTGTGACTTTTTCTTGTTCCCTAAACTGAAGAGGCCCATGAAAGGACGACGTTAAGCTACGCTTGACGAGATAAAGACGGCATCGAAGGAGGAGCTGAACAAGATAAAAAAATGATTTTTTGAAGTGCTTCGAAGATTGGAAAACCGTTGGCACAAGTGTATAATATCTCATGGGGATAACTTTGAACGGGACAAAATAGATATTCATGAATAAATAAATAATTTTTGAAAAAACACAAAATTCGCGATACTTTTTGAACACACCTCGTCACGGATTCCTCTGATGTTGACTCCTTTAACAATATCTCTTTTATAGTCTAGTGGGCATAAGTATTTTGACAAAAATTCACTTTCATAAATAAACCATTAAACCACCATTAAATCCCAATTGAGTTAGAAATTAGAGGACTCATTTTCAGAAATGAGGTTTTGTAAAGACAGATTCGGGTTCAGCGTGAAAAACTTGTATTCAAACAATCATTTTTTAACCTTTAAGGTCCTGTGCTGAGAATACGTCAGTTTTGAAATCTTGCCAACCCCAATTTGCACATTTTATGAATTTTTTAACTGGGTGTCAACTCCATTTAAAAAAGTTAACTAAACGGTTGGTAAAACTTTTAGCTGGTCCCTCAGCGTGAGCCAGTTCTCAGACAAACTAAATGCTTTAGGTCATACCGAGCTAAAAACTCATGGCGTCGCAACCTTGACTGGCTATACAGCTGATTTAGTTTAGTCATTTGACATTTGGTGGTATTTTGTTATTGTAGGGTGGTATTTTGGCGTTGAGCAGTCACATTGTTTCATTAGCTCAGCGTAAAAAATTGTCTTTTTAGCAAGGTCTAGATTTAGATTGTCTGAGTACTTAGCTTCAGTATGTGTAGAATGTGTTTTCGCAATTATCATTGGGGTTGTAATTTTATATTGAATACAATGCCAGAAATGCATTCGTCTTTTACCACAATAGCTTCATTTTTTTGTTCGCGCACCCAAGATTTTAGCCGCTTCACTTGTTGGATTATTTCGGGATTTTCTTTTACCTTTTCCAAACAATTGAAATTACGTACAATGACTGTGTAAGGGAAAATTAAAAATAAAAAAACTAATATTTGGAAGCCTGCTTTGTCGGAAAATATGTCTGTAAAATTCTGAATATGCAAAATATGTCGAATATCCAAAAATAACTAGGATCCCGTCTAAATATTTTTTTAAGAAATTAATTTCTGTGCAATCAGATCTAATTTTGGTAAACAGGTTCAAAATATGTTTTTGCATAAAATCCGGGGTCTACTAATTATGAATAGTTCAAATTCCAAACACTAGATGAACCACCCTGTATAAAGGACAAGCACATAAGCTGCTTTTACACTTGTCATAGAACTCTGAAGAGTTTTTCTGTTCTGGGGCAGCTTAAGGGTATAGATGTCCGATCCGACTCTATCTCCCATTTCTTCCTGAATCCTCTGTCAGGTCGATAACTTTAAAAGCTAACAATTTTACAATCATATCTTCTGGGACTCCTAATGCATTTCTCAGTGGCTTTAAACTAGGACAGTATATATTTGACTTCAAAAATATATAATATACCTGAATATCCAATGAAATGTCGTCAGTTTAGGTCTATAGCAACAATAAACAAATACAATAATTAATTTAATTTAATTAAATATAAATATCCATTAAAAAGTATTGAAAATGTTACTGATTGGCATGTATTCTTTTTGTTTGTGCTTACTTTTATATACATATATATCTATCTGTACAACAAGACTAATCGGCCACACTTAATTTATGAAATTTTGACTTTTCCTTCAGTTCCTCTGATTTCCATTTATCTGTTGTGTGCTCTGTCTCTAATCCTAAACTCTTCGATCTAAAGCAACTCTCTACTCTATGCTATACTCTACCTACTTCTTCAATATAAAAATCGTGTCGACATTTCTCAATTGTATTTGCAGAAGCATCATAATGCTGGGTCACAATGCGAGGTGAGTTTCGTGAGTTGGCAGGCTGCCTAGCAGAATTGAAATGGTTATATTTCTTACTTTAAGCCTAAACTACTTGTACACGGTGCAAAAAATCTTTAGGATCTACCAATAAACCCGAAACTCGATATTATTCCGAGATAAAATATTCAACAACATTTACTAATTATACAATATTAATTCAACTGTAAGCGACGTTTGCTTTGAATTCGATTTCAGTTTCTTTCAAACCTTTGCCTAGTTTTGATATGATGCGGGCTATGAGGGTTTGCAAATGATTCTTCGTTTAACTCTTTTCCTTTTTGGTCTTGCATCTCTAAGTTATGATTTCGAAGTCGAAAGTAAAAAGTTCCCTTAGTATTTAGAAATCATTTTTCACTTAGGCATTTTGTAGTTAAATTCCACTTTTTTTAAACGAACTAAGGTAAGTCAAAGCGTAGGTTTTGGTTTTGACCAAATGCCAGCTATATTTTTTTTAAAGAAAGATCAATCACCCCACCAAATATATATATTTCATTCACTCATTCGGTGCCACCGAAATGAAGCTAGATCAGCATAATTTCCACACAATTTTTCAAAGCAAAAGCAGAATCTGCGAACTAGTAGTAAATCATAGCGATTTGTATATAGTAAACACCGCTAATCTGTACTATTGCTTCTTTTTCTTCTTGTTTTTCTATTTCACCTCTGCCACGACCTGACTTTCTCCTCTCTTGAAACTCTCTGTCTCTCTCTCTCTCTCTCTCTATTTCTCTGTATATTTCCTCACCCCAACACCTGAACACGAAATTGGCTAATTCTTTGATCAAATTCTCATTAAAAAAAAAACACCGCAAAAAACCACCATACACCCACAAAAACCATGTAGCGGTAGGCCAGCGCTTTGTAAACGAGATGCTATAGTCACTGGACCCTCCACGAGATATGCTCAACGGCACATCACGCGAACTCACCACATAAGCTAAAACTTGGACAAATCACTGAATTGTACAGAAAAAAAAAACAAACACGAACAACAAAAAAAAAACATATATTTTGTAAACGATTTTCCAAGACAAATCCCAAGAATTCCACTAACGAGCCCGAGCCAGGGGTAAGTACTTGAACTGATTTAGCTTTTGTCTTCAATCCAGGTACAGTTGTCACTTGTAGAGTTGATTGATTTTTAATATAACGTAAACCCGGTCTCAGCGTATAAATAAATGTTGTTGAATGTTATTTTATTATGCCCACATTTTCTATCTCTTCTTTTTCCCTCTCTTTTATTTTTGTTTGATTTCTTTTCTCGTATTCTTTGGACTTCCATTCACAGATCGCAGCATATTTATGCGTCCCATTATAAACATAAACGAAAATATTATGCGGTCAATACGAACTCATATGTTGTTTGAACCCCCCACAGAGAGAGCATGACAAATAAACCAAAATCTTAAACAACAAAATGAGGCGAATTTTTGCCCCGCCCCCCAGTCTGTTGTAAATGTTGAGAGCATTTTTTTATACCGACGTACTTACTTATGTAGTAGAAGTAATGAAAACGAACGAACGGTGAGCGCTTTTGACATACATTCAAAAATTCTAGAAATTCACTAGAAACCGTCGCCGTCAGCCTTTGTACATATCACAACATTGCCTATTTTGTTGTAAAATGATAGTTTTTTTATAGAGCTTTTGTAAATGTTTGCACTTTGCTTATAGACCTCATATAGAAGAGCACCGCAATGCACCGCTTACTGGTAACTTTGATATATTCCACCTGTAACTCGGAACCAACCCGCTTAACCCTTCACTATCCAACACACAAAACAAGTACACCACACAAACACAACAGATTTGTAAATATCGAAAAAAAAAACATCAGTAAAAAATCAGTAAAAATTCTAGCATACTACAAGCATTGAACGTGAACTAAATTTTAGTGCTTAGACTTTATGTATAGTGTATATATGGACTGAAGGACAAGAACTCAATGTGCCCTGTGGTTCGGTAAATCTATTGGAAAACTGGTGATTTCTCTCACCACCTGTGGAAGGGAAATGAGTTTTTTAAGCTTCTTTCAAAGAATGTAACTGGGGCTCAGTTCGTACTGTACAGGGAGTTCGAAACTTTGCCCAAAAATTGACTAGACTAATTATTAATTAAACAGTCGTTGAATGCAGCTAAGGACTTAAGTTAAGGTAACTCTTTCAAACAAGCTTTGCTTTGTTTTTCTGTAAATCGGTTTTGAAATGTTTTGTTATTCCCTTTTATAATAATTACAGACATACATATGTCTTGGCCCGATTTCTCAAAGGTTACGGTTAGCCAACCGCCGGTGACATTTGTTCCTCAAGATGACCAGCGGTTAAGTCATTTGGTTTTCTCATCTGCAGTTTCATCTGATATCGAAAAATTCATATCGCTGCAATAGGGTGACCAGGCACTGCCAACCAGAGGTCGCAAAAAACTCTCAACACTTTCAATGGGTCGGCAAAAAACGTTTGGTTACGGTCACAACGAAAACAGGGAGCGAAAGACAGTTTCAGTTCTGTTTTTGCTCAATTCTGTTGCGCTCAAAGCAAAAACCGTTCTTTTCGTTCCTGTTTCTCTCCTGTCTTTCACTGACACTTTTGCCGAGAGCCAACTCCCAAACTGTCTTTTGCGTATGTATGCGTGGTTGTATGTTGCGCTCGTGTGTGTCTTTGTATAACGAGCGTATATACAGCCTACCAAACGCACAACGAACAAAGACAAAACAAAAAACACTGAGGCTGATCGCATTGAAAAAAGTGTTAACAGTTTTTGCGAGCTACTCGTATGCTGCCAACAAATTTGATTTTGTAATGGACTTTTAATGCTTTTGAATGTTGCTGGTAATTTTTTAACGAAAAATATGAATTAAATTCGTTGCGATGAATCAATAGCTGACACTTGTTTACCTGTACGGTTTATCAAAGAAACGCTGTCTCTACAAAAGTCATCCTCAGTGATAAGAAAGTTGCCACATGCAAAAGAACGCAGCGCCGCCAAGTCCTGTTAACAATCCTAGGTCACAACAAATTGAATCGCAACTAAAGTTAAGGCTTTTACTTGATTTCCAATCCTAGCAAGAATTATTTTACATGATTTTTTTTGTCAACCTGAATCATAGAACAAATGTGGCATCACCCAGATCAGTTAAGTAATTAGTCTTCTTCCAGTACTCTCTTGCATTATTTATTCCTTGCCCTGCCTCTTCGAATTCCATTTCCATTGCGTGGAGCTGAAAATCTAGCTTATTTATAAACATTTTGTGGCAGCGAATAATAACTTAAACAAAGCAAATATTGGAGCCAGCTGTTTGTATATAGATAAAAATATCGATAATTCAATCGGGACGGAACTCGCGGTTAACTTAAAAAGTGCTCGAGCTGCGGTTAAGTTTGTTCCTCCGGTTACGCCACATAGCATGAGATACTCAAATTCGGTTAACCTGCCGGTCAAGTTGACTAACCGGAAATTAAGAAAAATCGGGCATTAGAAAGTTAAAAATTACATTAAGAGTACTCACTTACCTTACAAGCAAAATTTTGGAACAACAAAAAAAGCGACCGATATTAAAGAATAGTTTCGACTTTCAAGTCGTAAGTCATTAACAGTGTCGATTTAAATTTTAGTTGTATTAATTCTGGTTTTACTCATTATCATTCTGTCTTAAATTTAAAATCTTGGACAAAGATTGTGAATACTCTCAACATAAATAACACAAAGCTTTTTCTCAACTTCAAATAAACAATAGTTCTCAAACAATTCTACCACTTTAAATAAAGGTATAATCAGGGGCGAAAATGTAGTCGGAGACTCCGCCATTTTTGGGAAAGCCCAAACCGAACCTAAGCCGGAGCAGAACAAATTTTTACTTCGGAACCTTTACCTGAACCGAATCAAAAAAAAAAAAATCGAAAACGGTTAAGGCCTGTATCCAGATGTGAATCAGACGAAAAGAAGAAATAAAATTTTGCTTCAAAATTTGCATAGTTCACAACTGGATACAGGCCTTTAGGCTCAAAAAAATTGTATTTCACATTTTTTTTCCTAGCTGGTATAAATGTTTAGTTTGCCATTTTCCAGTACATGTAAATGCAAACATACAGGATTTTTTACTAGTAAATGTTCCTACATATTTAGAAAGTGCTTGGAAAATTGTTCTTACATCTTTAATTTAAACCTTAGAACAAAACCAACTTTCAAATAAACATACTGCTGAATTGGTAAATAGTAGAGCTCACAAATAACTGTTTACCGTTTTTCCCTTTGCGATCTGTGCACTAACATAACCGAAAAAACAATGCTCGTTTGCTTTCTCTCTCTGAGCAGAAAGCATCGTTTCTCTTCGTTTTTGTTTTCAGTTGACTGTTCTCAGTTGAGCTGTTCTTGTTATGCACATTTAAAAACAACTTATAGAAAGCGATCGGACTGAGCACTCGCACATTAAGAGTCAGCAAATGATCAAAAAATGAAAGGCTCATCGTATCCGGTCTTTTTCTTTGAGTATGTGTGTGTCTTGTGTAACTCACCCAGCAAGAAAAGTTCAGAGGGCTCTAAATTATGTGTCTGAAAAGAGCCGATGTTAAGATCGTTTTTAGGGTAAACACATAAATTTGATATTCAGTGAGTTCATAAAAAGCACTTATGTGTTAGCATTTTCGGAGTTGAAGTAGGCAGGATATCGAAAATTTTGTTTTGTTTGGATGTTTTGCTTTAAGTGCCTAGAAAAGTTAAGCTAAGTTCACACAGGCAAATAATTTGGACCAATTTCAGTACAAATTTGGCTAAACAAGCCGAGATAGTGAATTATTTGGACATATTTGAACAAGTTATTTGTAAATGAAACCATACTTTAGTTTTAAGTCATAGAAGATCTGCCATCATGGCCGTTTAGCAAAATTGTCATCGAAATTTGGGCAAAATATTTGCCCGTGTGAACTTAGCTTTACTTCTATGTGTCATTTATGAGGTTATTATTTGCTTCATTGGGAGGGTGAAAGGCTCAGAAATCTTCCGCACTAAGACAAAATCGCTCATTCCGGACTCTTTTTTGTGCACATTTTGACGGTGAATGCCCATAAAAACTGTCAGACAAATGTCAGAAAAAGCACATATTGCTTGCTGGGCACAATCCCAAGCTAGCGCCTCATTCGCACATACACTCATACAAACGCAAACGACTTTTATTTTCTTCGTTCGCAAAAAAGCGGTCAGCAAACCAGCAGAACAAAAGGGAAACCAAATAATAGATTGTTCGTTGAAAGCTGACCGATTTATTCAAAAGACATTGTGAACGGTTTATCTCCTTGCTCAATGGGTAAATAAGAGTTACTTTGTGGACAACGAAAATCGGTCAACTGTTATTTGTGAGCTCTGATAAATAGTCAAATGTAACTAATGAATATTCTTTACAATAATAATACAATAATTCTTTAGCTAAGGAGTTAGAAAATAATAAAAAAAAGTTAAATCACGGAAACGACTTCATCAATTCAAAGACTGTCTCAAAATTCTACAGTATTAAAGTTTTGGGAAATTGATCATTGTAAAAAACAAAAAATGTCGCAATTCTAGTATTAACTGTTCCTGGAATACAATCAGTAGTGCCCTTTTATGCTTCTTAATTGGATTTATCCTGATAAAGAGCCAGTATTGATGAACGTTTACTGGAATACATACTAATGTTTAACCTAAACTTGAATATTATATCAAAACTGTAAACTTTCATAAAAGAATAAAATGTTGAAGTAAGCTCTAATTTACATTCATTTTTTCTAAAACAGCGAAAATATACTATTCATGAACCCCGGTTTGAACCTAAATCTAGCTTGAGCGACCTTTGGGACCCGCTACCGAAACTTTTCGCAGGAAAGACGGACGGACAGGGCTAAATCAACTCAGCCTCTCAAGCTGATGCTTGCTATCCAGTGATGCTATGCCCTAGATATTTCGCTAACAAAATGGGGCTAGCTTCTGATTGCAAGATCTTTTGTTGTAATACCAGTAGCTAGCGAAAGGGTTTACCACTGGTGGTTAAGGAAATCACTAGAATTTCGCGCTCAATTGTCAGCGAACGAACCACAGGGTGTTTTTTCTTCAGTGCTTATGCAAAGCTAATTGATAAATGTATATAATGCATTAGAGTCGTACACAGAAAAGTCAAACTAATACGCTTCTATAACTTCCATTTTATATTTCAAGTGATCTTACTAATAAGCTAAACTCACATTTACATAGATGGGGTCGCGGCCCTCGGAGCGGTACTTCAACAGGTCAGCATCCCACCATTATCGATTATCGGACGGGATACATAAGGTCCCATCTTCGTTCACCCTCTGGCCGTGTGAGATGACTGATCTATCGCCAACTACAACTGGGTTTCTGCATGGCCATCATGGCAACTCCAACGCACAGCAGCATCAGCAACTTTTACAACAACAACAACAACAGCAGCAGCACCGCCTTCACCATCATTCACAACAACAGCATTTACAGCGTCAGCACTCGCACACCTCGCTCACCATGATCCATCGCCAGAGCAGCAGTCACAGTGTCCATAGCGGACGTGGAGCACCAACCGGCACTGGGCGATTGTTCTCGTATTTTGGCGGCGAACAGGAGCACGAGCATGAGCGTAAAAAGTCCGAAACATCATTTTTCAACCTGGGCTTCCGACGCAAGTCGACGGTGGTGTATTATGCGCCCACCGATTGAGAAGATGGCACAGACTTGAGCGCTCATATCATATCAATTGGAATATACATAACGTAAGATACAATCATTATCTGTGTTTAAGGTTCAGTATATAATTATTAGAGATCCGGCACATTTAGAATATATGGGATAACATTATATCGTATGATTATCGTTGTTGTTGTAAAAGTTCAATCAAAACACACACATGCAGTTACGAATTTGCTCAAATATTACACATTTCAGATTAGAGTTCCACCCCCATCCCCATCCATGCGAAACCCAAGTGCACTGACCCCCTCCCAAAACAAAAACGAGCCATTTGGTACCAGCTCCAAAGTGCCCCAAAAATTAACTATATACGGTTAGAATTGAACCACTCATTAAGAAATCGAAGCCAATTGTTTTTAGCAATTATATACATTAAATCAATTGAATAGTAAAATATTTTAAAGTAAACCCACTCAATGGCACACCCTAACAAGGAATAAGAAACTACTTGTGTATGGGGAAATAGTTAATAGGCATCACCAAAACGGATTCAAGTTTAAAGTTGTAAGCCCATTAGTCCTAGAAGTGTTTTCTATTTTACTGTGGGTTTTGTTAAAGTATTTTGTATTATTTGGAATAGGAACTGAACATTCCAAAAAAAAACAAAAACAAAATTAAAGTCTAAGTTGTTTGTATTTTTTAAATGTTTGAATGTTAATTGTAAAGTTTTGAAAGTTTGTGTATCACACTATGTAATGTTGTAGAGTCGTGAATGACTTGACGATGCACGGAGGTGTGTCCCATGGAAAATCCAACAGAACTAATTAAACTATATCATAAGTATTACGTTTTTTAATCCGCTTGGAGAAAAAAATTAAAGTTATAATCTGTTATTTAGTCAAAAATTCAGTCACAAGCTTTCAAGAATTCAAAAATTCTTTTTTTCATAGAATTAAATCACTCGGTGAAAGGTTTTTTAAGCTTGAAGAACTTATAGTTCTAGTCCCGAAATGAATATTGGTTGCAGTACTAGATTAGCTTAATAACTGGATTCCATATATATTTTGGTATGATTTCAGAAAAAAATGTAATAAAATATCCAAAATATCTGAGTCTTAGCGTAATACTTAGCACCTTTGGATGGTTATAGTTGGAATTTAAAAAAAAAATCGTATTCATGGGACACACCCTTTATTACTGTGTCGTATCGTATTGCACAGTTTATAGGGCATCTTTAGGCACACCTATGTACAATAGTGGGCAAAAGGTATTTTGCTTATGTCTTTAAATTTAATAAGCGGAAATTTTAAAAATATTTAGGAAGTAATAAATTGTATAACTGATTTTTCCATGATTAAAAACCGGTTCCTAAAAATTCTTCAAACGTGTCTATTAAAGTTCGTTCTTTAAAATGGTTTCAATGGATTTGATAATTAGTAATTTCGCAATCCAAAGCTAGAAAGGCATAAATTGCAGGCGAAATGGGTTTCAATGAGATCTTTAAGAACTCAACCAAACAGAAGCGGGAACCGAACACCGGATTGGAAACCTCCATTCTTATTAAAAGGGTTCGGTTCAAAAAATAACATTTCTAGCATAGAATCTATTTTGGTATTCTGATATTCAAAATAATTTGCTTATTGACGTTCCTTCAAATATGCATATACATATCGCTCACTTTCTTCAACACTGTCATAACATAAAATAGTCAGCTGATGAAATGTCAAAATATTTGTTTATTTCGTTGATTATTGAATTAAAATCAATCCTTGACGTGGAGACGGCTAACAACCACTTTGACTAAAATTAAAATAGGTCGCAAAAACCCATATACATAAAATAGTCCATTTTGTGAAAATCGCAATTAAATTTAGTTTTGAGCCAACCTGGGAAAATATTCTTTATGTTAAATGCTTATTAAAGAAATTCGAAAATATGATGTTTTAACAAAAAAACGAAAAGGCTAAGCTAACTTCGACTGTGCCGAAGTTTTAATACCCTTGCAAATGCTTGATTGGATATAATGATTTTGCCCAATTTAGCAAAATCTCTTTGAAGGCATATATTATAAATGATGTCCAAGTTAAAGAACGATAAAAAGTTTTTTTTTTACTTTGACCCATTTTCCGACCGATCGATCCTATGGAAGCTATATGCAATAGTCATCCAATTTTGACTAAGCTTTGTAGAATTGGATGAAAGCATATAAAATAAATAAATGACAAATTTCAAGACGGTACCATTAAAAACAAATAATTTTTCTTACTAAAGCTCCATTTACACGACCTGATCGCTCAGCTGAGTTTTCGTCAGCTGAGCGAACTCAGGTGAGCAACTCAGTTCAGCGTTTACACATGCCTGAGTAGCTCAGTTGAGTCAGTTACAGAACCATTTGTTCATGAAGATTATCTAGTTTATTTGTGAATTGGCTGAGCAGATTGCCTTTTTTGGTTTTTATATCCACAAAAGATTTGCTCTCAAGTTGTGCAGCAAACTTTTCCGAAGTGGCAATTCGTACGATCTGATGCACCTACAAGGTGGGATTGGAGTCATACAGCGTACAAGTCAATAAGGCGCGTTACATCAATTTTAATGTTTTATTTCAATAAGCCGTGATTTGACATAAATAAAAAAACCAAACCGATAGCCAAAAATCGATAACAATTGTATATCGAAAGCCAGGAAGTGGCAACGCTCGCACACTTCAACCAGGCAACCCTATGACGCTCAGCTGAGTGGTCAGGTCAATTAGATCGGGTTCTATTTCGCCTGATCACTCACCTGAGTAAATCAGGTGCCTACTCAGACGCATGTTTACACGACATGACAGCCACTCAGGCGAAAACTCAGCTGAGCGATCAGGTCGTGTAAATGGAGCATAAGCCTTTTTTATTGGCCCATCTTTTGTATGGGAGCTATACCATATAGTGGTCCGATTTTCATCAAACTTAGTACAATTATGAAAAAGTATAGAAAACCAATAAATACGAAGTTTGGAGACGTTTCCAATGAAAACAAAAAAGTTTCTTTCACCAAAACTGGTTTTTCGACCGTTCGTTTCTATGAGAGCTATAAGATATAGACATCCAATCCGGTCAGTTCCGACGTATTTGAAGGTGTCCCAGAAATCTCTTCCAACCAAATTCCAACCCAAAACCAATTCTCGGTGACATAGAAATCTCTTTCGGTTGGTTCAAAGCCTCTCGTATTGTGTTAGGTGATTTAAGCAAACCAACCAAAGCCAATATACAAACCAACCAAACCTACTTCACGAACCTACGCGACTTAGCACTGTTTTTATAGTTGGACCATAATCTTATACATACGAGGGCCGTCCCAGAAATGGCCGACCTAGCACAGTAGTGTTGGAAAAAGTTCACAAAAAATATTAAAAAGGGGAAGTACCGACTATTAAAAGCTTAAGTTTGAAGTTTTTGGTCGTTTTAATAAAGAACGTTGTTTTGTTCAATACAAATTCATCGTTATGTGATACAATACTTTCATATAAAAAGTCTTAGTCCAACCAATATTAAAAAGGAACTGGATTCTACCTTACGTAATTCTGCTCCCTCGTTTACAACAATAAAATATTGGGTGGCTGAGTTTAAGCGAGGTCGTTTGGCATTTCAAAAATTACTGTATATCGCATATTGACCGAAAAATTGGACATGAAAAAGTTATGCGCAAGATGGGTGCCGCGTTTGCTGTTCCATCATGATAATGCGCCGGCTCACACCTCTGCCGTTGCAATGGCTAAAATTAATGAATTAAAATTTGAATTGCTACCTCACGCCCCTTATTCGCCAGATTTAGCTCCCTCTGATTATTTCTTATTTCCAAACTTGAAAAAATGGCTCGGAGGAAAAAAAATTTGGCAACAATGAAGAGGTGGAGTCCGAGGTTAATGCCTATTTTGAAGAGCTTCACAGTTCTTATTATAAAAAAAAGTATCGAATCTATTGAACATCGCTGGGAAAAGTGTATCGACCTAAAAGGATGCTATGTTGAAAAATAAAAAAAAAAGATAAATTTTTGTGTTTTAGTAGTTAGGTCGGCTATTTCTGGGACCGCCCTCGTACACCTTTCAACTAGACTTTTGAAAAAGAAATCTCTAGACTAGCAGCGTGCTGTAAAAATAAGACAGTGCAAAATTTCAGGGCGATAGCTTTAAAACTGAGAGACTAGCTTGCGTAGAAACTTAGCCCTGATCAAGAATATATAGTTTATGAGGTCGAAAATGAATATTTCTTTGCGTTGCAAACTTCTTGGCAAAATTATAATACCCATTGCAAGGATATAAAAACGAAAGCTCTTCGCATCATATCGTCTGCAGCATAACTGAGATATGTCGCTTTTTCTGTATCATGAAAATGAACCTGTATAATTATATACTGACATTTTTCCATCTCACTCGCAGACTATAAAAGATAGGTTTATGAAAATTTTACACATTATAAAACACGATATAGGAAATATTTCTGCATAATTAACATTGACAGTGTTGAGGTAAGATTGAAAATTGCAGGTACATGTTGCATTCCTGATAAATGCATCGACGGAAAATGAAAGAAGATCAGTGGTGGTCATCAAATAAAATATCTTATAATCTGGGCCCTTCGCTTTACTACCCTTCAGTTCGGCTCAGTACTGAATCAAAGCAGGGCCTAATACTTGATGACCTTCGCTCCCTATTGACATGGATTTCAGTACTGAACTCATAGGTCGGTTTCATGGGTAACACTGAAATCAGTCATGAATTAAGCAATTCCTACTGCTCAGATCTGAATATTCAGTACTGAGGCGTAGAGCTGCAGTATAGATCTTACTACGAGAACCATTTTTTATATTTATAACCTTGACTAACTATAGTGTGACCAGTTTAGCATTATTTAGCATAACCTTATTCAGAAACTTTTAATTGTAGGGCCACTTTGTCAATTGTTTTTCCATTGAAAAGTGATACCTCTAAAGCAGTGGTGCTCAAAAGCCAAAAGGTTGTCCCATGGATAGGAACTCATAATTCTGCCGGCGTTGCAGCAGAACAACGCATAGAGAGAGAATACGTGTGTTCTATAAATAGTCTCTCACGACACGTGCTTTCGGCTATTTGTTCTCACACGAGGCATTTTTCGTTTGCTTGTTGTTGTGACATTTACTTCGTGAGTCTCTGCTACGCACACAAGCGCAAAGCTTGATTGTGGGAGTTTGGGCACCACTGCTTTAAGGCAGGGTTCCCCAAGAAGAGTCTCTGTCTGTCTCTTTCTAAGACTCACTGATGCATTACTTCGGCAAGCATTCGGTGTGAATTGCCGTTTGTGTTAGGCCCCCGGCGCATGGCTGGGGAACACTGCTCTAAAGTGAGGTTTTAAATGGCTTCTGTGGTCGAAAACGAAGAACTCTCAAATGAATTTGCGTTACATTGGAACAAATATAAGTCATTGGGTCCCACGTGAGATATGCCACGGATAACCCAATAATTCGATAAATAAATAGACTTAAATTTCCCATTGTCACTGTTAAGGATGATCCTTCTTTGGCAGTTGTTTTTTATCAATTTATTAAATGCGTCTGGAAAACAAATGCCTGGAAGGAATTCAACCATTAGGAACATCCGTTCGGAAAATATTCTTACTATAGATCCATGATTCGTTACCTGTTACGATCGTATAGCATCTTATCCTTTTGTACGATTGTCAAATTACGCGGTATCCAACGCTAACGAATTTTCTTAACTGCTTATTGTTCATGAATGTCGAAACAAGCCTCAAATTTAGTGTAAGCCACACTTCTTGTAAGTGAAAGAAACTTAATCGACGTACTCCATCGAAAATCGTTGTAAACCATTTTCAAACCATAGTCAAACTAACCCTTCAACGAAATGTTCTGAGTAAACTTGTGCTAAAATATGTCAAACTTCTTAATAAAAGTGGTCCGTTGCAACTGGTCACACCTAAAAGAGCCAAGCCTAGAAATATAAGAGGGGTCCCTCGAATTACCTCGAATTGTCGAACAATTTTGTTCGCAGTTCTGTTTCTGATTATGTTCTAAGCTGATTAATAGCTTTTAATACCTTTCATAGCCCACTTTTAAGTATTCTCCCACAGAATTTTACAGCTAAATACTTTAAAGCATATATATAAATTTGATCGAAAAACCACATTTGCCCAGTATTGTACACGTGTGTAGTACTACTATAAGTTATGTAGCCACATCCAATAATTAATTTGTGATAGTTTTTACAAATGTTTGATAGCCAAGTACATACAAAAGTAACATGAAAATGTATCTAGAACACATAACACACAAAGACACAGAGACACTAAAATAAATAGTCATGGAAAACAACAACAATTTAGTTTTATTTACTTTGATTCAACTGTCATTTGAATTGCCAAATGTCATGTGTGTGTGGAAATGGAAATTTATTCAGTACTAAAACATCTCCCATTCAAATTAAATCCAACCTCTTCAAAAAATTTGTTAAAATTCTAAAAGGATCAAAAATAAATCAAAGTCCAAAATTAGAAACTATTCTTAAATATTTCGTGGATAGCATACGCCGATTGTAATGAGCTCGAGAGTGCGCGAACTAACAGATTTGTAAATCGAGCAAACGCGAATATATTCAAGGAGAACTTGCGACGCTCGTCAATCGATCAACGGGCGGCGTCAATTTATTTTGGTGTTCCAAGATCTTTTGTAATTTGTTTATCACTTGTTTCAAAAATAACCAAATATTTTGAAATCTTTTTGCAATTTTTTAAACCCAAAAAATAAGTCAAATTTAAGAGCGTAAGAATAAATTCATCATTCCTGTAAGGAAAAGAAGAAGGAATTCTTCGACAGACGTTGGGGACACACGAAGGCAACATGAATAAATTTGGTAAGTTGATATGAGCTTAAATTTAGTAAAGAGTTACGGATAGCCAACCCTTAATTCCTCCCAATATTATGCGATGGACAAGCTATTTTACAAGAAATCATATTTTTATATACTTGAACGACATTTTGTATAAAGATTCGTGTGATTTGTTAGATTATTGTTGTTTTTCTTACATTTCTATACATTAAGCTATAAAAGAATGATGATTCGTTATTAATACAAAAACAGACTGTACGCAAATGGACGGACATACGATATAGTCTTCTATGATACGTGTATTACAAATATTCGAGCATAAATCAATTCGATTTGATTTTAAGGCACAATTTACACTTCTTTTGTTTTTGTACTGTTCTACCAACTGATATGGAATATTTAAAAACTTAAAAACCAATAGCGGACACAGCCAGTCGCCACTTGAACGTGTTCCCGCAGAGCGGTCGGAAATTGGAAATGGAGGAGTTGCCCAAAACGCAGCGGCCGTCACTGCCCACTGACTGCCCTGATGTGACTATGAAAAATGTGTGAAAATTTTTTTGTGTTGTGTCCAAAGTCCAGCAGCAGCGGCAGCAGATTTTAATGAAAAAAACGCTAGCCGATTTTTTCTCTTATGGCTGCCCTGGCAGGAGACCAAGTGGCTGATAAACTGGTTCCTGCGGCGCATAGAAAAAGTTCTCAGGGTACAGATAATAAAAATTCAAGCGTATATGATAATCAAGGAGCAAAAAAAATTAATTCAGGCAAAAAAAGTAGCCAACGGACAACGGAATGACCAGCGGACGCAGCGTCGACGATTTAATATAAGAAAAACAGAACGGGCAGCAAAAAAAAAGGAGAGAAACAACCCTCAGCTTGGATGGGTGTAGGTACAACAAGGACGAGGACTCCTAACTGGGTTTTGATGTTAACAGGTTTGCGATCCTCTCGCACTCGCACACGTACACAGCTGTGCGTTCTTCACGGACATTAGCGAGAGGACCTCGACGCTTCCGTAATCTGAGCGCAGTAGGCGCGGCTGTTTGCGCTTTTCTGCTTGCCCCTACTCCTGCTGCCGCCGCCTTTGATAGAAATGACAAATAACCAGATTCATTGTAATAGATTATGTCTACAACTTAATCGCCTTGCAGATAAATGATGACGACAATGTTCAGAAAAAAGCGCAGAGCAGAGAGCAGAGAGCTGGCAGTGCGTTTTGTTTTTGGGTGTCAATTTTGTATGTGTCTTTTTGTAGTTATGTCTTTTGTCGCGCTAGAGAGAGAGATTCCACGTGAGTGTGTGTTTCGCTTGGACGGAAGTTGTTTTTGGCATGATGCGACTCTTCCTAACTAAATCTATAAAGCAGCGTGAGCGTGAGTCCAATCAATGAGATGATCAGTCCCAAAGCCGATTGTAGGCCCGAAGCGCCAGCCAATCGACACTTGAACATATCGTAACGTGTCTCCACATCTTCCACTACATTCTGGTATTCTGCCTCAACCAGCTGGCCATCGTAGTAGGTGATTAGATCCTCAAAGGGATACTCATAGCCCTGCAGGCATTCACATTTATAGCCGCCAGTTTCATAGCCACGACCCATAATTGGCACACACTGCAAGAAAGAAGAAAGAGAGCAAATTTGTAATCATTTTAAATTTGTAATTTAATTAAATAAGCAGATTCCTAGGACTTAATATATTTACACTTATTAGGAGTACAAAACAATGGGAGAATTATTGACACAGCCTAGTTTTCCGAGATCTTTGCTCTAATGAAAATACGAGGGTGGGATGAAATGATTAAAATTTATTATTAATTAAAGAATTTATTTATTATGGTGTAACTCTTTGGAAATATTGTAAAAATGTCTTAATTTGAATGTTGTAGATGACACTTGGATCCATTATTTAACACTAGAGACCAAGGTTTAATCGAAGCAGTCGACTGCTTCAAAAGGAATCTAGGCCATTGATTGAATGTTTAAGAATGCTTTGTACTAAATCTAAGTACATCCAAGAACCAAACTTTAAATTTTAATTGTTAATAGGTCTAAATTTGTTGGTACTTTCTTTCTGAGTGTGTTGACAGGACATGGATGCTTAAAGTCACATCTCTATAGGTGTAAGTACGAGACAGCTAGAGGCAAACAGTTTTAATTCGAAAAGCAAGGATTTAGGGAATCTAGAGGTTTCTGGGACACCTCTGATATAAAATATTCTTTGTTTCTCCCAGAATCGCTAATGAACTGAAAGAGATTTGTCTGTAGATATTGAGAGGACTCTCACAGTCAATGACATGATTGATGGATGACCATTTGAATGATATTTGCAACTTAGTCGCAGATGTCCTAAAATGAACCGAACTCTTAGATAGAATTTAAGCGGATGCTTTCATGCCATCTCTTTCTTGTGAAGTAATACTTATCAGTTTTTCTGCAAGAGGAAATCGGAGAGTAGGGATGATTTTAGTGTAGTTTTAGGGTAGGAAACGAACGTTGACTCAACATTCAGTGACTACCGAAATCAAAGAACTGAAGTCAGTAAAAATTGTGGGCCCACGCTATAAATTTCGATCACGTTAACTTGTTAGGCTTACTTTGGGGTTTTCTAGAGTTTCTTCGTGCAGAAAGTATGTAGAGGAAAATCGTGGTAGAAGTTAAGAATCCTACTAATATTTTCTATGCTTTTTTGAAGTGCAATTTCTTTTCTTCAAATAAACTGCATATAGTTAAGTATACCCCAGTAGGGGTTTGGACCTATTATTACGGTGACCGTTTAATTTTCGGGGATGTGTGGTGTTTCGGTATCCAATTTGGAGGTGCTCTTTTAGATGCTAAGCGCACTAGTCGCCGCTTGGCCATTCGAAAAGAAGCTAATTCTCTTTATTACTACGTTTATGCTATGCTCATTTGGCAGAATCATTTCACGAAACGGGTCCGAAAGTGCGCGCATAAACACAATTTCATGAATTTGGCTTACACACGAAAGTTGACCATGAATTCGTCTTCAATTCATGAAACGATGTTAACACATTGCGCTGGTGTTGCCAGATCTTTTGTTGTCTCATATGTGCGCTGGGCAATTTGTGAATTTACAAAAGCTGCAAAAACAGGAACTAATTTAATTTAAAGAATTAAAGGAATTGTGAATTTCATAGCATAAACGTAGTATATAGTCCCATATTCAGTTTTGCAAATCGGGAAATTGTACCTACATATTTCAGCTTGAAATATGCTTGTTAGCTAGTTCGAAAGCAAAGCTGACACGTAAAAGTTGTTTCTAGCTCAAATTTTATTCAGTTATTTGTTAGTTGATCTGAAAAATATGTATGTATTAGAGACCTGCACGAGTGATTCCGGCACCGTATGATTACACGCAAAGGTAATCATTTTTACGATGCCTCGATACTTTGTGTAATCATGTAATCGCTTATACGGTGCCGAGTAATCGGCACCGTGGCATCGTATGATTATAATCGTAGCATCGTCAACAAATTTTAATGTTAGCAAAGCAACCATTTAGGGCCATTTTTTGTTTGTTTTGGTTTTATGGGAAAAGCAAAATCTACCCAAAATCCAATATCTCATGTGATGGTCGACTGCGAATTTTGTATTAAGTACAAAGTTCAGAGTTCAACTCCGAGACAAGGAACGGAAAATTATAATTTTGTTTTGTTTTTCATTAAGCACGCACAAAATGATCTTAAAACATGCCCAAGTCGTTCATAAAGCTCGCACAAAATGTTCATAATAGGACAGGTACTGTTCAAGATTCAAGAAAAAGCAGGATTACTTTACTTTTGTCAACGAAAGCGCTTGATTTCGGAAGACTTAGAAAGAAATTTTTCATTAGTGGCCCTTCCCGTTCTATATTTTAGCTCAAATGTATTTTCTGATTTTGGAGGTATCCGCGAAAAGCCAAATATGAGGATGTGCTTCACGCTACCTACCCTTTAGCACTGCTTTTTTTGGTTTGTAAAATTATAAACGATAAAAATTTATTTCATGTTCCGTAGCCGGGGGGTCGAGCTCAGTTCACCGGTGTTGCTATCTAAATTAATTTTTTCTTAACTCTGAATGCTGAATGCCCGGGTGTGCGCGACCGCTGTACAAGAGGTCGAGGGTTCGATCCCGCCTCGAACATCGAATGAAAAGTTTTTCTGTGAATAAACTTACACACCCGGTCACCCCCCACTGCTGTTGGCGCCAGCATTGTAGTTAGCCATGCAAAAGTTTCTCAAAATGCCGTTCGGATTCGGCGTTAAACTGTAGGTCCCTTTCTCTTGTGCGAAAATTAGAAGCGCACAAACCAAGAGACAGAGGAGCTCGGCTTTGGCCCTTTGGGGCTGTGTCAAGCCATTTAACTAACTCTGAATGCTATAAGGACTTCATGGTCAGGTGTAAGCTGGGTTTTCAGAATGATCCATAGAAGTTTTATAACTTTGCTATAGCTAAAAAAAGATCCACTAAGATTCTGCCCTGCGCATATTTAGATTATGTAACAGCTGACAACGAATCTGATATTTCCAATCTATTTTGCGTCGTCTAATAATTTGTTTTCTACTTATACTTTTTCTGTGACAAAATACAACAGGACTGTATGCCCTGTGGCTAACAATCAATCATGTAGTCTTTCAGTCCTGAATCTGACAAAGTTTCCAGGTGTGGGTTAAAATATTGTACCGACTGAGCCGCTTGGTGAACTATTAACCTTATCACTTCAACTAGGAAGTCATCTAACATTATTCCTATTCATAAAAAGAGACCAAAGTCAATCATTCCGAATTTCAGGTGTGTATCGAAACTATTGGTCATTCCTAAGCTCTTTGAAAAGATCCTGACTGCCCAATTACAACATTATTGTCGCTCAATAAAATCCAAATCTCAACATGGTTTTATAAAGAAAAGGGCACTATACGAATTGACTTGAATTTAACACTTTTGAAAACAAAAGATTTCTCAATTAGTGGCCGATCGGCTTAGTTTACATCATAATCATAAGCTTTAAATACAAAAATTGTGTTTTCTCGGCTTCTTTCCAATTCTTCTCAACTGGATCAAGGTGTATTTAAGCGATCGATCTCAGCAAATTTAGTTTGGTCTGTTACTAACTATCTAGTTCCGAACGGGTACTATCTAGGGTTCCTCAATGTATTCATTTGGGTGCCCTTATTACTTAATCTTTGCTTATAAATTAGCATTTACTTACATATGAGGTCTGCTCGTCGCACTTGTGCGTATTTTTATAGGCATTCGCCTCATAGTACCAGTCCGGGCACTGATTAATATCCAGCTGCATCATATCCATGGATACGGCCACCACACCCCTGCGTAGAGCGAAAACAAATTAGTCAGTTTAATTGCTATCATTTGCATGACAATTGGGCTGGAGTCACAAAGTCATGTCAACACTCAAAAACTACAACAAAGCATTTGCATGTGAATGGGATTGGCCCGCGACAGACCGGCCCAACAACTATCAACCCCTTCCAGGGCCCGGGTACTACTCACTTGAATTCCAGTTTCACTTTGAGGCTATCCCAGCCAAAGAAGGGCGCCGCATAGGTTACCAGCCATTTCTTCACATAGCCGTCGCAGTCGAACTGCGGCTGTGCCCAGTAGCCGTGCTTTATGTTGGCCGCCCTATACGAGTTGGGGTAGTGCTCGTACTTTTGCTGGTATTCACCTGTCTCATTGTGACGTATCTTCATCTTCATGTAGAAGGTTTCGAGATCATCGAAATTCGTATTCCAGCGTTGCTTGAGGAACTTGAAGTACTTCTTCTCCGTGTAGAGCTCGTGCGTTTTGTTAAGGCGAGCCAGATCCTCCACCTTGAACTTGCGCGTGTTCAGTTCCGTCTTGTAGGCATAGGGTGCGAAATAGGTACGATTGGTGAACTTATTGCGCTCCCAGAGCATTGTGGCCGACCAGACCTTGCTGTCGCCCAGCACAATGGCCAGAGTCTCGCCGATCATTTGATCCTCGGTCAGTGGTTTGTCCGCCACACGTTTGCCCGAGTAAACCTCATTGGGGTCGGATACCTGAAAGAAGTGAACGAGTTGAGGGTGTGAGTTTTGGTTTTGGGTTTTGGGGAGCACGGCTGCATGTTTTTTTGGAAACATTTGAATGCTAACGACTTGAAAACGGAGAGTGGAATTCAGAGAGAGCGAGGAGGAGGGTGGGTAAGAGACAGCTTCCTCCTCTTTTAATAAAGACGACGCCTTGTGGCGAACCCGTTTTTCGTGTCCTTTTGCGCTCAAACTAATGAATTTAGCATTTTGGTAATGGTTTGACACTGAATATTTAATTCACGCCGCGCGGCTGCAAACTCCCAACTGCCAACTGAAACAGAAACTGAGACTGAAACTGGCATTGCAGGAAATTCGAGGAAGTTGAATTACGCGTGGAAAATTATAATTTACACTTGAGAAGTTTTCAAGAGCCGTCGTCGAAGGCTCTTAATAGGTGTCGGGTTATCAATTATTGCTCTTCATTTAGCGTGAAGGCGAGCAATCTTGCTCTGCGTGTGTGCGAGTGTGTGATGGGAATAATCATCTCTGCTTACCTGTAGGAAGGCGCTTATAAAGTTGGCCAGTCGTACGGCCATTTTGGCTTCATTCTCAAACTGCTCCTTGGCGCCAAAGCTGACATCGCCGCGTAAAATCAAATCCTGTGGATGGAAGCTGCAGGAAGAATAATTTCGATTAGTGTAAAGAATTGATGGAGTTTTGTAAACTCGGCTTACTTTTTGCAAGTGCGAAAGTTGACTCCATGTATGTACTTCAAGGCCTGATCAATGTTTATTTGTTGCACATGCAAGGATCTGGAACCGGTTGAATAATTGCGATACTCCGGATGCATATCCAAATACTTTTGGCGCACATGATAAGGAGCCTTCTCCCACACAATGGGCAGCTTATGTATCCCTGCATAAAATATAGAGATATGTTTAATAGGAGTATTTTAAAATGACTCTCCCTTAACCCACATCCAATCTTGAGGCAATCGTAATCATTGTAATATTGCTCCGCCGAAGCACGTTCCACAATTTCGCCCAGATAGGGTCTCCTCACTGTATTGGGCAGTCGAAAGCCTGGCTTACAGCGACACTGATAGCCACCTCTTCTAAAGCCCCAGCCATGTAAGGGTTCGCACTCGGTGGTCTCTTTTTTACAACGCGCCGTGTCCGCAAAATGATTTGGCCCCTTATTGCCCTCGCCCAGAGGACATTGATTGATGTCTATGCGCTCAAAGTCCATTTCCAAAACAGAAACTGCCGTATATCTAGAGAAGAGATGGAGAACTTTGAGATTTTTCAATTTGAATCATGGATTTCTACTAGAGTTGTAAGAGATTTAAATCATTTTTGCTTTTAAATCTTCGTAAACTCTTTACTTCGTGATGCATTCAAGTTGCTTTAAATCATTAAGATTTAAATCTTCTCTCTATGGTGATTTATAATTCTTTGTTACAATCATAAAGAATCATATTTTGGTTTCATTCATTTGATTGAAATCCAAAATATTTCAATCATTGATTTAAGTCAAGAGAATGAAATCTTTTTGAATTGCATGTGAAATTTGAAAGAAATTAAAGATTTTGATGAATGAAATGTTGTCTGATTTAAATCACAATATGAACTATGTCTGGTATTCATTTAATCAGAAATGATTTGAATCCAGTCTTTAAATATCTACATAACAAATTAAATTGAAACCTTATAAAGCAGTAAAATTCATTAGAAAGCTTTCATATTGAATTATAAAGATACACATAGCTAAACCAATTTGAACCTATTTCCAACTATGTCAACTATTCAACTATCATGCTAGGCTTAAGGCATAAGCGCAATTCACTGTAAATAGATCTCCATGGTAATAAAACCGCTAAGTACAATACTTAAGAAACTGCGTTTCAAGACCACAAATGACCACATAACTACCCAGCCAGGATTATGACAATACTGAGCCGCGATTAAAGCCATTGATGACGAATGATAAGAACATAGATAGAGCATAAAGGATGTATCAAACCATCTTACTGAGACTGGAAAATCATAAAATCGCATGACTCGATTCCAATACCTTCTTCATGGAAGTGAGCGGTAATTGTGATGGTTCCTAAGAAGGGCAAGGATCCTACGAAGCCCGACTTCAAGCGACCAAAACATTTGAAGGAATATTTCCTTGAAAATTGTTGGCAGTAAGTTCGGTTGAAGATGCTTTACCAGACCATCAGTTCGGCTTTCGTAGAGGACACTGTGCGCCTCAGCAGGTTCAATACTGCCGTTTTTCTTAATATTCGCTCCAAAAAATTGCGAAAATTGATCAAATTCTAGAGTTTGGCAATTGTGTAGCAGTGGCTTTCTCTGGAAAAGCGACCACATTCTTAAAAGGTTGCCATACAACTCATTCATTCATTCGAAACACTCCGCAATGGCCAAAGTTTTTGTATCGTCAAAAACCATCATTTTGGACGAATGCACAATGGAGCACAAAAACGCATTGGAAGCACTTGACCGAACATTTAAAGCTCTCCGCAATGTCCCGAAATGTTTTGTAGGCTCAATGGTTTTACACTGAAAACACTGTGAAAATCATCCAATCTGTGGCGCTATGTGAAGAAACTTTAGCTGGCAGCAGACATGAGAGGTGCATTGCTGAACCATCCACCTTCTGAAGATTTCTCCAAGCAATTGCTGACTATCGGTAATGGTCGCGTTTCTGTCGACGAATCAGGCAGATTAATATCATTTCCTCCTACTTTTTTTTGACTTTGTCTCATCGAAAGACGAGCTTAGCAGCAAGGAATTCCAGAACATCATTGATAAACACAAAAATACCCACTGGTTGAGTAAGCGAGCATTTTTGTGTCATGAAATTCTTTGTGTTAGGTTTAGTTGGCCATTATTCTTTATATTCTTAATCATTGTAATTATTTAATCATTGTAGTGACTGGCACAATCAATATAAGTATATTTTTTACTTGTAGTGCTGAGCTGAACTTTTAAACGATTTGGATGTTCCTACCCCGGCACAATTTTAAAATACAGGTTGTTTAGGTAGCCATCATGCTTCTAAATCGAATCAAACCGAATCTATGCAATGAAACGCGTTTAGTGACAAGAAAACTGATGATCAATGTGATTCACGCTGCAATACACAAAGAAAATTTTAAAGGTGAAGAAGTTTCCACTCTTAGAACTCCGATGATCGCAACCGATGTGCCCTTTGAGTTTAAACCAGCGATGTCCAAAATTTGAAAAGGCAGCCACGCGTGGTTGGCAAGTTTGGTGATTGTGTGTGAGTTTGGACACCACTGGTTTGAACCAATTCAATTTCCGATTTCCCTTTAAATTAGAATATTCATATTTTTCACATGATCAATTGTTTGTGGCATGTTCACGTGTCGGCAACCATCCGCTTTATTTGTTCTTACGCCAGATAACAATGCGAAATAAAGGCTGTCCCAAAATTAACGCAAGATTTCCCTTTGCGCCGAAAATAATATTTGATTTAACACATCCCAAAAAACCAAAGCCGAGCTCCTCTCAATCTTTTGGCTTGTGTGTTTCTAATTTTCGCACAAGAGAAAGGGACCTACCGTTTAACGCCGAATCCGAACTGCAGTCTGAGAAGCTTTTTTATGGCTAGTTACTTCAAAGCTGGCGCCAACATCCTGTGACTTCGGCCGGGTGTGTAAGTTTTTCAAAGAATCAACTTTTCATTAGATGTCCCGAGGCGGGATCGAACCCACGAACTCTTGCAAAGCGGGCGCACACACTAGCCGCTAAGCCAAATCCTGACACCCTTAAGAAAAAGAAAAATCAACCCCAGCAACTAACTTCATCAAAGCAAATGACATTCTTGAAATATTGAACTTAATAAATAATGAACCCTCATTTTATTACGTAAATTCATATTCATAAATTTTGCTAAGTGGTATAACTAGATTCATCAACTGTTAGGCGGTACTTAGCTCGCTGGGCCATCTAGTTTTGTATAAAAAAACTGTCTTCAATTCTATATATTCCTTAAAAAATATTGAAGGTCGGGACGGATCGGGATCGGGACTGTACGGGACTGAATTGAAAATTTGGGTTCGGGATCGGGACGGGACGGGATCAAACTTTCTTTCCCGTGCCCATCTCTAGTTCATCCTCAAACTTAAAATATCTATTTTCTGATATGCAAAAATGTTACGCTTCCAGAAACATTTTTTTGGCATAGTTCTTGATGATTTCCCATTTTTCATGAATCACGTCAATTGCTAGGTCGGTAGGGATACAGAGGAATAGCGATTTTTTTTTCGTCATCAAAAATGTTGGGAGTCATTAATCTTATTTGTCAGTCACTGGAAACAGTTAGAAACCTTCTTTATCGGCCATGCTCCCATTATCTCATTCAAAAAAGTTTTGCGATTTGGAAAGCAAATTTGGTTGAAAACCCGGTTTCAAATCGCAAAACTTTTGCGAATGCGAAAATGCGGTATGATCTTGGTTCTTTACCATTGGTCATCCCTGGTTTTTTAATTGCTGTTCAGTATTGTAATAATCATGACTGTGTAGTTAAGTGTGGTTATTTGTGGCCTTGAAAAGTAGTTTCTTGAGTAATTAGCGGTCTTATTACCATGGAGATCCAGTAACTGTGAATTGGTCCTGGCTTGATATTCCCCTTATTCGGGATTAAAGTTTATATTGCATTATTACTATTATATCCTCTTTGGTACTTTTTCGCCTTAATAAGTTGTCAATTACGGTAAATGGGGTTTCCTGCTGAATTAAGCTTTAATTCAATTTGTTTAGAAAAGATGTAAAGACAGGATTTAAGTCTTTTCTGATTAAATCAATACCAGATTTAATTCATTTTGTGATTTAAATCAGACAACATTTCATTCATTAGATTTAAGTCAAATTATTGGAATCTTTTCATGTAATTCAAAATGATTTCAAATATATTTCTTTATTATTGCTCCAAATCAGTTTTTATAGTAAATTGAATGCAATCGTTCCGTTTTTTTCTACTTACTTGGGGTATTCGATATGCCGAAACTGGGTGTGTCTGGGATATATATCGGCAATGGGCACAACAGCTGCCACCAGCCACTTGTTAGAGCGACCACAGTCAAAGTAAGGACGGGTGAATTTGATGGGGCCGGGATTCTCCTCAGAGCCAGGCGGACCATGGAACGTGTACGTTTCATTTGTATTGTTCGCATAGCGTATCTCCACTTGGTAGGTTATCTTAGTGTCATGTCGTCCCTTCACATTGTCCGGCAGCCAGGCGCGATACCATTCATTAATTTTGTACAGATCATGGGTGTAATCCTTTGATATGGAGTCGGGATGATGGGCACCCAGGTCCTGCACATCGAAGGTATTCCAAGTCGATATCTTTTGCAAATGAATGGGATCGTTAAAGTCGTCCAAACGGAAGGTGCGTGGTCCAAAGCGTGGGAAGGTCTTATTGAAGAAGCCACGATACGAGGACGAGTACGAACTGTTGGGCGAAAAGTAAACCGCCGAGGCGTTGATGGAAGGATTGGCGGAGACATCGGCCACCGTGGACAGAAAGTAGTACATCATGCCCGGGTCATAGGTGTCATTAATGGCCGGTCGTATGAATCTGGACTGGAGTATGTAACTCCAAAAGAAGCTTCTGCTTAGCGCCATGTTCTGCAGATGCAGCAGGGCGGTTCTATTCGGAAACACGGGATTTACGTTCACCTCCTTGATGTCAGGTTTGTGGGATAGCGCATCCACGGGCATGAACAGATCCGCATGATGCTGGATGGGGCAATTGTCGGAGTTCACCTTGTCGAACTGTATCTTGATCTCGTCAAAGGCATCGCGCGCCTGCCACTCGTGTTGGGCCAACACGCCCACGGCGAGAACCAGCATAAAAAGCAGGTAGCTACGCCCCAAAATCGTTGAGGGAAACATTCTGGGCACGCTTTCCACTCACTGGCCGTATTAGAGCTAACTTTTAACTTATAAGAACAAAGAATTAAATAAAACAAATAAAAATTTCACTCAAGCCCGCAACTCCACACCAGATTAGTAATACAAATTAATTCTGGCTTTGCTTTGCACTTGTTGGAACTACGCCCTCAACAATGTGACCGTGAGCGGTCAACCCCGAAAATACCAAAAATAACACAGTGCAAGCAGTGCTGTAAAATGTGGCAAGGTGTGGGCGTAGCGCTATCGATTGCAAATGAGTTATCGACTAAGGCGGCTCAACCGTTGCGAATTCAAAAATAACTTAAGGGGGTTCTCTGGTTTCAACGTCTGATTTTTAATCATTTTTTTGTGAGGACCAGTGAAGAGATATAACATTGGTGTTTTATCACTTGTTTTTAAGTGATTCAAGAGTATTCATATACATTTTCAGCTTAACATATTCATTAAAACCAAAGTAATAGCGATTTTCTCAAAACTAAGTTTTTCAAACTTTCCTTCATCATATCTTGAGAACGGCTCGGCCAATTCACTTCAAATTTATAAGGTCGACTTAGAACATATTGACGCGAAGAATAGTCGATTACCGATCCAAAATTTAAAATATTTATATTTTTATACTCTTGTACCCCCAATGTGGGAACGGAATCAATGACAGAAAGAAGAATGTAACGCTATAGACGGTGAAACCATTTATTATTTCAATTCAATGTACATATTTCATTAACAACATGGACAAATTCATTTTAATTTTTTACAGTACTTCATATGAATAAACAAAATAGCCAGTCCGTCTTTAGCTGACACAAATAAGCTCGATGGTTTGCCACGTATTATTCGTGTTCATATGAAAAACACGGTGTTGCCAAATCTAAACCGCCGACGGACATCGTTTGGCCTTGCGACTTATTGATTGTCATTGCGAATGCCAATATAATAGAAAATTGGACGCGTTTGAATTCAATTGGGACTTCTGCTAGAATCATTTAAATTCGCGGCAGCAAAACATTTTTGGATTGGAACTTGCCATTCAATATGGTGGCTTTAATAATGCTTTCAATAAATTTTTTAAGGCTAGTGTAAACCTTAAGCAAAATTTTGTTTCGAATTTTTTGTTTTAAATTATGTGTTATGGTGTTAAATCATCCTCTAAAGACTTCAAGTCAAAAAATATGTTTTTTTTTTTAGAATTTGTTTTTTGTGCAGGTCGTATTTCGAAAAAATTTGTTTAAAATTTTTTATTTTTGGAAATCAACTGTTGTTTCCGAAAAAAACATTTTAAAGAACGCGAAAAAGCTAATAAGAATTAGATTTTAATATAAAACAAGAAAGATTGTCGGTCAAGCCAGACTATATCATACTCTGTACCTGTGAACTGCTGCCCATCACCGTTGCGACCGGTGCTGCCCATAATTGTTTATTTTCCTTATATCTCGAATATCGTTCATCCGATCTTTAAAATTCATTCAGTCCAGAAGGTTCGAACCTTCTATCTATAAAACTGTGGGAGATATGACGTTTTTTCGATATTGCGGGGGCGGGAGGGGCGTGGCCAAAATTAAAAATAAACTTAACAAGTATAAGAAACATATGTTCCATACATGTCAAACCTCTATCTATTACCATCTCTGAGATCTGTTTGTTCATACGGACAGACAGACAGACGGACGGACAGACGCACACTTTTGCACAAACTTAATATACTCTGTGTACCTCTGGTACAGAGTATAAAAATTAAAAAATCGTAAAATCAACCTAATTTATTTCCTTACGTTTCCCTACGATATTACATTTTACTGAACCGATTTTGATAATTTTTTTTCTCGGTGAAAGCTAATACATAAATGCATCAAAAACATGTTTGAAAACCATTGAAAATAATTTGTTTTTGATCGGAAACAGTTGTCGAAACATTAAACTCTAATATCTCAAAAACGTTTCACACGATAAGAAGAGTAACTGTTGACCGATTTTTAAAGTCTTTTTTTAAATTAGTTCTAATAGTGGTGTCTTCTAGGATATTTTGAATCGGCAAATAAATAACGGTGCTAGAACCAATGAAAGGGGTAAAAAAGGTCGGTTTTCGAAATTTTGACTTTGAAACACCATAACTCCGCTGTTTATTAAACGATCCCAAATATCCTAGAAGACATCATTACTACATCGATTATAAAACTTTCCGGATGTTTGTAACGCATTGAAGGAAGCATCTCCGACCACCTAAAGTATATATATTCTTGATCAGCACGACGAGCTGAGTTGATTTAGCCCTGTCCATCTATCCGTGTGTCTGTTTCTATGCTATCTCCTCCATCAGTTCTAAAACTATCCTCACCAAACTTTACACGAAGTCTTTTGGTAGGCTGCACATTTGTCGGAACCGGCCGTATCGGATGACTTTAGCATATAGCTGTCATAGGAACGATCGGTCGAAAAACTAGTTTTAGTGAGAAAAACTTTTTTGTTTTCAATAGAAACGCCTATAAACTTCGTATTTCTTAGTTTGTTATGTTTTTACATGATTCCATAAATTTTGGTCGAAATCGGACATCTATATAGTATAGCGGTCATAGAATAGTCGGAAAACAAGTATTAGAAAAACTTTTTTGTTTTCAATGGAAATGTCCTAAAAATTGGCATTTATTAATTTGGAATGCTTTCACATAGTTCTACAAATTTTGGTCAAAATCGGTTGACTATAGCATATAGCTCCCATAGGAACGATCGATCAAAAAACTAGTTCTAGTGAGAAAAATTTTTTGATTTCGATGGGAGCGTCTTTATCATTGGCATATATTAATTTTATTAACACAATTCTACAAAGTTTTGTCAAAATCGGATGACTATAGCATATAGCTGCAGTACGAATGATCGGCCGAAAATGAAGTTCTAGAGAGAAAAATTTTTTTGTTTTAAATCGGATCGCCTCCAAATTTCGAAACTGTTAGTTTGTTATGCTTTTCCATGATTCCACTAAGCTTGGTCAAAATCGGACTTCTATATAGTATAGCTCTCACAGAAAAGTAATGCCCGAAAAGTAGTCTTATTTAGAAAAACAAACTGCAAGAGTTTACAAAACTTCGGCCGAGCCGAAGCTAACTTATCCCTATTTTTTTAATTTCGCATAATCCGTTCTCAACAAACCATGTGATACATGGTCCAATGTTTCAAATTTTTCGCCGACTTTGAACCGGAATACAACAACAACCGCAGCCACTACAACAACATAATTTTTTACCAGTCGAATTAAGAAAACCGCTTGGTAATATCTTCTTCTTCTTCTTCTTTGGCCATCACAACCGTTTTACGGTCTCGGCCGCTGCCACTAATGCCCGCCACTCGCCTCTGTCCCGAGCGACATTCCACCAGAAGGACACTCCCAGGTTCGCAATGTCTCCCTGCACCTGGTCGCGCCATCTCCGCTTTGGTCGACCAGGCGGGGGAATGCCTCCCAACTCTATTGCATGCCGATTGTACACACGCTTTGCTGGAGCGTTATCATCCATACGGGTAACATGTCCTATCCAGCGCAGCCGCTGTTGTTTTATACGCTTGACTAGGTCAGTGTCCCCATAGAGCTCATACAGTTCGCGATTCATTCGGATGCGAAATTCGCCGCCAACGTTTAGAGGTCCATAAATCCTCCGAAGAACTTTTCTCTCGAACACGCCAATTGCCGCCTCATCCTCTTTTGTCATTGTCCATGCTTCTGCGCCGTATAGCAGGACTGGGATGATAAGCGACTTGTATAGCGCAATTTTCGTTTTCCGAAAGAGGGCTCTGCTCTTGAACTCCTTATTGAGCCCGTAATAACATCGGTTTGCAAGAGTAATTCTTCTTCGGATTTCCAGACTGGTGTTGTTGTCGCTGGTTATCGTCGTTTCGAGGTAGACAAATTCCTTAACAACCTTGAAGTTGTAGTCTCCCATTGCAACAGATTGTCCAAGCGTAGACTCCTTGCGCGTTGATAGAAGGTACTTCGTCTTATCCTCATTTACCGCTAAGCCCATAAGTTTTGACTGCTTCTCTATCTCTGAGAACGCCTTTTTTACCACAGATTTGTGTGCTTCTCAACGTCATCATGCAAAGTCGAACGTACTTTGCTGGAATACCAAAGGTAGACAGGGCTTCAAAGAACTTTGCCCTTATCGGCGTGTCAAAGGCGGCTTTGTAGTCAACAAAAAGTTGGTGGGTGTCGATACATCTCTCTCGGGTCTTCTCCAGGATTTGTCGCAATGTGAATATCTGGTCCGAGGTGGATTTCCCAGGTCTAAATCCACACTGATAAGGTTCAATCAGTTCACTTATTCTCGGCTTTAGACGTTCACATAGGATGCATGATAGAACCTTATATGCGATGGGAAGGAGACTGATCCCGCGGTAATTGGCGCAAACCGCAGGGTCTCCTTTTTTAAATATTGGACAGAGTACACTTAGGTTCCAATCTTCGGGCATGCTTTCTTCGGACTTGGTAATATCACTTTGAGTTTTAGTCAGGGATGCAAACAGACTGGAAATAAGGACTGGTTCGGTTCAGTGGTTCACATAGTTTTTGAACCACCGCGGTGGTCCAAATCAGTACCTGTTTGGGATAATATCTCAAGATCCATTTGACATATCATGACAAATGTTTTGTTTTTTATTGAACTACTACTTATACTATATATACCTCTCTGCAAAATTTGGCTTAAATCTAATTACAAGTTTTTTTTTTTTTAATTAAAAAACCAAAATGTTGAAAAATTTTCCAACTTTACTTGGATTATGAATATGTTATAAAAATTTTAAATTTTTTTAAAAATTATGTGCGTTAAGTTCAATCTTTTAAGAACATTTCGTAAAAAATTTCAGCTTCCTAGCTAGTCTGGTGTAGAAATGCCAGAGTTTTGACCAAAAAATGAGATTTCTGGCCCACAGTGCACCGGTTCGGTTTATTAGATGGTTTTTGAAGCCAACTGAACCGCGGTTTCGGTTCGGTTCAGTGGTTCAGTCTTCATTTATTATAAATTTAATGAAAGCCAGTTTCTGTTTTTGCAAATTACCCCTATTTTCCCTAAAATCTGCGCGGAAAGGAATTCGCAACGCACTTTATGTCTTTGGATGCCGAAAATCTGAACCCTTAAAGCCCATCCTTACCAGCTACCAGATATTTTCATATTAATATTTAAAAAAAAATGACAAAAACTTATTTCTGGGATCGCCCTAATTCCCGCCGAACATAAACCCTTAAGGATAACGTCCCGAAATTTGCTTAAATCTGTTCGAAAATCTATTTCTTTCCAGACTTTCGATGGTAAGGCTGTCCAAAAGTTGTTAATAACGGATTTCTGTTCAAGGATCGTTATTATTTTTGCAGAGTCTCAAGCCCTAAGCCATTTCTTAAGTATAAAGTCCCAGTTTGCTCTAAAGTCTGCACAAAAAGATGTTTTCTGAAGTTTCGAAGTAAAAGCAGACCGATAACGTGTTAAAAACTCCATTATTTTCTTGGATCGAGTATAACGTCGCAATTTACCCTGAAATCTGCTCGGAAAGTCATTTTTTACACTTTTGAAGTTGCGGCAAGTCCAAAACTTCTTTTTGTTTTAAGATTACCCTTTATTCCACCAAACCTTAACCCTTTAAGCCCATTCTAAAGTCTAACATTCCAAAATATCCTTAAATTTGTTCAGAAAGTAATTGTTTTGGACTTTTGAAGCTGCAGAAGTTTGAAAAACTATAAACCTGGGTGGGACATACTATTTGATGAAAAATAAAGTTGGATCGAACACATTATAAAGTACTAGTTCTGTTTTTAAGAGGTATTACGCCCCGGGTTTTTTTGAACCAACTGTATTTGGTCTTGCTAGTTCTTTAAATGTTGAAAATTTTCTCAGAGAAAGCTATCTTATACCGAAAAACTTTTTAAAATATTAAAGCTCAGCTATTGTGTCTTTTCCCCGATCTTTTGCTTCAATATTCGAAATATAATGATTTCTAAAGTGATATGTGACTTTTCGACCATTTCGGTACTGAACTCCTACAGAATTAACAAGCTTGAATAGTTGGATGTGCTTGCTTCGTCCATAATGATATCACTTTAATAGCTGTACTCCTGGCTAAAGTTGGATTTAGGTGAAAAAGCTCGACAAATAAATGGATTAGCAACTTCCAAAGAAGGAATGTTAACTCATGACAGGCATATTCAGTGCTACATAAATCCGGCATCAACAAGGACTTATCGTAGCAATTCGATTAAAAAGTCCCAAAATTTGTGCGTCTTGAGACTCGTCAGTGAACTGAACCGAGCCGAACCGTTTTCATTTGGGGTATTCGGTTCGGTTCAGCATTTCCGAAGGGCGCCGGTTCGGTTCACCAGCTGAAAAAAGCGGTTCGGTTCGGTTTGGTTCGGTTCGGTTCAGATCCGGTTTGCATCCCTGGTTTTAATGTAATTTAATTTTTTGTAAGCCCTTAAAAAATGATACCTGAAAGTATACGCTACCCTTAATGATCAATCGCTTGCTATTGCACCAGTGCTGCCATTTTAGCTATTAAGTTGCTAGATCTGATCATTTTTACAGTTGGAAATGATATAAAATTTTCGAAAATTTTAAAATTATGTTAAACTATTTTTAGAAAAGCAAAGTAATGCCTAATAATTCCGATAAAAATCTGAGCATTCTATGCTGTAGATTCTATATAATTATAGTTCTATAGTATAAAACTTCTCCTCAGTACAACTTCTCAGTACCACACAAATAACAATGATACATTAGGGCTAAATTATTAGAAGCTTCAGTTCATGAGTGATTTTAGTAGTGGCCTAATAATGCCGTCATAAAGCATGAAATATGCAAGGGAAGCTATGTTCTTAGTACCAGATCCTCCATATTAGGGTTGATTTCAGTAGTGCCAGCCACGCAGGATTTATGTATTGTGTGTACATCGGGAAATACGCGGTCAATGAGAGCATTTTGCGAATAAACGATTGTGCAGAAATTGGTGGGGAATTTCTTCGGCGATATCTAACAATTGGTTGAAGAATGTGTCAGAGGATGGATATTTAAGCATTTGGACGCAATTGGATTTGGAATTTTTTTGCCCTTCTGAGTACAAGGCTTTTCGAACTGTCCGTCCAAGAGACATGTACTTCGCTAGTCGCTTCTAATTAAATTTAATTGTACAAATGAATTTGAAAATCCCTGCATGTGTTCCAAGAAATTTAAATTTCCATCTATTTGAAATTGGAATTGCATTAATTAAAGGGAATGCACATGTGACACTAACTAGTGTATACATAGGAATACATGCATATATGTGTGTACTTTGTATATGTATCTAAGCAACTTCAACATGAATTTGGATCTTTGCCAAAGCTAGGCGCCGCCTACTCTGCCCCAGGGACTCTGGCAGTATCTGTTGACCCCTCTGCTTTATTGAAGTGTCCATTTGCTGGTCACCCCTCCTATAGGCTGGCCACCAAAACCCAAACCAGGTCAGCAGCCAGCACAGATATTTTTCGGCAACTTGCGGCTCCTGCTGCTGCTGCTGCTCGGGTACAGCCTGAAACCAAAGGTACCATTTCCTGGCGCTATCGCTGTGTGTCAATCTGTTGTGGCTGCTCCTCTTCCTCTGTCGCCACCTGCACTAAATGACACGAATTAGGGTCTTCCCTCTCTCTCTCGCGCTGTCGTTTTGCTGTTGCGCTACTTTTTATTACATTTACAGCAACACTGAGAGAAAAAGTACGTACTTACTTTAAGTTTAGCTGTACCTGCTTAATGTAGTTCGAAACCTAAAATTTTTACGCAAAATCTTAAGGCAAAATCTTAACTTGGTACTGGCCATAGAAGCCACTTATTTGATGCTTGGTTTTAACTTTTGATATAATTTAAAAAAATTTTCCTTTCATTATTAACTAGGAAAACTATTATATTAACTAGAAAATTCAGAACGGGTGAAGACCGCTCAGATAAATTTATAAGAAAATATTTGTAGCACATTTTTTTAAGACATTGATCCACTTAATATTTTGACAAAACAAAAATTTTAAAATGTTTTCATAGCAAATTGTTAAGTATTTTAGCTCAGGATGGGGAAAGTTAGATGTTAGATGTGATCAGTGTGAATAGCCTATAAAATAAAGGCGAACACGGCTATTAATCGATAATATTGAAAAGCCTATATTTTTATACTCTGTACAAGAGGTACACAGAGCATATTAAGTTTCTGCAAAAGTGTCCTTCTGTCCATCCGTCTGTCTGTCTGTCCGTCAGCCCGTATGAACAAACAGATCTCAGAGATGGTAATAGATAGAGGTTTGACATGTATGGAACATTTGTTTCTTATACTGGCAGGCATATCAAGTTTATTTTCAATTTTGGCCACGCCCCCTCCCACAGTTTTATAGATAAAAGGTTGGAGTATATTTAGTATTTTAGATCGTATCTAAGGAAAACAATCAATATGGGCAGCCCGTCGCAAGTGTGATGGGCAGAACTTGACCAACTATCTTTCCAACTGGCACGTGTGTTCTCACTTAAATATTTCGTTAGGTTGCTTGAAGTTTCGAAATGTTACATTATTTGTCTCTTTCCTTCTTTACATTTTCTATTCGTCCCTTTCTATTTATGGTCAAAATGACATGTTAAAGTTAAGAATTGTTACAAAAATAATATATGACAAAATATCAAGTTGACCAGCCCATATCAAATTGATATTGAAATTATTTTTTTCCTCTGCAGTATCAAGCTCGGATTGACTACGAAATACTTGATTCTTTTCTCTCTGTGCACATCCACGTCCTGGCCACTTCGTTGGGGTTATTTATTACACCTGTCGTTTTTTTCATTTTCAAGTGGATCCGTTGGCCAATCCTCTGGCTGGCTAGTGGAACTAAAATTTGGCACAAACATAATTTTCAGTTTGTCGACTGACATTTCCGTGTGGGTGTTATCCTGGGGCCGTAGCAGCCGTAATGCAGATAAATCTACGCGCCTCTCGCATTGTTTTATTTTGCACGTGGGAATCCCAAAAGCAGAAACTGAACCTTCAACTGCAACTGGCAACATTTGGCAGTTATTTCGGTTTATTTTGGTTGTGTTATTTCAGTTTCGCATTTGCTTTTTGTTTTTGTTACTTGGCTCCTGTAATTGATTGTTGTATAAACTTATTGTTGTTGCTGTTGATGTTGCTGTTGCCGTATCCATGCTCTAAATTGCCATGGCAATTGCTTTGTGCCAGGCAGAGTTTTTATTTTGCGGATTATTGGGATGTGTTTGGATAGAGCTGCGGGGGAAAAATTCTCGTTTTTTGGCAAACATTGAAGCAGAGATAACGTTTTTTATTTGAAAATGTGCCAGGGCTTAAAAAAGTTTTATAATTCCAAACGAAACAATGCTAACTAGTTTCCAACGTAATAGTCAAATGGGGGTTAGCCACGGCCAATTGAACCAACTTGGGGCATATTGAAGTATTGTTACTTCGATAGCAATTTGTTAGTGGTCATCTGTTAGTTTATTTTTTACTAATTAACTACAACTCACTAACAAATGGTTGCATAATTAAGTGGCAACGATGTCAAGTCTTTTATCACCGCAATAATCTGGGCTGTTCCGTATTCTTCTGGCTCGTCACATACAAGATTAAGTCCCACCCGTTTTTAGAACCTTGTGGAAAGGCAGGCAAAAAATACATTTACATTTTTGCATTGGTGTGTGTGAGAGCAGCACATAAATTGCTCTCAATTTCAGTAGCAACGACTGCGTTGCGGGTTGCGGCGTAGAAAAGCAAGCAACGCAGCGGCGCTTGTACAGCTTATACTATGTGTGTCAGAGCAGCGCTGCTTAGAGAATTTTTGTATGCACACGAGATAGGAATGTGCCTGCCCCTGATCTCAACTAAACCGCGATTTCGGTTTGGTTCAACTCAGTTGTCCGCTCTTAATTTATTATATATTGAAGGCCTGTTTCCGTTTTCTCGAATTTTTTCCGAACTTTCGAAGATAAGGCAGTCCGAAACGCAATTTATATTCATGGACCTGCCGTAATTCAGTCATATCTTAACACCTTAACACCCCATAAGTTTATGAGATCCAATTTTTTCATGATTTTATCGGACTTTTGAAGTTATGGCACGTTTAAAAAAAAATGCCTAAAACTCATTGCTGTTCTAGGATCGACCTTATTTCCGCCTAATATTACAGGCCTAAAGAGCCTGCACTTAAGGATAAAGTCCCGAATTTTGCTAAAATCTGTATTGGAAGTTATTTTTTCCGAACTTTCGAAGGTAAGGCTGTCCTTTTGTTCACTTTTGTCTCAAGCCCGTAAACTTTTTAAGAAGCGATTTCTTAAGTATAATTTTCCGATTTTCCCTTTAATCTGCGCGGAAAAGGATTTTATTCCAATTTTTCGAACGTAAGGCAGTTTAAAAACACTTGCATCTCCCTTAATTTCACTTTATGACAACTCTTAAAGCCCTACCTTGAGTATATTATCGCGCCTTACCCTTGAATCTGCTCGAAAAGTCATATTTTTGGACTTTTGAAGTTGCGGCCAACCCGAAATGTGTCAAAAACTTCCTTCTGTTCAACGATCTCTCTTAATTCCATCAAATTTTAACCTTAAAGACCGTTCTTTAGTCTAAGATTCTGAAAAGTCCTTAAATCTGTTGTGAAATTTATTTTTTTGATCTTTAGAAGTTGGGAAAGTTGGAATAACTAAAAAACTAGTTGTCCGTCGAGTTTGAACACATTAAAAAGTATCAGTTCTGGTTTTTAGAGATATTAAACCCTTGGTTTTTGTTTAAATCAACTCTATTTGGTCTAGCTAATCCTTAAAATATTGAAAGTTTTGTCATAGGAAGCTCTTTCAAATGTCAAAGCTCACCTAAAGTACTTTTTCCTCAAACTTTTACTCTCCAATATTTGAAATATTATGATTTCTAAAGTAAGTATGTAACTTTAACAATTTCCTAACTGAATTCCTCGAGTCCATTTAAATAGTCCAGAATGTTTTTACTTTAAAAGCTGTGCTCCTGGCTTGAAGTGAAGGTGCACGACAGAATAATGAACATATCGTCCCCTAAAGGAAATGGGATACGCACGCGTCGGGAGACAGCCAAATACATCTCTTAACGCACACAGCCTCCGATTCTATTCTATTCTGCAGAAATAAACTAAAACTTCTAGCATTGAAGGTCAATCTAGGTGTAAACGACAAAGAGTCCAAGTATTTGTTTGACTGGGAGTGTATTAGAGACCTGCACGAGTAAGTAAAAATAATTCGGGTCGGAGTGGAAAATATCCGAACGGCGTTAAGTAGGCTGTACGTTATAATCAAAAATAGTCTCTAAACCGATCTTCACGAAATTTTCACAGAATGTTCATGTCGATCAGGAAAGAGTCATATTCTATGTGTCATGTCTGTAAAGCAGTTTAAAACCGTTTAAATACGGTTCAAAAGTGGTTCAGAGCCATATCCCAAAAATCATTTAGGCTGTGATCTTGAAATTTGGATTGTTGGTTGGTAATATACGAGTTGGATATTTTGCTGGTTTAGAACCGGTTTCGAACCAATTCAAAAATGAAAAAGTTGTTGAGTTGGCTGGAACTATGAAGATCGACTTTTTCCGGATTCCGAACCATCCGGCTAAACCACTTCAAAAGTGGTTCAGGTCCACTCCATTTGATTGGAAAAGTGGTCTGAAGTTTTATAATTTGGGCGACCAATTTGGGCGAATTAAAATGTTAATATCGATTTGCACCCAGTTGAAACTTGAATCATATTCTCATAATGCAAAGGCCTCGGACGTCGCCGGGTATTCAGCTAGTTCTTAATAAAAATGTACATGTATATTCCCTTAGCGGGACTTTTGGGACTAGCGGGGACAATAAAAAAGAAGTGCTTCCTTCAAGAAAGAATTAGTTGCAAAGAAGACGTTATGTATTCCAGAATCTAGCGCATCAAGCGAAAGGTGCTCTAGTACTGCCAGCCGAGCTATGGAAGGCAGTTAAACCAAAGACCATTGAACAACAAGAAGCGTAACGGCCAACGTGGGTTTGATCCCGCCCGGAACATTAATGAAAAGTTTTTTTCTTGAAACACACCCGGCCACTCTTGGGCGTTCTCTGTGCTACTGGGTCCTTTGGCAGAAGAAGAGGGGGTCGGGGCTGTGTCTGACAGCGATTTTACTTTACTTTACTGTGCGTGTAAGAGGGCTGCCAAACAAACTTTGCACACAGACAGCACACTAATGTAAATGCGAAACTCCACATTGAAATTTCCCCACGAATTTCCCTGACATTCATTTATATGGTCGTTACTAATCTTGTTGTTCTATGGCTTCGGTTGAACCCACCTTAAAGGAGAATGTATGGATGTCATTCTGTTTTGGCATTCTTAAAACAAGTAGGAAATTTAAAATTAAAAGGCTGGTGATTATACTCGTAAGATGCCATGATAACAACTCGGTATAACTCGATATAACACAGATAAAGTAATCATTTTACTCCTTTAGTGATTATTTTTACTCGCTATCATACGATGCTCTGGAATCACTTGTGCAGGTATTTTCTAGATTGTATGTAATTTTAAGTTATTACTTTTATGTCATGAAAACGTATGTCGGGAAAATTGTTCTAGGCTAGACTAAAAGGTACCCAGTCGGACTTTGCGGAATGTGGTTCCCAAGAAAAGTCGCTACATAATTATTTTAGTATGATAGAAGTTAAAAAATCTGTATGAAATCACTACATTCTTTTTACATACGCTTAGAAGGCAAAAAGTCACGTTTACATGAAACCATGTCTTCTCTGGGTTGTGCTTTTGGCATGCGTAACCAATAAGAATTCTTGTTCTTTCTTCATCAAAACCTCATGCTAAAATACGTTTTCAAAGGTGCATTCTTTTTGGTTTTCACGCGTTAATAAAAGGGAATGGAACTTTTCAGTTTTGGGAACTAGTTCTTCGGTGAAAAAGATTATGAAAGATGTGCCTTTTTCATGGTGTCAAGTCCGACTGGGTATCTCTATAAATCTAAACTGATTGGCAATCATCGCACAGACTAAACAGTAAAAGCTACAGGGCTGAAATTTGGACAGGAGTTTCCTTATGTAGTGAAAGTTCTTACTAAGGTGGGGTTTTGGAAAATTCCACTCGGAAAAGTCTAAATAGCGTTGGAAATGTTTGTATGGTGAAAATTTTTATTTTTCATCCGATTGACTTGGAACTCGGTTTTTAAGCAAAGTATGCGAAATAATTGGAAAAGTATTTTCGCGATTTTGGAAAATCCTCCCACATGGAAAATTCCCGAGAAATTCGATATGCAAGAATCTATTTTTCATCCGATTGACTTAAAATGCGGTCTGTAAGAATAGTAAGTGAAATAAATTGAGTTGTTATTTTCGATGTTGGAAAATTTGACCGTTGGGTCGGAAAACTCATTGAAAACTCTGCATGCAAAAACCTATTTTCATTCGATTTGCTTCAATCTCGGTTTGTCAGGATAGTATATGAAAATAGCGATGACGATTACGCACTGAGAAAAAAGATATGAAATGGCAGTCACTTCCACGTTTTTATACCCTGTTCCCATGGGGGGGATCTGGTGTGCAGTATGTAACAGGTAGAAGGAAAATCGAATAAGTATTATATCGATCAGCATCACAGCTGAGCGATTTAGCCTTTCCGATATTACAAAGATCAAGAGTTGATATATTTTTGCATGTAGATAGGTGTATACCCGATTCAAAACGAGTTTGTTTCAGATTTGGAATTCTCCCTCCCTCCTTTAAGCGCAAAAAACTGTCAGACAAATTTTTAAGATAAAAATTAGTCGAAATATGTTCTGAAAAATCAAGACAAATTTTTTCAGGACATCGATGATAAATAACGTCCAGGACTCGAACACATAACGTCCAGTCTGTAGAGTAAGCACTTAAGCTAGCAAAAATGTGAAACTTAATCGGCCCTGCTTTGTAGTTGTAATAAAGCAGTGCTGCCCCCAAGCAGTTCTGCCCCAAAAAAGTGCTGCCCCAAAGCAGTGTGTTTTTCGAACTTCGAATCAAATTGATATTTAAGTCAATCACTATCACATTTTTGGGATTATTCTGAATCATTTTAATATTAAATCGAAAAAATAATATTATTTTGGATCAGAAAGAAATTTTTTCGAACCCCATTTATATGATATGACTCAAAAGTTTATTTTAACCAGGGGATATCAATATGAACCTAACAGTTTTTTTCTCTGTGCTGTAACGATAAAGAAATCGATAACGATAGCGATATCGGTAACGATAACGTATCGATAACGGCATCGATACCAAAATCAATAATCGATAGCGATAGCGATGACGATAACGGTATCGATAACGATATTGATAATGGTAACGATAACGGCATCGATAACGGTAACGATAACGGTAATGATAACGATAAAAGTGTCAATAAAGAAATCAATAACGATAAAGAAAGCGATAAAGTCATCGATATCGATAACGGTATCAATCTATACATACATCTATATAAAAGTGAAAGTATGTTTGTATGTTTGTCCCTTGTGGGCGTCTAAACCTCTGAACCGATCTTCACAAAGTTCATGTCGATCAGGAAAGTGTCATAGGCTATGTCTCATGTCTGTGAAATGGTCCAAAAACCGCGAAATTTGCAAAATTATACCGTTCATCCGATTTCAATGGAAATTTGGAAATGGTTAAATGCTTGCCCAGGAAGGTTCTAAGTTGAAAAAATTTGCGGGAAACGGTCCAAAAACCGCGAAAATTGCAAAATTTACGTTTTCGCTAAAATTTTGGAAAATTGATCGACGCTTGCCCGGGAAGGTTTCCAAGTAGAAGAAACCGCGAAATTTGCAACCGCGATAATTAAAAACTATACCGTTCATCCGATTGCGATGAAATTTTGATCAATGGTTATACGCTTGGCCGCGAAGGTTCCTAAGGTCCAAAAATCGCGAAATTCGCAAATTATAACCGTCATTCGATTGCAATCAAATTGCAAGGGGAATGAATTAAACGCTTGCTCGGAAGGGTTTCTAAGTTGAAGAAATTGGCAGAAAATTGCCAAAAAACCGCGAAAATTAATAAATTTGCGGTTTCGGTAAATCTTTGGATAGTGGTTCGACGATTGCTCGGATAGGTTTCCAAGTAGAAAAAATGGGAGGAAAATGGTCCAAGAACCGCGAAATTTGCAAAATGTTCGATTTTGATGAAGCTTTGAGGAATGGTTGTACGCTTGCCCGCAAAGGTGTCTAAATTGAAGAAATGGACCGGAAATGGTCATAAAAACTCGAAATTTCAAAAAAATACCGTTCATCCGATTGCCATAAAACTTTGGGCAACGCTTGCCCGCGAAGGTTTCTAAGGTCCAAAAATAGCGAAATTTGCAAAATAACCAAATAACCTTATGAGTATTTATGAAAGCGCTTAGTGCTTATATTACAATGCAGGCGTTGGTAATATATTGCGAATATTGCGAAATTTGGAAGTTTTGGATTTGAGCCTATAATATTGTGAAGACTTGATAGACGGCAATTGTAGATAAGTAAATAGGGGGGATAAACAAAGCGGTCAAAAAAGTCACGAAATTTGCTAAATATTCTTAAGTTTAGATTATAATGAAGATGAAGATGGTTAAATAGAGAAAAAGATCGAACGGTCCAAAATGTTTATGGCGACTGGCAGCCAACACTAGCTTGAATACAGTCGCTCTCATAAGTATCTTAAGGACCCGGGCGACGCCGGGTATTCAGCTAGTAACGAAATAAATAACAATAACGTTTACGATAACGATAAGAAAAACAATAACGATTGCGATAACTGTATCGATAACGATAAAACTATCAGTAACGACAGCGACAACGGTATCGATAATGGTAACGATAACAATAATGATAACGATATCGATGATGATGACTGTAATGTTACCCAGAGAGAGAAAATAAAAACAATATCAGTTTTATGTGATGATTTATGTGGTGATTTTTAATAGCTTTACTGATCCAGTATAGACTGACGCCTGCGTAGCGAAGCGTGACGGGTTATTTGCCTGTACACCTGTCTTCGGGTACGTTTTATGCATGTGGTTGGGAGACATGTCAAGCGCCAACTGAATGCACTGACTTTCTATAACATAAATTCTATTCAGAACAAAAACATTTCGTTTAAATGTTGAGCTATTTCAGTAATATACATTTTTTGTTTGTACAAAAGTTCAAAAACCCAAGTCAAATAGCAACCACCACCACAACAAGAAGAAATAATAAGCAAATAATAAAATGCCAGACCAGAGTAAAGAGGCAACAATTAAAAATCAAATTAAACAGAAATTGTTGTGCAAATAAATAAAACAAAAGCAGCGTAGCAGCAGCGTGTGCGTAAAGAACAAAAGCGAAAGACAAGCTCGGACAGCCGCAGGACCTGGACTACACATACATACATACATACATATATGAATGCAAAACACTCTCCGATCATTGGATGGTATTTGGGCATGACTCCCAAAAAAAAAAAAATTACCAAAAACAAGCAGCAGACGATGCCCAAATGTGGATGCCTATACGTACTGCAGCGACAATCACACCCCAAAACGGGAGAGGGGTTAGGGTTAGGGGGATTGTACAGCAACAAAGCAAAGCACCAACATACAAAAGCGGCCTAACACAGCGCAAATTTTTTATTTTTATTTTTTTTTGTCAAGGGTGAATGACCCAAAATCAAAATCCACAACGTCGTCGTCGCCATCCAACTGCTCCTCCTCATCCTCCGCTTTCTTCTCCTGCAACAGCCACAACTTTGGCGGAATCTTCGTGCGTTTTGCTGGTTTCGCAGTTTGTGTGTGTTTTTTTTCTTTTTTCGTCAATCCTCAGCCACTGCCGCTCCTCACTTTCTGCATCAGTTTTGTGTGTTTGGTTCGGTCTGGCTTCGTCTCCTCGGGCTGTTATGATTGCCGTTTGCCAGACGATAACCCAAACCAACAACAACTGCAAATATATATATAAAAAGAAACGATTTTGAACATTTTTGCAGCATTGCACACGCGACTCTCGCACGCTCCATGCTGCTCAAAAGGCCAGCCAGACAGTCTGAGAGATACAAAGTGTGAGCGGCCCACTCACAGATACAGATACAAATACAATTTGCGGCTGGGCTCTCCGGCCAAAAGCGTTAATTGCATTGACCACCCTCTGCTGGGCGTTTGTGGAACGCAAGTGGTCATCAAATTAATCTTCATTTGTCCAAGCAGGATACGTCATTATGATGATGATGATGTGTTTTCTGACAGGCCAACAACTTCCACATAAAGCAATTAAAGCTGACCCAAGTAGAAGAAGACGACGACGACAAAACCTCGTCCTGTCACCTAATTTCCGCTTTAGAAAACATTTCCTTCCCTCTCTGCTCTGCACTGAAGTCCGTCTGTCCTGCCACAACACCGGCAGCGTCTGGGCTACAACTAGTTCTTCAAGTCAGACGACGACGTCGAGAAGGACGACGGCAGAAAATAATTTTGTAATTCAATTGTTGTCCCTCTTCGCATATATGCCATATGCTGCTGCTGTTGTTGTTGTTATTGTGTGTCCTAGCAGGTTTCCCATTGCTCAAAGGCAAGTGGCTGCCGCCTGCCATCAAGAGGACCTACGACAATAGCAAAAAGTTGCCGAGCACAACCGGAAAAGGAATGGCCGACAAGCAACGAGCAAAACCTCCTCAGTTAGACCAGCAATTCCAACAAATTGTACCCCATTCAGATTCAGGGTGACAACAAAGCAGTTTGTCTGTGTCCCCGTTTGGGCTGTTACATCCTTGGGCTTTGACTTTACCGGAGAGGCGGCCGCCGACTGGCTAAACATTTCTTTTTTAGTCATGTACTTACTTTGTTGACTTTGATTATTGAGTTTTCAATAATGCAGGGTAAATGGTTTTTGCTGTGGTTCAATATTTTTGCATTGAAATACTGCAATCGGATGGGTTAAGATCGTGGTTATTAAACAGTAATCACATTTGCACTTAACATCGGAAACTTAACAAACAATTTTGATTTTAATTTCTGTACAATTTATTATTATTGTGGACAAATAGTTGGAATCTTGTGAGCATTGAAAATTTGACACAAAACAGCTATCTACAAGATAAGAAATCAGCCCTTAACGAACTAACACGGACATTTCGTTTACGAAGATACCTTGATGGTCCGTGATCCATTAAAAACGCACCGTTTTCGATGTACGAAGAGAATCTACTCTATTCCACCTTGCCAAAACAATACTGGAACTTATAAACAAGGCTGGGAACCCAAAAAAAAATTTTGGGAGCTCCAATTCACGGGTTCGAACCCAATTTTACCAATAGTAATGGTTCGAAAATTCGAGGTTTGAGGTTTTCAGGCGAAGGTTTTAGTTCGAACCTCTTGGTTCAGCTTTGCTTTGCTTTGATGCTCGTGATATTATGATCTATTTTTGTAAAGTATAGTGACAAAATAAAAGATTCGGAGTGCTGAATACTGACCTTTAGGTAAAAATCCATTTCGTCTATGAAAGTTATTACCAATGTAATGTCAAACTCTTGCTTTTGTGAATTAATTAAATAGCTTTTGAGTCAATGATCTTAAAAACAGTGGCTATTACACTGGGCGACACCACTAAATCTGAAAGCTACTATTGTATAAAGAAAAACACTAGCTGTGTTTGGTCGGATTAGTCAGAACTTTTTCATGCTCTGCACCAGAGGTACACAGAGTATAATAAGTTTGTGCAAACATGTCTGCCTGTCCGTATGAGGAAACAGATCTCAGGGATGGTAAAAGATAGAGGTTCGACATGTATGGGAGAAAAACTTCTCATACTTGCAGGCAGATCAAGATTTATTTTTAATTTTGGCGGAAAAACGTCGTATCTACCACAGTTTTATACATAGAAGGTTCTCGACCTATTTAGTTATCGGGATTCTTTTTCGATCCGCCAAAGGAATTGTAAAGATCGGATGAACGATAGTCGAGTTAGAGGGCAACAAACAATTATGGGCAGCACCGGTCGCAACGGTGATGGGCAACACTTCACAGGTACAGAGTATATTATAGTCGGGCTTGACCGACTTTCATACTTGTGCTTTCCCTAATCCGACTCGGAAGGTATGTAATTGCTTGGAAAACTCATCCAAATGGTTATTTAAAAAATGCAATTTGAGCGACATCGAAATTCCAATAGTTTGGAATGACTTTATCATATTTTGGACCAAAACCTTAGTTTTCATCACAAAGTTTGCTAAATTACACATTTTAGAGAGTTCCAAGCAATCAGCTCATCTTTGGCAAGGACTGTCGAATTTTTCACCAACGTTCGAATGTAAGGCCCATTGACAACAGGCAGTCGTTTCATTAGCACTCGCTCAAAAATGTTTCTGTCAGTGGTTGTCGGCAAACCGACTCGTTTGCTTTGAAAAATTAGAGAAGAAAGGAGTAATAGGAACACGAAAAAGGGCCAAACTCATTAGACTTGGACAAATTAAAGATTTTAGTTGGGAAAACGAAATATTTTTATAATATCATTAAAAACAATTTTGTAGGTCAAGATCTAACTACAACTTTGCAGCAGCCATACAAACCAAATTCTGAATGGTTTCAGATATATGAGCGATTCAAAAAGTGCCTCTTTGTCAGAAAGGTGAGCTAAAGCCAAACTTTCAAATGCTCATAAAAAAAAATGCTGACTAATCTGACGAAACCCAGCTAGAGTTTTTCTTTAAACATCAGTAGCTTTCATTCATAAATAGGTAGTTCTGAACGTTTTTCTGGACTTTTAAACCCGGTAATCTTAGAGTTAAAAAAATAGGGGAAAGTTAACTTCGGCCGAAGTTTTGTATACCCTTGCAGCTTCCATTGAAAACAAAAAAGTTTTTCTAAATAAGACTATTTTTGGACCTTACTTTTCTATGGGATCTATACTATATAGATGTCTGATTTCGACCAAACTTGGTAAAATCATGGAAAAGCATAATACACTGTTAATTACGAAATTTGGAGTCGATCCCATTTAAAACTAAAAAGTTTTTCTCACTAGAACTTCTTTTTCGACCGATCATTCATACTGCAGCTATATGCTATAGTCATCCGATTTTAATAAAACTTTGTAGAAATGTGTTAAAGTAAATAAAAAATGAATATGCCAATGATAAGGACGTTTTTATTAAAAACAAAAAAGTTTTCCTCACTCGAACTAGTTTTTCGACCGATCGTTCCTATGGCAGCTATATGCTATAGTCATCCGATTTCGACCAAACTTAGTGAAATCATGGGAAAGGATAGTAAACTAAGAAATGCGTACAGCTATATGCTATAGTCATCCGATCCGGCCGGTTCCGACAAATGTGCAGCGTATATGTACCAAAAGACTTTCGGCAAAGTTTGGTGCCGATAGCTTTAAAACTGTCGGAGGAGATATCATAGAAACAGACAGACGGACGGACAGACGGTCAGACAAACAAGGCTAAATCAACTCAGCTCGTCATGCTGATCAAGAATATTTATACTTTATGTGGTCGAGATGCTTCCTTCAATGGTTCACATCCTTTATATCTTACAAGGGTATAAAAATTTTGTCTATAATGACCAACTGTCTGTTTCGTATGACATCATCCGATACGGCTGGTTCCTACACGTAAGCAGCCAACACACTTAAGCGGCGCATATGCCAAGTTTTACCCCAATTGCTTCAAAACTACGCCACTTGTGTCAGCTCCTTAATATACTAGTGATTGATTATACAAACTAACCAGCTTAATATAGAAATACTGAATAGAAGCGGAATATTGGAATAAAGACATATCAGTTGATATTGACAACAAATATGGTTAATGAAAGAATATTTCTATTAAGATCAAGAAATACTCAGGGAATCATAAAAAATTCTTGAATTTTGTAGATGAATCAAGTACATTTGGTGCCAATAGTTTGGTTAGTACCAAATTTTTTTAGGATTTATTGTAACTATTATTTTTTAGTTTTTGTTAAAACAATTTAAATATATATAGAAACAAAATTGTCTAATAAAATCTCTAAAATTTCTCCGACCACAAAGTATAAATATTTTTGATCAGTATGACGAGCTGAGTTCATTTAGCCTTGTCCGTTTGTCCGACTGTCCTTCTGTTTGTCTGTCCGTCTGTCTGTTTCTATGCTATCTCCTCCGTCAGTTTTAAAGCTATCCTCACCAAACTTTGCAGGAAGTCTTTTGGTACAAATAGGCTGCACATTTTCGGAACCGCCGTCGGATGACTATACAATAGCTCCAAGGAACGATCGGTCGAAAAACTAGTTTTAGTGAGAAAAACTTTTTATATTAAATGAAAAGTCCTATCGGCTAACTTATTTTATATACTTTACAAATTTACAAAGTTTGGTCGAAATCGGAAATAGCTCTATAGAACGATCGGTGAAAACTAGTTCTAGTAAGAAAACTTTTTTTTTTAATGAAAACTTCCTTTTTATTAACATATTCTTATTTTATATAATTAAACACATTTCTACAAATTTTTATCAAAATCGGATGACTATTGCATATAGCTGCAGTATGAATGATCGGTCGAAAAAGAAGTTCTAGTGAGATAAACTTTTTTGTTTTAAATGGGATCGCCTCCAAATTTCGTAACTAACAGTGTATTATGCTTTTCCGTGATTTCACCAAGTTTGGTCAAAATCAGACATCTATATAGTATAGATCTTATAAAAAAGTAAGGTCCAAAAAGTAGTCTTAGTTAGAAAAACTTTTTTGTTTTCAATGGAAGATGCAAGGGAATACAAAACTTCGGCCGAGCCGAAGTTAACTTTCCCCTATTTTTTTTTGGTTTCCATTGCATCATTTTCTCTTGTCTTGTGAACTGCAACTGGACGAATAATTATATTTGCTCAAACTTTTTACTTGTTTTTCCATAAACATTTTGCAGAAATTGAATTCTTTAAGCTGGGTTGCAGACATCTCATCTCCCATTGTGGGCATTTGTACCATAATTTTTTTTTCTTTTGATTTTGGGCTTTTCATTTATGATTCTGTCCATGTAATTTATGCGTATTAATTTCATTTGTGGCCTATCCTGCTTCCTGTGTCCGCCATTTATGGATTGCACAATGGACATAGCTGTCTTTCCTTTTTGCCCAATTCGTTATGCGTTGTCCTCCGTTGGTCGTTGCATCCCAATCCCAGTAGTCAGTGGTGGTAAACATGTTGTCGGAGCGCACAAAAGATATGGGCAAAAAGGGATTCGCACAATGAGAATTGCATTTGCTGGAACTTGATCAATCCTTAAGCCATTATTCACCTTTTTTTTATTATAATGCCATTTTGATAAGTAAATAAACAACAAAAGTGGAAACCGAGGACGCGGCCAAGGCTCCGCAAGCATTCGCATTCTAATTGCTGCCAAGGACCTGCCTGCCTGGCTGCCTGCCTTTGCTTGGCATCCTGCTAGGCTGGACATGCAATTGCATTGCAGTTGGCATTGTTTTCCGCTTTCCAGCTTCAGCTTTAGCATTTAGGGGTTGAGTTTCAAGTTTTGCACTCGCCGGGGTTATCGGACGATTACAAAAGATTTCCTACTCTGGTCAACAAAAACAAAACTTGCAGCGGAAGTTGAGCGAACATTATTTCATCAGCTGCAAGATCGACTGCATCTGAAGAGTGCCTGGCCCAAGGAACATAAAGTTTTATCTATGAGATACCTAGGGGCAGCAGCTGCTATACTGCATAGTGGTTTTCTATGCGAAATCGAAGTCATTTATCAGCCATATCCTGCCATTTCCTGCTGCCAGTCCACGATGCGTGCATTTGACCTTCTCCGCTGTCATTGACCCCGTCTCACTACTAGCGAGGGCAACTGCATTGCGTCGTGAGTTAAAGCGGGTAGCTCATTATACATAATGTACAGGAGCGAGAGTCCTGTGGCCCTGCTTTTATTTTTAGCTTACACATTATTTGCCACTTGCCCACTTGGAACTTGGAGAATGCACTCGCAGTTTCGCATGCATTCCCTTACATTACACACTCGCAAATATTCACTCGGCCGTACTGACCTATTCCTCTGAAAATGTTGGTTGGCATGTCTGGAAACACTCGCACACACAAGGCGCCTCTTGGGATTAAGCCAAGCGTAAACTTTTTAAGTTGGTTGTAATTTTGTTCCTCTTTTTTTAAGGGGAGCTGCCTGAGCCTTGTTGATTCTTGGCTCCTAAGAACTGCACTTTCTTTGAGGTAAAGGAAAATATGATCTTTTGTTGGAGATTAGTGACACTTGAGTGGTTACTCTTCTGTCTTCACAAATTTACTCTTACAAAACGTTTTAACACCTCGATGAGCCTTACACACAAAAAAAAACTGGTAGTAGATTTTAACGAAAATTTTGGTAAAACTAAAACTCTGCTCGTTTGTAAACTAAAGTAATGCAGTTTGTAAGTTTGTAACAGGCAAAAGAAAGCATCTTCGATATTATAAACTAGCTCAATACCCGGCGTCGCCCGGGGCCTTTGCATTATGAAAATATGTTTCAAGTTTCAACTGGTTGCCAACCGACATTAACATTTGAATTCATCCAACCTTGTTCTTACCAAGTTTTAAATAGGAATCATATCAGACTTCATATTTCCAACCCAAACACAAAATTTCCAGTTTATATTTTAAGTAAATTTCGAAATTCGGTTAACGTCACCTCAAATTATGAGCCTTCAGACCACTTTTCCAAACAAATGGTGAGGGCCTAAATCATTTTTGTAGTGGTTCAATTGGATGGTTCAAAGCTGGGAGAATGTCCAACTTCATAGTACCACGCTAAACTGCAATTTTCTGGATCTTAGATCCATTTTTGAAAAGCTTCAAAACCGGCTCTGAACCAGCAAAATATTCAAGTCCTCATTTCCAACCTTCAGACCAAATTTCAAGTTCGTAGCTTAAATAACGTCTGAGATATGGCTCTGAACCATTTTTGAACCGGTTCGAAACCGGTTCTGAACCATTAAAATATCCAATTCCATAATACCAACCTTTATATAAAATATCAATTTCTTAACTTGAATAGCTTCTGAGATATGGCTCTGAACCACTTTTGAACCGTTTCGAAACCGGGGTTTAAGCCAGAAAATATTTAACTCCTTGATACCAACTTTCATACCAAATGTCAAGTTCATAGCTTAAACAATTTCCGATATATGGCTCTGAACCACTTTTGAACCGTTTTGAACCAGTAAAATATACAACTCCATAATACCAAACCTTTTTACCAAATTTAAAGCTCGGTTCATAAAAAGCTTCTGAAAAATGGCTCTGAACCACTTTTGAACCGGTTCTAAACCGGTTCTGAACCAGTTAATTATCCAACTCCATATTTTTAACCTACAAACCAACTTGCAAGTTCTTTGCTTAAATAACTTTTAAGATATGCCTCCAAGCCACTTTTGAGCCGGTTCGAAACCGTTTCTGAACCTATGGAATATCCTACTCCATATTACCGACCTACATACCTTATTTCAATTCTGATTCATGAATACCTTCTGAGAAATGGTTCTGAACCACTTTTTGAACCGGTTTTATATTTGAGCCGGTTCTGAGCCAGTTAAATATCCAATTCCATATTTTCAACCTTCGAACCCAATTTCAAGTTCGCAGCTTGAATAACTTCTGAGAAATGGCTCTGAACGCGTTTGTGCGTGCGTGTGTGCGTATGTTAGAGCATGTGTGTGTATGTGTGAGTGTGTGTATATGTGTATGAGAACAAAAGAAGTCAAGGGAACAGGGTATTTTGTTGTCGGGGCACTCGACTACAGCTCCCTTACTTATTTATAATAAGAACTGTGAAGCTCTTCAAAATAGGCATTAACCTCGGACTCCACCTCTTCATTGTTGCCAAATCTTTTTCCTCCGAGCCATTTTTTCAAGTTTGGAAATAAGAAATAATCAGAGGGAGCTAAGTCTGGCGAATAAGGGGCGTGAGGTAGCAATTCAAATTTTAATTCATTAATTTTAGCCATTGCAGCGGCAGAGGTGTGAACCGGCGCATTCTCATGATGGAACAGCAAACGCGGCACCCATCTTGCGCATAACTTTTTCATATCCAATTTTTCGGTCAATATGCGATGTACAGCACTTTTTGAAATGCCTACACATTCAGCTAACACACGAACTTTCAATCGCCGGTCACTCAATATACATTTTTTTAATTTTGGCCACCATTTCTGAAGTGGTCACCTCATTTGGACGCCCGTTACGATGTTCATCTTCGCAGCTCAAACGACCTCGCTCAAACTCAGCCACCCAATATTTTATTGTTGTAAACGAGGGAGCAGAATTACGTAAGGTAGAATCCAGCTCCTTTTTAATATTGGTTGGACTAAGACCTTTTATATTGAAAGTAGTATGTGATCATACAACATAAAAACTGTGATAAGGCACCAATTTTGTAACATAGTTTGCAAATCAATAACCCCTTTTTAATATTTTTTGTGTACATTTTCCAACACTACTGTGCTAGGTCGGCCATTTCTGGGACTGCCCTCGTAGAATCTTTGGAATTTTCATTGAGATTGTATAATAAATGCTATATATTTGGGCTAAATAGAAACAAGTTGATTACTTTTCGGCGCTTCCTGTAGGAAAACAACTCTTGTTGTATGCGAGGTGTGTTCAAAGGAAAAAGTGAATTTTGAATGTTCGCGGGCTGTGTACATTCGAATATCGATATTTTGTTTTTGTTATATTCGGACACATATGTTTATCATATGTTTGCATTAGCAGCCAATTTCGATTGGTAGTTTATTTTTGGCAACTGAAAAGGTAAGTCACGTTATTGTGTGCTCTTCGATTTTTTGCTTAATTTTGAGCAAAAGCTACGTCGCATTTGTATCGCTTAGGAGTTGTCAAACGACGTCAACGACGATCCGGGTTTGCTCAAACGGGTCATAACTGGTGACGTGGATACATATATGATTATGACATCGAAACCAAGGCCCAATCATCCCAGTGGAGGCGGCCAGATGAGCCAAGACCGAAAAAAGCACGCCAAGTTCGATCAAATGTTTTGCTCAATAATTTCTTTAATTACAATGGTGTGGTGTATCATGAGTTCCTATCAAGAGGTCGTACAGTTAATAAGGAATACTAACTTAATAAGGAATACTACAAGGAAATCTTGCAACATTTGCATGAAGCAATACGGCTCGTAATTTTTTTGGCCGAAAACAACACCGTTATCATGCCTCAACCACCGTATTCACCAGATTTGCCTCCCTACGACTTTTTCCTATTCCCAAAACTGAAGAGACCAATGAAAGGAAAGCGTTTTGCCATAATTGATGAGATCAAATCAGAATCGAAAAACGAGCTGATGGCCATACCGAAAAGCGCATTTCAGAAGGGCTTCGAGGATTGGAAAAAGAGTTGGCACAAGTTTATTATATCCGAGGGCGATTAAGGGGACAAAATGGATATTGATGAATAAATAAGAACTTTTCAAAAAGATTCAAAATTTATCTTTTCCTTTGAACACACCTCGTACACCTCCTATTCAGCCGTCTTCCATTGTCATCTATTACATCTTCATCAACATCAAAAACTTACGAGAATTTTGCAGATCGAGATCTCATTTGAAATGGGTAAGATGGTTGGCTTTCAAAGAACTCAAATGAGATCTCAGCCTACTTTTCATGCCGCTTTTTATATTCTTTGTGCTTCTCAGACTGACTATTACACTTGTCTGATATCTCAAGTGTTAAACATTTATGAGATATCAATCAATCAAGTGAAAATACAGCTTAAGCTCAAATGAAAAACTGGCAAATTGCAGCTAGTTTAAATCACTTCAAGTATTTCTAGCAGAGGTCGCAACGACCGGTCCCCTCATTGCAGTTGTCTAAAAAACCGGCTTCGTGCGGCACATTGATAAAGAGGGACGGAAGCAACCTTTAACTACGCTCTCTGATAGTGTTCGGTTGGGTGAGGAGAGAAACACATTTGTTTGGTATTTTTCGCTCTTGGTCTTTTGCCAACCTATTTGCAGAGACCGTTTGCTGAAAAGGTCTTTTTTTTAATGTATGCTATCAGTGTGAGCTTCTTAGGCTACCGATATCAACGCTCTGCTCCACTTGACTTTGTTCACAGCAACCTTTTTAAAATAACATTTTGGTCTCTCGGTCTTCAAATAACTCATGCTTTTCAACAATTTCATATCTGCCTACAAAATTTTAAATAAGCCCATCATGTAGGAAATTGTTGAACGATTACAAAAATGCAACCCTTAATAAAATCAGACTTTTAGCTTAGAAGATATAGCCCTTCAAAGTTGACCGATTTTCAGTTTTAAAATTTTCAGTTTTGCAGATCTCATCCTGGCCAGCTGATCAACTTGATCATCGCGCTTGTCATTCTTCCGGAGTCTCAGAAGCTCGATGGGATGCGATGTGTTTAGCAAATTGCAGTCTTCGATTGCCTTCGGCTAACGTTTCGGCAGCTCTTCGACCCGCTTACCTGTTGCATTCTCTGAGCTACGCTTGCGAAGAAATTTCTTCTCATTACATTCATCCGTTTTGCTCTTTTTCAGGTTCGCGATGAATTAGACTTTCGTTTTCCTGGCATATTTCTGAAAATGACAAAATTAAAAATTTGTCTTAAGTTTATTTCGTTGTAACCCTTTACGGATAGAGTAATTCGAATGGATTTACGCCTCCTATGACCATATTGAAAATTAACTGTGTTCTTACTGTCGACCAATTTAAAATAAATGAAAGAACTCTTTGCGCTTAATTCAACCTCAATTTCATGCTTTTACCAAATACATTTAAAATCGGAACTGCAAAGTGGTTCATTGCTGTAGGTCGACTATTTTAAGAGAGTACAAACAAAAACCAAACCCTTGGGTTGGAAAGAATATTTATGAACTGTGAAATTTTTCTGCGTGTACAACGGAGAGTTTGAAAAACGATATTAGTAAAGAAGGTTACCCAAAAAACGATGAAGAAGGCAACTGCCTGCCAACACCTTGCCAGACTCTGGAGTATTAAATGTAATTAAATGGAGTAGGATTACACGCGTTGGCTGCCAGTCGCCAGGACACTGCACAAAAGGAGCTGCACAAAACAAGAACAAGGATTGGATATGACAACAGAATTCTTCTTTTCACTTAACACACAAGTGAAGTGAAGCAGCTCCGACTCCGTCATGCCAATGGTCTCTCCAAAATGCACTTTAAATGGCAGTTTCCGGTCACACACACACGCACACACAGCATAAAAAATGAAAATACAATGCAAAACGTTAAGGAGTCGCGCTGTGCCAGGAGCTGCAGTGCACCGCTTGGTACATACTGTACTCCTCAACTCACACACACACTTTCATGTGGCTGTCAGTCTTCACTTCTCTACATTGCGCTGTGCTTTACTTTGCCTTGCTTTCATATCGTGCTTAATGCAGTCTAAGCTTTTCATAGGCCTACCCCCTGCATTTGCATCTGGATTTGCATTCGCCAATTGTGTGTACAGAGGGAGGGAGCGAGCAAGTACTTAAGGGAGAAAGAGAGAGACTCAGCATGCAGTCCCCAAGCCAGGAATTATTAATTATGCCATAAAATAACATGATTTATTAATCACAATTTTGATTAAAATTTTTAGCTATTACTTGAAAATATTCCTGACAAGTGTCAGATTTTACAAAAAGGTGTTTAAACTTTTACTTAAAACTATCTAAATACCCGGCGTCGCTAGGGTTCTAAGAATTGTGTTGATATGTTGTTCAATCACATAATCTGACTTGATCCGACTTGAAATCGTTTTTCACCTTTCATCTTCTTTAAACTGGTTATGAACCGTTCTTTCTGAGATATGGCTCTGAACCACTTCTGAACCGGCTTTCTTTGGTTCGGAACCGGTCTTAGTCTTGTAAAATGTTTAACTGTATATTATAAACCAACAGACCAAATTTAAAGAACATAGCTCAAATACTTTCTTAGAAGCCACTTTCAAAACTATTAAGACTGATTCGGACCCAGTTTTAAAATGGGATAATTGACAACCTAAAAACCTTAAATAATTGATATTTAAAAGGGCTCTGAACCTCTTTTGAACCAGATCTATCCTCAAGATAGTTGAATAAAAATAAATGGAATTTGTATTAACTAACATTATCCAATTCCAAAGTACTATGTATTCTATTGTAATCACCCTTAACCTAGGTTAATTTATACCTGCATGTTTCATCTATGACACTGACATAGCTCCGACCATTTTTTATTAAGGGTGATTTTTAAAGAGCACATAAACACATAAAATTCAGAAAAACTCATGAAATCTTTATTTGAATCGATAGAACGGTCCATATAATTTAATGTTTGAAGATTATTTCATGCAAATGTTGACCGTGACTGCGCCTCAAATGGTACATCCGCTTAGTCCAATTTCGGCATACGCTTTCCAACATTTTAGCCGGTATCTCACGAATAAATGCTTCAATGTTGTCTTCCAATGCGTCAATTGAAGCGGGCTTGTCTGTATAGACATGAGCTTTAACATTGCCCCACAAAAAATAGTTTAAAGGCGTTAAATCGCACGATCTAGGCGGCCAATTGACCGGTCCCGAACGTAAAATAAAATGTTCACCGAACTCGCCTCTGAATTCGTCCATTGTTGCGCGTGCTGTGTGGCATGTGGCACCGTCTTGTTGAAACCACATGTCATGCAAGTCAAGCTCTTGCATTTTGGGCAAAAAAAAGTTGGATATCATCTCACGGTAGCGCTCACCATTCACAGTTACGTTACGATTCGCATCATCTTTGAAGAAGTACGGTCCAATGATGCCACCAGCCCATAAACCGCACCAAACTGTGACTTTTTCTGGATGCATTGGTAGCTCTTGCAATGCTTCTGGCTGATATTCACTCCAAAATCAACAATTCTGCTTATTTACGTACCCATTTAGCCAAAAATGAGCTTCGTCGCTGAACACAATTTTTCGGTGAAAATGTGGATCTTCGGCCAACTTGTTCCAAGAGCCCATTCACCAAAAATTCCACGTTGCGGTAGGTCGTTCGGCTTCAATTCTTGCACCAGCTGTATTTTGAAAGGCTTCACACCTAAATCTTCTCAAAATTTCCACGTTGTGGAGAAAAAAGGCCAATTGCTGCGAACGGCGACGAATCGATAATTGATGGTCATCATTAACACTGGCTGATACAGCTGCGATATTTTCTTCAGTTCGCACTCTACGTAAGCGTGTTGGTAGTTTAATGTCCAACAATGTAAATTTGGTGCGAAATCTAGTCACAATAGCCGCTTCAGTGGGTCGATTAAACTGGCCATAAAATGGAAGAAGCGCGCGATGAACTTTCTTAACAGACCACGCATTTTGATAATAAAATTCAATAATTTGCAAGCGTTGTTCGTTTGTAAGACGATTCATGGTTAAATTATAGACCAAACTGAAGATGTTTGACAGTGAAACAAAACACGAAACGTGCGTGAGCCGTTTAAACCAGTGTTGCCAAAAAGATAATAGCTAAAAAATCACCCTTTATATGGGGCTTTAACGACCTGATTTGATTTTAGTCGGAGTTTGGCCGTCTCAAGGTCGGGGAGTGGTTACAATTTAATAATCCTCAAGAAGGCAACAATAAATGATATGGACACAGCCTTGAGACGGCTAAACTGGCACTCTGACTAAAATCAAATCAGGTCGTTAAAGCCCCATATACATACATGAAAAAAAACACTGTTACATGTAATGTTTGTTATAAACCTTAGCGGTCCCTATTAAACAAACAAAAAATAAATACCTTGGTATTTATAACGAGAGCGTAAGTTAAAGTTTGTCCTGCCCGACTTCGATATACCCGTTACTCAGGGAATTTAATGTTTTATAGCGTTTCCTTATGTTAGTTAACAGAGCATTGACTTTAATGACAACATTTCAACATTATGTAAGCAAATAGCGCATGGGAACTATAAACAGACATTTTTCTGTTCTTATAATTCGCAAGTTCTAACTCGGCTACTAATTAGTTTATGTAGGCAATTGTTAATGGCTGTTGGTGTGGAAAGCGTTTAGAACCTTACTGACGAGTCTAATGGTACTACACAGAAAAAAAATATCCAAAAAAATATCCATATGGACTTGATATTTCTTTAATATCCTTTTCTCATCCAGCGGGGCTAAAAAATCATCCAAGGGATGATCATTTCTCATATCCTTTGGATGTTTTTCAGTTCCATTGGATGATAAAAGGATATTAAAGACATATCCAGTCCAAATGGATACGGGATATCATCCAATGGATATTTTTGAGAACCCTTTTTTTTCTCTGTGTAGACGAAACATGGTCATGTCTGGGGAAACCTTAACCTGCTTGTGTCCATAAGTTTATATCATTTGTTGTTGATTTCTTGAGGATTATTGAACTATAATCACTGCCCGACCTTGAGACGGCTGAAGTAGCACTCTGACTAAAACCATTTTTATACTCTGTACCAGAGGTACACAGAGTATATTAAGTTTGTGCAAAAGTAAGTAACAGCCAGAAGGAAGCATTTCCAACCCTATAAAGAATATATATTCTTGATCAGCATCAACAGGCGAGTCGATCTAGCTATGTCCGTCTGTCCGTATGAGCAATCAGATCTCATTGATGGTAAGAGATAGAGGTTCGACGTGTATGGGACAAAAACTTTTTGTACTTGCAGGCAGATCAAGTTTATTTTAAATTTTTGCCACGCCCCCTCTCGTCCCCGCAAATTGGAAAAAACGTCATATCTCCGTCAGTTTTATATATAGAAGGTTCGAACCTTCAGGACATGGTTGTCGAGTTATAAGCAAAACAAACTATTATGGGCAGCACCGGTTTAGAGTATGTCTAAGTCGGTCTTGACCAACTTTCTTTCTTGTTTTTATTATCCGACTGACTTCAGACGAAAGCTGTTGATATCGTATCGATATCAATGTTTGAAATAAACGATAATTTAGTAACGATTTATAAAAAAACGAGAAGGTTAAGCTTGCTTCGTCAGTGCCGAAGTTTTATTACCCTGCAAGTGTTTGTTTTGATTTATCTGTTTGCGAAACAATGAAAAAAAAAGTTTCTTTACTTTGACTCAGCATCCGACCGATCGTTCCTATGAGAGCTATGTGCTATAGTCATCCGATTTTGACAAAAATTAATACAATTTAGTGAAAGCATGTATTGTAGGATAAATACAATCCAAGTTTCAAGACCATATCATTTAAAAACAAAACAAAAATTTCTTACTAAAGGTGAGTACTGAGAACTTTCGAATTTTCCTTCAAGAAATATACTAGACATTCCTTTTACTCATGAAGGAGGCCCAAAAGAATACGCTTCGACCGCAGAATGCACACAACTCACAACAGCCGAACCAGTTTAGGTGACAATTTTCAAAATACTTTTGTGTATTGCTTTGTTTCTGAGTTTCAAACAACAAAATCAGGCAAGGGAAAAAAAGTAATTTTTATACCCATTTGCAGAGGGTATTATAAAATTGTCCGGATGTTTGTAACGCATAGAAGGAAGCATCTCCGACCACATAAAGTATATATATTCTTGATCAGCACGACGAGCTGAGTTGATTTAGCCTTGTCCGTCTGTCCGTCTGTTTCTATGCTATCTCCTCCGTCAGTTTTAAAGCTATCCTCACCAAACTTTGCACAAAGTCTTTTGGTACAAATACGCTGCACATTTGTCGGAACCGGCCGGATCGGATGACCGATCCGGTCGAATGAATATTTTTTAATGTTGCAAACTTCTTCGCAAAATTATAATACCCTTGGAAAACGTATAAAAATGATCTAAGTATCGCCTCATTTAAAGACTTTCAATGCAGTCCAAATGGTTCAGCCCCGTTTTATCGATACAGAACATATATATTAACTAATGTCGTAACAGGCTTCTGCGCTTAAGAGGCTTTTCAATATAATTTTGAAAGATGCCAGTGATTTTTTAGGGACTAAGAGTTGTACTTATTTATTAATGTTTATTATTTATTGTTATTATTATTATTTATTGTTTAACAAATAGTTTAATTTATTTTGTTGGGAGAAACCCGATCCGAGCGCTTGCTTTGCGTTCGCTTGTCTCATACACACTCTTCTAAAACTCCTAGAGATGAGAGATGAATAAGCTTTGTGATAGTGTGGTAATCGATAGTCGCTCGTACCTAGTAATCGATAGTCGCTGGTGGCTAGTGAGGGCCGAGCCGACACAAATCTTAAAAACATGACCTGATATTGATATTTCAAAAATTGACTTGCGTTGAGCTTAATAATCTCCACGAATGGTATCAATTTCATTCCCCGGCCACAGCATTATTTATCGATCCGCCAAAAGAATCTTGAAGATCGGAAGCTGAACAGCACCGACCGCAGCGGCGACGGAAAGCACTTTACAACGCCCCTTAACACTTTGTGTGGCATTAAACATATTATACATATATTTTTTCTTCGTCTAAGAATCTTTTAAGGGAAGCATCTGCTTTAAAGGCTCTCCTATCTTGGTGCTATGGAGAGAGTAGCTCAACTTCTCTTTGTGCAATTTATAGTGCCAAAACAATTATTGGCATACAACTGATGTTATGTGCATTCTCGTCCAAAATTGCCAACTCCACTTTTTTTCCCTTCATATTTAGATTTTTATAGACTTCTGGGGAAATTTAGCTTAATTGGAATTTATGGCTGGCTGCGTCCTACACCATGAAAACATGGCCAAAGGTTTCATAAATGTTCATAAAAACTGCACCTATGAATTTGTTTTTGAAATGAGTCTAATCGTCTTAAGAAACATCTATTTTACTTAATTTACTCATTATATTTTTTCTCCCTCTCTTTTTAATTGCAGTTTCTCACAATCTTTCTCGGGGCTCCTATCGGGCCTTCAACCCAGAAGTGTACACTTCTATGTCAAGCCCAAGGGGACATCGTGGCGGTAAGTAATGACAGCTTCAATTTTTACCAAAATTACTAGCTTACGCATGGCACTTCAAGGCCTCCTGTAGTGTGCCTGTGTTTAGAGAGCAGTTTAGTGATGTTTATATTGGCAGGTCATGGTAGTCATCGTCGTCATCTTCTACTTGAATTACACCCAAAGTCTTTGGTTACATAAAGCGAATGCCAGTTGCTCTTCATTATGACAGCATGACATGCTGCTCCTGCCTCCGGCCCAAGTTCCTTGCACTCCTGCGGGCCTATGTAGGCATGTTGGTGTAGGTCCAGTCGGTTATGTAAACCACTTGCCACTTGCGTTTACATAATGCAAATGCGAGTACATAGCACTTAAGCATGCTCTTTGCGCCACGTTTTCGCATATTTGCCGGCTGCATAAAGGTTCGCCCCTTTGCGCCAGTCTTGGCTTGCGTTTTTTTTTTACCGACTGCTTGCTCTGCGGAATTAATGGGTTAAGTAAATAGCCATGTAATATGTGGCAGCAGCGGTTCTGGCTGGATGGGAAGCCGAAGAAGTTAGCGCTGATGAGAGGGAGGAAGTGAGGGCAAGTAAAGAAGTGCCACTCTTGGCTATGCTTCAATGGCAGCGAATAAGTGCCGCTGTACCGCTCAGCCTTTGTGTATGCGCCTCTCGAAGAAGGGGGAGGTGGAGACGAGCTACCACATACATGTCGATGAAATGGTTTGGCGTAATAAGTGACCATACATAAATTTTTAAATGAATATTTTTATTGCAGCACGTCGTTTTTAGCCATCGAAATAGTTGAGCTTGCAAATTATTGTTAATCTGCGGAGATTAAGACATTAAGTCCCAATACAGGAAAACCTGCCTTATTGGTTGGTAGTCAGTTGGTTTTGACTGGACTTTCCTTTCTGGAATGGTACAGTTGCGACGTGATTAACAAGCGGCTGTTTCTTTGTCATGGAGGTATGTTGAACCAATGCGTCTAAATTTCTATAAGCCTAACGTCACTAGATGTCTCAAAACATCTTGCACTATTGGGTAAAAATGTTCGGAAAAAACTAAAAAACTATGAATTTTATATTTGAATTGAGTACAAAAGCTGTCAATTGTACCGTAAGTATGAAAATACGGAATTAAGGTACAAGGACAAATACGGGATATATAAAGTTCATTTCGAATTCTTTTTAAAAGATTACATTCATTTAGTACAAAATGATTTTGGTTTAAGCCCATTTAATTCTTAAACTATTCCCAATTTGATCTTGCAACAAGTCTTCCGTTTACCATAGACCAGAAGGTATGGGGTGTGATTTAAAATCTAACAAAACTCCATAACAGATTCGGGTAAAAATACTTCGCCATTTTCCATTGCATACTTTTTCGGCTTGACGGTGTAAGTCAATTCCGCACTCAATTCAATAAACATGGTACTTGAATAAAAGAACGCGTTTTTGATCATTTTTCGACTTACTGTGACTAAGAAATATTCTTGATTTGGGAATGTTTGTTCCGGTTTTAATAATAACTGAAATTTTTGGACTTAGAAGACTTAATAGAAGATATACCAAGAACAAGATATATCTTAATTTTTGGTTACAAAATGGCTTACAATTTATCCCGATCGTTTGTAGAACTATGTCAGTCGTTTTTATACCCTGTTTCCATTAAAAATGGGTAAAGGGGGATCATGAAGTTGTGCAAATGTATGTAACAGGTGGAAGGAAACATTTTCGACCCTAAAGTAAAAGTAAAATGGCTTGACACAGCCCCAAAGTGCCAAAGCCGAGCTCCTCTCAATCTCTTGGCTTGTGCGCTTCTAATTTTGGCACAGGGGAAAGGGACCTACAGCTTAACGCCGAATCCGAACGGCAGTTTGAGAAGCTTTCGAATGGCTAATTACTACAAAGCTGGCGCCAACATCAGCGAGCGGTGACCGGGTGTGAAAGTTTATTCACAGCGGTCGCGCACACTAGCCGCTGAGCCCGGGCCCTATTAACAATTTATATTCTTGATCAGCGTCAACAGACGAGTCGATTTAGCCATGTCCCATTACATAACTGGGCGTCACGCTGGACAGGAGTTTCACCTGGAGACCCCATGTCAATCGGGTGTGTGACTCTGACCGCTTCAAACTCCGGAAGATGGACTGGTTACTTCGGCCAGAGAGTGGCCTTTCCCTTAAGGCTACAGTCAGGCTTTTTAAGACCATAGTCCTTCCTACTCTTAACTGGGGTATTACATGTTGGGGAACGGCCTGCACCACCACCATTAAGAGAGTTGAGGTTTGTGTAAGTAAGGCTCTTCGAAGAATTTTAAACGCGCACCGGTATGTATGTAATACCACCATATTCCGGGACTTATGCGAAACCATTGAGATATATTCAAATCGATACAGGGAGCGGTTAGTTTTTCACAATAATCGAACCAGGCCCATTCGTCGGCGTAGGCTGAAAAGAATCCACCTCATTCAAGCATGCTTCGCATTCATGCTGAAAGAACTCAATAATAAATCAAATTAAATTAGGCGACCTTGAGGTGCACGTCCAAATATCCACAAATCCGCTGGGTGGATTCTGTTCAGCTACAAGGGTATACAAAACTTCGGCCGAGCCGAAGTTAACTTTCCTCTGTTTTATATTAACTTCAAAATCCTTTCCGGGCAAGCGGTCAGATATTTCCCAAAGATTCGGATCGGATGATCGGTTTAGGCAGGCATAAGCGACAAACAGACAAACATTCATTATACTCTGTATCAGAGGTACACAGAGTATATTAAGTTTGTGCAAAAGTGTCAATCTGTCCGTCCGTCTGTCTGTCCGTCTGTCCGTATGAACAAACAGATCTCAGAGATGGTAAGAGATAGAGGTTTGACATGTATGGAACATATGTTTCTTATACTTGCAGGCAGATCAAGTTTATTTTCAATTTTGGCCACGCCCCCTCCCGCCCCCGCAATATCGAAAAAGCGTCATATCTCAAACAGATCTATAGATAGAAAGTTCGAACCTTTTGGACATATTTAGTATTCGTGATTCTTTATCGATCCGCTGAAGGAATTTTAAAGATGAGCGATATTCGAGTTATATGGAAAACAAACAATTATGGGCAGCACCGGTTGCATCGGTGATGGACAGAACTTCACAGGTACAGAGTATGTTATAGTCGGGCTTGACCGACTATCTTTCTTCTTGATTAAAATCCTGGTACCCCTACAGGGAACAGGATACAGCATTTAATTAGAACCAAAACGAAATCCATTACCGAATAATCATTATCATCATCCGTATACTTTGCTTTACTAATTGCTTAAGCTGCTTATGAATTCCAAGAAAGCATTAGTGTAAAAGCTGACATCCACTGGAAAAGGTTCCGCAGTATTAGTCAACCCATAATTTCTAGCTAAGAAGTTAAAAAGCTCTTCAAAAATTTGTTTTACATATAGAACTGAGAACTGCTCTTGTACTATAACTCTTGTGTCATAGGATGCTATGCTTCTGTCTCACTCAGTCGGATGCCAACTTGCGTACCGCTATGCCGTCACTTATTCATTCTCATTTAAAGCCTTACGTACACTATTGAAAGGGTGACAGTCACTGATATAAGTACTTTACAGCAATTGGACTTGCCATCCTCCAGTTTGGCCAAGTAGTTTCTATAGTTTCTTTTGTGCTTGCCTCCAGTTGTAGGTGAAACATTTCTCATTCATGTGGTGGCAACTAAATATAATCTAAACTAAAACATTGCGGCCTCCGACGCCACAGCCGCCATGTGTGTTGATTGCATTTGCAATGCGTCCCTTTTCTTCCCCCCATGCTGTGTGCCATGTGCAAGCTGCAGTTGCTCGTTGAAGCTAAAAGCTAACGGCTGTTGCTTGGCAAGGGTTTGCCTTGCAGTTTTTCCTTTGTTTATCGCCCCATGGAAGAAGATGAAAAAAATCAACATCGAAATGTAGGCCAAGTTAAAATTGATTTAATGCGTTGATTGCGTGGAAGTCGAGCATCGCCGGCAACCGTTGCAGCTGCAATTGCTCAGATTTATGCGTTAGCAGCTGTTGTTGTTGTTGATGTTGATGTGATGGCGGTGGTGGCCCCTTGTTTTACTTTCAATGGATCTTAATCTTAAGCACAATCCGGTTATGTGAGATCGGTTTGACCCAGAGAGAATGAGGGTGAGAGTCAGCCGGCCGGCCGGCCGGTTGGCCTAACTATCGTGGCGTATGCGCAATATTTTTTTGCCAAGCAGCACATTGACCTGGGGACCTCCTTCCGCCTGCCTGCCTGCTCCAACTAAATGTCAGAGTGTGGGGAAAGTTCGTTAAAAATAATTGCCAACCCTTTTTGGCGAAGGCTTGAGTCGGCGCACGGTGGGTCGAACAATTAAGAAACTTTGAAAAAAGTTTATAATTAAAATTAAGTACCATTAGAATGGAAATTCAGTCGATTATCCCAGACTTAAAAATCAGAAAATTGCAAAATTGTAAAAACTAATTTTCTATTCTTATTTGCTATAACTCTTATACCGATGAAGCATTCTTTATAAAGTTTATCAACAAGCAAGGTTTTTAACCTAGATTTTGCCAACGAGTTTTCGTCAATCAAGCCACTGTGCAGCATCGCGTGTGAAAAGCAACAACCACACCCATTTCCTACTGCAATCTCAAAATTGCGCCGTTGGCAACGTTTGCTCGTTCCTGGCACTAAGACCGCCGCCGCCGTCTCACGTCAAGTGGTCGCCTTTTCCTTTTTCTCTTTTTTGACAGCTAATTGGAAAACTGTTTAGTTTATCCGCATCAAAATGCCGCAGCTCCTGATGCATCATCAGGCATCGGACAAACCATACAAAGGGACTCTTTTATAATTTAACACCTTCATCCAATTTCCCTATTGTTGGTCCACTTCCTGAATTGATCCTTGGCCGCTGTCAGTCCCTGTGCCCTCTCCGACTGGCCGCTGGCGTAATTTATGGACTTTGGCCATTCGCTTGGGCATCATTTTTTCTTAAAGTGACGACAAAACATTCCACAATATGACAAAAATTCAACAAAAAAACCAAAGAAAGAGAAATCCTTTTTGCAAAAGAATCAACATCGACAATTTAGATAAATTTTCCCACCAGCCAATGGCCATAAAAACAAAGAACACGACCCAAGATCAGCGAGGGGTGCAGGCGAGGCGCTTCTTTTGCCGAGGGGTGCGCTCTGTGGCGGTGTCCAGGCGAAGCGCTGCTGACCATTCGCATTCATCCACAGTATAAATCCACAATCACGCTGCGCTCGATATCAAATGATGATGGTGCAGCCTCGCAGCAACCTTTTTTTTACCATTCCACGCCGTGTATGCTCAACGGCTCAGCGACGCGACGGCGGCGCATCCTTCAGGTACAACTTACTCATATATCACAAAAGGATATCGCACTCGCACTCCTCGGTGTGTGCTTTTCTGCTTAGCTTTTGTGCAAGCGTGTGTGTGTGTGTGTCTTGTCTCTGGCTATTGCTCCGCTCGAAGGTGACACCGTGGCTCATACAATGGCAGGAGATGGTCAAGCGACCGCCTCTCACAAAATACAACAAAAAAAATGAATAAAAAAAGACCTAAAGAATGACGGAATAAAAAATTAGACGCTACGGAACCAGTCGCTGCCGCTGCAAAAAAAACCCCGCAAATCAAAATCAACTCATAAAAAACGCAGTTTTATATGTTGGTCTGCATTAAAAATGCAAATGTCGCATTGAGTTTCCTTTCTTTCATGCCACATTTTTTCTGCATATCCTCGCCCCACGGCTGGTCATCCACTTCCTGCCATCCCTGAGTGTGTGTGTATGCTTAAGATTTTGGGTAAACAACATTCCGGAACGGCAAGGAAAACCTGAAAATATATTTTGGCTCAGCTGTGCCGACTTAATATTGAAAATAAGTACTTGGATCAAGTTTATAGTTTTCCTATCTATAAAGTTAAAATGCTCAAAAGTAGCAGACCCCACTCAGCTTTACAAAGCCTTAAGCCGGTCTTAGTTTATTTAGTCTCTTAAACCGCACCAGAAAGCAAACCTTATAAGTTCATAACCTGCTAAACAAAAACCTAACCAACTCTTCTTCATATATGGTTCGATTCATAAATTGTAAGACATTGTCTCGCTGCATTAGTCTGTCTGCACGCAAAAAAAAATGTTTTGTTTTCATTATACCCTTGCAGAGGGTATTATAAAATTGTCCGGATGTTTGTAACGCATAGAAGGAAGCATCTCCGACCACATAAAGTATAATTTGAAAAAAACGACGAGCTGAGTTGATTTAGCCTTGTCCGTCTGTCCGTCTGTCCGTCTGTCCGTCTGTCCGTCTGTTTCTATGCTATCTCCTCCGTCAGTTTTAAAGCTTATCTCACCAAACTTTGCACAAAGTCTTTTGGTACAAATACGCTGCACATTTGTCGGAACCGGCCGGATCGGATGACTATAGCATATAGCTGCCATAGGAACGATCGGTTGAAAAACTAGTCTTAAAGAGAAAAACTTTTTTTTTTTAATGGAAACGCCTCCAAAGTGCGTATTTCTTAGTTTACTATCCCTTCCCATGATTTCACTAAGTTTGGTCGAAATCGGATGACTATAGCATATAGCTGCCATAGGAACGATCGGTCGAAGAACTAGTTCTAGTGAGAAAAACTTTTTTGTTTTTAATGAAAACGTCCTTATCATTGGCGTACACTTCATCTATATACTTTTACACAATTCTACAAAGATTGGTTGAAATCGGATGACTATAGCATATAGCTCCCATAGGAACGATCGGTCGAAAAACTAGTTCTAGTGAGAAAAACTTTTTTTTTTAATGAAAACGTCCTTATCATTGGCATACACCTATTTTATTTACTTTGGATACATTTCTACAAAGTTTTATCAAAATCGGATGACTATAGCATATAGCTGCAGTATGAATGATCGGTCGAAAAAGAAGTTGAAGTGAGAAAAACTTTTTGTCTTAAATGACATCGCCTCCAAATTTCGCAATTAACAGTGTATTATGCTTTTCTATCATTTCATCAAGTTTAATAGAAATCAGACATCTTTATAATATAGATCCCCCAGAAAAGTAATGTCCAAAAAGTAGTCTTAGAAAAACTTTTTTGTTTTCAATGGAAGCTGCAAGGGTATACAAAACTTCGGCCGAGCCGAAGTTAACTTTCCCCTATTTTTTTTTACATGTTTTTGGGGTTTAACGACCTGGTTTGATTTTTAGTCAGAGTGCTAGCTTCGTCATCTCAAGGTCGGAGAGGAATTATAATTCAATAATTCTCAAGAAATCAAAAACAAATGATTTGAACATACCCAGCAAACATTTTATGAAAATTTCGATCATATTTGAGTCTTTTTCGAGTCATCAGTCTGATTAAAATAGTCATAAATGCACTCGTTTTCTGATCATAAATGATACTATTGTCGGGAGAAAATGGTACCCTAGCCACGACTCCTTCTGAAGAGTCGGTTTTAGCCCGTTCTTCTGATTAGTTTCGACTCATTTTCGAATCATTTTTCGAGTCTTTTTCGAGTCATAATTTAGTAAATTACATTTTGAGCTCGCTCATGAGTCATTTTCTAGTCTTCTTTTAATCATTTGGTATTAATCCCTTTTAAAGCATCAAAATGCCTCGAAAAAGGCTCGTTAAGTTGATTTTTGTTTAAACAAACTTCTTAATGTTGGGTGGGTGGACACAAGCAGGTTAAGGCTTCCCGGACATGATCATGTTTCGTTTAGTACCAACTAAACTCGTCAGTGAGATGAGAACACCGCTTCCACGCCAACAGCCATTACCAATCGCCTATATAAACCAATATGAACTTGTGAATCTCCCGCCCCCGTAAATTGGAAAACTGGTCATATCACTCACAGTTTTATAGATGGAAGGTTCGATCCTTTTAGACATATTTAGTAATCAGGATTATTTATCGATCCGCTAAAAGAAAGGTAAAGATCGGATGAACGATAGTCGAGTTATAAGGAAAACAAACAATTATGGGCAGCACCGGTCGCCACGGTGATGGGCAGCAATTCACAGGTACAGAGTATATTATAGTCGGGCTTGACAGACTTTCTTACTTGTTCTTTGTGTTTTTCTGCATACTTTCTTAAATTAAGGACAAATTCACCCCCGAATTAAGAAAAAAATAGAGGAAAGGTAACTTCGGCTCGTCCGAAGATTGTATACCCTTGCAGTTTGTTTTTCTTAATATGACTACCTTTCGGACCTTGCTTTTCTATGGGAGCTATACTATATATATAAGTCCGATTTCAACCAAATTTAGTTGAATCATGGAAAAGCATAAGAAACTAACATGTACAATGTTTTGAAGGCATTCCATTTAAACCAAAAAAGGATTTTTCACTAGAACTTCTTTTTCATCCGAACCGATGCAGTATGATGCAGCTATATGCTATAGCCATTCGATTTTGACAAAACTTTGAAGAATCGTGTAAAAGTATATAAAATAAATACGTATATGCCAATTTGAAGAACATTTCTATTGAAAACAAAAAAGTTTTTCTAACTAAGGGCCCAATTTGCATCCAATTTGTATAGGAGTTGACAAATATGCCTACAGTTTCTAGATCTGGTATAAAAAAACTCGAGTTCGTTTGAGCAACTGAAAACGATTGCTCAATGCAAAAGAATTCAATTCGAGAGAAAATTACGAAGAGACCTAGTAACCACAGATTGTCTTGTTACTTACATAAAAAAACAACTTAATCGCAAAACCTTAACGTTTACACGAAAATCGAGTCGAAATACGGAACCTGGGCCCTATGACTACTTTTCAGACTCTACTTTTCTTTGACAGCTATACTATATAGACGTCCGACTACAATAGAAACAGACGGATCAGACGGACGGACGGACAGACTGACAGGGCTAAATCAACTCAGCTCGTCGTGCTGATCAAAAATATATATATACTTTATTTGGTCGGTGATGCTTCCTTCGATGCGTTAAAAACAATTTTATAAAACCCACTGCAATGGTATAAAAACAAGAAAGAAAGTCGGTCAAGCCCGACTATAATATACTCTGTACCTGTGAAGTGCTGCCCATCACCCGATTACTAAACAGAAGGAACGAACCTTCTTTCTATAAAACGGTGGGGAATTCGACGTTTTTTGATTTTGCGGGGGCGTGGCAAAAATTGAAAATAAATTTGATCTGCCTGTAAGTATAAGAAGTGTTTGTCCCATACATGTCAAACCTCTATCTCTTACCATCTCTGAGATCTGTTTGCTCATAAAGCCGGGTATCCAGCAACGCAAAATCAAAATATTCCTGCCAAAGTCCATATGAAAGCAAGAAAGAAAGTCGGTCAAGCCCGACTATAACATACTCTGTACCTGTGAAGTGCTGCCCATCACCGTTGCGACCGGTGCTGATCATAATTGTTTGTTTTTATTATAACTTGACAGCCGTTCATCCGATCTCTACCATTCCTTTGGCGGATCGATTATTAATCCTAATTACTAAATGTGTCCAGAAGGAACGAACCTTCTATCTATAAAATTGTGGGAGATATGACGTTTTTTCCAATTTGCGGGGGCGGGAGGGTGCGGGGCAAAAATTAAAAATAAACTTGACCTGCCTGCAAGTATAAGAAGCATAAGTCCCATACATGTCAAACCTCTATCTCTTACCATCTCTGAGATCTGTGCGTTCATACGGACAGACAGACGGACATGGCTTTTGCACAAACTTATTATACTCTATGTACCTTTGGTACAGAGTATACAAATTGTGCCAGGAATTTTCTGTTTACGATTTCGTTTGTTGTGTATCCAACAACTTGAACAAAATCCACACTTTGAATAGATAGCGGCGTATTGTTAGCGGCGTATCGTTAGCATTGAGTCTTCTTTTTTTTTGGGCCGCACCGCAGTGTCTTCCTCAGCCATTGGCCATTGACTAGACACTTCGTACTGAAATGAAATCTCCAATGGTAGACCGAAGTTGGTTTAACGTTATTTTGTTTAAATTTATTTAAATTCAGACTTGGCCAAAATAGGTTCCACAAACACAAAATAAATAGCAAATTCCTGTCAAGAATTTTCCGCAGTGCTGGATACAGGCCTTAAACATAAAGACATTCATACTTAACAGTTTCCCGCTTTGCTTTGCATAAAGGCCGAGAACTTTATGAGCAGCCCTCGCATTCACACATTCACAGGGAGAATAAAAACTCGAGAATTACATAAGAACACCAAATTCCTTAGTGCTATTTAAAGCTCCGTTTTTAGGACAGGCTCTTTGACTAAAATCAAATCAGGTAGCTAAAACCCATATCTAAACATCTATACATCAGATGTACATATGTATAAAAGTAAAAGTATGTTTGTAAGATTTTATATTTGTCCCTAAGGGTGAGTACTGAGAAAGTTTGAATTTTCCTTTATCTGTCAAATTCCTTATAAAAAATTACTTAAAGAAATTTTTAGCCATCTCTTCATGAAAAGGGGCGAAAGCACAAAACGGATAAAAGCTTTGCAGCTCTAAACCGGTTCCCTATGCCCAAAAATAAAGTGAAATTCCCTATCTAAAAATACCTTTGGCGGAAACCATTCTTAAACTTGTAACTTGTGACTAAATAAAAAAAACCCTGTGGGGTTCCTAGAACTTCTTACTTAAAGATTACTGAAATCTTTTACTATCGGCAGGGTTTAAAAAGCTAGATTTGCCGCTCGAAATGTTGTCTTTAAAGATTTGTTTTTTGAGGGTGGAAGAGACATTTGGTTGACCGAACTGACTGTTTTCCCGCATTTTTGACAAATAAAATCTAAAGTCTAACACAGCATCAGGATCATGTTGAACCTGTTGGCTATTAATTCCGATATCAGCAAAGCTTTTTGTTGCTTTGTCGCGACGTTTGCTTGCTTCAAGTACTCAGCACTCGGCGATAAAAACAAAATGCCGAAATATCAGCAGTGCTCAATAAGTTTCGGTCCCCTGAATGGACATTGTCCATCCTTTAACTCGTGAGTGCCGGAGGTTGAGATTGAGGCTGGGGTTCAGGTACATTCGAGTGCGCGTACCTACAGATTCATTTGAATGCAGACAAGTCCTTGCGTCGTCGCTGCTGTCGATCCTCTTTTGTGTGGCCAAGTGCGACCGTGTGGTTGTTGTTTCTGTTGATGTTGCTTCTCTGGTATCTCGAAGGAAATGAAAAAGCATGCAGAAAAAGTTTTTATTATTTTTTTTATATAAAAATATTTAGAACGGACTGCGGCTGATGGCGCAAGGGGGTTGCGGCAACGGATTCGGCTTCGGCATCGTCACCACCACCACCACCACCACTGGCACTCATATATTTATGTATGGGGGTAAGGTTAGGGCCAACCCATGGCTGGGCTTTTTATGCCTGCGCTGGCAAGAAGTGTTGGATGTCATCTTATTATTTGCTGAGGCCAAGGCAAGCTATCGTCTTGATGATGACCATGCGCCTGCGCTGTCGCTGCCCCTAGAGGTTTCGGGGCTCCGTTCCGTCCGCCGTCAGCGACGGCGCACAGATGTAAAGCCCTCGCCAAGACTGTGGGAATAAAAACAGGATTCGGCTATTGCCACAGATACGGACATTGTGGTTGTTGTTGCTGGTTGTTGGTCTTCAGTTTTTTTTTTTTTTTTGATGATGCCTCTGATGATTTTTTTTCTTTTTTTGATCATGCTGATGATGGTCATCGCCATCGCCAGCATCTTTTAAGCCAGCGCACAGTAGTTCGTTGCAGGAAAGCACATTGAAGAAATCACATATAGGTTCTGGGCTCCTGGGTTTATCGTTCTTTGTCTTTGCTGTAAAATGATGTAAAGTAAAGTAGTAAAATGGCTTGTAGAGTTGACACAGCCCCAAAGAGCGAAAGACGAACTGCTCTCAATCTCTTGACTTGTGCGCTTCTAATTTTCGCACAAGAGAAAGAGACCTACAGTTTAACGCCGAATCCGAACGGCAGTTTGAGAAGCTTTTGCTTGGCTAATTACTACAAAGCTGGCGCCAACAGCAGAGAGGGGTGACCGGGTGTAAAGTTTATTCAAAGAAAGAACTTTTCGTCAGATGTTCCGAGGCGGGATCGAACCCACGACCTCTTGCACAGCGGTCGCGCACACCAGCCGCTGAGCCACACGGCTGTAAAATGATGCAAATGACTTATTCAAGGTAGGTTTTTTGTTGATTAGGAGTATTCGAGGTACAACATAAAAACGACTGTTTTATAGATAGCAGGTTCGTTCCTTCTGGACATATTTAGTAATCAGGATTATTAATAGATCTGCCAAAGGGATGGTAAAGATCGGATGAAAGATAGTCGAGTTATAAGGAAAACAAACAGTTTTGTGGGCCGCAACGGCGATGGGCAGCACTTCACACACCTTAACACAAGCGTTTATAGTTTTAAATATCGTAGCAAGTCTTTTCTAAACATTTTAAATTTAAAATTTCATAAAAATAGTTTTGGCCGCCTAAATCGGACAAAGACCGCACTGTGAGATGATCAGACAGACGGACGAAAAGTAATATTTTTTTACAATAAAGTCCGAAAAAAATAAAGTGTTAATTTTTTAGAGCAAGTGAATGTTCGATAATTTTGTTAGTCCGTCTTTAACCAACACAAATAAGCTCGATGGTTTGCCCACGCGAGAAGTATCCGTGTGAAAAACATGGTGTGCCGCAAACTGACATCGTTTGGCCTTGCGACTTATTGTCATTGCGAATGCCAATATAATAGGAAATTGGGACGTCTGCAAAAATCATTGGAATTCGTGGCAGCAAAACATTTCTGGAACGGCATTTGCCATTCAATAGCTAAAGCACTTTGCGAATCAACGATTTTGCAGAAATTGGTGGGCAATTTTAAGCATCCAGTATTTTCATGAACAGGAACTTTTCCTTCGCCGATATCAAGCAATTGGTTGGAGAATGTCTCAGCGGATGGATCTTGAAGCATTTCGACGCGCATGTTTATTTTCAGCTGGACTTTTTCAACATTTCTTGGTGTCTCAATTTTCGGTAGTTGCACTTTTCCTGATGCGCAACACATCCCTGCGGTCTCATTTTTTGAATTTGGGCCCATGACAATTAGGACATTCTTTGTCCATAGCACCAATCAGGACTTTCGGAAGACCGGAATATTTGATTTCTGGCTCATACGGGAAAGCGAGACGAAGGATCAAAGCAGATGTAAGTGCTCGATGTATGTACTTGTATCCGTTGTCGATAAATTGCTCTGCGTGTGTGAACATCTCTGCTCTAATTGTTGACTTCCGAAAGCTCGTACATCTTGTGATTGAGAAGAATGCAGTTGCGACATTCTATCAAGATATTTTAGTGATTTCTATTATGATGCAAAGCAAAAACTTACAGTTAATTCTTCAATAACTCTTTGTGTCCATATAATGATTTTAGATAGCAAAATACAAAAAATCTATAGGCACCTTTTTGGAAAAAAAAAGTGCAACAGAACGATGCATTCGAAAATCTCGAATTGGTTTATATAGTAAATCTTCACACCTGATCATATTAATAGGTACACACATCAACTCTGACTTTAAGGTAACAGAAAACAGTTTTATTCATTGTTTCAAACTTAAAATTTGTTCTCATTGGTTCTTAAACTATTTGTTTTTAATAAAATAAACTTAATTGTAACATAGAATAATAATACAACATAAAAGAGATCATTTTGTGGTTTCAGATACGTTTTCAGTGTGATCATAATAATAGGTACACATCATGTGTTGGTAAGAAAAAAAATTTTAATTTCCATTTTGTGTTCTTTTTTTAGGTAAATTAGTATTTCCTAACTTAGTAACCAGTGTATCCACCTCTTTTTGGCCACTACTGCTATTCTTGTTGGCATACTTTTAATAAGAGCCTGGCAGGTCTCTACTGGTGTCTCATCCAGTTTTTGGACACCTTCCCATAATTTTTGTTCATTTGAAAATGAATGCTTTGCCAAATGGGGTTAAGGTCGGGGGATTGGCTTGGCCACTTCAGAACCTCAACTTTTTGGTTCTCGAAAAATTTAGATAACAGCCTTGATGTGTGTTTAGGATCATTATCTTGCTGAAATACCCAACGTAATGGCATATTTTCCTCAGCATACAGTACCATAACTGTTTCCAATATGGTTTTGTACTTTTCAGCATTCATTTTGTTCGTAGTCTGATAAATTGGAATTCCTTTCTATTAGGGCGTCGAACATTCCTCATTCCCAAACAAATTAATCTTGGTTTCATCGCTTCATAATATGTTTCTCCATTTTTTCTCCCCGCTGCATTCTACCCAGTCTTTGTGGTCCCTTGCAAAAGTTTGTCTCATGGTGATATTTTTTTTTGCGCATAAGTGGGACTTTTCTGGCAATTCTTCCTGGTAGGTTGGCATCTTGTCGTCTTCGGATAGTTGGAGCACTAACTGAATTCCCAATTTCGGCTGCAATAGCCTTCGATGACTTAAATGGGTCCTTTTTGCTCAAAGTTAATATGTAGTGGTCAAGGGTTTCTGTTGTTTTTTGTGGCCTTCCACGGGTTTCCTGTTTTGTTTTTCATTCTAATGCATTTTCAACAAAATTATGAGACCTGTTCATTAATTTGGCGATGGCTCGTAAAGATTTGCCTTCTTTTTCAGACTAAGAACCAATCGAGCTTCTTCTTTAGTACAATGAGAATTTCGACCCATTTTTTCTAAAAAAAAATAATTATTTAATTCTCTGTATTGACAGGAGCTATACTTAATTTACCTTTAGTTACCAAAAGATCACTGATTACAAAATTATTCACTTGATACTTTTGAGAAACGGAGACTGTACCTATTATTATGATCAGTCGAAATATGTGGTGGACTCGCAATTTATAGAAAAGCTTTGATATACGGGGCAGCCCCTCTTTCAACTCTTTGTCACAGTGTGGCCAGACATTGACAACAACAAAATACCAAAAATTAAAAAGTTGTCAACACTAAAAGTATGAAAAAACCATCTATAATTAAAAAATTCCGGTATGATCAGGTGTGTATATAAGATAAGCCCAAATTAGTTCAAATAAATTGTTTCCCTATGAAAATATAATAAGACATGGTTTTTTTGAGCACTTTTAATTTTTTGGTCTAGGTGGAACCTTTCTGTGTAAATGCCCATATGTAATCTTCTTAAAAATTTTGGACCATTTCTTGCTTTAAAATATTAAGCCAAGAGAATGCAGAAAAGCTTGTGATGATGTACTAGACGGACTTTCCTGCACACAAAACAGTAGATTCAAACCAATGTGCAAAGTTGCAGTGTTATCCTCGACCATGTCCTCGTTTCGTCTGCAGTTTTATTTTCTTATCGCTTACCTTGTCTGTGCTTTCCTTTTCTTTAAGGACAGGAAGGGGGGCCGTAAAGTAAGCTCTCTGTCTTGTAAAAGTTGTAAGGAATTTTTTAAACAATTATTTGGAATAATAGGCTAATGTATTCTAGCTAATCTGTAAATCTTATTATTGATGAGTGTTCGCTTGAAGCTTCATATTTGCAACCCTCTCACCTCTATTTGAAACGGTCATCGCACCTGCTGTGCTCAACCAAATTGAGTTAGCAATTCACACAGAGAGAGAGAGAGAGAGAGATGCAAACATAGAACAGAGAAAGATCTTATCGGCGCATCTAGATACGTTTTACTTGTCGCTCGGGCATTGTCAAGACTTGAAGTTAATTAAACTTGGACATGGACATGTCGCAGGCAATCAAGCTGAGCGAAGAGCGAGAGTGAATCAGAAGAATTGCAGTTAATTGAAATGTTCCTCAGATACAGATGAGTCGAATAGAGCCCCTGGCGACAGAATGCTGCATCTTTGAGGGGTCAATCCGCAAAAAAAAAAATAGCGAGAGAGGACTACAAAATGTTTGACTACAAAATGCCATAACTGCTGGGTGGTTGCTAGCCTCTGGGGTCTGGGCTCTCGACTCTCCAATACAAATGCAGTTGCCGCTGCGAATGGCAAAAACAAAACAAAAAGGAAGCGCACGCTAAGCTTGTGTGTGCGGCTGCTGCTTTGCCTTTTGCCGGCTGTGTGTGTGTGTAAGAAGACGCCTCTCTTTTGCTCTCTCGCTGTCGCTGCAAGCTTTTTTGTGTGAGTGTGTGTTTTTTTTCCTTTTTGGTTTTGTGGCTGTAGCCCAGCGAGAAGGTCTGACTGTCTACCCAGCCGGGGTAATCTGTATCGCATCGCCACTCCACTCGCAAGTATCGCGGACGCGCCAACGACCATGCGAAAATATAGTCACAACAAATCTGGAACTTTTTACACAAACGGTTAAAAAAACTGCAAAATTTTTCGGCATACCAAAGTTTTCAAAAACAACAGGAGTCCGCGCATACATCAACAACTACTTCACACAATTTTGGATTATAAAGGAAAAACCAACAATAGATCGACAAACGAAAACCAAAACAACGACCACAAAAACAAAAATACTTAACAAATAAAAAACAAAAACCCATCAATAGCCAAAAACCAAGTTGAACCGAAACTCGAACAACAATTTGCCAGTTTTTGTTTAAGTTTGATTTTTTTTGTCTTTATTTGCAACTATAAAAACGGTAAATGTAGTGTTAAAGTGCATCGAATACGCTTTTATTTATACCATAACATAAATAATCTTAATAATAATAACCAACAACTAACTACGCAGTCATAATATCGCATTAACTATAAGAAGATAAACTATCTGACGGATACAGACGACAGCAATCTATGGAATCCAAGCGTTGCAAACTTTAAGAGCACACACAAAAATGCAGCGCCATGTTTGGAAATGCATTAAAATTAAATATAAAATTTATAAATTGCTAACCACAAGTGAAACAAACACAACCTGAACCAAAACCAAGAAAAACCATTCACATCGAGTGTTTTATGTGTTAAACTATGATCATCAAGTGAGAGCAAATACTGAAAATACTGAAAATTATATAACTGCTGCGTTTACCATTTAATACGACGACAAAACCACAACGGCAATTCACTTTCAACTTTCGGCAAGGATTGGCTTTAAGATTTGGATTGCTAAGGATCACCCCCTACCCCCAAAACGCAGTCAGCAGCCGCAGAAAAAAACACGAAATTCAAATCAAAATTCACTACATTGAGTGCCTCTCTACAAACAAAACTCGCATTTACGTAACATATTTCAATGCATTGCATTTAAGCTGGACCCCCTCCCCCACACACACACACACTCTCACTCATACTCACACTAACGATCAACGCTCTAGCGAGAAGACAACGGGTACACGCCCCAATAACTGAACTGAGAGCAACGCACTACAATTAAGTCAGACAGAGAGCGAACTGCATACTGCAAAAACCCGAACGACCGACAGCTCGTAACTTGTTCGTGCACTTCCTGCAGCAGCCGCAGCCCCAGCCCCCAGCAACAGGGCCACAAAAGCGTCGGCGATCAGTTGGCTGGCGAATGCAACGCTGATTGCACTCACTACCTACCACTACCATTGCATTCTTCGCCGAAAAGTGAAAGAGCGACACAAGATAGCGCGCGGCGGCCGATCATCATCATCATCGTCGTGCACATCGTTGTACTGTACGCCGGCCACTTAGCATCAACATCGCAGAACGCGCAACGTGTCGGATTCGTTGGAATAATTTGTGTGTGCAAATTTTAGAAAAAAAAAAACAACTCGAAACACGTAATACATATTACATTTTCTGATTCAAAGAGTGCGGTCAAGTGTAACCCAGTGAAGTTTTTGAAACGCTTTTAATTCTAAAATATACACATACCCATATACATATATAATATATACATTTAGGATAGCACATTCTTGGATTAAATATCTGCAACAGCAATTTGGATACTCGACACATTTTTGGATACGTAGCGACTAAGTTACAGCTACAATTCGTTTGAGTAAGTACTTACATACATACAGACGAAAGATTTATACGAAGCGGTGTGTACCGAGCGATGGACACACCTTGCCGATGGAAAGATTGCAAAAATAAAAACTCTGTTCTTTATGGGTCTAGGGTCTGAATTGAATAGAAAATCTTATCTAAATGAATCTCATTGTCTGTCGTAAAGCTTAAACATTTTGTCAAATCATTTCAATCGCTGGTCAAGGTCTTTTGCGCACTGAACTTGCTTGTTGTATGCCACTAGAGATGGCCGCGTGCCGTACCTTTTCGGCACGACACGAAAGAAAGCTTTCTTCATTGCTTAAATCCCTAGGTAGAATCACGTGTTCTTTCTTTCATACAGTTTTATATGTATCCTTCGTGCAGTTCCGTGTATAAAATATCAAGATAAACGGAAGGTGTCGTTAAAAGAAGTTAAAACCCTTTGAACAATGGTGGACAACAGAACTTTAGGATTTGGCGCTACAAAGGTACTGCAAAGGGTATTATAATTTTGAGCAGAAGTTTGCAACGCTTTGAAATGTTCATTTCCGACCCCATAAACTATATATATTCTTGATCAGGGCGAGGAGCTGAGTCGATTTTTACTCAAACAAGTCTCTCAGGTTTAAAGTTATCGAACTGAAATTTAGCACAGAGTCTTCTTTTTACTGCACTCTGCGAATATGTTGGAAAAGACCGAATGACTATATCTCATTGTTTTAGTGAGGAAACGAATCCCAAAGTCGTATATATCTGTTTTCCATGATTTTTCACAGTTCTACTAAGTTTCATGAAATTCGGACAACTATATGGTATAGCACCCATACTAAAGATGGGTCTGAAAAAAAGTCTTAGTAAGAAAAATTTCTTTATTTTAATGGTAGCGCCTTGAAACTTGGCAATTTTTTTTTTTATATTTTGTTCTTTTTTTTTAATGGCTTGACATAGCCCCAAAGGGCCAAAGAGGAGCTTCTCTTGATCGCTTGGCTTGTGTGCTTCTAATTTTCGCACAAGAGAAAAGGACCTACAGTTTAACGACAAATCCAAACGGCAGATTCATGGCTTATTACTTCAAAGCTAAGATGTTCCGAGGCGGAATCGAACCCTCGCCTTTTGAATGGAATAACAGGCCATTATGTGGCCAAAACTTCTTTTTCTTCCTTTAAATTAGTCTTTAAAGCACAGCCCACGACACATCTCTACATAATTAGATACTACACTTCGATAGATGGCAGGATTTTTTATTGAGATTTTTAATTATTTGCGGTCTCCGAATTTGGTTACTGCTTGCATGCATTGTAGTTTTGAGAGAAATAAGGCGACAACATCGATGCTTTAGATTTTCCAATCCAATCAACCCGATAGTTCCCGTCATATTACTCTAGGCAAAACTCGAGGGCTCTTCTTTTATCAAGTTTGGTATCACTTTATGCTTATTGCTCGAACTTTTTAAGGTTTTTGTGGTACTTTGATCAATAGGTTATACATGTTGTAATAGTACCGATACAGCACAGATATTTTATGGTAATATTTTTAAAACCAGAGACAAATTGGAATACCGACACAAATACTGCGAATGAATATTAAGCTTGTGCGCTATCCTGGCTCTTTTAACCAAAGCCATTTGAAACAAAAAGAGTCAATTGAACTGTTTAATGAGAAACGGTGACAGGCATTTAAAAAGTTCATCTAAGTTATAATCTGGCCTGTTCTCGTTTCCGAATTCGATTGATCCGAACTGCTAAGAGTTTCGATTTCAAGAAATTTTTAAAGTTTTTGGTTGCAGAGAACTGCCATATAGAGTATCAAAAGATATCAAATGGAAATGTTAATTTAAAAGCCGAATAACAGATTCGATTTTTGGAAGCTGAAAGATTTAGCAATTCCGATTCCGCATGCTTTGATCGATATATCGAACACGGAAACAGGTCTGAATATGTAATAGAACAAATATTGTTTAAAAACTAAATCGTATTCAATTACTACTTATTATTCGGTCTACCACTCGCGATATCTTGAGAAACAGATTCAATATTTGAGTAGTTAAATTAGAGCGTTTTTTATGGGGATAAAAGTGTATGCATAGTAGATATTCTTTTGAACAAGTTTTAAGAGAGGTTGTTATTTTCGTTGAATGTTTATCTCTTAAGGCCTATACTCAAATAAGATGCAAATTTAGTTTTTGGCACAATACTTCACATTTGAACAGTTTTTAAATCTAATATGCTTTGGAGCAGCAGTCTTACCTAAATGAAGTATTGTTAAAAACTACATTTTTATCTCATCTGAGTATAGGCTTTTAATTCTAAAGTGTCTTTTATTGAGCTTAAAATTGATTTTATGTTAGCTCAAGCATATGTTGCAAGAGCTTAAACCTAAGAATTTCATCTTTATGTTAGAAAATCCAAATTTAGTCGGAATTTAAACGAAGATACCATATGTGGTAACAGTTCATGATTTTTTTCTTCTTGCATGCTTTTACGTTACCAAAAAGCCTTAGTTGCATTTGAGTATTTAATTAGTAATCAGATTGTCGAAGGATTAAATGATCGTTTAAAACAGAACTAGCTGACCATTTTGAGATGTTAAATTCCAATTGTAATAATTATAAAGATGGCTATTCTTTGGGTAGATCCGCTTACAATTCGATGTGTTTAGAATTTGGTGAGCAATATATGAATGATTTTCATTTGTAAGCTCATCTTTGCGGAATTGTCGTCAGATCGTCTTTTTTGGCCACTTGTGCGCATACGCCCTTAGTTTCCCTTACCTTACTTACCTGACGAAAGTAAATAAATTTTAAGTAAATCCGTATTTCTAAGTAAAATACTTTTTTTCGGGATTATAGATTAACAATGCAATGTCCCATCACCCGTCTTGCTGCACATTTATGTATATTTTTAGTGTTCACACCTCATTTATCAAAACAATTTATTTAGATTTGTGGGAACCTTTCAAATTTCGCAGAGAAATATTACTTAATTTTAGATTTGCTTCAGTAATATAAAATGCAACGAGAAAAAAATAGCTAGAAACATTCGAAAATATAAATTTGTGATGTCAAAATGTTTTTAAAGCAGATTTGTTGCAATTTTAAGAAATTATTTTTCATCCAATGGGAAATTTCATTTGTGAATGTTATTTCCGCCTCGTCATTAAAGCTTGACGGTGAGTTGGACGGTACTCTGACTCACACAAAGCAACGTGACAAAAACTGTTTCTAAAAATATAAAGAGTTGTTGTTAATATATAACCAAAAGTATGCTACAAGAAATTAGTTGTATTTTACAGTAGTAAAACGGAATGCCGCTCATCAAATGGAATTTTTTTTTTAATTTTCAAGGCATTGTCAAAAGTTTTTGGTTCTATTATATTGGTATTAAGTTTCCCCAACAAATGTGACTTTAGAAGATGTTGGTTTGCTCCAGTTGGGGAATAGTGCTGTAAGGCACTCAAAAACAATCTCTTAACTTTATTGAATCGGGCTTGAACTTAACATTTCTTTTTTTTTTATGAACCAAAACGAATACTTCTATAAGGGTAAAACCTTTGTTATTCTAAATGAAATTTTTTAATTGTGGAGTAAAAACCATGATACAATAATTACAAGGTAACGCAACCGGAAGTGCCTTTTCGCATGCGCGAGAATTTATCGAACCCCAGGGCTGTAACACACACAAAAAACCAGGCCACAAAGTCGATTTTTTTTTTGGTCCACAACTTTTGATAGAAGTTACTAAATCAAAAGTGACCATGTCGGTTCGATATACCAGTCTACACCTTTGAATCATCAAACCAAGGCCGACTCTGAATATCGAAACTGTGCAGTGCGCTACCTTGTAACTATTTTTATCGTGAGTACACCCCCGATTATTTGTTTGAGTTTTGAAACTATTAATATAGGGTATTAGTCTTGACACTGACACTGAGCACATTTTAGAGGAACGCATGGGATTTGAAGATGATAAGAAATGGAAATTTACACTGAGGGGAGACTTTGTCGCATGTCATCTACAAGTTTCCCAATGCAGTTTCCATGCGAGGCGGTTTTGAGCGGTTTTCTTTCCGACTTAATATTAAAAACAAAAAGATTTATAAATCTATGACAAATATCTCCGACATTATTTTATTGTATGCGAAAAGATGTGGTATTGGAAAATTTGGCTTAAAGATGTTAGATGTTGCTCAGTTACGGTTTTGGTAACGGGTCTAGTCTCTGGTCTGCTGAATAAAACAATAAGAACTATTGTATTTATTGTTCGGAAGATATTGCTCCGCGATCAGTCTTTATCCATTTTGCCCCTATACTGAGTTTTCAACACTCGTATCAGTCATATTTTCAGTACAAGTTTCAGTATTTCCATGGGTTCTAAATAACTAATCGTCTCAAAAATAAATGCAAGGTTTTCGGTTCGGTTCGATATATTTGAAAGGATGCTATTTCGGTTCTCGAGCTCAAATAAGCGTTTTGGTTTCCGATTTCGGAATTTTGAAAAAGTTGCGAAAAATAATAAGCATTGTTTTTTGACTAAGTACACTAAAGCTTACTCATAAACGTTCTTTAAGCTTTCTGAGAAGACTCTGCTACTGATTTTAAAAGAAAAATTTAAAAAGCAGGAGCACAAAAAGGGTCGTATGGCGGTTTCAGTTCTGATACCTACTAATACTAACGTTCCGGTAAAAAGTTCTGACTTGATTTCTGTTAGAATTTCATCATTTTGGGCAGTTTGATGTTGAATTCTCCCTGAATCGCATTATAGACGATTTTTTTTCTCAAATTTCTCCAAATCATATTAGAAAGGGGAAATTTTTTTTGAAATATTTACATAGAATGGTTCGGCAAACCGAAGAAATAAATTTGCAAACAAATGATTATGATGAATTTACAGTTTTTTTTTAGTTTTTACCACAAGGAAATTTGTATAAATACTGAAATATTTTGAAAGTTTGCCTTATTCGACGGACCCATCTGGCAACAATATAACTTTTTGCAGCGATGCCAGAATGACTAATTATATAGCGCGTTTGAAGCGTCAGTCTAAGTAGATTTTGACCATGGATCAGTAAACGCCACGCAAAAGCTCCCAGATTGTTGAAATTATAATTTTTTGGAAATATATTTGAAGCATCGAATCAACTGAATCTAACTTTTGCTCTAAATATAGTGTACTGTTACCAAAATGCTATAAAAAAAAATAGAAACAAGAACAAAAAATCTTTTAGTTTTCAATATATTCCCGAATTTGGAAATTTTTTTTAAGATTTAAGTTGACAAAGGATCTCCAAAAATGCACAATATTTGTTCTGACTAAGCTTCTCGTTCTAAGTATTAATCGTTTATTTACGGCATGCAGTTCCGGTTCGAGTTCCGATTCGATGCCCTGAGAAAAGTCCTAAAGACTTAAGGAAACTTGCAAGGTCATGATAATTCTCATTCGCTTTGTTCTTAGCCATTCAGAACTACCTCTCTTACCATCACAATCTCATATTTCACTTGACTTTGCTGTATGGTGTTATGTATTTATTGATTCCTGGAATATCTGAACACACTCTCGTTAGCTTCTAAGGTTACCCAACTGTTTTGCTGCTCTGTTTACTGTTATTGCTGGTACTCTCACGCCTTTGCACTTTTGCTGATTTAGTGAGGAACACCAAACATCTTCCCAGGGTTTCTATTTCCAAAGCTCTGGGCGTAACTTGAGAAAAATAAATACATACTTTGCATATGGCGGCAAACTCAAAGAATTGGAAGTACATTTGAGATTTTTGATTATTTTTGCACTTGATTTTGAGGGCCACATTTGGAGTATTGTCCGGTACACTTGCAGCAGTAGGTGGTGAGTGGAGGGAGCGGCCGAGGGGGGTAGACAAGGACTGACCAAACAGACTGGCAGACGAGTGAAGCCCACAAGTTCATGACCAAAAAGCCGGATGAGAACGATTGCAAAACCAAAGATAGCGTGGGCGCTGCCTACCACCTACCCGACTTCTTGCCCAAGCCCCCAAACGTCAGTGGCGCTCTCTCTCTCTTGTCGCTCTCTCTCTCTCTTTCTGTGCAATTTAAGTTTGCTTATGTATGCGTGCAGTTTTATTTACCGATGCCAAAGTAGTATAAAAATTTACAGAGACAGCTTCTCCCTTTCGGCATTTCGTTTTTAGTTATTTCGCTCATTTAACCCCTTCGAAGGAATGTTAAGCAAACTTTTTTTGCATAGAATTGCGTGCATGTGTGTGTGTGGATGATATTTGTGGAACGTCGACAGCGCTCATCTGTCAGATACTTTTTGCGTTTCGTTCTTTTCTTTAGCATATTTCTTAGCAATTTTCACTTTTGTTTGTCTTTCACTTTTCGCTTAAAGATTATAGACTGCAAAATCATTCTATAAAAAAAAAACTTGAATTCCACACGCTACAAAATTGTGTCCATCGACATTCTTGTTTTTGTTTTTTTGTTTTTTTTACTTTTTTTTTACCCACACACTTAAAACGATCTTTCAAGAGAGAGCGAGAGGGTGCCCCTGCCTGAATAAGTTAAATGAGAGAGAGAGCATCATGTTTTTTCGCCATGCGTTTTGTGGTGCAAATTCTGGTCTCTCTCTTAGAGAGCTTACGCTCTCTCAATGCTATTTTTTTTGCACGCTTTGCAAAACTTTTTGGCCTGTGTGTGTGCAGGCGACGCTGCCCTCTCTCTTTTTTTGCCTCTGTGTGTGCATTTTGTCGCCCTGCTGCTACTGCTGCAGCTTTCGTTGCGACTGGCGACGACGACGACGACGGTTGCGACTCCCCAGAGTTGTTTGTGGGTTTTGTTGTGCGACGCAAGTGACTACGTGAAGACCAAACACAGAGCCACAGCCACAGTCAGAGCAGCCTAGCGAGTGTGCGAGCGTCAGACGTGTGCGAAGAACCGAACCGAGTACCGGTGACGTAGCCGTCCGCCATTATTACAACGCGGCCTGACCACCACACGCAACCGTAAAATCCGCAAAAATACAAATTGGCCAAGTGCAGTGCTGCAATTAAACGAAATCAAAAATTCAACCGAAAAAATACACAAAATCAAATTTTGAAGCTTGCCAAAAGTCCAAAGCAATTTTATTATGTAGAGAGAGCTAACAAGAGCGCGCGCGGCATGCAAAACGAAACGTAACGGAACAATGTGATCTCATAAAACACAAATAATAGAAATATATTCTCTTTAATAAAAAAATAATAATCTAGCTAACAAATTGTGCAAAGCAAATAATAAATACAACCATAGTGAAATTGAACAGAAACAGCAACGAATTAAGATTTTGAATTTTGTTATTTTTATTGTTTAAAAAACCTGCAAATTGGAAAGAAAAGAAGGTAATGCATCTTTAAGATAATTTTTTTTTGTAAATTCGGAGTGCATTTAGTGTGTGTGTGTGAGTGAGTGAGTTTCGTTGTGAGAGACCAGACATTGCTATAGAAAACATAAAATTCAATTTATTCTTGAAATTAAATTTAAAAACGGGCGACAACAACGCCCACAGTTCACGTTGTTCAACACTGCAACACACAACGCACACAGACAGCCCCAATAACAAAAGCGCCCCCAACACACAGACACACACACATACAAAGAGTGCGCTTCATTTTTTTTTTTTGCGCGACGCTTTGCTTGTCTGTGACTTTGCATGTGTGTGTATTGCATTTAACATCGTCACAATCGCATTAAAAGTCGCGTCCCCTCTCGGAGGTTCTTCCTCCCCCACCTCTCCCTTCCTCACTCATCATCTTTCTTCTTCGGTCGTCGTCCGCAGCAGTCCGCTGGCTGCCTCCGTCCACCATTTTGATTTTTTGCTTTTTTTTGTTTCTTGCATCGCCCCCCCTTCCTGCTCCGCCACCGCTTAAATCATTAAAAAGTGAACTTAAAATAAAGAAAAAGTCCAGACAAAGTTTGTGTACTGCTGCTACGTACATACATGTGTGTGTGAGTGTGTGAGCGAATGGCAAACCGGTTTGTTCTGACTAGGTTTCTGTCTGTGGATCGTTTGGATTCTTTTTGTTTGTTGCTTTGCCAATGCAGAGCAAAAAATTTGTTATTTGCATTCTATGTACAACATTCTTGTCCTTTTTTCTGGGCTCCAAATCAGCAGCCACGTGTCAGCCAAATGGCGTCCACACACACACACACACACACAGTACATACATTGCACACTTAGTGAAAACCGGCCGGCGAGTGTTGCATGTGAGAGGGGGGCACTTCCCCGAAAGCTTTGGCTGCAATACCCAAACAGCCAAAAGCTTTTGAGCGCAGCAAGAGAGCGCCGCTACTCACTGCAGTTATTTGCAGCAGTTCTTTTGCCTTGCTTCCGTTTCTTGTGTCTGTCTCGTCCTCGCCAACTCCACCCTGCCGGTATACTGGGGGCATGTGCGCATAATTTGGCGCTTCGCCATGTTTTCTTCACCGTCTACGCTTTGTGTTCCTTTTGTGTTTTATGTTGTCGCGTTTATGCCCCCCCTTTTCAACCTACCTCCCCCCACACACAAAATAATTTTTGAAGCTGGAGTCGATGTCGACTCTTGTTTCCAGTCGGGTGTTGCATGATGCATGACTTGTCCGTTGGTTGGTGGGGTTGTGGGGGTAAGGTGCTTCGGTGCTTGCCAGCAAAACACGTTTTAAGCCTGTCGAGTTGGCCTTTTCTTTTTGGATTTTGGCAACCAAAAAAATTTTTTAAAAATAACAAAAAAGGAGACTCTGAGGAATAATCAAAATAAATGGGGAGAAAAGTGGATTTGGAAAATTTGAAAGTTGTGTTTAATCTGCAACGAAATAGGAGAAAAGTTTCTGCGTTTGCATAAAATATCTGTAGTTTGTTTATTTTTTTTTTTGAAAATTTAAAATTTGAATAAATTTCATTTTGAAATTTCTCAAGAAATTGGGGCTTAAAGGATCTCCAACTAACCCCTTTCGCCAAAGATTAGATTCGCTTAAAGAACCGGTTTAATTTTTGGTTCAAACCTGGTCTCGTGTTTTTGTAGTTATTCAATTCTCTGTTTTGATTAAGATAAGGTCTTTCAAAAAGGGTTGTATTTGATAAGGAAATCTATTCGAGTTACTTGAGTTGTACTTGAAATTGTACTTCTAGTAGTTTTAGAACCTCATTTATAAAGTAGTATGCAGGCCGAAAAAATTGCATATTATGCAGGGATGCAAACCGGTTCTAAGCCGATCCGAAAATTCTTGATCGTTAACCGAAACGCAATCTAAACCGATGTCTATTTGAAACACTAAACCGAACTAAGAACGCAGAAAGAAATCAGTTCGGTTCAATTTATCAACTTAAGATGTCTAAACCAATTTATTTGTAAGTTTTCTGTCGGATTAGAATGTGCCATTTGAGGTATCATAACCAAATTGATACGGCTTGTTTTCGTAAACTCCAAGGCTATACTTGTGGTCGTGTCCGACATAATCAATTAGATATACGGGCTTGTTCTCGTTTCTAAATTCGATCGACCGGAATTGCTAAGAGAGTATATTGAAGGGTTGTTGGTGATTTTAGATCATTTTTGGGTGCTAAGCACGAATATGTTTTCAGAAATGGCCCATCACGTCTAGATCTTTGGTAATTTGAGCTTTAAGTTGCATAAAATGGTCATTTTGGCCCTTTTTCGGCACTGTTTGTGTGGAACCTTTACTAATTTTTAAACTATCTTAGATATTATTGTTAAGTACTACTCCTTAGGTTTAAAGTAAAACTATCCTTAACATTTTTGGGATTTTTTTACGCGGAGATATACCATTTTTAATACATGTGTAACAGTTCATTGAATTGTCTACTGCCAAAAAATATACTATGCAAAATCACTATAGTTGGCTAGGAATTTTTATTAAATTCTTATACAAATTTAAAACCAAATCCATTGCATACCAATGGGCGGTTCAAAAGAGGGTGAGTTGGAGGACATGTGTTCAAAAAGGTATATCTTCGGTTAAAACTGCTTTTACAAGCAGTAATATTTAACAATTTCGATTTCGCGATAAAGTATAAAGTGGAATCAACTGAACCGATCCGAAACTGTGTTTTAGTAAGCTTCAAAAACTATATTATGAAAGGAATCGGAATCTTCTGTGAACCATCCTTGGTTTTGGGGTATTTTGCTGTTTTCAAAGATGTGTAAAGATACGACAATTAGGGCCTACCAAAAAAGGTGTGTTGTTGGCTAACGTGTTTAGGGGACTCCTGGTTATCTAACATTCAAACTGATAACTAGGAATTGGTTAGCATAAATGCCTATATCAACCCTACCTTAATCATTAAACAAAAAAATGTATTTGACAAAATGTCGGCCATTTGAAACCGATACTTGGTACTTTCATTAGTATAGTGTAAAAAAGTTATAAAAAATTCATATGATTGGGGATAATTAATCATCCAAATCGGTTCATTTAACCGTTAAACAGATGGAAAAATGATTTTTTGTTATCTGGTCGATAGAGTCTACAAATTGCATATAGATAGAGTAACCGAGTGGGATCTTTTTTTTCGTTACCCATAATAGCCTATAGCCTTGATTTCAAGGTTTATAACAAGGTTCTTTAAGCCAAGAATCTGAGCTTTCATCGCTCGATCTTTGAATTTTCTAAATGATCACTTACACAAGTCTAAGTTGGACGGGCTTATCAAAATATAGAGAAATTCAGAATGTTATTTAGAGTAATTTACAAACTAATTGGCTTTTTATTTAATTTGGAAAAATCGTGAAACAACCCAATGGTCTAACTAAAACCTTCGTTCAAAAACCATGGACCTTATATGTTTCAACATTAACCATTGGTAAGTTTTGGATTGAACCCGCAAACCGGAGCTACGGATAAAATGGGTTGTCATTACTGATATTTACTGACTTTAGGAAGGACATTGCTTCACCTGCATTTTCCCAAAGTATTTCGAACACTTAACCTTAAAAAATATGCAATAAAGAGGGGGACCCCTTCTTCGATACTACAGTGACTGCAGTGAAATGTCGTCTATTTTCTGAGCCTATGAGATCGCCTATCGAGCTCTTTACAAACGTTAAATACGGAACTAGAAAGTACTAACTTAAGTTTTTTTAAGACAGAACATTGTACTATAACAATATATTTACTCGTATCTTTACATCTTCAAACTCGTGGATAAAATAAACAGAAAAGTTTTATTTTGCCATTTTCGGTTTATCATTTTCGAAAGAACACCGAGTCAGCTCACAACTTTCAGTTAGTGTTTTCTTTTAAAAAGTGATCTTAAGCAGCGATTGGCTTCAAAACAAAACCAGCAAGGGAGAAATGGGTCAATATGTGCCCAACCATCATTTCAAAAAGAGTCACTAATCCGGTTCAAAAAACCTGAATTGAAAAGATGATCGATTGTTTTTATACCCTGTTCTCTTTAAAAATGGGAAAGGGGGATTATGAAGTTGTGCATAGGCGTATTGGTCATTGTGACCAATAAAGTACCCCCAACGGATCAGATCTTTGTTTTCCTTTTCACCATTTTCTTGTTGTATTATATTGTAACTGTGTCTAGAAGACGTTGTTGCAATTAAAATAAAATAAATAATAAATAAATAAAAACAGGGAGAAGGAATCATTTCCGTAAAGTATATATATTCTTGATATAGCCATGTCCGTCTGTCTGTATGAGCGCGCTGGTCTCAGAGGCTAGAGGGGTTGAACCACAAAATTTTGCATTTAGGGGTTGATGCATACCATACCCAGATCAGGTTGGTTTCAGATTTTGAAAAATTTTACACCTCCACCATTTAACCGCAAAAACTTTCAAAAACATAATTCTTAAGTTAGAGCCTCGTGACTTAAAATATATCAAGAAAGGCCGCATATCTATATAGTCTGGGAAGATCATGAAGATCAGACCAAAAACACTGAAGGTTAAGTATGAAACAATTTTGCTCTATGGAGCGGGGGTACAGCATCGTCAGCTGCCAAACCCCATAAAATGAAGGGAACTTGGTATTTTGTAGTCGGGGTACTCGACTTCAGCTCCCTCTCTTGTTTTGTTAAGTTTCTTTCTAAAGTTTCAATTGCGAGTGACTCCAATTCCTTAATAGTATACAGCTTTTAAACATAGATTTTAAAGTTCTACCAAGTTCCAAAGAGTAAACCCAAATGTTGTCGGGACCACTTTCTTTTCTGTTCGATACAAGATCTGAACACAATCTGTCTGACTGCAAATATATGCAATAGCAGACGTCCTGCTTTCCTGTATTCCTGCCCTTCCGTTGATTTAATCAATTCTTAAATTAAATCAAACCGCTGCTTTACCTGAATCTGAAACATCTGCGGCTTGATCTTCAGCCCAAAAAATCGCAAGTTTGGCTTATTGACCTAGGTCTAATTGCTGGACAAAAGATTGATAGAAGTCTGATAATTCGAATTTTTCTTGTCTGTTAACCGTGTACGGTCATCGTTCGTCGATGCGACTACCCAACAGCATCTACATCAAAAAAAGGATAACCTTTCAGATTTAAGTTCGTTAGATACTTTTTCTCTCACACATATGGCGTGTATGACTCCCAGAGAGCGTGTGCGCTTAGCTAAAGTTTCCGCTCTCTTAGAACTTTTGCTTTGCATTGCACTAATACCAGCGCAAATAATTCACTGTGTAATAACAAAGAACTTTCTATTCATATTTACCGTGTTGCTTATTACCCTCGATCTTAATTCATTATGACATTTAATTTCCATTTTGCTTTTCTTCGTCTATAATATCCAAGCGCTGCATACAATTTATGCAACTTTCAGGGCACTTTTCGTGTCGGATGTCGCCCCAAAGAAAGGGGGCAAAGGGGTGCCGGCGGCCACCCATCGTGAGTCGTACCAGACAGAGCCAACCGCCAGGATATTCAGTTTTGCTCAGCAGGCAGCCACTTCGGGCTAAGGCAAGAAGCAGCAGCCTAATTTCGCAAATAATAAAATATGCTAAATAAAAATGCAAGATATGCACGCGCGTTCAACTAGAGTCAGTTCTTTACCCACCCTCTACACACCCCCTCTGACAATGCAATTGAGCGGCGCCTGTAGCTGGCACTTTTCTAATTCGCCTTATATGGAGGACTTGGGGGGCCTGGAGGCGCGTTGCGCACACAAAAGCGCATTTCCGTTTCCGTTTGGTTTTTTATTTCTTCTTCTGCTGCTACTGGGCATCTTTGGCAGCCAGAAAAAAAAGACAAACGGCACGGCACGCCATGTTCTTCTTCCCTAGGCCCTGAGCCAACGGCAACTTTTGTGTAATTTTCATTTTTGCTTTTCGTTCTCCGACATTGTACTTTTTGGCAAACGGCACGGCACGGCCCACAAATACACGTACAACCAACACTACAGACAATGTTTGTGCATACACAACTGTGCCTTCCCTTGTCGCATTGCAGTAGAACACGTAACTGACCGTCCTCCGGCTTCTCCTCCACTCCCAAGTGGATGCAGGCCGCCATTTTCATTTGTTGATGCGGCCCAGCATCCCTGCACTTTTGCGGCCACAAAATGTGAACAGCATCAAATATTGAAAACTTTTTTTACGGTTGCCTGGTGACGTGGTGTGGTGTTGCTGGTGGCCAAAAGGAGAGTCAGTGCAAAAATGCCAAATAAAAGACCAAAGAGTCGTCGAGTCGCCTGATTGGTTTCTTGGCAACAAAAAGCAGTCACTGCAACGATGTTTATTTAACTTTGCCAACTCTACTAGGCAGGCAACTTATTGCAATGTTATCTCTGATTTTGGCACTGCAATTGGTAACAGTAACAACAACAACAACAGCAACAACAACACAGTGTCCTGACATAGGCCATAAAATTAAAGCAAAATGGGCACGATGACTTTTGTGTAACTAAGGAGATTCCAAAGTGACCTAAATGGTTCCACAAAGTGCATTAAAATTCACAAACAAAACACAAAAAAAGCAAAGAATTTCTCATTAACATTTCTCAATCTATTGCGTCGCAGAGTTGTATTGCTTGTATTTTGTTGCTTGCACTTGAAGTAACAATGGGTAGTGCATCGAGGGCCAAACGGGCCACAGTATGCCCCTCGCTGGTCTAAAACGTTTTGAACAGCTAGTTCTAGTTTCGTTTCCCGAAAGTTTCAAATTCTACTAAGAGAAGTTGCACAAAAGTCTCACATCCTATAAAGCGCTTGGGGGTGTTCCAGAAATCTCTAGAGATTTTCGTATAAACCATGCGGAGTTTATAAGTAAAGTGTCAAGAATAATGTGGCCTACTTGATTATAGGGAACGAACACCGTACGCCCTAAACATACTTGGCGCTGAGCAGTCGGTTTCAAATCTCTCAACTTTTGTCAACTAATCTAGTTGCCTTGCATTTCGGATTCGCTTCACATGCAAGGGCTAGCAGTTGTAGGTCGGAACGAAACCGTTTATATGAAAAACTCTAGAGATTCCTAGGACACCAAGGAATAGGTGTTTTAATAACTTTGTTTGACACCTCCTTATTCTCTAATACTTCGCGAAAATAAATAGAGAATATCATACTTGGATCAAGATTTTTGAATATGAAAATTATTATCCAATTTGTTCATCCAGAGTTTTGAGCGGTAAACGCAGTTGCTAGGCAAATCGGGTCACTTTTGGTCATTAAAATGGCTATATCTTTCAAAGTATTTCGAATATCGAAAAATCCTTTTAGGACGATATTCTCAAATATCCATGCTAAAAAAATATACAAAAAAAAATTGAAAAAATGTTTGTCAAGCAGAAATACCCCCCTAAGCAATGTTTTCTCATGCTCCTGTTTTTGCAAATCTAGTTTGATTTGGTGAATTTGCACTGCTGATTTTGAGCAAAAGCTTTGAAAATGCTAAAAATTCACCTAGAAAATCAGGAACTTGCGAAAACGGCCGTAAGTATATGAATAAAAAAGAGGTATATAAATTTCATTGGCCTTGTTCAGCAGAAGGTTTGATCGCTGATCAGGTATCAGAAAAAATGATACATCTTATAGTTTCTGCTGAACGATGTGATACCGGGATCAGGGAGCAAGCTCTTCTGCTTAAAGCGGCCACTATCAACGTATAAATTAATCAAAAATCAAACAATTCATCTTTGTTCAAGCGAAGGTTGAAACCAAAATCTTGGGCTCGGAGTTTTCAGGAACCGGTCCGCGAACCGAACTTTGGACTTAACAATGGGTTCGAACCCCTGGACCGAACCTTCTGCAGAACTTAAGAGGTTTGCAGCCCTTGTAGCGAGTTTAAATGTCTCGAGGTCCCAAAAAGTTGTGTTGCTTACAACTGTAAACAACTTATGCACTAGATCATCGGTGGGCACGGCCTTGCTCTTTTTGCTCTGATTTCTCCCATGAGCAGGCGGCGCAACGCAGTGAAAACAACAACAAAGCTATAGCGTATCGTGGCGACAGAGGCGGCTGCAAAAACAAATACATGCAGCGTGTGTCTGGCTGGCTGGTGGTTGTTTTTGTTGCTGGACTGCTCACAAATACAAATTTCGTGCCCACCAATGCATTAGATTCGTAAATCGAACCACGAACCACTGAACCGAACCAGTGTTAATTCTGGAGCGTCCCTGGTAAGAATTAAAGTTCTTAATTCAAGAGCGAATTTCTTGATTTTCATAAGAATGCTCCTCATTATCCCGAACTTCTTGCTACAGGAGTTTCGAATTTTGCTTGTCTTCACCATTTAGTTACTTTAACTCGCTCCTCTCGCCTAACAAAACAAAATTGAGAACAATTTGAGGTTCATTTTAATTTCTTTACCTTTTTTTTTGCGAGATAATTTAGGTATAATCAAGGCTGCGGAAGGAGGTTCTAACGAGAGAACTACCAGAGCCGGAAAACTTTCGATGAAATTACCGATTGTTAAATTTTTTGAAAATATTCGGTTAAATTTTTGATACTCTGTACCAAAGGTACACAGAGATACTTGGTCAGCACAGCCGAACAGCCGAGTCGATATAGCCATGTCCGTCCGTCTGTCTGTCCGTATGAACAAAAAGATCTCAGAGATAGTAAGAGATAGAGGTTTGACATGTATGGGACATATGCTTCTTATACTTGCAGACAGATCAAGTTTATTAATTTAAACAAAAATTCCCTTCCAAGATTTAAGTTTTTTTCTACAGTCTATTCCTTATTATCTGGAGGGAAGCAGCGCATTGAGCCTTAATTTATTTTTTGGTGACTTGATTTAAAAGTTTCAGTGAAATTTCCACCTGCTTACTTTGCTCACTTTTGTGCAAGACGTCGAAGGGTTCGATGCCGCCTCGGAATATCTAATGAAAAGTTTTTTTTTTGAATAAACTTTACAACCGGTCACCCCTCTCTGCTGTTGGCGTCATCCTTGTTGTAATTAGCCATGCAAAAGCATCTCAAACTGCCGTTCAGATTCGGCGTTAAACTGTAGGTCCAAGAGATTGACAGAAGCTCGGCTTTGGCACTTTTGGGCTGAGTAAAGCCATTTCCTTACTTTGCTCACTTTGGTAGCTTGATTCGTCTTCTTGTAATTTGCTTGCCTTAGATCAGCGAGGCTACATGGGTCTTAAAAGAATCAGTTCCGGTTAGACCTTTACGCACTATTTGCTATATACTAAACTCTTTCTACGAATCTGCTTCATTGTCTCGTATATTTTCAAAGATTTAATTATCAACAGGCAACAACAAAGCCATGACAGGTTCTCTGTTTAGCTATTTCAATTAGAAAAATAGAGCCAAAAATCCAGTGTTGCATTTACATATTGTACCTATATAATACGACAATGGTCCCTTCCATTGGCTAATGACAAGACAATTTTGGCTTTGTGAAATTCACAAATTCAGCATAAATTACAATTCATTTCCTTTTAGACTTTACCCCTTCCTCGCCTGCCGCCGCCTGGGCACCCTTTCTAATTTGGTTGGGTCCTGCACTTTACCGAGAATTTGTACGTTGTCGCAATGCCATAAATTCTGTAACTTATGTGACCAACTGGCCTCCCCCCCACCCGGCCTGCTGCTCCATTTCTTCCTAGCTATAAATTACAACAAGCATTTTGCACACTTCCGTTGCGACCTCTCCTCTGACCACTCAAGTGTGGCTGGCTGGCATGTCTGCAGTTTCTTAGTTATTTTTGTGCCTTAAATCGGCTTATGGCACTCCTCACTGCCCCGAAGTTGGCGCTCATCTGGTGAGTAGAAGGGTTGGCAGTCCCGACGACGCATTCAAGAAAATCAATAATAACAACCTCATTCTTGCACTTTGCTGTCCCCCCCCCATTGTTGTCGCTTGTTGTCCGTGGCAATAACATTTAAATAGCCATGCTGCTGCCCACCTCCTTAGTGTAACACCCCAAGTTAGTTTTCTGCTCCTGTCTGGCTTCGTCTGGGACATTGCATTGTAATTCTAGCCTCAGACTTTTCTAATGGCGTCGCTTTGTCTGCAAGTGGGGAAAAACGATTTATTTGGCTTTATCAGCTATTTTTGATTTTCTCGTTTTGGTTGTCATGAAATTGCAAGCAGAGAGCAAGCTCTGTGAGGCGATTTGTCATATCGCTGATTTACTAACCTTACACCAGGCATTATCTCTTGGCAAAGAGCCGGAAACCCACCCCCGGCAAATGGGGTGGGCATACTCAAACTGCTGGCGGTTGAGGGTGCAAAAAAAGAAATACATGGCAAGTGCAGGGATATGCATGGGCATGGGCTGTGTGTGTGTGTGTGAATGTATGTATATGTTTGCACATATCGCCCCGGCGTCAACATAAAATTTATTGAGGTAGTTACCAAGCGGCGGCGGCTTCGGCCTAGGCACAAAATAAAAACAAACGCCAAGTTCTTTAGCATGAAAATTGCAGCTTTTTTTGTTGTATATGTAAAGCCAGTAAAGTTGCCATCCATAGGGCCAGAGTAAACATGGCCTGGCGTTGGTGTGTTGCCACAACAAACATTCATAAAAAATTATGACAGAGTCAGCCTCAAAAAAATGGCAAGTGAATGCAGTCTTATGGGGCCAGGTTGGGTCTGAGTGCCAACTGAATAGCTTAAAAAAAAAACACCAAAGTCATTCAGTAAATGGTTGAACAGGAGTTGCCAACTTTAAGCCAATGCATATGTCAAAGCTAAAGTTGAACATGGCAATGCCTTCTAGAATGAAGTTTATTAATTTGATGTTGAGGTAACCCTAAAATGTATCGATAATTGTTAATCGAAGCGGATTTATTAAATATCAAATGTTTAAATGCAGACTACAAAAGTGGTTACTAATTAGGAATGGTTCGATTTTGATGTTGCAATTTGAACAAATTTCAATACAACTTTGACTAAATATCCATTATTGCGTAAGCAGCTGGACTTAAATCAAACGCGAAGTTCCCACATGCAAATAATTTTCTCAGAAATTAACCAAACGTTTTCTTTGTTAGGTCTATTTGGCCAAATTTTCAAATTTCATGCAGTTTTCTTAGATCTCCATGATCTCCATGGGTGGAATAAAACATACCTGTTAAAGGCAAGGTATAGAATCACCCATAGTTATTCTCGTTCATGAAGTTTGCTTCACTGTGTGAATCCCTTTTTAGAATTTGAGGTTGATTGTTTTCTTTTAAGGTTACTATAAAAAGTCTAGATATGTTTCTTCGAAAATTTTGAAATTCGACAAATTCCTGATTAAATATAAAGGTTGTACCATAACCTAGGTCAATATCTATCAAAGTTACTGTGCAAATTTCGATGTATATGTATAATTGTTTTCAAATATGCTTTTTGGTATAACATAGCCTTTTAATTACGACTTGGCAGTATAATATAGCTTTCTTTAGAAGTATAATACAGCTTGTAATGAGTCCATAATGCCTATTTTAAATAACCTTGGCTTATGTTTTTCAAAGTTAGACCCAAATTTGGATCATATATTGTTTTCAAATTGTTTTTTGTTCCGATAGAACATCCTCTTAAAGCCTGGAATAGCTCCCTGACGTCCCGATTATATGGAAATTCGGACAGTAAAAGTATAATGAAGGTTTTAAGGCAGCGATGCCCAGCCTTATGCTCTTTGGCTACGTTTGGTTTTTGTAATTGCACCGAAGATAGGAAGTCAATAATTGTATACATGCAGGGCGCGAGGTATAGAAAACGACACACATGCAAACGATTTCGTGTTTGTGCGTCGCATAGAACAAAAACCGGTATTGTTCTTTTCTTTGATTGGCGCAAGCACACTGACTAACAAGAATTTAATGTGATTTTGTTGTTGTCTTACCCAATTTCAATGCGATTTTCTTTGTGAGTATTGGTGAGTGCTCTGCCCTATGCTTTTTTGGGCATGCCTGCTCTAAGGTATCCATATAGTATATAGCCAAATTAAGCCAAATCGTCATATATTGGGTTTCAAAGTATTTTCTGATGGTACAGACTCTTAATGGCCTGGAAAAGTAACCTTAAGTCCCTTTTTTTTTTTTTTTTAGCAAAAACTCCTTTTTGAGAGGTATAATATAGGTTTTAAGGAATCGTAAAAGCTCACTATTATAAACTTAAGTTGATATATGTTATAGTCAAATTCAGGGATGCAAACCAGTTCTGAACTAGTGCTACTGAACCGAACCGCAAACCGGTTTCCTTTCGGAAATGCTGAACCGAACCGAAAACCACAAAGAAATACGGTTCAGTTCTCTAATGAGTTTTAAAACATGAATCGCTTTTCTCTAGCCAATGATTCTTATTAATTTCATTTTCCTAAGAAAATTTTAGTTCGACCCTCTACCAAGGGGACCACTGATAGACCGAATTGATATTTAGGAGAGATATAGTCTTTAAGGATGACTTGACAAAAATTTTACAACATGTACTCCTGTAAGTCTACCTCAACTGCCATCCGATCTCTTTATATAGCTTCTTAAGGTCCGGAAAAAGTAAAGTAAGCTTGTAGAAGTATAATGCAGGTTTTAAGAATATGTTTAATGGTTTTTTGTTACCGGAAGAGGACCGAAACCCCCTCGAGAATTACAACTGAGCCGGTTCAGAGTTTTCTTGGTACAAATATTAGCTTAGCTTTAACTTTTTGATTCCGATCGGGAAAGTGTAGCTTATTTTAAATAAACAAGTAAGGGAGCTCTAGTCGAGTGCCCCGACTACAAAATGTTCCCCTGATTTCGTGTGTTTTCCTTTACATACACACACACTCACACATACAGACACTCCAACATAAACACAAACGCATGCGGCCGCACGAATGCGAATACAACTTCGGTGTTTTTTGTCCGAACTTATTGATCTTTTCAGAATTGATAGATATTGGTTCGAGTTTCGAGGGTCTAACTTAAAAATTGTGGCTCTGAAAGTTTTTTGCGCTTAAAGGGGGGAGGGGGAGGAATTTTCCAAATCTGAAACAAACTCGATTTGAATCTGGTATACACCTACCTACATGCAAATTTGTGGCTCTATCTCTTAAAGTCTCTGAGATCGACGCGTTCATACGGACAGACGGACGGACGGACAGACGGACATGGCTAAATCGACTCGGCTGTTGATGCTGATCAAGAATATATATACTTTATAGGGTCGCAGATGCATCCTTCTACCTGTTACATACTTTTGCACAACTTCATGATCCCCCTTTTCCCATTTTTAATGGTAACAGGGTCTAAAAGCACTTTTTTAAGCTCTTTTGGTAGCTAACTGTATAATTTCTTTGCACGCCCTGACATATCGCAAGTGCAGTTCCCGAGAAATCACTAAATTTTGGGCTTACTCGTAGTTGTAGCTTGGGAGTTCTCATAAAACTCGTTATCTTTACTGGATAGACCATAGAAGCTTTTTGATGAAATAAGCTGAATATATCGATACTTTTATGTGAGGAAGGTAAAACCACTAACTGACCTAACATAAATGGTTCGCTTTCAACTGAGTCTAGTAATATTTAAATGCGGTGTATGTTTTTATACCGATATTTAAATATCATCATTGAAATTCAATTCCAAGAAATGCGTGTTCGCTAAATTCTCAGCTACATAAATGTTGGTAATTCAAATTTTCCTTGAGTGCTGCTCTGTGTGTCTATTCGAATGCAATATATCCTAGCCACATGATGTCCACATCTCTCTTCATCCCACTAGCTCGTGGTTTCGCCTGCAGTCAACACATTGGCTCACCACATACAAACAAACAGCTCGCTGTGTGTTTCACGCCCAGCCAATTTTGAATAGGCCCGGGGCCAAACGGGGGGCCGATTGTGTTATGCTTGTTACTGGTTGACTGGTTCCGGTTATTGTTATGCATTTCAATGATAATGATGGCAACTCCTGCTGCTGCTGCTGCAGTTGTCATAAATTCACTAATCGAAAAACTTATCGGGAGTAAAAGTAGGCCCTGCCATCTCGTTCTGTATGTCAATAAACTGACTTGGCATTATTCGGAATTTTCCTGTGTCGTCTGGTTGTGAACTCTCAAATTTGTTTCTAATTCATTTGTGAAAATTTAGCCGTCTGTCGAAACATTTCGGATTAAAACAAAAATCATTAAAAATAAAAGAAAACGATTTCAACAATCGCAGCGAAATTTCAAGTCAACGAGAAAATTTGGAATTTGGTTTTTTTTTGTTTTGGTTATTTTGAATTTTATTCGTGATGTTTGCCAACGCTTCGCTAGCCGGTGGAGCCGCCGCCACCCCCAGATTTTATGAGGCTCGTCCTTCGATCCGTGGCCTAAGTGAGTATCATGCAAGACATACATACACATAGATTACACATACAGACATATGAAGCTAGAAAAGTATTTCAATGTCAGCAAAACGAACAAAGAGAATGACGATTGGGAGAGAGGGGGGAGCAAGGCAAGATTAGGGCAAGAGCAACAAACAAAAAGCAGCGTAGAAATATTTTAGCAATGTGCGCGACTCGCTCATAAGTTGCTCTCCGCCCGCTCTCCCGTTTTGTATTTTTGCACAAAGTTACGCAATTATCGCTTTCGGTTAGTTTGGGGCTTGACGTTTCATTCGTTTCGTGTTTGAAGAACATTGCTCACATACATACATATACATACACATACATACGTTTGCATTTGCATGTATCGCAAGAATAATCGACACACAAATTCTCGTACACAACAAGAAACGAAATTCATAAAAGCATTTGTCTGCTGATAATACTTTAGTTGACGTTTTGCTGCTTAGATAGATTTCTATGCATGTATGTATGTATGTATGTGTGCGTGTGAGTGAGTGATTGTATTTGGCACTTGGCAACTACGGAAAATTTGCATTTTCATTACGAAGGGGGAGGGGGGAAACAATGCACAAGTGTTTTAGCTGAACATAAATACATTTTTAATTTGACGCAAGTGCAGGCGAACTGTCGATGGCATGATTCAGAATCAGAGCTTGGGAGAATCAAGCCGTGTGGTCTTGCTTAAGCCTATCGAAATCGAATTGATTGCGTTAAGTCTTTTCTTTTTCTTTGACCTCATATTTATGTTAGAGCCGATGAATAGTGTCGGTCGGTTTTATTAGTGCCCGCCAGTCGCTTCTGTTTTGTACGAGCTGGCTCCTGTTGTTCACACCAAGCTTGGCAATGGATAAATGACTTGTAATTTCGTAATTCGTAAGAGCCCAGTCGGACTTGACTGCATGCTAGATACACATCCCGTATACAACTTTTGCCGCTAAGAAACCAGCAATCTTCCATTCGCTTTTGTATAGGGGCGAAACGCAGCAGGAACTGTTCTATTAGAAGCGACGTTTGCATGGGTTGTTGTTGTTGTTGGTTGGTTCAACTTCGTAAAAAAGCTTGGCTCTCTCTGCTCCATGCTGCATGCGTTTAGAACAGGGGCCGACAGCTTGCTATCTGGCGTCCATACGAAAAATCTCAAAGCAGCGCTGCTTCCACACACACGGTATAAACTGTTAAAGCTCCGCTGCGTTACGTGTTCGCGACGCAGTCGTTGCTACTGGAAAAGAGAAATTTTTGCGCTGCTCTCACACACACCAATGCAAAAATGTGAATGTATTTCTTGCCTGCCTCTGGTTTAGAAGGGACGTTTGCACGTTGCATTGCATGCCATTAGAAGGGATGTTTGCATGCTATGCAGATTTTATGCCTTCCAACTTACGGCAAAAAGAACGTGTTTGGAATCGTTCGGTCCTCATTTTGCATATTGGATTCCAATAGCACGGGTGCTGAATTTGTGTAATTAGAAGCGATGTTTGCATGTTGTGCAGACTTTTTCGATTCTAACCTACTGCCAAAAGAAACGTGCATCAGGTTTCATACAGATTATATGCCTTCTATCATACTGCAAAAGTTTGTAGTGCAGTCTTCCTAGTAAAAAGAAGTGTGTTAGAAGGCATTCTTTTGGGAACCACGTTCCGGCAAATCCGACTGGGGGGGCTCTGCTCTTGAACTGCCTACTGAGACCGTAACTAGTGAGAGCAAGAGTATAATCGTTGAAAGAAACTAGGTAAACGAAATTCTTAAAGCCTTAAGGTTAGACTTTTCCATTGGTACAAATTGTTCAAGGCGCCTTGTCTTCGATAACCGCTAAGCAAATCATAAATCTATAAATTGATTTACTAGTTGTTTAGAAGGTTCTATTAATTTTGCCGCCTACTAAGACTGGATAAAACTGGAGCTTCCAGCATCTATGTCACTGTCCAGCGCTCAGTAGGAGACGATTCACAATCTTAGGTCAGCAATTCCTACCTGTATTTCGGCAGTCTCTGAAATATAGACTACGTTGCTACTCAAATATGTTCTACTTTCAAAGTGGCTTAGAAGGGATAACCCTCCTTTTACTATCTAAAAATAAACTTTAGGAACTATTTTTTGGTCGAAGTGATGGAGCTTCACCACTTCTACCATATCAACCTAACCTAAGACTGGATTTACACGGTGAAGTAAACTTCATAAAGTTTTCGAAAAGTTCTTGCTTGTGTATGTGTATGAAAAGAGTGGAACTTAAAAATTTTACGACACTTTAAATTTTTTTTCTAAAAAAATAAACACTTTTTTTCAAACGCATTCCTTCTTAGCGCTATAACTTTCTGACGAATATCGAAAAATCCACGTATTCTAAATTAGTAAAAGATGCGATTTAGGAAACAAAATTTTTCGATTTTTTAACCCTTACACGGGTCAACCCGCTGAAGAGGATTTTATATGCTTCATTGGGAGGGTGATAGAGTCAGAATATTAGACTCAGAAAAAGAGTCACATTAAGTGCGATCGTTTTCATAGAAAAAATCGCTCATTCCGGACTCTTCTTTTTTTTGTGAACATTATGACGGCGAATGCTCATAAAAATGTATTGGTTTTATATGCTCCCACACGATTCTACAAAGTTTTGCTCAAAATCGGATGACTATATGGCATATAGCTGCCATAGGAACGATCGGTCGAAAAACTAGTTCTTGTGAGAAAAACTTTTTTGTTTTCAATGGAAACGTCCCTTACGTTGGCATATCTTTATTTTATATACTTTTACAAACTTCTACAAAGTTGCCAAAATCGGATGTAAATCATTGTGAGTAATTATAGCGGCACCCACATGGCGTTTTAGTAGCACAAAGTCAAATAAAAAGTGAAAATTGTATACAATGAAAGTTAAAAGTCAGAAACAAATCAAATTTATAAGCAATTCGCTCTATAGATAAGGACTTTTGTTTTGCAAACAATAAAAAACATGTAGCAATATCTTGATAGAACCATTGCTTGCCTTGTATGTATGTATGTATTTTGTTTCAAAGCAATTGCCATCGATAGGTAGTTTTCTCATGCCTTGTGCCAAATGATTAATGCAAAGCACATACATAAATACACACACATACATATACATTTACTTGTATATACGTAGCTAAATTAATAACCAAACGTTGACTTCGTCACGGTAATTGCTGCGTCATCGTTGTCACTGCCAGCTAGCGGAACAACGATGCGTATACTCAACTAGGCACGCACGCCGCCAGTTCATTTGTTTATGTTTGTCCACAATGCTAAATTTGTTGCTATGCCCTCTCTTCGCATTTTGTGCGTATTCGACTCTCAGCATTAGTGCGTTTTGTTTGGAGTCGATGAACTTTTTGGCACTTTGTTGTCTAGTACCCACTCTCTCTCTCTCTCATTCTTTTTGGGTGCGTGCGATGCGTGAGCTGCGAATTTTTATTTCGCAAATTCGACCTATTTTGTGGGGAACGAGTATCAAAACAAAAACAAAAAAATTCTGTCGTTCATTGAACTCTTCTAGATAAATGTGCGTTGACTTTGGAGCATTTTTGTAATTTACGCATTTTTTTTTCTGGTTTTCTTGCAGAAATGGCGGAAGGTAATGGCGAACTATTAGATGACATTAATCAGAAAGCCGATGATCGTGGTGATGGCGAACGTACAGAGGATTATCCCAAGTTGTTGGAATACGGTTTGGACAAAAAGGTGAGTATAAGAGCAAGCGAATGCTTTAAAAACGTTAAGATGACTCAACAATACAAACGAAGAAATTGCTTTTGTCAAGTAACAACCTAAAGAAAGGGATACCTCTGGGCTAAATCTGCTTTATATGATGCAATTTATAAGGAAAGTGATTAATCAAAGTATGTTTCATGGATTTTCTTTGAACTTTTGTATTCTTGCAAAAGTGTATTTTTCTTCATTTCTAGTAGCACAGGCTTTCAAAACGTTATATCTCTTTTAATCATAGAATAGCTTGGGGAAAATTGGTTTGTGTAAAGTACGATAAATCAAGTAGGTTTCCCTTAAAATGGTTTTAACAATCAATTTTTGTTTGAATTGACAAAATTAATGCAGATCGATTGGAATATACATTTCTATTATATATATTTTTGAATGTCCGATCTTGACTTGTAAATCTGCAACTGAAATATGAAATTTTTCATCCGATCAATCTATTCTGGATTCTAGAAAGACATTTAATGCTTCCTTTTTGCATTCTCTTTTAGTCTAACAAATATTTAGAACCGATGTGCCCACAGCCTATGCACAAGGTGCGCAAGTGTTGTTATAATTCATAATTAGTTTTTCTTCATCTCTGTCTAGTGCTCCTTTTTCCCAGAGAAGTGATTTTCTTTATATTTATGGCACTCTGTGGGCATTCCCAATCTAGAAGTCTTGAGAAAGTTTCAATAGAATATAGAAACTAGCTGAAACACATCGTTCGTTTTTACGCGCGCCCTTAGACCTTCCTTTTAGCAGTAGATCTGTTCTGACTGTCGCGTACTATTTTTAATCATTTATATTCGAGCTGATTTCCTTTTAAAATTGCACGTTCTTTTTCCGTTCGACGTGCTGCGACATTTCTGTATCGACTTACATTTTGAGAACGCCTTCCAATGTAACCATGACCTCTTCTTGGCATCGTTACAAGTATCGAACTTGCTTAAATCGCAAATAAACTTTTACTTTTCCAATGGCCAAAATTAAGAAAGATTACAAATAAAAAATTTGCAATAGAACTATGGGAAACAACTCGAAAAACAAATGAGAAAAATTATGCATAGCTGCCAAATGAAATGACCACCTACTGCGCCACGAGTTGAACTGTAAGTGAGTTTTCAGACTATTCTGTTTTTCCAAACATTCGCCAAAAGGAAGTATCATATATACCCTTTATGCTGTACTTAACTCTTGGTAGTAAGCACCGCCCAAGTATATACCTAGCGAATTTTGTATGGTCGCTAATGTGGTGATGGGTGTTCACTTTTGTACAGGTATTCTACAAACGCTGTGATGCATTGCCTGTCATTAACGACGGACTAACGGTCAGTGATGCTCAGTGAAGCAACGAAACTAGCTTTAAGTTTCCCTTTATTAACCAATAAGCAGATTATTAACCAAAGCAAGGGTTTAGGATATGACTATAGCACTTTATTTTTGATGTGGGCAATTTAAAATGCTTTGAAAAAATTAGTTGAGGTTCAGGCTCAAAGTGAAGATCTAAGTAAAAAAATTATTCTTAAACCCATCGCCTTCCATTCCAGGTCGCCAGCAAATTGGATGAAATTTACAAAACTGGCAAATTGGCTCATGCCGAGCTGGATGAGCGCGCCCTGGATGCGCTTAAGGAGTTTCCCGTCGATGGTGCCTTGAATGTGCTGGGTCAGTTCCTTGAATCGAATCTGGAACATGTGTCAAATAAGTCTGCCTATTTGTGTGGGGTGATGAAGACCTACCGCCAAAAGAGTCGAGCCAGCCAACAGGGCGTTGCCACGCCTGCGGCGGCGGTTCAGGTGAAGGGTCCAGATGAAGATAAGATCAAAAAGATTCTAGAACGCACCGGCTACACATTGGATGTGACGACAGGTGGGTCTCCATGAGTGGTGAAAATCTATCTGCAATCGTATAACTTTTCGCTTTCTCTCCCAGGTCAACGCAAATATGGCGGTCCGCCACCAAATTGGGAAGGCAATGTTCCGGGTAATGGCTGCGAAGTGTTTTGCGGCAAAATACCCAAGGACATGTTTGAGGACGAGCTCATACCTCTGTTCGAGAACTGCGGCACAATCTGGGACCTCCGCCTTATGATGGATCCGATGACTGGCACAAATCGTGGTTATGCATTTGTCACATTCACAAATCGCGAAGCCGCCGTCAATGCAGTGCGACAGGTATTTATGCCAACCATTGAATCCCCCTTAGCCTTAGGCGCGCCCCACCCAAACCCTGAATCAGTCCCATAAAAAAGAGTGCTTAAATGTTTTTTACGTATTATTAACTCTTATGATATTTGATATATACATACACATATTTACACATAACTTATTGTACCAATACATATGCATTATCCTGTATACAAAAGTAGGAAAATTCAGCAAATGAAAACGCTTAGTTTTAAGATCTAAAATATTTACAGCCAAAACCAACCAAATCTCAATTCCCCGATTCGGCGCTTCAGACAAAACAAAACAAAAAAAAAAAATCTTTCATTTCTTAAGTATGCTAACTTAACGCTCCTTATAGTATTATTTTAGTAGGCTTACTCTGCTAACGCTATCTGTCTCTCTCTTAATCTATCTCACGCTGTCCTTCTCTATCTGTAACTTGTTATGCATGTCCCGTCTTTTATAGATAAACTGAAAAAAGCGCATTGAAATCAATCCGAAATTTGCAAATTTGAAAAGAGCTCTCTGTCTGTCTCTCTCCCTCAGCAGAAGATTTGGCCTCCTTTCCCCAAACCAAACACACCCAACCACACACACACATACACAATATACTTTCTATTATTTCTTTTAAATATTTCTTTTTGTTAAATCAGAAGACTGACTCTTAACGTAGTTTAATTATACTATGTAGTTCATCTATGCAGCGTACGTACGCCTTCACTGTCTGGTTTTATTTAAGCGAGCATGAGATGCGCTGATGAGAACCTCTGCAAATGATCATCTCGACTAATTACTAACTATAAACCATTTCCTTTTAACATTTCCAAATAATCAACCCAAACATTTTTAATGCGGCCCGCTCTACTACAAACGAAATTCTCGACATTGGTAATGCTAGATTTTTGAGTACAAATTTCCCATCAGCCTTGTTCTTAGTTTCACTTCCGCAAATGTTTTGCGGAAGTTGAAATAAGATTTTTTGTTTTGTCCCCCGCCAACCCTTCCCCCATCCCCCCAAAATTGATTCCTTAAAATTACATTTTTTATTATTTTATTTATTGTTTATTATATGAATTAACATTTGAATTGGTATTAAAAAAGACAACATCGTTTTACCTTCCCACCCACCATTTAGCTCGATAATCATGAAATAAAACCCGGCAAGTGTCTCAAAATAAATATAAGCGTACCGAATCTGCGCCTTTTCGTAGGCAATATACCCAAATCAAAGGGCAAAGATGAAATTTTAGAGGAATTTGCAAAACTTACAGGTAAATGGAAACAAAATTAACAACTATTTTAAATTATCAACTGTGGAGCTAAAAAAAAGAGGTAACAACTCCATAATCGGCATTGTAAACAAAAATCCAATTGGCTACTTACACACATACACTAATTGGGGGGAAACAAATTGGCTAATTGAGTTTTAGGATTTAGCTAGGATTTCAGTTTATGTCTTTATCTTTTTATTTTATATATTTATACATCACCCTCACACACCACTTCCATTGCCATCCACCACCCATCATGCCATTCCATTGTTCAAAATCATAACGAAAAGCGTTCTCCCATGAACCGAAACGCGAGACTCTTTTCAAATGCGCCGCCGCCCCCCAGATATCATATGATGCACCACACAAACACACAGCGTCATTCCCACTACTCAGCCCATGCAAAGTCGCCTTCGTCATACGCTTAAATATGCCATTGATGAGTTTTCTTTTAATCATCCATGCCTATCTACTTATTTATATAATCTCTCCAGTCATTAACTTTGCGTACAAAAAAAAAAAACTGAAAAATTTTTTTAAAATTTTTTACAAAATTATTATATGCATACCAAACATTTTTTTCCTAAATATTTTTATAAATACTCACACACAATATAGCCCCATATTAGAAAAGGTTTGAAATGACTAGATAATGTTTTTTTTTTTTTGTGAATGGAAAATGAAATATCATATATACGAAAATAGAACTAGAGCTACGAATTCTGAATCGGGCTCAAAAGGACTGAAATATCAACTTAAACATGAAGCGATTCGCTTAACATACAATACTTGTTCTGCTTATTTTCGAATCGCTCGTTTTCTAGGAAATCATTTTGGCCAAAGTGTGGTAATGAATAAAAATTACCATCTTAATAGGAATAACTTCTATTCTTCGTCATGATTCAAGATCAATTTTGAAGACTTCTCACGGGGTAATCATATTTTAATGCCAAGTGAAGATTTCACATTTTACTTTTTACGAGAAAGTACCCTTCAGTACGCTGCACTAGTTAATGGGTGCTGAGTTCAATACTTACTGGTAATCAGAAGTACTTACAGCCTAACCCACCCGCAATGCATTTCAGTACTTACTTTTTGCTGGGCATGTCCTAGGGGGTAACCAATCGCCACCTCTTCGTGGAGTAAGTACCGCTACTGCACTATTGTCGCTACCCAATCGTAGGTACTTATTGCAGTAGATACTTGTAAAGCGGTAAGGCAACCACCATGTAAGTAGTGCAGGTAGCTATTGCCACCTCCCGTACTGCAGGGTAATAGCGAACCGAAAATAAAATTTGGGAAAAGCCCAATTTACACGAACTTGTCGCTCAGCTGAGTTTTTGAGAACTGAGTGTGAAAAAACTTAATTCAGCATTTACACAAGTCTGAGAAGCTTAGTTGAGTCACTTAAAAAACCAATGGTTCATTGAGCGCTCTGCATTGCGGTCAGCTGAGAGATCAGGTCGTGTTAATTGTTGGGCTTAAGCAAACTAGCTTATCTCCTAAGAGTTCGGAAAATATGGACAGTCTATTTTTTCTGTGCTGTCTGAACATCGAAATGAGAAATAAATGAAACAAACTTGCTCACTCCCTAAACAGAGAATACTTGTTTTTGCTTCTCTAATGTTTTCTGTTTCATCGTTCTTAATGACAGAAACACACGAAGCTGTTTGGCTCTCACTAGCTGAGAATACACCAATGAGCAAAACGTGCCAAGTGTTGTTGTTGCAATAGGTTTTTGTTGTTACTTGCACTCAAGCACGCATACATACTTGCAGTTTACTGCCACACTACCTGCGTAAAAGACACTTCCGACAGATTCTGTCCACCAAGGAAACTTATTTTCAAAGTGATCAAAAAATACTCTCGTATGTTGAGGAAAAGTGACCACTTATTCCGAGCTTTGGTTAATATATAAAATTATTAGTTTTGTTCCAACAAACCGGTATTTTGATAAACGGTATAGAACCTTATCAACAAAACTAAAACAATGTCCGTCCTGAATTTGACAAACAAATGGGTACGAGAGTCCCTACAGCTTTGTTTTATTCAAAGAATCTAAATTTTGCTTTTAAAGAGGAGCTCACTCTAAAAAACCTTCGACAAATATTCGAGCATATAGAACGGAGCGATTTCAAAAACCGTTCTAGAATGTGGCAGTATTATCTTAGTAAGGATGAGAAGGAAATCATGTTTTCCATTTGCCTTTTAAGCTCGTCCGCTGTTGACGCATAAAGTTAAGTTGCATACCAATTAAAATGTTTGATCGTCCTATTTTAAAGTTTAAATTTTTAATCGACATTTTTCAACGACATTTTTAACCAATGTGGTAGTGTTAGGTAAAGGTTGTTCATTTCACTGAACTCTTTTTTATAGTCGGTCGACTCACTTAAACTGTTAAGTTCTACAGTCACTGAACTAGTCACTGAACTAGACACTGAACTAGACACTGAACTAGTCTCTGAACTAGTCACTGAACTTGTAACTGAACTAGTTACTGAACTAGTCTCTGTGCTAGTTTCCGAACAAGTCATTGAACAAGTCCCTGAACAAGTCATTGGACAAGCTATTGAACCAGTCATTGAACATAGCACCAGGATTCGGAATTGCTCGTGGCTTGCAGCTCTCAAGAGCATGCTCTTGGTCTCGGCTATTGGCTCTGAGCTGAGCCCTCGTAGAGATCCATGAGCCCGTTGATGGCTCCCGAGCTGTGTCTCTTAGCTCTGAGCTAGAAGCAGTGGCTCACGAGCTGTGAGCCGTTTAGTGCTCCCGGCGACTCAACAGAGCTCGCGGCTCGAGTCAGGGAATAAGAGTACAAAAGTGACTGATAAGTCACTGTGGAAGAGTCACTAAACAAAGTCTCTGAAGAGTCACTGTACAAGAAAAAAGTAAAGAACTTGGTCACTTGTTTAGTTTAGTGAATAACTCAGCTTTGTTTCCTTAAACCAAAGCATATTCTTGCCAGAGTTATTCACGCCGATAATAGTTAACAATCATATTCCCCTTATGAAAGCAACACTTTAAAAAACTACGAAGGTCGTTTACGCTAATAGACGCAAAATATTTTAATGGTAATGACAGGTAGATACCCCGGATCAGTCGATAGCGGCTTATGGGCACAGAAGCAAGATCTTGGTGCCAAGTTCACGTAACCTATGTGAGAGATAAGCCTTTGTTTAGAGCAAGGTTTGTCAAGAAGAGCGAGGCCTGCGACTGAAAGCACCGACGCCTGGCCCGCAGTCCAATCGCTGTTTTAGAACCAAATGAATTCCACGGTTTGGGCAAAAAAATCGAAGAAATCCGCCCCATACTAAAACTTTTTTTAGTGCTTTGTGCCTAGAGCAATTTTTTATATTGCCAATCATTAAAATGCGCCCCTTTATTAAAAAATGCCCAAATTTTAATCATTTGGACGTTTTACTCCCCCACAATTCGATAAGAACCCTCACATTCAAAGAAAGATTGTTTAGACCTTAGAATAATATAGTTATCAGCATTATTTATCGACTCACCAAGTGATTTCGATTTGGATATGTCAAAATATGCTATTCAAATCAGTTTTAAGCTAACGACTCAATTCAGCTTCAAATTAAGTCGTTTTTTATATAGGGCTATTAAAGAGACGTGTGGCCGGGTGGCTCAGCGGCTAGTGTGAGCGACCGCTGAGCAAGAGGTCGTGGATTCGATCCCGCCTCGGAACATCTAATAAAATGTTTTTTCCTTTGAATAAACTTTTACACCCGGTCACCGCTGTCTGCTGTTGGCGTCAGCTTTGTAGTAATTAGCCATGCAAAAGCTTCTCAAACTGCCGTTCGGATTCAGTTAAACTTTAGGTCCCTTTCTCTTATGCGAAAATTATAATCGCACAGGCCAAGATATTGAGAGAAGCTCGACTTTGGCCTTTTGGGGCTGTGTCAAGCCATTTTACATTAAAGAGTATTACATTCGGGTTTGCTTAAATGTCTATTCCATGTGCTAGTTTGTTATTCCGAAGTTCTAGTTTGTATATGGTTATTTCATTTTCAATTCATATAAGTCAAGTAGACAAAGCAATAGTTGTAGTTGACTTTCATCTGATAGTCAAATATTAAGTATACGCCACGTTGAAGCTAAAAAGTCATTCGAAATTCTAACCAAAGGTAAGACAAATACATTGACAAAGCACTCAAAATATGATCTCGAAGGAAGTGACTTTTTAGATTTAATATTTTGACTGTCAAGATTGCAGAGACCTACATATAAGTACATACATCTTGGTAGTAACCACACTTAGTTCAACCCAAAGGAATTCCTAATTTTATTTCAGTAAATTCACGTTTAATTTGGCACGCAAAAAACTATAAAAATTACATTTATGATTACTAAAACTAAGTCTAGTTTATAAATCCATTTCTTAAGTCCACACTTTCATGCACACACGTACACACAAACACACACACGCCCACCCTAAAATACTCACCCCAAAACCAAAATCAAATCGCAGTATCCAATGGAAAAACAAATCTTTCATAGCAAATCAAAATTTTTCTTTTGTTTTGTGTGAACTTTTAAACAATTGCAGCTAAATGATTTTGAAATTCGGAAAGGCAAAAAGATTGGTGTTACGATATCATTTAACAATCACCGGCTATTTGTCGGCAATATACCTAAGAATAGAGATCGCGACGAATTAATTGAGGAATTTTCTAAACATGCACGTAAGTGATCTAAAAAAACAAAACAAAAGACTCCCCAAAACAAAATCTATTTGCTAAATCATTAAACCAAAAACCCCGCCCAGCCCAGCCCAGCCACAGCACCACCACAAACCAACTACCATCCCCGAATTGGCTTGAATAATTGGCCAAAAAATATAAAAGTATGTTTTTAGGGGCGATACTTGCAGAATTGAAAACAACAGATGGAAGCGGCTACAATTGGATTTTTGTTTTGCAATTTTCGCTTTTAAAATGCTTTCAAATTGAAAATGAAAATTAACCAAAAAAGCTTGTTAACCTCTTCCTCTCACTCACTATCATCTTCTTACTATCTCTCTCTCCCCCCTTGCCTAAAATTTGTTAGTAAATACAACAAAAAATTAATTGTCACCTTTTTTTCAAGTGACATTGAAAACCTGTAGCTAAACAATTCCCAAAATTACAACATTTTGAATATTTTTGAAAAACCAAAAGACCGACAAACATAGTTTTTTGTTTTAGTAAAAAAAAAGCGCACACAATCCCAACAAAACATATAACTAATATATAAACGATTCTCAAAAACAATTCGCCTACTGAAATTGCATTGTTCTGGCCTATCACGTTACGAAATATATATATACTTAAACTATTATATGGTAATGACTGGAGAAAACCAACAATTTTGTGTAAAACGTGTGTAAACCCATTCTTTCTCTCTCTATCTCTTTCTCTCTCAATATATATATAAAACGCGCGCTACCTACTCCCCGAAATTCAAGTTATTCGGATTCTTAAAAAATAGCCAAATTCAAAATCAATTGAATTCCATTTTCCTTCCCACCCTCCACCCACAACCATTTGTGTTTTTGTTGCCTTTTTCTCAGTGTACACAAACCAGCTCAGAGTTACAAAAATTCTCTCTCTCCTCACTCTCTCTCTGTCTATCTTTCTAACTTTCGCTCTAACTATAATTGTCTATGTCTTTGTACGTCTTACCCTGAGTGTGTCACCCGTTATTGTTTTTGTTAAAAACGAACTCAAAGCTCAATGTGTACCACAAAAACAACAAAAGCCACAGAATTGCAGTTTATTTTTTGTAAATGTTTTCTAAATGTGTGTTTCATTTCACAATATAGATATCTACATATATATATAAATACTCTTGATGTGTTTTTTTTTTATAAACCCGGCTCACACACACACACACTCACACACATACACCGACAATGTCGAGCCTAGCGCGCATTGAATTGTTCAAAAATATTTGAAAAGTTATTTCATTTTTTTTTTATATAACAAAAAGCAGCAATTGTTGGCATTGGTTTTCAAAATCCGGAGAAATTGGCATTATTTTACATAACAAATGCACAGAGCTCGCTTGTCATGTAAAATTTTGTACATTTCTCTGTAAATACTTCTTCCATTCAAGTTAAGAAGTGCGCTTCTTAATGCACACACACTCTCACACACTCACACACACACTTGCCCCTAACAAAGACCACCCCTATAAAAAAAAAAATTAAAAAAACAAATACTTTTTTGTTGTATTTCTTGTTTCTTCTCTAAATGAAAAAAAAAATGCAACCATTTCAAATCATATTTAACCCACTGTCTATCCAAATTCTATTGATTTTTGCCCTAACTTATATCAACATTTCACTTTTGTATTCCGTAATACTACATCCAATTCCTGTAGCTGGTCTTTACGAGGTCATCATATACAGTTCGCCAGATGATAAGAAAAAGAATCGCGGCTTCTGCTTTCTCGAATACGAGTCACATAAGGCGGCTTCATTGGCCAAACGGAGACTGGGCACTGGTAGAATTAAGGTGAGTATTGATATTTAAGTATTAGAATTAACACTGAGAAAGCTTCAAATGTTTGCCCATTAAAGCCGTGGGCATCCATAGCAGCGAATGCTGCTGTGTGGCTGTCGCCTTGTTTAGGAGTGGTGCACGACCATAGGACAAGTGAATGGTTAAAACAAAAGCGCTCAACTAGTATATGGCTACGTCTGATTTAGTGCCTGTTAGTTTTTAGCTCTTAAATCATAAGTCAGGAGCAATATTTTTTTCTCGACACAGAATCCTTTCAAAGCCGAAGTCCAATACACATCAATCTCTTTTCATGAGTGTTTTGTTGTTTAATAAAAACTACAGCTGGAATCACTGGGGTCATTCAGTAGATAATTTCGTTTCACGTCTTTTATTGTTGTGATTGCAATATCTGACAATCCCAATTACTTACAGTGAGTGCCACGACTCCCTTGCTGTACCCTTGTAAATAACTCGACCCATAATTTTGGTCTGCTTTGCTCACGACCATAAGCGAAAAAATAAAAATAAAAAAAGTCTCTGTCTTCCCTCAACCGATTGTGCGGCTGTTTTTGACCAGAAAACGCTGGTCGGTCTGACAGCAACCCAATAACAGGCCCATTTCAGTCGATCGGTCCCAAACTGTGTTTTATTAAAAGACCAACACATCAAAGTGATATTTTGAAGAGGTTGCGAGAGCAGACTCTAGTGCGAGCTGAGAGTATTATTGCGAGAGAGATTGAGAGTGCGCACATAGTTTGTCGCATACATACAAACACTCATACATGCAAAAAAGACCGTTTCACCAAACGGTCCCAGCATAAAGGTCAGCAATAAACCAAGAGCAAAAAAACCAAAACAAATGTGTGTCTCTCCTCATCCAACCGAACACAATCAGAGAGCGCAGTTAAAGGTTACTTCCGTCCCTCTATATCAATGTGCCGCACGCAACCGGTTTTTATTCAATTTGTAGTCGAATCGTATTGTGCTTTTCAGAAGAGATAAATATTAGGCCTAAGTTAACAAATTTTTAGTGACAAGGTCTCTAAGAACAACGGGCTCATACATACAGCAGACGGATGTGGCTGTTGATGCTGATCAAGGATATACAGGCCCGTCGAAAGGGGTTTCCGGGCCCGGGGGGGTTTTTTTCATGCTGTACATAGTTTTCGCCAAAAATCAGGGCTCCGGCCCCTCTTAGAAGTCCGGGCACGGGGGGGAAACGCCCCCTTCCCCCTAACCTTGTCGACGGGCCTGAGGTTATATTTACTTTATTAGGTCGGAAATGATTTCATATTATTAAAATGAGAACAAATATACTTAAATCGAGAACATTTCATACTCGTGGTAAGCCTAAAGATTGAAGAAAAGCGCGTTCTTAATTTAAGTACAAATGATCTTGCATTGAGTACAAAATAGACTTATTTTTTCTTATGGAGTGATGGAAGATTTCTGAACTAATAATACCTTCATGGTCTTCGTATCTGTAAGGCCTTCTTTGACTTAAGGTCTCTGTCATACCAAGAAAAAAAAGGGAATAGCAGTAGTGTATATTAACCAAGAATGGTTTGCACTTATTTTAAAAGTAAATTAGGCTTGGTTGAAGACTATTACAACCTTAAAGTATGATTACAGAGATATACCAAAACAGTCTAAAATCAAGTATTTCGAGATTTAAAAAAAAAATCCTACTTGACATACAAGTTTTGTACTTAAATGAAGTGTTTTCGTACTTTCTGTACTATTGACACCGTTTTTGATTTCAGAGATTAGGTTTAAGTAAAATGAAAATAGTTCGAGAAATCATCGAGATCGTTATTATACCCAGAATCCATTGAAAATGGGCTGATTGAACGCGTCGTCCTCTGTGACCATATAAGCTAGAGATTCATCAATGCCGTTTGCGGGGTCAGTCCACCTTAGCTTAGCCTGCTCGTGTAATCAATCAAAGCTCGGTGGGCTGTTTACCTTTTCAAGGACGCCCGTTGTCGAGGACTGCCAAATGTTTTGTTATTTCTACTGCACAGCAGAACACTGGTCATCATTTTAAGGGCAAGTGTGAAGCTACAAATGTGAATGTATTATTGAAAAGATTCAAAAGATTTACAAAATTCCACACAAGAGCAAGCGGTACGCAAAGTAGTTGGATCAGGCAAATCATATAAAAAGATCCATTAACAAAGCGCTCAGCCGTTCGTTCTTCTGGGGCACTAAAATTTAAAGTAATCAAGACAGAAAAGTTGCATACAGAGTAAAGTCTGTTGATCTTCACTTTTTAGTTCTTAACTTTATCTAACGGATTTTCCCAGATCCCTAACAAGTGTAAAGTCTACTAAAGCAGCCTAAAGCAGCGGTGGGCACCAAAATCAAACAGAAGGGCAGCATTATTTGCACAGTAGATTCTTGTGCAAGTATTTTGGTTCACTCTAAGGCAGTAAAATACTTTATAGGGCATTGCTTTCAAGGCAGAATACTGGTGCGGGTCCCCCGCTGATCTAAAGCATTATCCAGTTCTAAAATATTATTTCTTTCCTAGGTTTGGGGATGTGATATAATAGTCGACTGGGCCGATCCACAGGAGGAGCCAGATGAACAAACTATGTCCAAGGTTAAAGTGCTGTATGTGCGAAATCTAACGCAAGATGTCTCAGAGGATAAGCTAAAGGTAAGATGCGACTCGTCTCGACTCAAATCGCAATTCATCCTAATGAATTTGCTTCTGCAGGAGCAATTTGAGCAATACGGCAAGGTAGAACGCGTTAAGAAGATTAAAGACTATGCCTTTATACACTTTGAGGATCGTGATAGCGCCGTCGAAGCTATGCGTGGCCTTAATGGCAAGGAGATCGGCGCCTCGAATATTGAGGTAAGTGGGTTTGTTGTTACTTACTCAAAATGTTCAGCTTTTAAATTGATATGTGTTTTAGGTCTCACTCGCCAAACCGCCCTCGGATAAAAAGAAAAAGGAGGAAATTCTGCGTGCACGTGAACGTCGCATGATGCAAATGATGCAGGCGCGCCCCGGACTCGTTGGGTAAGTACTTGGTAGCTGCCATTTCTGTACACACCAAAACTACACCCAACAATTGGCGCAAAATTCAAAAAGTTGTTAAATCATCTATATTCATTAGGCTAAACGATTTCGGCCAAATTCAAATTGAGGTCCAATTATATTTTTCCTTTTCAAGTCGCCGTTTAACGATTTCCATTAATTTTATTTTATTTTTCTTTCAACAAATCCCAACCAAATACAACAACAACAACATGTCTTACCCTTTGGTTGTCTTGTAAACAGATTTGAAACCTTGTCTCCATACAGAAACCTGTCGCCGACACATCCCAGTATGATGTCTCTGACGCCCATGCGCCTGCCCGGTGCGCGCATGCCGTTGCGTACGCCGATGCCTCGTGAATACGGTAAGTTTGGCAAATTCGCCAAGTGAAATATCCTACCCAAAATCACATCATATAGAAGATATTTGCTATATGTGTATGTATGCATATGTATCATATATATATATGCCCAAGAAGAAGAACGAGATCAAGATCCGGGACTCATCTTTAAACTATATAAAAATTTGTTAATTTGGTTTAGTGTAATCTTTCGTAGCAGCAGTCAAGTTATAGCCAAGTTGTTAGGCAAACACACACATAAACCAACACACACACACACACACATACTCGTACCTACATTAACACCTAGCTGCCCTCCCCCAAACATTGAGAAATGTATATTTGATAGGTTTGTGTTATAGTTTTAATTTAAAAATCTAACTGCAAAATCACCTCTCGAACTATTTTGGAAGTGTCAATTAGTTTTAAAGACTTATTCTTATTTTATGGCTTTGTTATTTTAAAAATGGTTACTGAGAGATTATAAAATTGTACTGAATTACGAGCGGGGGCTTTATCTAGACGTCGTCACATTTTTGTGTTTTTACACGAAGACAAATGCTCATTTTCGTTGAATCTTCTTAATCGTTGGAAGAGCTCACCTTGGACAGCGTCAAGTTGATCCTTGTCACTCAGCTGCAGTTTTCCTTAGATGAAAACAAAAAAGCAAAGCTTTCCGCAAATGGTTTTTGTTTAATAGTAGGGCCGATCCAAATTGAACTGTACTTATATTAATGGCCCTTAGAACCCTCAAGAAAAAGTTTTGGTTCCAGAAACCACCTAGGATTATTTTAAAGTCAAATTGTTAATCTGGAATTATCCCAAAAAGGGTATTTGGTTAACTATTTACTTTGTTTTTGGACACCAATTAATTTTCCATAATTAAGGCCTTCAAAAAGGCTTGAAATGCTGTAAACAGTGAATTTGCCACTGGCACAGAGATAAGAAAATAGCTTCAAAAAGCTTTCGTTGACGCACAAATTCCGTCGGCTTCTATGCTCTGATTGCCGAACTCTGTTGTAAATGAAAGATTCATACCTATCAGATTACAATAAACCCGTTTCCTTTTGAAAAAATAAAAGTGAACCGTTCGAGGAGCTTAGAAAATAATATACCAAATACTATTTCAATGTTCTAGTACGAAATATACCAAAATCATGGATGCTTTTTAAAATTCAATCTGCAAACGGTATTCGAACTCCGAACATCCATATGATTCCTCTGCTAGATATACTAAATTCAAGCCTGCGGATCATTCGGATTAAATGCATCGAATAATATTTGTGCGATTTTTGACTAATTAGACTAGGGACTAAAATTACTAGACAGGTGTACGGAAAGAGATTCAAAAGATTCTCTAAATTCCGCAGCCCAGTTTTGGTTTGCTATGATCTTACAGTAAGATCCAATTTTGATCTTTATTTTTACAATGATGATTCTGCTTATTTCTTTGAAGCTATCAAGAACCGCAATTTTCGCGCTCCCAAAAATTCTCCTAGTTGCCAAATTTCCTGTTCGATTTCGTCTAGACTTACGTGGGTTCTTGGTTACTTATCTTGTAGACTGTAAGCTATGATTCCCAAATCTGTTCCGCTGCGTGCTCAGAGTGCTCCTCCTTCTCTTCACAGTATCCACATATTTGGGTGTTTATTATACCCAACTTATACAGGTGACCTCGGTAGAGCCCGGACATGATCCTGAGTGCATTCTTTCCTTATTGAATCAATTTTTAAAACCTCTTGAGGTTTTAACGCTTCTGCCTGTGCCATACCCCTGGTGTTTACCCAGGAGGTTATTCTAAGTGTGTTCCCTTACTTTCTAAGGATCTCGCTAATGGTGTGTTCGGGGCTTTCTATTGCGTTTCTGGCGGTATCGTTGTGGCCCGGTATCCAGTGTAGGAACAGGCTGCTCCCGCTACCTAATTGGTCCAATTGGTTCTTTGCCTTACAAACACAATGTTTGCTGAAGGGAAATAGAGGAAGGAACAAAGATCAGGTTCGGAAATTTAAGGTTAGCGGTTCTTAGGCGAAGGTTTTCTGTCTATGCTTTACATCAGGGGTGCCCAAGACAACCTAATGCTGGCGCAGTCACCAACAAGCAACCACATACACCAGAAAACGATAGACAAAACGTGTTTTTTCCTTTGATGTGTATGTGTGCTTGAGGCTGTCTGATCCAAACGCAATCCTTCGACGCACAACAACTAATGTTACAAAAACAAACGCATAATAATTTGTAGTTTTGTTTAATTCTGTAGTGGGCATGTTGTTGAAATTTCGTTATGCGTGAGTCTTATACGCGCAGCATACGATTCGCGCTAAACAACAACAAATGCGTCCAAGGTGTATAGAGCGCGGTCACCCCTCCTTTACATTATAATATTAATAAAAAAAGGCAAAAAATTTTATTTATTTATTTTTTCCTTAAAAAGTAGTTAAGGTTTGCGAATCATTCAATAAGCTCGAAGACGAGGATTTCTATTTCTAAACGATTTTCTAGATTTTGTATTAAACTTTCCTTTCGATTAGTAATGAGTTTAGCTGGCTCGAGGTCAAAAAAGTTGCGTTTGTTCACAACTGTAAACAACTTATGCATTGATACACCAAAAAGAACAGGACGCCTAAACAGTACTGTTTTATCGATGTCCAAATCCAGTCTTCAGTCGGCGTTCGCTAAAGACTGTTGATTGTTTAATGTCTTTTCAAGTAATCACAGCTGTAAGCAGTTGGAAACTGCAATGAAATTCAATGAAATCGAAATCAGACACCTATTTTAAGACTCAGTCGTGCAACGCCGACCAGATAGCAAAAGAAGTTCGCGGGTCAAGTTTTTTCCAAAACCAAAATCTTAGGTTCGAAACTGGTTTATGTTCGGTTCTAGGTTCGGCTTGAAGTAAAATAAAATTCGGCGATTTGGGTTCGAACCGGTTCGGTCCAAAACCGGCTTGCAGGCCGGGCTAGGATCATTACAGAATCGGTTTAATTACTTGTTTAGCGTGACAAAAAAACAAATACGAAAATCAGTACAAACAGGTCTAGAACCGAACCCTACAGAACCGATGAGGTTTGGATTTTCGGATCCCTCGAACTGAACCCAATTTATAGCCTCCCAAACCTCAGTCCATTTTGTTTTAAAATATGGATCGGTTCACTTTTTTACGGTCATTTGCAATATTCTTAATCAAACATTGCTGAAAAAAGATATTTCGAAAAGCAATAGACAAATGTTAAAATGACAAAGCAAAACTCTTATGCATCGCCGGAAACAAAAATATATGCTTAAATTCATTAACAACCAAGGATTGAACAAAAACCTTAGGTTATATAAGTTAAGGAACCTGTTTAAGAATCGAACCTTTGACTTCACGACAGTTTGGTTGAACTTCCTTACTGAATCTTCTTCAGAATTTTAAGGGCTTGAATATATTTTTTTTTTAAGAATGATGTGTTTCGCTGAACAAACTGAACTCCATATGAAACTCCTCGACAGAGGGTATAGACGTGTAAAATAATTGTTCCTGATGATGGTTGCCGATGTTAAAACCGAAATTTATTGGATAACGTAACATATACTTCTGTGTTCTGCTTTGACCCCGAGCCAGCGAAACACATCATTCTAAAAGTTAGAAAGGTCGCCAACTATAAACTTTTTTTTAAGAATTTTAATAAAAAGATACTTTTTCTCATATGAACATTTTTGTGAAATATTAGAATTCAAAATTAAATGTTTGGAAGATTTCGAAAATATATCCTAAATTTTACTTATCAATGAAGAACTTAGGGGACTTTAGTTTTAAAAAAAGTAACCTCAAAGCCAAAAGACAATCTTTAAAATTAAAAGACACTCTCCCTTAGTTAGCTAGTTAACTTAAGCTCTCCTTAACCTGTACAATCTCACTAATCGGTCAGCAGCATAATGTCAAATCGCTAGGTGTTTGGTTTGTTTAATTTTCTTCATCATTCTCATATCTGTTAATTGTTGATTTGTCATCTCTTGATTTAGTTAGTTAAGTTAAGGTTAGACAAGCGCTCTCTTTCCACATACACACACACACACACCAAATACTAACACCACACCCCACCACGCTTAGCACTTGCCCCTCGCCCCTCTGTCCAACAGTCTATCCAGCTAGATTGAGTCTAACCCCCACTAATCATAAGCAAAATGAGAAACATTGGTAACACCGCATAACCCACCTCTTGTTTTATTTCTTTTGCAAGTTTCTCTCTCTCTTTCTCTCTGTCACTTTTGTTTTGCATGCTAATTTTTTAAAAACGTTTTTTGTGTATCTTCGACTCTCCTTCGTTCCCAAAAAAAAAAAAAAAAAAAACTCTCTGTGTCGCCAAAAGCGCTCCTAGTTAGTACTTTAAAACCTTTTAAGAGTTGTTCATAGTTGTTTATCGATAATTAAATGTTGCAATTGTGTTCTCTGTGTAGCGAATGTTAAGCACCCTGTATACTGTTTGATGTTATATCACCGGTAAGTAACCCAAAGTCATGCTAAACCTAAGTGCATCATCACCCACCACCAACCAATTCGGGTAACATTGGCTATGTACAACACAATTGGCTAAATCAGGAAGAGGCACACCACAATTTAACTAATCCTTTTCCCCTCACTGTAATCCAAATACTAATCCGCATACCCACCTCCTCTCCCCCATCCTGTGCAAAATCAACCACATTTTTAGAATACGATTACGACTATTTCGGCTTCCCAGCTGCTGGCTTTGGCAATGAGCCGTACTATGAGGATGTTTATCGCTCCTATGAAGGCGATTACAACTACTATGAGTTTGCCAATGCAGCGGGTGCCAGCGGAAATGGCAGCAATGCGGTGGTTAATCTGCCCGGAGCGGGCTCAAATAACTCGCCTTTGGCCAACACTCAGCGTACCGTCAGACCGCAAGCCAATGGTCCAGCCAGTTCGCCGGGCGTAATGGTGCGTCGAATGCGAAAACAGTTAACAGTTACACACGCACACAGAAACACAACAACAGAATTGTAGCCTTGTATAATGTATATGTATATGTTTTTGTAGTAGTGGCTTTCAGTGTTTTGGCCTTGGTCGAAATTAATTTAACATTTTTTTTTTTTCATTTTATTTTTTCAAAATTTGCACGTTGCCACATCCACACCCACACACAGCGCACTACTACACCCTGCCACGCCTCCACATATACAACATACGCTTGCACGCCCAAAAGGATTTTTGGTTTATAACGCTTTTTCGCTTGTTTAATTGCTTTTTTTTCTGCCAAAAAAGGGGGAAGAAAACTCTCATCAACTTCGCCCACATTTATTTGTTGCTGCAATTTTAATTAATTAAATGTTTGTGCTTTATTTTATGCTTTTAAATTAAATTATACATTTAAGTTTTATAAGCTCCACCCACCCCGCCCCTTAACCCACCAACAGCGTGCTTTTTATATTATCATTATTATGTTTATTTTAGATTATAAGTTGATCAAGCTTCGCTTTTACATACTTTTTTTGCTGCTTTTTTAATTGTATAATTATGTAACTTTTACATTTGTGTTCTCAATCATATTGTGTCAATCGCAAAGAGGATAAACATCAGCCCGATGAAAGCTAGTTTGAATCGAACTTTTTTGAGCTGTATTTTAATTTACACAAACAACAAACAAACAAACAACAACCACATAATATACAGACATACAGTATAATTATCTTAGCCATATCAGACGTAAACTACTTTACTATATCAAATGCATATATCTCTCTATATATCATGTATGTACACCAAAGAATCTAACGCGTTTATTTCGATTTTTTCTTTTCTTTCTTTTCTTTTTATGTGTTCTTGTTATACATATATAACTTATCTTTCTATCTATATGACAAAATTATGACAAAAAAAACAACAAAAAAATTATATATATGTTCGTCAAAACAAAACAAAAAAAAATACCCACAAATTACATCTCACTGCCTTCAACCAACGACCACTTTTCGATTCAAAAACACAAAAAAAAAACACCAAAAATTATGGTTACATTCTCTCTCTCTCCCGGCCCCCCCTTTCTAAATTCATACGTACACTCGATTCGACCTCAAAATTCAAAAAAAAAAAAACTAAATTTGATAATTATCTTGGCGATCCATATATATACACACAATTTATAATTATTTTTAAACAAAAATTGTAAAAAAAAAATGCAAATTCGGAAAACCTAAAAACAATCAAAAATCAAACCCAAAAATCAAATCAACAATCAAAATATCAACGATGGAATATGAACGCCTTTACACACACACACTCACACACACCAAACACACAACAACACACACACTCAATGCATGCTTGCCATGATGATGATGATGATGCCAATCACGGATGATATTGATAACACTTAGGGGGTTGGTCGTGGGCATGGAATCACAGTGCCACGTGGCCGAGTCGTTGGCCAACGTGGCAGCACCAATCGTCTGGGGGTCCAAACAGTTCCACAGGCGGTGGCAACGGCGGCGGGACAGGCGGCGGCGGTAGCTCAGCGGGGGGCCACCGTTCAGGGGGCGCCGGCAGTAACCGGGGGGGTCCGTGGGGTGGTACCAATGCGTCCCAGCGTTCGTGGCACCCAGCACGTCAAGCCGCTACAAAATTTACCAGGTGAGCTCAAAAAAAAAAACCAACACCAAATCAACAAACAAAATCCCCATAAAAACAAAACCAACGTCAAAATACAACAAAACCAACAACAACAGCAACCAAAATGTAAATGAATAAGTAAAAGCCAAGTAAAATGTAAACTCACGCTCATCCACACGCACACAACTACACACACACACACACACAACAACACAGGAGAGATTCGTCGTCGTGTGTCTCGCATTTGTAACTGTGTTTAAATGTTGTAACGTTTTGTGTTTAGTTTACAGTCCCCTTTTTTGTGTGTTAATATGTTCAATTTGTGTCTTTCTTTATTATAAAATTTACAATATATTTGTTAAAATGGTAGTAGTTCTGCTCTTGCTGCTTACGAAGATTGTTGTGATTTATTCCGTGTCAATTTTAAGTTGCGCTCAAATGTATGCTACATTTTTATGCATGCACTTGATTCTCTCTCTCTCTCATCTCACTGTAAGCAGCAAAATACGCAGCTCACACACACACACGCACACCCACACATGTATATGGAAAGCCACTATAACAAATTATAAGACAACTTTTAAATGTTTGTCTAAGCTCTGTGTAAACGTTTATGAATCGATTAGTATTTATATCACACACACACACATTGTCACTTACCCCACCTAATCAACCTACTGCCCACCCTATATATGTGTACCTACCTTCTTTAGCACCTAACTACATACATGTAAACAGCGCGCCATAGAGAGTCGAAGAGTCATTGGAGAGTTGAAGAAAGTGTTTAAAAAAAAAACCACCCCTAAATTCTATCCAAAATTTTGACGTACGTGTATATAATTTTTTTTGTTTTTGTTTTAAGATTCTCTATTTACTTTGCTTTGGCTCGCGTCCTAGAAAAATTGATACTGTGATTGCACAAGGAAAATCTACATATATTATTAATATCTTTATGTGCATTTATGTTTATCAATTGACAATTTGTTTTATTGTATTAATAATTAATTAATTATTCATCATGCTTTGGCTAACCCAACAAAAAAAAAAACAACCACAAATGTGAAGCAATTTTCTAATAGTTTGTATGAGTAATCTATATTTATATACATATATATATATAATATATATATCACCCATATCTAATCCAAAATACATTTATAATTTATACACAGGGTAACGCAACACAAATTGTTTGACTTATTATTTTAATCTAAATACAAATACTAATCGATTCGTGTATTATGTTTACTACACACACCCACACAAACACACTCACACACATACAAGCCTGATTTTACATACATATATGACTTATAATTTGTTATCAACGGTATAAACATGTATACTAAGGTCCATTTCACAATTAAATGACACTATATAACAAATCACTTTGGCCTGTGCCGAATTTCAAGTCGAATTCGGTATAAAACACCAAATTTAATTAATAATAAACTGCAAAAGTCACATTTACCCTGTTAACCAATTGAATTTTAGATGGATTAAACAGTTTCTAGCCTCGAAATCTATACATAAGTATGTCTGACTTTATCCGCTCTCGCTGTACCACAACAATGAATAACACTTGCGCTCAAATAACAGTATCTTGTTAATGGATTGCTGTTAGACAGATCTGTTCTGTAATAAGCAAACCCAGGTTTACTTCATTTTTTCTGTCATTGATGTGTGCAGATGGTTGTTTTGGACCTTACCAAATAGGGTCGGATAAAAAATAGCCTTCAATTCTGTAAACCAAATGGTCAGTTGGACGTTTAAATCTATCATAATCCTTGTTCTAGCCGATTTGATTAATCAAATAGTTATAAACGGCACACTGCTAAATGAACTCCCTTGCAATACCTGTAATACGAAATTTGTCATCGTTTTTCACTTGTCGTTTCTCACGTAGAAACTTCAGCCTCACAGCTTAAGCATGACGCCAAGAAGATGTACGCAATATTGCTCGTCTACTTTTCCTTTCAAAACTCTTGGCAGTTTCCAACTGCTTGACTTGATGATAGCTACTTTACTGCAAAAGTTTTACCCACCTATTGAAACTGCCCCACTAAGACTTTTGGAAAAGTGTACAAGGTTGTAACCGATTCTGTCCGTCACACTGACTGCAAAATATTGAAGAGCTGTCCGATTTCATATCATATCCTTTATCAACCATAGGATATATAGTAGTCCGGTTTTGATAAAATTTTGCAAATCTGTTTTAAGGAAACTAAAAACCAAAACAAAAAGATCCATTTTCCGACCGACCGAGCAAATTTTGCAAGTCTGTCCGAAAGCTTATATTTGTAATAATGTCCGATAACATTGAAAATACAAATATTTTTCTCCTTGAGACAGATTTTCTGATCAGTTGGTCCTATGGCAACTGTAAGATATAGTCTTCCAATCCGGTCGGTTCTTACCCTATGCCTAGGGTAGGTTAGGTTCAAATGGGAAAATCACATTTTAATACCCGTTACTCGTAGAGTAAAAAGGGTATACTAAAGTCGTATTCGAATGTACGAGGTGTGTTCAAAGAAAATGGTGAATTTTGTTCCCTTCAAAGTAATCGCTCTCGGATAAAGTACTTATTTATTCATCAATATCCAATTTGTCCCCTTCAAAGTAATCGCTCTCGGATAAAATACACTTGTGCCAACGCTTTTTCCAATCCTCGAAGCGCATCAGAAATGCGCTTTTCGGTATGGCCATCAGCTCGTTCTTCGATTCTGACTTGATCTCACGGTCTCTTCAGTTTTGAAAATAGGTAAAAGTCGTAGGGAGCCAAATCTGGTGAATACTGTGGTTGAGGCATGATTACCAATGATGCCCCGTTGTGTTACCATATAACCCTTTCTACAAGGTGGGCCGTGTAGGAAGTAGCGCGAGTTTCAGCAAGGAGCTAACATCCGTTTTAGAGATGTCTTATAGATCGTTTAGGAAAGGACGTCCCAAAACTGCGATTCGAGTTCTGCTGAGAGCTGAACAGTGACAAAAGAGGTGTATACCAGAGAACTGCAACGAGCCGCCACGACTACAATCGTACAAGTACAAATATTGCCCTTACTCATACTCAAGATGACCCCTTGTTACAAAATCGAAGTTCTGCTGTGAGCCGTCATGAGTAAAGTTCGTTCGGTACAAATACTCGCGATTACTCCTGGCTTCGGCCGCCAATCACCGAGAGTACTTGTTTCCGAAGCCAAAGATCTGCAGCGATCTGTTACGATCAACGCTTGTACACAATCGTCACAAGCACACAAAAACAACAACTTGTGAGAGCACAAGAGATAGCATGCTGTCCTATATTTTTTATTTGTATTTTGCGTACGCTTTCTCTTTCCTTCTTGTGGCATGTTGTTGTTTGAAGTTTTCAAAAGAGGAAGCTCGCCGTCATCCAGCTGAGTACGTACGAGTAAACAAGAGTAGAGTATCGTAGAAGCTTGGCCATTGCTGGCAAAAGTCTTATTTTGACTCGTATTATAAAAAGCTTGTTCATATTATTACTCGTACGAAGCAAAGAGCTTACCCGTTCTGACTCAATGTGCTTGCGCTCATTTCGAGTGTGTCTAACCAAGGCGACGAGTCCAACCAAGCCAAGTAAACGCACGAGTGTGATCGAACATTAGAGGCTTGTTGGAGGTCTCTGGTGTAGACTCCAGTCTTCAATTGAATTGCAGCTTCTACAGAATTCATTGTGCTGATGCCGCCGAGCTTTGCGACGTGTCTTCTTATTAGGCAGTGTTCAATCAGTGCCCCTACCAGTAGGGAAATGTTTTCTCTTTCTTGACGGAGTAACGCCCTATAATTTATACCCTGTTAATACAACTTAAATGCGAAACATTACCGTTTACACGAAAATCGCATCGAAAACCGGAACAGGGCCCAATATGTTTTATATTCACAACTATCTTCGAGCAATATAGCTTTTTTTTTCACTTTCGCAAAAGTTTTGCGATTTGGAGAGCGAATATGGATGCTTGGCTGATGCTCTGTGATACTTTCAAATCAGGTATTTCTGTTCATGGCACTGAAAAGAAAACTGTCTGTTTTCCAAATAACAAATTTACTAAAATGACCAAATTTTGTTTTTGTTCTGCTCAGAACAGGATAAGCTCAGTCAGAATTTCAGGTCCAATTCAGTTTGCAATAAAATACAATAAAATAACAAAATACAAGCATTGCGACTCTGTGACAAAAATCAAATAATTATTATGGCAGCGTTTAGATTACAAGCCCACCTCTTTTGGCTTACTCAATATTCAGAGATAGGCATCAAAATATAAAACCATTTTCATAATTTTTAGTGCCTTGTGATTGTAAAACGGACCTTATTATGTACCAACGGGGACCAATGGTCCCCCAACTCACTCACCTGCTTAAACCCACATGCACACCCGCTTTATTTGTCTTTCTCTCTCTTTTTTCACCACATTTTTGTAGAATTTCTGGTGATGTTGTGAGACATTACAAATTTTGTAATTGATTTTAAATTTTTGTTTATTTAGTAAGAACGCCTCACTCACACACAAAATAGTGCAAAAAAAAAATAAATTTGAGTACCAAAAAAAAAAAAACAACTAAAATCTGTTTCTAGCTGGATCTGCACTCAAGACTTTCATGGAGGGCAACTAAGCGTAGCGCATCGGTCAGCTCCTCGGTTAGTGGCAAGAGTCGCTCGCCAATCAAAAAGCGTAAACTGCATAGGTCCTCCTCCTCAAGTAATAAAACCAAGTCACATAAATCCAAGAAGCATTCACGCAAGCCCAAATCAAAGAAATCGAAAAGGAGTTCCAGCTAATCAAAATACGCAGACACACACAAATCAAAACAAAAGACTCGTTGCTAAATTTCGTTTTGAAAATCCCATCAAATTGTCACATTTACACACAGACACACACAGAAGAGCCATTTCAAGTTTGGCATCTCAGATCAGTTCCAAGCAGTCTACCTCGCAAGAATTTGGACATCACAGACCATATATCATTCAAGGAAGAACTTGGATTATCTTTATATTTATGTTGTACTTCAAGTGTGTTTTTTCCCCAAGTGTTGTCGCAGCGATAATATCATGTACAATGTTTTATATCCATAACACACACACACACACAAAAATTCGAAATTATTGCACACACACACACACATACCACAACGTTCACTTTTTAATATGTACCAGTAACATGTCCAAGTTGTCCCCCGACGTTCAGTCGAAATAACACAAACTTCTGATTTTGCTGTGTGACCTAAAAATAAAAAACAAATTTAACGAGCAAATAATATAAAATAAATCTACAAAAATTTGTGTTTTTAATAAAAAAAACGAAATACATATTTATATACAAGCCAATTCCACATTTAATCCATAGCCCGGCTAAATTTGAATTTGATCCAAAAACCAAACAAACCAAAATAGCAACCACTTTGAGCCGTCTTTGTATTAACAATATTTTTAACTCTCTTTCTCTTTTTTCTCTTTTGAAACCCGTCCCAAAACACGCACACGCTCACGCACACAACCACGAATCTCATCCGAAACCACTGCAGTAGTCGGTAAACGTAAGTTCGATGGAGGTCACCAAAATCCGGCAGATGTTAAGCGACGTTACCCGAGCGGTTTAATAGGAAATGGCGGCAGTTGGGGCAGTTTACCGCTACCACAGCAACCTTTAGGCACAAATGGTGAACAATGGTACATGGATACGTTTTCGGCATGGAGTTAAAACAACAAGAACAAAAACAACAACCAGAACTTTTCACTCCTGGAGAAGCAATAACAATTTCTACGCATAATAAATAGGTTTTTCTTTTTCCAACTCATCATCCTCAACTTCCCTAAGAAGAATATGTGTGTATGTATGTAATCACGTTAACCTAGAAGCCTTGCAGCAACATTTTAAACCCCCAAACAATTTTCCCAATTTTTAACGCAAACCAACTAAAATCGCGCCTCAAATTAGATAAAAAAACTACTTTTTAAAATTCGATAATTAACGTATTAGCGTTTTTAACATGAGATCCAAAACAATAATTGAGCGTATATAGCAAAAACCAACATATATATATATATATAAAAATACATATATTTATCTAAACTTCTATATAAAACGAAAATATTTGATTGATTTTAAAACTTAAGCAGCGTGTAGCAACCCTTTTTTTATACCATACGAAAAATCTTTTACAACATTTACAAATGAAATCAAACGGAGGCAAAACAAAGGCTTTCTCTAACAAGCTAAACATACATACATACACATCTAGAAGGAAAAACATATATATCGAAAATATATGTAAAATTGAAAAATGAAAAGAAAAGCAAAGCAAAGCTTAATGATGAAACATTGACTGACAAACAACAACAAAATCAACAAAAACAAAATTAATGAGAATTCGATGCAGCATTATTAAAAAAAAAACACAAAACTAAAACAAAAGATATTTTTAAAAAACTAAGTTTTAGGCAACTTAAAATCAATTAACACAAACAAAAAAATATATTCGTAGAGCTAAGTAATCGCACACCCTTACAACACACACACACTTACAGTGGGGCAATTCTTAACAACGAATTAGAAAGACAACACACACACTTACAGACATACTGACACATCACAAAAAGTTAATAATAAAATTACTATGAATTTTACAAATTTATATAATGAAAACGTACTAAAACAAAAGAACATACGTCTATATAATGTGCTTAGTTTTAAAACAACAACAAACAAACAAAAAATTAAAATTCCCTTAACCCAAAAAACAAGTTACGAAATCAATTATAGCCAACGCTTAAAAGGCGACCTAAATAACAGAAATTACCTAACTAAATAACAAATTCCATTCTTTTTTTTAAACGCACATAAACATAGAAAACTCTGATCTACTTGTAACTCCATGCCTATAAATTAAAAACATTTCAAATAACAAATAACAATAATAATAACAACCAATACACAAACATTTTGCCAGGCTTTTTTTGTCAGCAGCTAAGGAGCTTAGCTATAGTCGGTCATAAGAGAGAATTAGTGAAAATTCGGTGAATGTAGAACGAAAGAGCGTCTGAAATTAACTAGAGTAAACTTAGGTGCCGAGAGCTAGCTTTTGCATTTTTCGTTGCCAAACCACTCAGGCAAACTTGTTGTCTCTACGACTTTGCCAAAGCAGAGAGGAAAGAAAACTTTGATATAAGTCGTGTTTGTAAGCTTTTTGTAGTCGTTCCTAATTGTCTACGGAAATTTTAATAGAAATTTTCTACGGAAAGAAAAAATTTAAAAACTGAATTCGTCTTCCAATCAAATTTCATCCCAAATTCAATTCTTGCTGTCACGGAAATCTCTTCCAAACAAATTCCAACCCAAATCAAATTCTCGGTGTCATGGAAATCTCTGTCGGTTGATTTCAATTTTCAATGTATTTACATTTGTTTTAGTAAAAAAGTTTAATGGAAAACAATGCGCCTAAATAAATTAAAAAAAACTATTACTACTAGAGCAAAAACTGACATATTCAGGGATGTCTCAGAATTCTCTAGAGGCATATACCAATATGCCCAGTTACTAACTTAGAGGAGGGTAGTGGAGCGACTGCTCAGAGCCAAGTAAATTTATTGCTTGCAGTTTTCTTTACATATATTTTATAAGCCAGAGTTATTCTTGTTGGTACTTCACAAATAAAATTATCCAAGTTGAGTTTAAAGTGAAATCTATTGAGATTTATAGCGATTTTCCGGCAGAGGCCTGTATATGTGTCAATCTGTGTTGACGTTAGAGTTCCCCAGACTATGACCTAGAGCAGCAATGTTCACCCATTGCCCCTAGGGGCCGAGTGACATCGGCTATTTACACGCCTTCATTCGCTGCTCAACCGTCGTTGAGGGCAGTTCAAAGCTGGGCTGTGTCGCTTTAATATCGCACACCAATACACTCTCACTTTTTGGCTTTGCTCTTCTGGAACATCGCTGCCCAAGAGGCCCGCATTCATATGAATACAATCAGGGGGTTTACCAAATTTAAGCCTTACATTCTGCACTTCTCGGCAAACAGATTAGGAAATTGGAAAAACCATTAATAAAATGTACACAGAATATAATATTTTTGTGTAAATGTACTCCGCTAAAGACCTTTATTCTCCTTTCTTAGTTCAGTTCTGTGTAGACTAGCTCAACGACAAACGACCTACCAAAACCCAACCCAAGCGGTCTTCTATATAAACATTCACAAATCAAGCCCGACGGCCTTCTTGCTTGCTGAGGGCCTAGCCTTATGGTTGCATTCTGTCCTGTGATTTTTTGCACTGCCTCGCGTGAGGTCGACAGTCGTCTGCCTTAAGATGCCGACTTTCATGTTAAGTACGAGGTATTGTATTGAGTTCAATTCCTAGAGAAGAAAAAGTGGAAAAGATTAATTTTATTTCTTTGGGTTTCTTAAAACTTGCCCAAGCTGTTCATTAATGTTCATAAATTGACTCCCACTGTTTATGGTTTAAGACCAAGCAAGATTACTCTACCTTTGTCAACGAATGCGCTTGATTTCGTGAGACATAGTACAATTTTTTCTCTGAGTGTTGGACAAACAGACTAGAGCCCTGCACAAATCCACTCGTAGTGCCCTATGGGCCCTCTTTCAAAAAAACAGTCCGAGTAAATCAATTCAGAAAATTTTTCCGAATCAAGCAAACAGCTCAGAATAACAGCGTTCAACTCGTTAATTTATCTCGTTTTGGGATCTACAAAGTAAATTGGTAATTTTGTTCCGCGAAAGTAATTTCCGGCTTATTTTAATAAACATCACGTCAACTAAGGCTTTGCAATATTTTCATCCAACTTCATCTGAAGAATTCGCGGTTAAAAAAAATATTGTTTGCTCAGGTTACATATTGGGATTCAAAAGTCATTTTTGGAAGCGAAGGCAATGTGCATCTTCAGAAAGAATTTGCGATTCACAAAAGAAATGTTATTTTTTAATATAAAAAGAAACTGCGTTCATATTCATGTTTAGGCTAAGCTGTGCTGCGTTGAAAGAGTTCTGCTCTTTTATGTTTTATTAATTTGGACTTAAAATGGATTGTTTGATCCAGTTGCTTTGCGATCTGTCACAATTAAACATTTTCAAACGAGTCTAACGAATCCACTCGTGCAGGGCTCTAATACAGACCAATCGGTTGCGCAGTTGTCAGCTGTTTGCTGTTTTGAGTTCGTTTTTTAGAATGTTCTTCGCGCTTTAACTTTCGTAATTTCCTATGTTGACTCTAGTTTTCATATATTTGGCGAATTTTATTGGCTTATTTTCAATTTCCGGTGTTTTTGTAGGATTCTCATGAATCACCCATAAAATTTTTCAAAGTAGCTCACAGTTTTTTAAGAGAAAAAGTAAGCTGAAGCGCTTTAAGCCTTTTGAAAAAAAGAACTGGGTCTTCCTGTAAAGCAGCCATGGCCCCTGGGGCCCGAAGTCACTCGCCGACTCACACCGAATGCTTGCCAAAGTCAATCATCACTGAGTGTCAAAAGGGGATAGACATAGTTCTCTGTCCTCTCTATTTTGCCAGTCCTGCTGTAAAGCAGCGGTGGGCAACATTCTCTTCATTTCTCTGTTGTTGTTGCGGAACACAAAATAAATTGCACAGCAGAGTTTTGTGACGGTATTTTGTTGTTGGCACGCTGAGGACGTCAAGTATTTTATTGCGCATTACCTTAAAGGCAGAATAACGGTGCCAATCGAGCCATCGGTTGCCCACCGCTGTTCTAAAGTTATTTAAAAGCAATTTGAACTTTCAATTAAGTCACAGTTCCAGCCAGCCGCTTTTTAACATTTTTTTTCTGCATTTTGCTTTAATAAAACTTCATATCTGTTGAGAGAAGAACGTGAAATTGGCACTGACACATTCTCTAGCTTAACGCACACTTATAAAACCTGAGCCGGCCAGCACAAAGCCTACGGTGACCGAAGTGACCTCATGACTTTGTGAATCGGAGAGCACAGAGACGGACACTAGAGTAGCAGTCCCAGACTCTCTTTTCATTGAGTTTTTTAATTGACTTTGTAAGTCTCGCGGTGTTACCACAGTAATTTTCTACAGCAGTGATGCCCATAGCCCGCTTACGTAAGGGCAAACACCAATTCATATAAAGAAATTCAGCGGAAATTGTCCGTGTTTTTGCGTGTTTGACAAGAACACTAGTGCAGCTAAAGGTTAGGATGTGGTTACCCCTATTTGAAAGTGACTAGTTTTGACCTCTTAAGAGCTTAGTTTATGATTCTTTTTCGTTCCACATTCCCCGTTTTCTGGTGATTCTTTCTTCAACTGCTCATAAACTGAAACAAATAAACTGTGGTTGGCTATAGCTATGCTACGGGGTTTATAAAGCAATTTCTTGTTTCCGTTTTAATTTTCTTTTTTTGCTAGATCTCAAGTAAAGCAAAAATGTATAAACAAAAAAATAAAAAACTAAAATAAAATTATATATTTAAATTAGTTGTAAACTAAAGAAAACTTCCAATTTATGTGTAAAACGGTTGGCAGTTGAAAATATTTAAACAATAACAAAAAACGTATCTATGAACATTGTTCAGCATATATAAAAAAAAAAACACAAAACAGCCTAAAAGCAGAAATAATTTTTCATTTAATTTTAATTTTAAAATTCACACACAAACACACACATACACCAAGCAGTTGCCTAAAAGAAAACTTGCGCAAACAAAAACAATTGCAAAACCAGCAAAGAACTTTAATACTTAAATATTAGCCACAAAACAATAAGAGAAACAACAACAACAACAACATATATACAACAAATTCTAAATGACCATAGTTAAGCTTAAATTTAGTCACACCTAAACCTACACACACACAACCACATACACACACACACACACAACCGTAAACTGTCACTGTAGCTGACATTTGAGATAAGTGTGCGCCATTTTCTAACTACAATAATACATTTTTTATTTGTTTTACTTAGTTTCATTTTAATTGTTTATTCAATCGATTTTCTACCCGAAACACACACACAAACACAATTGAAATTTTTTTATATTACATTTTTTTTTTGTTTTTTTGGTGACTTTTTGAACAAGCAGAGCCGCAGCCACAGCAGCAGCTGTCCCCCTTTCAAATTGCAAATATATAAATATAACTTAATTTTACGCGTTTTGTTTAATTCGATAACTGTACTGATTTTATATTGTTTTAAATTTGTAATTTACCTTGTAAGCTTTTTTAATTGTTAATGTGTATTTTTTGTAATTGTAAACTAAAAGGAAAAAAAAACAAAAAAGATAACCAATTGGCAACTTGTTAACACTCCGTTAAAGTTTTCGATCTAAAACCCCTTCAGTCCCCCACCCGCTTCCTTCCCTTCCCACCCCCTTCAATTGTGTTAAATATTGTAATTTTTGTTTAATTTTTTTCGGGAAAGCAAAAACGTTTGGCAAAATTAGTTTATAATTTGAATATTTAGTTTTGTTTTGTGCGCTTAAGTTTTTTTTAAAATAAAAAATATTGTATGTTATATATATATAAAACTGAATTAAACTATATGAATATTAATTTTTAGCAAAATATTTTTACGATCTAATGTTACCACAACACAAAATACTTACCGAACTAAACCACTTTCTGTAAACTTTCAACTAAAACAAACAAAAACAAAAAAACAATATCAAATTCAAATCGAGAATGGAAACTGAGCGAAAAAACAACAACTTTACATGAATTGTGATGATGCAAAGGCAAGATTTAATCATAATTACATACATATATATATATAATCTTACTCCTTAATATACAATAAATATATATATATATGAATGGAATATATGTATATGTGTAGGCGTGTATAATCTAACTTTACTTTTAAACAGACTGCGTACGTATTAAAAATTTTTAAAATTAATTTGTGTAAAATGTTTTAAGTTTTTGAAAAATTGGCAAATAAAGAAAACAATAAAAATTTATAAATCAAAAAAAAAAAAAAAAACAGTGAATTGAATTGAAATATACATACAGAGCAGCAGCTCGCATTTTGAACATTTTCCAAATTTTGTTACCATTTTTTTCTACCAATCTTTTCAGCTAAATTATTAGTTTGATGTATTGTATATTTCAAAAAACACACAAAAAATTGGCTCAAGCGCAGCTGTTTAGAAGGCAAGGACCGCGACACACCAGGCACAGGCACAGGATTGAGCAGTTTCCGCCTTGTTCCTAATTTTCTTTTATAATTTGTTTACTTAGTTTGTGTGTGTTTTCTCTTTTGCTTTTAAATTTATAATACTTATTACATATATAAAATAATATATATAAGACCAACCCATACATCACACATTTGCATACATACTCCACACGTATGGAAGGGACTCATAAGCCGTGAAAGTAACGTCGCCAATTATTAGAAAGAAAAGCAAAAACAATTTGAAAATTTCGTCGTAGGAGAAGCCAGCAGAATGGAAGCAAAACTTTTTACGTCTTAAACCAATATTGTTAACGAAGGAGAAAAAAAAAACAGTGAGAAGGAAGCATATTGTACTAAAAAATATTTGATATACATACATTTGTTATTATTTGTAATACGAAAATTAAATAAAATTGCATCCAGATAATAAAAAATAAAACAAAAACAAAAAAAAAAAACAAATACGAATAAAAACAAAATAAATACAAAATGGCAAAGCCATTGTGTTCTATGTGCTTATGTGTGGGTTAATTTGGGACTCTAAATCGGAGCTGAACCGAATTGACAAGGATAATGACTGTGAGTAAGAGCTACATTTCCGTTTATCCATTCAGAATGAGTAGCATTTCCACTGGGGGAGATGCTGTGGTCCTGGAGTTTTCTTCTGGGAGACGGATACCATCCAAATCGCTGTCTTAAGCTCTATTTACACGACCTGATCGGTCAGCTGAGTTTTTCTGACCGAGTGTCAAAAAAACTCAATTGAGCAACTTAGTTCAGCATTTACACATGTCTAAGAAGCTTAGTTGACTCAGTTACAAAACCAATGGTTCATTGAGCGTTCTGCTGCGGTTCTATTACACCTGAGCGCTCAGCTGAGTAGGCTCAGACTCCTGTTTACACCGGCCGACAGATAATCAGATACAAAACTCACCTGAGAGATCAGGTCGTGAAAATTGGGCTTAAGCAAAAATATGCGGTAGTCTGGTGTTGTTGAACCTGAGGTGCAAATGAAGGACTATATGTTTACCCCAGACCCCGGACTACTGAGATGGGCCCGGAGCCCAGATCTTTGGCGAAAACTTAAATAAACTATGTACAACATGAGAAAACCCCCCCGCACGGAATAACCTTTCGACAGGCCTGCTCATGTGTCAGTTTCCGCGAGCGAGAGGTGTCGACGGAAGTTAAGGTCTAAAAACAAAACTACGATATTTTTAATCGCACCTTAAAACGCCCTATGCACAATCTAAACAAGGCAGCACCATTTCAGAAGCACGTGTAGGTGAGCTTCATAGCAACGCATTTTGCGCACTCATTCAAAATGCCATTGCTCCAGTACAATATCATAATTTTTCAAGTCATTGAGAGCCTTAGAGATCAGTCAGATTTTAAGGATCTACTCCTTTATACCCTGATCCCATTAAAAACTGGAAAAGGGGATTATGAAGTTGTGCAAAAGTATGTAACAGTGAAAACATTTCCGACCCTATAAAGCAGCGATGCCCAACCATATGCTCTTTGGGTACGTTTTGTTTTTGTATTGCCCCGAAGATAGGAAATCAATGATCGTGTACATGCAGGGCGCGGGGTAAACAAAGCGACACACATGCAAACGATTTCGTGTGTATGCGTCGCGTAGAACAAACACCGGGTTTGTTCTATTCTTTGATTGGTGTTTACGCGCGCAAGCAAATTGACCAAAAACAATTTCAATTGGGAAATCACCAGCGTGCCCAAAATGCTGCTCTACGCACCATTACTGGATATCACACCATGACTCATGTTGACCACCTGCATAAAGAGACCCGCATGCTGAATGTCCACGATGACTGCAATATGTTGTCCAAGCAGTTTGTAGCAAATGGTCTGATGATGGGGCACCAAACCCATCCTGCCCTTAAAGTCCCACTGCCCCCACGAACTGGCAGACAGTACCTTAGGAAACATCTGCCGGATGTCCTTGCCCACTCGGGCAACTCTGCCACCATAACAGCTGCAGATGCGTGCCTAGTAAGGGACTCAATTCACAGCACCACTGTCTCAAAAGCAATTAGCCGCCTTGCCCCAAACGTTGTTTTGGGAGGAAGGCCTCCACCCATAAACAAGGCTGAAAAATCCTTACCTAGAAGACCCCGGACCACTTTGGCGCAACTCCATTCAGGGTACTCGGCATCGCTTAATAGCTACCTGCAAGAATTAACCAGGCAGTAGCAGATGAGTGTCCCAAATCTGGGCAAGCCCCACATGGCACGGCTTTGTCTTTTCAACTGCCCAGCTGACCCCACTCACCTTAACACAACACACCTCTGGACAAATCCAGTACTAGCAGCAACCTACCTGAGACTGGATCTGGGGACCCCTGACTCGAACCCATCTTAACCCCATTTATCTATATCCCCCACCTTTTCCTTTAAACTTTTCTCTCTAAACTTTCTCTCTCTATCTTCCCTCATCAAATGCGTACCTTACTCTACTTCACAGAACCCGCTACAACAACAACAATTTCATGTGATTTTGTTGTTGCCTTACCCAATTTCAATGTGCTTTTCTTTGTGAGTATTGGTGAGTGCTCTGTCGTATGGTGCTTTTGGGCATGCCTGCTATAAAGTAAATATATGTATTCTTGATGAGCATCAACAGCCGAGTCGATATAGCCATGTCCGTCTGTCTGTCAGTCTGCATGAACAACTCGATCTCGGAGACTAGTAGAGCTAGAGCAATCCATGTCTTTACGCACCTGATGCTCTCATTTTTGAATCAGTCGACCCCTCCTGGCTCTTTTAACAGAGTCTTTCGCATTTCACTTATTAACTTTTTATACCCGTTAGTCGGAGAGTAAAAAGGGTATACTAAAGTATGTAAAAGGCAGAAGAAAGCATCTTCGACCCCATAAAGTATATAAAATATATTCTTGATCAGCATCAATAGCCTAGTCGATGTAGCCTTGTCCGTCTGTTCGTCTGTCCGTATTAACGCACAGATCTCAGATAGTAAGAGACAAAAACTTGTAATACTTGTGGGCAGAATACGTTTATTTTCAATTTTGGCCACGACCCCTCCGGCCCCCGCAATTTGGAAAAAACGTTATATCTCCCACTGTTATGTAAGATAGATAGTTCGTACCTTCTAGACATATGTATGTGTTAATCAAGATTTTAAAGCGATCGATTGTGGTCAGGATCGGATGAACGATAGTCAAGTTATGAAAAAACAAAGTTCGGTGCAGCAGCGCTGCTTTCTGCTCCTACTGCAGCAGCAAAATACACACTGAACATTCACTTTCGTTGGTATAGATTATACAGGGTTTGTTCGGAAAGTAAAAGGACTGAGTCGATTTAAAAAAATTTATTGAGCCAATCGTTACAATTCTTTAAAAACTTTCAAAATAGGCTCCTTCTGCGTCGATGCAGCGTTGCCAGCGCGATTTCCAAGCATTGAAGGCGTCACGAAAGGCACTCTCCGGAATGGCCTTGACAGCCGCGGTGCTTGCTGCTTGGATCCCCCAGTTGTCTTTAAATGCTTACCTTTCATCGGCCTTTTCAGGCGAGGGAACAAAAAAAAAGTCCGGGGCCACATCTGGGCTGTAGGGAAGCTGCGGAAGCATTGGGATGCCGGCCTTGATCAGGTAGCTGTTCACAACAAAGGCGGTGAGAGTCGCAATTTCTGGTCGTCAGTGAAAACTTTTGGAAACATCTTCGCGCGCACCTTGCACATGTTCAAATGCTCCGTCACAATGTCATGAACCACAGATTTTGGTTAATTTAACATCTGGGCAATTAAACGAATACTTAGTCGACGGTCTGTTTGTCAAAGTCAAAGGTCTTACAGCACGGTCTTCATCGGCGACCTCTTCCCGGCCTTCCAAAAAGGCCTGGTGCCACCGAAACACACCACTACTTGCTGAAGCAACATCTGGGTAAGCCTACTTGATCATATCAAACGTCTCTGTCACAGATCTATCGAGTTTCACACAGAATTTAATCGCGTACCTCTGCTCTAACGAACGCTGCATTTTCGGCTTGCACCTCCAGGTGCTCGGAGACAACTGACCAGCCGCTCGTTCGTTAGCTAGGAACGCCCTTTACCGAATTCAGTCGGTCGCAGCGGAAGAAAATCAGTCCTATTACTTTCCGGACATACCCTGTATTACTGTCGTGCCTGACCGACTTTCTTGTTTTTGGCTGGGAAGTACCTTGTTTTTTGTAGCATTTGAATAGATGACCCCGATCCGGTAGGAAGCTTAAACCTACGAGTTTAAAATTATGTAAAGATTACAAAATGATTATTTATTATTTAAACGAATTGGTAGACAATTATAAATTGTGGATTGCCAAATCACATTTCGGACTTTGGCTTAAAGTAAAAAATAATTTGAGCTTTTTCCTTAATTTTAGCCACTGTTGGGCGTCGTTCATTGTAGATTAGAAGCATTTACTGCGAGAAGATGACTTGCTGCGACTGGCAGTACTTGGTCTGGTACCAGCACTGATGTTTGTAATTCCTGCTGCCATTTCCTCGCCCAAGACCGTCTCATCCACGCTGGTATCATCGGCGGGTATTTCCTCGTCGCTGTTCTGCTCGCTGGCAAACGAACCCACGGGTGTTATAATGGCATCGCCGTGCAGATCTCTATTGACCATATTACCCATATGGAATGCCGAGTGACAGTTGTTGGCTGCCAGCAGTGCCTTGACGCGAAACACCAACGTTTCAATCGTTTCGCGCAGAGTGGGTATATATGAGATGATGGCCGTGTTCTTGATAGACTTTGAGTGACAGCAAAGCTGATGCAGAAATCTGGTTATTTTTTGTAGTTCGTGCAGAAACTTGGTCAAACGCTCGGGATCATCGCGTACTATAGTCTCCAGCACGGTCATGCCATGCTGTAGCAATAGCTTGAGAAACAATTGCGAATGCTTTAGAAATAAGGCAAAGTTACGAGGTTGCTCCACCTTTTGTACAATGTTTAGCAAGCCATTTAACAAATCTACCGTGGACTCCCACAGCTTAAGGCGATCCCCTCCAGTATCCACGCTCAGTTGGGCACTAAGCGTGGTAATAAGCACCTCGCACAGCCCGCGGAACATTAAAGGAAAGTTGGCCCTGTAAAACGCATTCATTGAGTTAAATCTCTCCTCTCTCTCTCTTTTTCTCGACTTACTTCTTAAAGTTGGGAAATGAATTCAAAGCCTTGTCCTTTGTATTAAGCAGCAGGCACTCTTGTCTTAGTCCCTGCAAAAGTTCCTTTTGCCGCGCATAAGATGAGTTCTTGAGGAAGCCCTTGACCAGCTCGTCTAGATGAATATTACACTGCGCCCCCTTCTCCGCGCTGCCTGCAAAATGGAACCACTTACGGCGCAGAAACTTTTCACAAAGTGCACCTGAATGGCCAAAAAGTATGTTGACAAGTGGAAACGACGGGGGCAAGTGGAAATACTTACGCATGTCTTCGGCTTGCTGAAATCCAGGTTGCGACGAGTCCTCCTCTGAGGTGCTCAGCTTGCGCAAACTGCACAGCAGGCGATGCAATTGAACGGCTGCACCCAATGTTAATACAGATTTTTCGTACTTTAAAAAGTAATCAAAAATCTGGGCTGCCACTTGAGGTATGGATTTGTTTTTCAAGAGCCTTCCACTGCTCGTTGGGCATTAAAGTGTGCAAGCATTCTGTCAAAATCAATAAAGAGATTAAGATTTTATTTAATTTCTCTATATTTGTCCACTTACTGTGCAGTAATTTAGCATGTGACTTCTCGCTCCACTCGGTCCAGCCAAAGTACAAGGCAAAGAGTCGTACACACAGACCAAAACAAGTCTTGATATAGTTGAATTTGTCCTTGAATAAATCCAAATTGCTATGCACATGATTCACCAGCTGTAGCTGCTCATCTATGGCCTTAGACAGGCTGATTAAATGTTTATTAACTTGAGGCAGACAATGCTGGACATCGTTTATAAGAAATTCCGGGTGAGTGACATGTGACCTCATATCATCAGTGGCCTCTTGATGTTTTGGTAGCAGAGCAGCTTCCATTTTCTGTATGACATCCTCCAAAACAAAACGCAATTCAAACAAACCCAAACAATGGCCCAGTTCATCGGTTTCGAGGGGAAAATTTAGAGAGAATTTGTGTTCACGTAGCAGAATTAGTATGCCCATATCCATGGGTCTGTACTTCTCTTTCGGGCCGTAAAGGTTTTCAAAGTCGGTTTTATTTTTGATCGTTCTGCAGGGTCCCAGCTTAATGGTTAGATCAGCCAATGTCGTGGATACATTTTCAGTATCCATAGCAGTTTCGTTGGGTTTCGCCTTGGTCATTCCTGCTGGCCGCTTGTGTTGTGCCGCCGCCATTTGTTTTGAGTTGTTTAGGAACTGATAAGGTGGAGGCACAAAATCCACAGGAGCATGTTTAAGCAATATCTTTACTTTTTGTTCTATCCTAATCAAGTCGTATAAACGGGACAGGACACGACTACGGGTGCCATCATGCTTTTGTCCAGCAAATGCACTAATTGCTACACGCATCCAATTAATGGCATGGAAGTAAATGTTCAGTATGTCCTTCTGCTGTCCCTCATCAAAGTTGTCAAAGATGGCCAAATAGTTGTCATTATCAAAGAATTCGGGCAACATAATGCCACAACCAAGCAGGGCATTTATCAGCTCCAAACTATATTGATAGCGCAGCTGATGCAAAACACTTACAAACTTAAACAAAGGAGCCATTACATAAATAGAATCACAGGACCTGAGAGAACGAGAAAAGAACACACATTATTCTTAAACAACTCTCAATATTCTGCAATGCAAAACTTACTGTCCTTTTGGGGCCAAGACCAGCTTGGATATATTAATGCAAATGTTGAGCACCTCCGGGTCGGATTCGTTATTTGAATCGTCGAATGAATTGATATTTTTCTGATAATCCACATGGATTCCTCTGTGGAAAATATATATAATGAGTTGATCAACTGATATTGAATTGGCTATTACTCACTTAATGGTCTCCGGCACATCTTCGGTAACAAAACTCTGCTGAAAACGAAAACTGATCAGCTCGCATAGCCATATGATGAAATAATTATCCAACCAGTAGGGATAATCGTTCCATGTACCCTCATAAAATACATAAGCCAATTCTTCATAAAATAGAGCCAGAGACTCAGCGTTGTTAATGATGGAAGATTCGGTGAGAACTATAATGAAAATTATTCATAAATTCCTCAATTATTATAATACTTAATTAGCTTAAGCTGATCTGTGCTCAGCACCCAATAATACATAAGGCAAGTTAACTATCTTTTCTGCTGCAGAAATGGGCCTTTATTTGTAAACCTGTGTAATCAATAGACTTTCCCTTATTCATTAATACTTTGCGTAGTCCAAATGGCATTGATTTAACCAATGAATTTAGGCGGGATGGATCAATTTTCGAGCTGCTTGCTCTAAGTCGTTGCTGGGAAAATTCAAACTGATGATTATACAGTCTTTACAAAGACTTTTGAATCAGTCAATTATGATTTTCTACTACTTAAATTGTATTTGCTTGGGTTTCTTTTGAGCCTTCTTAAATGAACCTATAAAAGCTTATTTGATAGATCGAGTCCGTTTCAATTCGGCACTTTCAGAATTTTTCTGGGGCTTGCACTCATCTGGGACCTTTCCTTTTTATTAGGGAATTCACGACCCCCAGTTGAGCTGTGGAGTTGTTGAATTAAGGATAGTTACATTTTTTGAAAACATGCCAGTACAATTGTTTTCTTTTATTCTTCTTGTTTTCGAGTTGTAAAAAATTAAAAATATCCTCAATTCAACAACTCCACAGCTCAACTGGGGGTCGTAAATACCATAAATATTTTAATGAGGGGAATTCCTCATGTCTTGCTTCTCCTGCATTTAATGTTCGCTAATGACTTAAGACTCCGATTGTCTTATAAATGACCCGATGTCTCCCCACATTCTACAATGGGAATCAGACCGGGAATTAGATCGCGGCCTAAATTCATTTTGCAGAATGCAAATTCGCCGCCGTCCGCGACCTAAATTCACGCGGCCTAAGTTCCATCCCCCATTGATGACAATCCACTGGAACGCATTTTGCGAGGTTGATAATTTGGGATTACGTTTTGTTGCCAAGTTTACACTCAATAGGTGACATGACAAAACGCCCACGGACATAAGGTCCATATGAAAAAAAATTATTCAATGCTTTGAAATATAACTCAGAAATTTTCTGGGTTTTATGTCCGGACATTAAGCCCATGGGCGTAAAGTCCGTATTTAAATTTAAATGACATTAATCGCACAGTGAAGAATATAAGTCTTGACCAGATTGTGCTTTCCATACTAATGGCCGTCAGTCTAGGGCAGGGGCCGGGAAAAAACTCAGTCCCATATTTGCATTGGAGTGTGTGAGAGCAGCGCAAAAACTGATTCAATCGCGACACATCTAAACAAGAGCCGAACACGCAGCGACGCTTATAGTGCTTATACTGTGTGTAGGCCGCTGCTTTTGAGAGCTTTGCCCAGTAGATAGCGACGTGCCGGCCTCTGGTTTAGGGTAACCATCGGACTGGCCGATCCGCACTGCTTCACCAGAGTTTGTGCACTAAATGCCAGCTTTCTGCCAGGCAATTTCAGACAGCCATCGGCTTCGGTATATTCGTTAACTGGCAGTCTTTAAAGAAGGAGCAGGCACATTGCTATCTCGTGAGCATTGGAAAAATCTAAAGGCAGCGCTGCTCCGACACACACAGTATAAGCTGTACAAGCGCCGCTGCGTTGCGTGCTCTCCAACGCTGCGACGCAGTCGTTGCTGAAAATTGAGAGCAATTTTTGCGCTGCTCTCACACACACCAATGCAAAAATGTAAATGTATTTTTTGCCTGCCGATCCGCACATAGCCCAAAGCGCATAGCCGAGCGAGCTCCTTCTCAATCTCTTGGCTTGTGTGCTTCTAGTTTTCCCAAAATATACAGTTGAGATGGCCCGACACGGTATTGCAGACATACACACCACCCGCTACATCACAATCGGCTAGAATACCAGAGACTGTACATGAAATGATTTCTGGGATTCATGAAAAGATGGTCCATTGAATTTTAAGATCCTTATTTCACTAAACAATTACTCGTCACACTGGTACGACCTATTCTCGGATATGGGTCGTGTATTTGGTCATTTCATTACCTAAAATAGCAGGACCTACTTAAATCAAAATTTCGTTTTTTTTTTTTAAAAAAGGTCTATTGGGGTAAATAAGGTGTCATTTGACGCATTTAAAAAATCTGCAATCAAAATCGGCAAATATACAATTATTATCGATATTATTTCCGGCATCCATAATCGAGACTCTATGCTGATCACATTAAAGAACACGGTAGTCTGCTTTGCGATACGATTTGGCGCATTATGCTGCTGAAATGTCCAATCATCGCCATATAACTGACCGCCAACGTCTACCAACTTGTCCAATAACTCCTTATACACGTGGATTCATTCTTGTCGAAATGAAACACATGGAACTCCTTCCTTAATAGCAAAATGCAGCCCTTAGTATAACAGCCCTACCACCATGGCCAAGCTTTTAACAGGTGCGTCGACAGGATCCCGCCAATTTTTCTTGCATTTATCAGGACTCACAAGATTAAACTTTTTTGTCATTGAAAATGACATTACGCCACTCCTCGTTTAAGAATTGGTATCTCTTTTCGAACTCAATGCGCGCCTTTATAAAAAAGCATAGGTTTATCGTAGTTACCGTAGTGGTATGTTTAAGACACGGATTTTTATGAACTATTTGAATAATCATACTCCTTGTTACATTAATTCACAATTGATTTAACTTTTGCAACGGGTGTCAATATAGGGTTTCCGTACACTGCGTGTTGTTAAACCATATCCACTTGGATTTCGTTTTCGCTTTGAACAATGCTAGCTGAGTGGTTTCCAAAGCTTACCAATAGATGGCGCCTTTTCTGTGACCAGTTTTTTATATGGCAGCTATTCGATATATTCATACGATTTGTATCAAAGTCAGCAAAATTGTACTGAAGCAGATAACGTTTATATCTGGCCAGCTTAAAGATTCTACCATTGAAAACAAAAAAGTTTTTCACACTAGAACTTCTTATTCGTCCAATCGTTCGTACTGCAGCTATATACTATTGCCATCCGATTTTGACGAAGCTTTGTAGTATTGTAACAAAGTGTTTAAGACATTTTTAAGACATTTTAATTGAAATCAAAAAGTTTTTCTTACTAAGATTACTTTTCTATGGGAGCTATACTATTTAGTTGTCCGATTTCGACCAAACTTGGTGGAAACATGGAAAAGCATAGCAGACTGATAAATACGAAGTTTGAAGGAGTTTCCGCTGAAAACAAAAAAGTTGTTCTCTCTAAAACTAGTTTTTCGACAGATCGTTTCTATGACAGCTATATTCTAAAGTCATTCGTAAAGGCCGGTTCCGACAAATGTGCAGCGTATTTGTAGTAAAAGACTTCGTACAAAGTTTCATTCAGTTTCCTCCTGACGGAGGAGATAGCATAGAAACAGACGGACAGGGCTAATTCAACTCTGCTCGTCATGCTGATCATGAATATATATACTTTATGAGGTCGGAAATACTTTCTTTTGTGCGTTGCAGACATCTGGAGAAATTCAATAGGTATAGTTTTGAACTAACAGTACAATGAATATGAAGAGAATAAGATAATGATGGTTGTGTATGCATCCCAAGAGATCAACAAACCAGACTGCGTACTGGGAAATAAAGTGCCGTTGCAATAACATGTTTTGTGTATCCGCCCGCTGTACAAGAAATCGTGGGTTCGATCCCGCCTGGGACTTCTCATGAAAAGTTTTTTCTTTGAAAAACGTGGACACCCGTTTACCTTCACTAGCTTTTGGAGCCAGCTTTAAAGTAACTAGCCACGAAAAAGTTTCTCAAACTGCCGTTCGGTTTAGGCGTTAAACTGTAGGTCCCTTTCTCTTTTACAAGCCAAGAGATTTGGCACTTAGCTGTGTCAAGCCAAATGTTGTTCTGTATTATTACTTCTTTTACAGAGGTCCAAGGTTCACCAGGTAACTACTTAATTATAGATTAAATGTCCCAAATCTGGGACACTTAAATCACTTTTTGACCGATATCACAGCTGAATTCAGTGGATATATATATCTTATTCCCAATTCTCCCAAAATAGTTACTCACTAATTAAGTTGGCAGCCACTTTGCCGCGTCCATCTTGTAAAGTGTTAATGTCATCCACCTTGGTATTAAAATCATCATGATCCATATCAAATGTTTCAATGCGAGCAACTGCATCAATTAACTGCACACTTCCAATTATGCCTTGCTTCTTTACATAATCCGAACGATTGATCAGTTGTTTCTTAACCACCATATCGATTTGCTCTTGCAAGGGCAAGCACTCTGTTAGTTTTGGATCTGGAAATGCTACACGACATAGTAAGTCCATGGCAAGGCGAGTTTGTGATAAAGTCAGGTCACTGAGACGATCCAGCATTGGAAGCAAAAGCATCGCACAGTTCTGTACACCCTTGGCATTTTTGCGCTGCAAGTCTCGAAGTAATTCCAAAGCCATGGTGGTCAGATGTTCGGATGATTTCTCACAGGTCAGTTCCAGTAGCTTCTTGAGTATATCCTTCTGTATGGAATCGAATATTTTGAAAAGTATGCCATAGGCAGATTTGGCAAAATCTGATACAATGCGATTCTTTTCCCGCATAAAGTCATGAAGTATATGCATTAAGGTGCTTATATGCTGCTCTAGTATGTAAGGATAATGCAGCTTTATATCCTCCAAAATGTCTACCGTAATGTATTCCAGTTTAATACGACGCCGGAGCTAGAGAATTATGAAATAGAAGTTTGAATAGGTTTTTGATATTTGGACTCTCTTCAGGAACTTACAATATTTTCAATATACATGGAATTATCCTCGTTGACATTTATAAGCAGCAATAACATAATCAAATCAAAGGATCTGTAAAAGAAATTAAAATGCCAAATTTAGATTAAAATCGAACGCATAAAAAGTTGGTACATCTGCTTTGTGCTCCTAGAATAAGAAGCTAAACGGACATCGGAGATCGGCAGCATCAGAGATCCAAACACATGAATCATACTCAAGTATCAAGTATGGACAAAAGAGTTATACAGCTATGTTCCCATTTTTTTTTTTTTTTGCGATTTGAACCCGTTTTTTCAACCAAATTTACCTAGTTTTTTGTATTTTTCTACGACTTTTTGTCAATATAAGAAGTGAGCGTAAAGCCAAACCTTAAAACCAGAGAAAACAATCAAGAACAGAACAAAAGTCGAAGAAAATTAACATTTTTTTCTAGCTAATCTAAAAAATACAAAATTTTTGATGCTAGCACCTTCGCCAATACCTCAATTTCGTCGTAGAAGAATTGCTTAAGGGTACTGTATACCTTCAGGTGCCATTTCTTGAAAGTTTACAAACAATTAAATTACAAAAAAAGTAAAAGTGATATTTATAAGCGGTTTTTTATTTGGGCTAAATTAAATTTAAAAATTTTCGTTTTTGTTACTGCGTTTGTTGTATTTCGGTTCAAAGTTGACCAAAATTTAAAAACATAGTAAAAGCTTACCGATTTTCAAAATTTTGTTTTTTAATTACACCTAATATTCACCATTCTGGTCGGTACCAAAATATTTGAGATCATTCAATAAACAACGAAGTTATGGGGTTTCAAAGTCAATATTTCGAAAATCGACAATTTCGATAAATTGAAAATTACTTTCAACGGATTTAAAACATGAATTTGATGCATTTAGGTGTTAGCTTCCACAGAGAAAAAAAATTCTCAAACTTATGCATTGACAAACCAAAAAGAGCGTGGACAAACTTTTACAGCTGTTTCATGGATATCCAATCCTATCATCTGAAGGCGTTTCGCTTAATGATCGTTAAGCCAATTCCATGCAATCAGAACTTTAAACAGTTGGGAACTGCAAAGCGCAATGAAAGCAAAATTGGACTCACATACAGAAAGCCAACCTTAATGTCTGTCGTTGCATAGCTTCAAGCTAAAGTTTATAAGTGAGGAAGCTTGAAGCTTTCTAGCGAGCTTAGCGGTTTGTCCACGCTCTTTTTGGTTTGTCAATGCATAAGTTGTTTATAGTTGTGAACAAACGCAACTTCTTGACCTCGAGCTAGCGAACTCGTTACTAATTAATCATTAGAAAAGTCGCCAAATAAATTGGAAAAAAATTTTTTTTTAAATATGTTGAAAAAAAACCACCGGCTGGAAATACTCGCTGAATGTACTTAGACTACTTTTGACTTACTTGAATGCGTTTGGACGCAAGCCAGATATAGATTTTTGCCACATTTGATAGAAACGCTTGGAACGTATTAGACCCAGCTTTAAGAAGCTAAATAGCTCCAGTTGCGATTTCTTATCGTTGAGTATGTTAGCCGATTCGTTGTTATTCGGTGCTCTATGACGCCAATTAAATATTTCCCGCAGGGTGAAGATTAGCTGCAAATTAGGCAAATATTATGGAAAATTCAGAATCAGTAAACATCTTGCCTACCTCACGAACACTTTCATCGGTGTCCCTTTTAAGATTATTCAACAGTAGCCGTATGAGATGGGGTAAAATCTAAAAGCAACAGTTTAGAACAGGTCAATTTCATTTAAATTGCTTTAATTGTTCATACCTCATCTGAGCAGCCGCCACTGGTAATAAAATCTAGAATACGCTCACGTAGTCTGCCCTGAATCCTGGGGCTCAGGGATAAGTTTCTCAACGTTTGTACAGTGGTCATCTGAAAGAGCTCTTCGTTTGAGGAGAAATTTATGCTGCAAGAGTGGATATGTTAATTTATACAACACCGGCACCTTCATTCTCCCACCCCACTCACATCAGCAAGTCCACAAATTCATCATGTTTGCTGGCATCCAGCACAAACTCTGCATTACTGATGATATCCAACTTGGCCGATTGCGTTGCATTGTTGAATACCCGCTCGATCCGCTTGTAGATTGTCTCGCTATGCGACATCGTCATGTAGCGCAGCTGTGCCAGCATCAGTGGCAACAACGGCATTGATATGGTAGCCTGTCCGCTGGGCGCTTCCTCCGAGGTGGCCACCTCTTCGATTCGATTCAAGAGCACCTCCAGGCAGGGCTCACGTAGAAAATCAATCATAAGAAAGTTCATAAACATACTGTTCTGCGACTGATAGATTTGCTCCTCGCCAGCTGCATCTACGGTGCAGCCACTTAGCAACTTTTGGGCCATCTTCGATTTGGGAGCCAGGGCCGCGTTAAGGCCGGTCTTGAAAGTTTCCACCTTGTCGGCGTAGGCGGGCGCACGCATGAATATCTCACGCAATTTGGCAACAATGGCCACATGATCGCAGGACAGTACAAAGGCATCGCCCTGATCCAGTTGCACTCCGGCTCGCAGCAAGACAAGCTCAAAGAAGCTGTTTGGCTGCCGCGACGTGCCCAAGATGTTGCGGCTAGATGATTGTGTGCGCCCCAAGGTGGCGGCCAGGATGACGCTGTGCTGTGAAAGAAAACGCTGCGTGTGCTCCTGCGAGGCAGGTATGTTCTCTTCACTGCCATTGCTAGATGACTCGATGGAAACATTTGTTTTGCCACTGGTATCCTCAGGACGCTGCAAAAACAAACTTGTATTCAAGGTCAAACTCGTTTTACTTGGCACTCACTGGAATCTTGATGGTAGCATTCTCGTCAATGGGATTTAGTTGGCGTTGTGTACGCTTCTTATGCTTGCGGTACATGATAGGTTAATTAATCAAGTGTTAAAGATCAAAATATAACAACAAATTGGAAATCAAAACAAATTGTATTCAAGAAACGCGCAATAAGACTGACCGTGCGTCGAAAAGAACAAAACGCTTAATTTACCCTCTTAGCTAGAGATGAGTTATTTTTTACTCGTGACTGACAAAAATCGTACATCTCAATGCAAGGGAGACTTGGTTGCAAAATAAATTTAAGGGTACTGTATACCTTCAGATGCCATTTTTTAAGGGTTTATATAAAATTAACAGTGATATTTCAAAGCGGTTTTTTGTATTCCATAGGTAATCGGTAAAATTTAATTTAGAAATTTAAATTTTTTGTTGTTGCTGAGGTGGTTGCTGTTTACCGGTTCAAAGTTGATCAAAAATTTAAAACAGAGGCCCAAGCTTCCCATGATTTGTTGAGAGCGAACAGTAACAGAGTTGTAAACCAATTTAGCATAAGGGTGGTGAATTTAGCCAAATCTCCTCCCAACCAAAAAAGATTTCTATGGCACCTAAGAATTGGAGTTCGGTTGGAAGTGGGTAAAATCTCTATTGATTTTTGTGTCACCGTTTGCGTCATTAAAACTGTTTCTGAAGTGATCTAATAAGTTCCCTAACACGATCAAATGACAAAAGATAAAAGACCTCTTGAAACCTCTTGATCGAAGACAAGTAGAAGTTATTGAAGATATGATCTAATAACAGAAATTATTCTTGCTATTTTGCATACTGTAAAATGTAAAAAGTCATCACACAGCCCCAAAGGGCCAAAGCCGAGCTCCTCTCAATCTCTTGGCTTGTGCGCTTCTAATTTTCGCACAAGAGAAAGGGACCTACAGTTTAACGCCGTATCCGAACGGTAGTGTGAGAAGCTTTTGCATGGCCAATTACTACAAAGCTAACCCCACCAGCAGTGAGGGTTGACCGGGTGTGTAAGTTTATTCAAAGAAATTATTTTTTCATTAGATGTTCCGAGGCTGGATCGAACCCACGACCTCCTGCACAGCGGTCGCGCACACTATCCGCAGAGCCACACCAATTTAGCATTTTCTCGAAAACTTACTGAGCTTTCTAGGTCACCCCCTATTGAGAAATTTTTTAAAATTGTCTTCAAGGTTATGGTCTAGTATAACGGCTTTCTCTTAAAAAATTTAAAAAAAATTTCCATCGATGGACCTCAAATTATGAAGAATTCCCAATGCAAAAACAAGTAAGAAAGTCGGTCAAGCCCAACTATAATATACTCTGTACCTCTCAGAGTTTGTGTTAAGGTGTGTGAAGTGCTGCCCATTGCCGTTGCGGCCAGTGCTGTCCAACATAATTGTTTGTTTTCCTTATAACTCGATTATCGTTCATCCAATCTTTACCAATCTCTTGGCGGATCGATAAATAGTCCTGGTTACTAAATATGTCCTTAAGTTACGAAACTTCTATTTAGAAAACTGTGGGAGTTATGGCATTTGTTTCTAAAATTTAAAAATTGAATAATAAACTTAATCTGCCTGCAAGTATAATAAGTTTTTGTCCCATACATGTCGAGCCTCTATCCCTTGACATCTCTAATATCTGGCCATCATACGGAAATGGCTGTATCGTCTGATCAAGAATATATGAATATACTTTATAGGTTCGGAGATGATTCCTTTTGGCTGTGACATATTTTTGCAAAAACTTTATATACTCTGTATACCATTTGTACAGAGAATAAAAAAGCAAGGGGTTATCCATGTTTTTTTTTTAAACCCCAAAAATTTATTGTAATTGTCAAGCAAAGGTCACACTTGGCTCTAAATAAAGTGGTTTTGGAACCGTTGGTCTAAAATCTCTAGGAACCACTGAATTGAACCCGCCTTAATTTTCAGTTGTGAGCTAAAGAAGAATTTTTAAAGTATTCAATATGATTTAGCTCTTGCTGATCTTTGTTGAATTTCTCAACTAGGTCTAAAGACTCAATCAGATTTTGACTGTCCTGTAAAATCTTAAAAAAATAACATGAAATTTCCATCCCTAACCAACTAACCTAAATGATCATGGTGAAATAAAATAAGTAAAGTGAAAACTAAAACAGTGCTTAAGACGGGATTAATGAATTTTTCCAAAAACCTTTGCATGGAGAGTAGCAAGGAACACCATTTCACCTCTTTCCTACCATTGAAAGTTTTTTCAAAAACTTCATGAAATTTGCTTCGGGTGATTAAGCTTAGTACCTTTCAACTCTTGGTCATCAAAATTAATTAATCAAATGTCTCTAGTCAAGGGTTTTTCAAAAAAAAAAGATTTAAATATATTTTTCCATGTCAAAGAACATCTGGGTATTTTTGAATTTCCAAATTTTTTTAATCTGGACTAATTTTGTGGATAGTTTAGAAAGCTGGAATTTTTCGGATGGGTATTGATACTCAACGGCTTGTACTCTCTCGCCTGGCCACTTCAACTTTATGCAATTTGTTCCTATCTGTTTCAATCTTGCTGTTCTCTCCGCCCATAGCAAAAGAAACATAAAGGTAAGTAAATTGAAACGTTTCTTGTTTAATAAATGTTTTAACCATTTTTTTGCTAAACCTATTATTGTTTTAAATATTTGTTTAATGCATACCAGTGTTTAATAAGTACAAAAATGTCTATTCTACTTAGGTGCTTGCTTAATAATGTTACCAAAGATTATAAATATTGCATTTGATTATAAACATGGTTGTTTGTTTAATTCAATTGTAAATTTAAAGCTTTTTTAACGTTTATACTGTAGTATAATTGATTTCTAACTTTTAAAAGTGCAATAAACTTTATTGTATGCATTATATGTATGTATATATGTATGTTGTTTCTAAAATAAAAAGGAAGTACCAAAATGTCTTGAAGTGATTATGTCAGAAATTGACTGATGTTGAGATTTTCCTTAATTAGAGCATCACTAATTTGGCTTTGTATTGCTATTAAATTTAATGATTTCTTTGATGTCAATTGTTATATCACACCAATGCAGTCCATAGCGGATAAATATGCTTTCAATACGATTCATGACCTCCACAATACTGTTCTCATTCCACACTCGATTATTGGAAAATTATGTTTTTTTCGCCCGTCGCCTTTTATACCCAGTCATTTGTTTTAAAAGCTGAGAGTTTTCATCATCCAAATCCATATTGGGCTCCCAGAGGCGCAGACGCTTGGGTATGTAAATCAGGCCAAGTAAAGTTATAGCTGGAAATAGAAGCAGAAATTTTTGACTGTTTAAAAAAAACAGGGATGCAAACCGGTTCTAAGCCAAACTTAATCAAACTGATGTCCTTTTTAAGACCGAATCACAAAATCTTTTGTGACATCGATCAGGAAAATAATCACATGGAAATAGCTAGCTTTGTCTTTGTCGAGATTTTCGCGATGAAAAAATGTTCATAAAGTTTTTTCCTTTATCGCGTTAATCCCATTTATCCCGTAAATTCACAGAGAGAAAAAACCGAGAACATTGATCTCAAAATGAGCACATTCGGTCACAAAAACTAATTTTTCACTTTAAGAATTTCAAGAACTTTTTTTTGAGAACGCAAAATCTTGTTGTGAGTTGATATGTTCCGTTTTTGAGAACATTTTAAAATCAAAACAAATCAAATGAGTTCCTGTTCCACCGTCCAGGTCCAGTGTCCAGATCCACCGTCCAAGTACAGGTCCAGGTCCACTGTCCAGGTCCACCGTCCAGATCCACCGTCCTGGTCCACCTTCCAGATCCATCGTCCAGAATCAGGTCCAGGTCCGCAAAGACATCGCTTGTAAATACAACACCCCACCCGCCTTGGTTATTTTTATTAAAAAAATAAAAATTTTTGTCGGACTAACTGGGAGTGGAGCCCAAGACCTTTGGCGCGCTCAATGACATCGGCCGGCTATTACCAGGCCTACATATGCCTACATATACTTTTCGGTGGGGTGGTTGAGGTGAGCTGAATTGTGCTCAATTCAAGAACAAAGAAATTTGTGCTTAAATATTTGAGAGAACATTCTGTTCATATTTTGAGAAGAAGAAATCTTATTTTTTGGCCACGTTTTTTCCCCTCAGTGAAATAATAATATTTGACTTGTAACAGCCCAAAGGTCCAAAGCCGAGCTTCTCTTAATCTCTTGGCTTGAGAGCTTCTAGTTCTCGCACAAGAGAATGGGAGAAGTGTTAATATGGCTAGTTACTTCAAAACTGGCGCCAACAGCTAGTAAAAGTGACCGGGTGTGTAAGTTTTTAATGAAAAAACTTTTCATTAGATGTCCTGATGTAAAATTAGATGTAAAAACCCGAGTCGTAAACCTATTCGTTTTCTTAAAAAACCGAAACCTCAGTTCCCAAGGCAATTGCATGCCTGAAATCTAAGCATAAACTTACAATTTAGTACACAAGGGAAGATCACGTAGAAGTTTAAGGTGCTCGAACGAAAATATAGAGCCTCAGTGGCATAGAAGACCATTGTGAGAGCCAAAGAGCAGCCTCCCATGCTGACAACCCTAGAATGTAAAGAATATATGGTTACTCTTCCAATAGTCCCAAAGAATTGTTCTACTCACGGTCGGTAGTGTATGTAAAGGGTGCAGTGGACCAGAGCAATGGCCTTTAGTAGACAGTACATTCCAATTATACGTGATATGGTGTAATCACCTGAAAGAACATAATATAAGACCACATATGTATGTATGTATAGGATATTCTCTAGCCTTACTCACCCTCAATGAACCCTCTATCGCTGTGATCACCCAGAAAACTGCGTCTCTCGATGTAACTACGAAATGCCGTACCCAGGTCCATAAAGGCCACAAAAGCTATCCAACCGCGGAAGGCATAGAGCAGGCGCTCTCTTGGACGACTACCGGATTGCATGGCAGCCCTAAAAAGAAACATAATTTAACAAGCGACCCTTAACACACCATCCGCTAACACATCCGCCCACCATCCGCACATAGCTTCACTTGGCTGGTAAAATCGATATCACACCTAACAACTGGGGCTGATTATTATTTATGCAACAACAAATATTTATACACAGCGTAATTCCTGGCTGCACGCACGCACGTGGACACGGAGGGGGAGTGGTTTGCTATGTTTATTTTCAGTCAACAACAAAATCAACTTTGCCGGGCGGCATCTCCCGGGCAACGTAATTGGTTTGGGCAGCCGGCATGCAATTCATAATTATAGGAATTTTTATGAGCTATTTTTAAGCCAATTTTTCTTACATTTTGCCTTTTTAAAATTGACTTTTTACGTTTCACCAGGCGTTAGCCTAATTAATATTAAACTTAATTTTATTTTTAACAATTATTTAGTTTGTTTTTTTTTTGTTTCACATTTCTTTTTATCAATTATAAGAAGTTTTTTGCAGTATCCGTTTGCGGTGAGTCTTTGCCATGGACTGAAAGTGGGCTACGCGAAACAGAGCGAAAAGCTTTTAATGCCAGGAGCTTTTGCATACCTATACCGTAGCATGGCTCTGCATTATGGTGAATGGTAATTATGCCCTACATCGGAGGGGCAAAGGGTGTTTTGAATTCTATTTAAAACGGTTCGGATCCGTGTTGGTATTCTGAGACGTAACGATAAGGCCATATCTACGATACATCAGAAAATGAATACTGACCGAACAGTTTTTTTGAAAATCAAATCAATAGATCGTATAATATGATTTGAAATGAATTACCGTATGCTTGCGCTAGGAAAGATCGACTCTAATATTTTTCAGTTCGAAAAATGTTTAACTTCTTTAAGGATGCTCCGCCAGTTCAGTACAAGTCCGCTGGTTTTACTCATTACTATCGGGGGTGTCCTGGAAATCTCTAGGATTTCGGCCGGTTGGTTTTCAAATCGCTAGGAAACCGTCGGGTCCCAGAACTTCGAGAGATTTCGTTTTCTTCGAAGTCTAGTTCGAAAGGTGTGTGTATAAGATTATGGTTATACAAAAACAGTGATATATGTGGGGTTGGTGAATTCGCTATTGGTTGGGAAATTTTTGGCTGGTTTGGTATTGGTTGGTTTGCCAAAATCTCCTAACAAAATACGAGAAGTTGAAAAAAACTGAGAGAGATTTCTAGGACACCGAGAATTGGTTTTGGGTTGGAATTTGGTTGGAAGAGATTTCTGGGACACCGCCGTATAATTGGATTTGAACTTTTAAGGCTTTTTTGAAAAGATTTTCTGGTATTAATCTGGATTTACAAGGCAATGCAAACTTCATGAAGTTTTAGAAAAAGCTTTTGCTTATAGAGGTGCAAGCGACACCATATTGCAATAACATGGTATGGAATAACATGGTACGGACTTAGCTTTTGCTTTTGCACCAAGAGTCCGCAACTCGCTAAACTTTTTCGGACTGAGCTGAGAGCGATTTACTCACTGAGTTGAGAGCGCACAGTCGGCTTTACCATACCTTGTAGTTGTATCATGGCCTCTCTCCTATAAACGCAAGCTTTTTCAAAAACTTCATGAAGTTTTTTAGAAAGCTCTTGTTTGTAGGAAAGAGGTATAGAGGGGCAAGCGATACCACTACACCTCTTTCCAAACAAACTTTTCAAAAACTAATCTACAAACAAAAACTTTTTCAAAAACTTCATGAAGTTTGCATCACCGTGTAAACCCCATGTAAGACTGGGTTTACTCGGTAAAGCAAACTGCATGAAGTTCTTGAAAAACCCCGTCTTAGACGGGTTTTACACGGTGGAGCAAGCTTAATGAAGTTTTTGAAAAAGCTTTCGTTTGTAGGAAAGGGTGTAGTGGTGTCGCTTGCCCCTCTTGCCTTAATAAAGTTTCTGAAAGGAAAAAGGTGTAGAGGGGCAAGCGACACCACTACACCTCTTGCCTACAAACGAAAGCTTTTCAAAAACTTCATGAAGTTTGCTGCAACGTGTAAATCCAATCTTAATCCAGTTTTTGAAAAAGCTTTAGTTTGTAGGAGAGATTTGTTTAATTCGTTTTAATATATGGGGCGTTCCACCATGGTCCCAAATCCCAAAAAGCTGACCAAAAGTTGACAAAAAAAAATAATATTTTTTTTGGGACTTTTAATGGTTGCAATAGTTGTAGTGGTACATCTAGTTAGTATTGTGACCGTTTATAAGGGGAAGTGTCCCTACCTGGCTCAGGAATGAACTCCGCTCGTGAGCGTCGAGATTGCCTCATTGTTTACTCGTCACGCATCGAAAATAACACATCGTTCAGAAGCGTATAGAATCTCGAAAAGTTAACCGATTTGGATTCTACAAAACGGATTCTATTCAGAAAGTACGTAGAATTTGAATGTAAAGCTCAAAACTATTATTAACAATGCATGAAATAGTGAGTCATTAATAAAAGTAGAAGTTTTTTCTTAATTACATTCTGAAAAGTCGTGTTAGAAAAAGCAATAAATCAAAAGTCCCATCAGATCCCACTCTCAAACAAAACAAAAATTGTTTATACAACACTTCTTCAAAACATATCCAAAAATTAGATGCAATTAGCTGCTAATTCACTCGTGGTGATGATTTTTGTCCGGTAATGTCTGAATTTCCTGCAGTTTTTTGTAATTGTTGCGGTATAATACATATATATAAACTGCTCGGCCGGAGTGGCTCAGCGGTTAGTGTGCGCGACTGCTGAGCATGAGGTCGTGGGTTCGATCCCGCCTCAGAACATCTAATGAAAAAGTTTTTTTCTTTGAATAAAACTTTACACCCGGCCACACCTCTTGCTGTTGGCGCCAGAATTGCAGTAATTAGCCATGAAAAGCCTCTCAAAAACTGCCGTTCGGATTCGGCGTTAAACTGTAGGTCCTTTCTCTTTCTCTAAAATTAGAAGCGCACAAGCCAAGAGATTGAGAGAGGCTCGGCTTTGGCCCCTCGGGGCTGTTTTCATCTTGACAAGCCGATTTTACTTTACTTAAACTGCTCGGCAGCTCTCTCTCCCAAATTCACTTTTTCTAAAGACCTTTGGCCCGCTAAGCTCGAAAATCGAGATAAAAAAAAATCTGTCAAATAGTTATCGAGATATTATCGATAAGCAGGGTTTTCCGAAGCTGCCTCCACTAAAACTCGCTGAACTTTGTTGTTTTTGCTTCAATTTAAAAGTTGTAAAGAAATTTAAAAAGAAAAAACCTAGCCGAAAGTTTTGTTTTCAGACAAAAGTGTAAAATGGTGAGTCTTCTTAATGATATGGTCTCAAATGTAGAAAAAAACTTCTTCTCTTGCAAAATTTAGAAAATTTATTGAAATTAAAGTGCTTGTAAATGCAAATGAGTAAACCAAATTTATGTTTTTTTTTAGTTTCGAGTTAAAAATATTTAATTCAAGTATTTTTACTGAAATTTTACTTCCAGTTCGTATTCAGCGACTCCAAAAACCTCCGAGTACAGACTTTTAGCCAAATCAAATATGTTTTTGCAGAAATTGTCTGCCATATTGGATCAGCTATTTCGTTTTTCTGAATTTTGACTTCGAATTCGTAGCCAGCGACCCCGACTTTCTGCCAAATCAAACACTTTTTGAAGAAATTGTCCGCCATATTGGTTCCGCCATTTTGTTTTTCTGAATTTTGACTTCGAATTCGTAATCAGCGACCCCGAAAACTTCCGATAACAAGGTTTCAGCCAAATCAAATACGTTTATCGACTTTTGGCCAGCTTTTAAAATCCCTAAAATCTAAGATGATGTCTTCGAATTGGATGAAAATTGGACCAAAGGAAGCTTATTATGCGAAAAGATTAACCCCAAGATTTGAGCTTTATTGGAACTCTTTTGCGGAAGTTCTGTGTTTTAAAAGTTCAAAATTTTAGTTTTTTAAATTTTAAATAACTCGAAAACGGTTTAAGATAGAGCTTTGCGATTTTTTTTTTTCGATTGTTCAGGTTTCAAAAGCCCTTCTGAAAATAGTGAAAATAGAAAAAAAAATTTTCCAACATTTCTATTTCTTCAAAAAACTTAGGCTAGCAAAAAAGACCCATCCTTCAAAAATTTTGAAAAAAATAAATGTAACAGCTGCATCTTTTTCAAACATTTTGAGTGGCTGAACATGTCGGTAGCTGGAAAAATGAAGAAGTTCTGGCCATTTTTGTCATGTAATCTCAAAAAATCAATATGGAAAAAATTGCTTATAAATTTTAGTTTTGGTTCTTAATATGCCCAGACATCTCTTTTAAGCTATTGAATTAAATTTATATCTATATCTATCCCCATATATCTAATGTTCTTTCGACTCTCTTGGCAGCTTTTTTGAGTAATGTTCGACCGCTTTAAAATTCTAAACCAAGATCAGCAAATTCACATCTCTGTGTCATCGAATCTTTATAAATCCCTCTCGGTTGGTTTCAAACCTCTCGTATTTTGTTAGGAAATTTGGAGAAACCAACCAAACCGACTTCGTGAACATACGGAAACTTAGAGTACTTAGCAAAGACACAAACAGGGCTGGCAAGTCTAAAATCATCAATACAGCTATGAACAAAAACTGTTATCAAATATTTGCGAGCGACGCAGTACTGTTTTTGTAGTTTGACTATAATCTTATACACACACCTTCTAACTAGACTTTCTAATTAGAAAATGAAATCACTCGAAGTTCTGGGACACCAACGGATTTTTTGATCGATTTGCAAACCAACCGAAGACAAAATCTCTGGAGATTTCCAGGACACCACCGAATAATCTTCCTGAAAACGGAACAATATCAACTTAAATCAAGTTCCTGCGTTTTGAAAAAATATTCTTGAAGAGAGAACATTGTACTACAAATGAGAACCATCCAATCAACCGACGCGTCTGTCTAGACTAGAGATTTCAGTGTCACCACGTTACACTTGTCAAATATCTCTTAATAGTCAATTGTCAAAATTTTCTAAAGCGAAACTCTTTACTCATTAGCGATATCGGATTGCTGTATCGATAAGCTGGAATACCGTATAGCACCTGCGACCTATTTATATACAGGTCACCAGTGCATTCCTTCCTTGGAAGTTGCTATTGATTCGTTGGGCTTTTTCATCTTAATCCAACTGGAGCCAGGAGCAACGTTTTCGAAGTAAAATACTTGCGGACGAAGCTAGCATAATATTTGAGACATTTAAATCAAGATATTCTAGGAACTCAATTTCGATTAGGATGGAATTTCCACCCGAACTTCGATGACTTTACACGTTATAAAGTTTAGTTACTAGATTAAATCGAAGCAAACCCTTACGAAAGAAGTCTACTTGGTTTCCGTATAATAACATCAAGTGTAATCTGCCTTGTAGGCTGCACATTTGTAGTAACCAATCGGCTATAGCATATAGCTGCCATACAAACGATCGGAGGGGGAATTGGTTTGGTATAAAAAAACAACTTTCATGTCTATATTGTAAGCGCTTTCAAAATGTACGAATGAAAATACCATTTGCATTGACAGATTTATCAGAAGATTCATCAAAAAATGTATTATATTAAGATATTCTTTTTCCGTTTTTCTTTCTTGCCCGTTCTTAACAAAGCACAGTTATTTAAAAAAAATAGAAATTTAATTTTAATCCAGAAACCTAAAAACGAAACAACCAACAATTGGGGCACCCACTTAAAAAATGTTAAAGTTGGGCAGCTTACAGCGGAACGGTTGTTTTCGGGTCCCAAATGATTATTGAAACCTCTTAGGAGTCGTATGGACTTAACTAAACTGAAGTATATTAAACAACAGCGTTTTAGTTATCAAATCTTCCCCCGCATTTAACTTAATGTAACTAAAACTATTTAATGAACTATTTAAACTATTTTTGTTTTCACAAATTCACAATTTTACTTTTTGCCAGATCTTTAGAAATCCAAATCCGTTGAGTCCTTTCAATAAAAATTAAGAAAAAACTTCAAGCTTACAATACAATAAATAAAACCTTTTCCAGGACAATTTTCCAACAATTATAACTTACATTTAGCATAACATTGAGAGAAGTTGAATTTACAAGAAGTTTTCGAGTAATGCTCATTTCGGTTTATTTAGCAAAAGTATCAAAAAAGTAAAAAGCTCACAACAATTCCAAAATTAATGTCAATTTGATTAGTCTTTCCCTATGTTTGCCTCAGTCTTGCGATATTCCGCCCAGTCGACAAACCCATCGTTGTTCAAGTCCATGCTCTTGAGCACATAATCTATGGTTTCCTCCAGAGCCTTGTCGGTGTATACAGTACCCGATTTGTGTTGTCCAGTTGGTTCCTTTGAAGCTGACTCGCCAGCTTCGGTGTGTTTCTTGTCCTCAGCTGTAATTGGAAATGGGAAAATTTGAGAAACATTTGTCTAGAATATTTTGTTAAGCTCACCGCAAGCCAACTAAAACCCCTTGCTGTTAAATGAGTTTAATTGAAATGTTTGTAATTTGTTTTTTATTTACTAAATCATTTGCATGCGTCTATTAAAGTAGGTTTCAATTTCAAAATGTTCTTAATATTTTTATGCAGTTTTTTTTAGTTTTGTACAAAACACAATCAGTCTGTTTCATTTCTTCTTCTGTTTTGTTTTGTGGTTTTTCTCAAGTTTAAAAATAATAAAAATAAAATAATAAACAAAAACAAAAAAGAGACTCGTGTAAAGTATTCGAAGGGAAGGAATTTGTTTTACAATTTGTTCAAAAAAACTTGTTGGTTTCCAATGGGAATGCTTGCAGCTTCGTTAGGGAAATGGATTAGATGAAATTTTAAAATGTTTATACATAAACTGAATAATGCGTGGATCGTCAACAAAGACTTTGGACGAGGACACAACTATGCTTGAGATTGGTTTATGTAAAACTGAACAGATCGAACTAGATGCTAATGAACAGGTTGCTGCTGCTGCTGCTGTTGTTGTTGCTGTTGTTGCTGCTGCTGGTGCTTTTCGGCCGCCTTTTGCTGGGCCTTGATGAACTCCGGGTAGTCTATGTAACCATCACGCGATGTATCATCCATTTGCAGTATGGGATCTATGAGAGCTACCAACTCCTCATCGGAGAACACTTTCTCTTCGACTTGGGGCTTCTCGCCATTATGTTGCTCCTTGCTGCCTTGCTCTGACAAATGAATTATTTTATGATGGGTTTTAGATGGATTTAAGATGACCACAACCAGAACAGTACCGGGAACCAGTCAAAATGTTAGGTATATGCAAAAAGAGGATAAAACAAAAGACAAGAGTCAAATAGCAAACAGCACAAATAGAAATGCAGGCTAAAGCAACTTGGTTATCAGATTGAAAGGCCATCAATACTTACCATGCCAGTGGATTAGTGATTTGATTAATTCACAGCCATCCAGTTTGTTGTTGTTGTCGGAATCGTGCATTTTAAAATAATGAAATTGAAGTTCAGCCTCAGACATTTTGCTTGTATCGATGGGAACCTGCATGTGCTCCTGGATATGACTGCGAGAAAGGCGAAAGATAGAATTTGATTTCAGAGTTAGAGAACAATGTAAACTCACTTGTTCTTTAATTTGTATAAGGCGATAAAATACGATTCTAAGGACCATCTCCGACAAAAGGTTATCAAATTTGTGAAAATAATCGATGAAAATACTAGAAGCTTAAACACTACACTAAATTTTTCGTTTGCTTCTGGTCCCGACATGGTTCTTAGTTGTGTCCCTAAAAACTTTTGCAAATGTCACTTTTCCACCCATGCCGCTGCACAAAGAGGGTAATTCTATTTGAATCACTGAACATCTGCAACGTTAAAGACGAGTACTCATCTCGCCTTGTCAACACGGTTTTATTAAAAGCCGGTCTACTACGACAAATATCCTGGTAATCACTAATTGAATTAGTAGTGGCTTTTTTAATTATTTACAGACTGATGTAAAGTTTACGATTCGGTAAACCATTGACTTCTTATTCATAAGTTTTCTAGCTTGCGTTTTTTTTCACCAATTTTATTAATGTGGATATCTTTCTATCTTTCAAACAGAAAGCAACGAGTCGCATTTAATGACTTATCATCTGAGATAGTATGTGATACCTCTGGTGAACCGTAAGTTACCATCCTTACTATTTAGTTTGTTTATCAATGATCTTCCTCAGTTTTTTAAGTCAGCTTAAATCTTAATGTTGCGGATGATATCTTTCGTAAAAATGTCTTCAACTTGACCTTAATAATCTTCAACCTTTGTGCAACGTTCACATTCTCTATATCAATCATGGTAAATGTAAGTTTATGTCTTTTTACCGCATTCAGCCTGCTTGGAGAGTGTTGTGTCAAAATTTCAGGTAAATCGGAGCAAATTTTACGAAGATACAGCGTTTAAGAGACTGGCCTCATGTACTTTGTACTCACCGCGTTGTTGTTCGAAACTTAATAAAAATAGTTTTATTTAAAAAAACAAACTTCTGCTTCAGACGTGGCGGCCGTTTGGCTGCTCACTGAATACAAAGTCCAATGGAGGCCACACACTTACAAAGGGGAAAGGGGCTGTCTTAGGCTATCTTTTTGGTGTTTTGCGAGGCTGCTTTTTGGATAGGCATTTCAGGCTCAAGATCGCTGATGAGTGAGGATTTGGTCCCTCATGAAAAACGTCCGATCAACCTGAAGCCTCCTTTGTTGTGGTGAGTGCCTCTGCTTAAAGTTATGCCAATAGCATTACAAGACCTCGAGCCAGTAAAAACTGCCACATTAACAATTTAGTAAAAAATTGTTGACGCTTTGTGTTGCTAGTACAAAAGTACCCATAGAACGCGAACCTCATGTACAACTGGAAAACTGGGTATGAGGTGATGCTTACAGAAGTATCTTCTTTCAGAATTTAATGGTCTCATCCCGGAGTTATTATTTTTTTTTTTTAATTTTTATTTTGTCTTACTGTGTTCTAGTTCAACACTCCTACTCCCGCATCATGTCTGAAGCTGTATCTATGCAGGAAAATCTTGCCGGTATTGCTGTGAACTCTGCAAAGGTGGCAATCTCGTAAGTTAGATTTCAAGTTCGGATGGCTATTAAATTTTTCCATTGCTTTCTATAAATAAGTGCGCTAGTTGTCAATACTTGGTGATAAGATAAAAATGATTTGAAAGTACATAAGATCGACAAAAGCCAGTTTTGATTGATTGTGATGGCTAAATAGCGATGATAAGATAAACAGGCACCAAAACCAGACTTACGCTCTCTCCTGCTGAATATTGCCCGTGTTTAGGACCTGTTGTGGCTGGCCATGATGATGGCCACCTGCATGGGGCTGCTGCTGCTGATGATGCACTTGTTGCTGTTGTTGCATCTGTGGTTGCTGATGATGCATCTGCTGCTGTTGTTGTTGTTGCTGCTGCTGGACAGGTACCTGCTGGTACTGAACTTGCTGCTGCTGCTGTTGCACGGGCACCTGTTCGTATTGCTACAGGCGAAAGTCATATTAGTTATGGATAGGATAAGCAGCGGGTAACCTTGACTACAACTCACATATTGCTGTGGTGGTACACCTGGTGCAGAATGAACCTGTTGCTGGTATGGAGGTTGATTTGGCGGTGGAGGATGTTGTTGTTGCTGCGGCACTTGTTGCTGGAAGAGCAGTCGAAATGGAGTAGTACCAGCTGGTTGCACAATAATCAAAACCTAAAACTCACATAATGTTGGGGATTTACGCCGGGTGCCACCCGCTGGGCACTCGCATAGCCGATGACGGCCAGGAGCAGCAGGACTGCTCTGCTCTGAACTGGGAAATGCATGTAAGTTCTAGTGGAAATGCTGGAAGGATTATGGGTCTATCTGTGGCCCTGGGAGACAGATAATCACCACGTCGCAAAGTCAAACACACACGTACACAATAGCGATGGCAAAAACATATCGACTCACCAGGTAAATGCCATTCACAGTGAGCAGTGTTGTCAACTAAGCTATTTTCTCACCAGAACCAGCTAGTGTCGAAAGCCAGAAACTATTCCGTTGTGCCGGAACCCAGGGATTAATCCCCAAACGAACTTCGGTTCCGGTACGTCCCGAAATGAATGATTCGGTTAAAGGGTTACATACAGTTAATGTTTTTTGAAAATCGATTTTTTTCTTTTTTTTTCTTAATGTACATATGTATATTTAAGTACACACACAGCAAATTTCAAGTCAATCAGGCAATTATTTTCAAAGATACAAGCATTGTTATAAAGACGCTTCAGGTATATTTATACTGCAGTTCAAACTTTAAACGCGTTTTTTTCGATGCCGTGATTAAAAATTTGGCGTACACGATTTCTCGAAAACGGCTAAACCTATTGGTTTTAAATTTTGACACAAGCTTTTAAAATGTATTGCTAACAATTAAGTCGAAGCTTTTTTTCTTAACGATAATTATTTTTTTTATAAGCTATTTAAAAGAACATTTATTAACGCGTTAGGCGTTAATAGCCAACATTTGGCTTTTTTTGATTGGGGAAACTGTTAGCTGGATGAGCAGCATAAATAGCATAACGCACTCCTAGGCCGGAGTGGCTCAGCGGTTAGTGTGCGCGACTGCTGAGCATGAGGTCGTGGGTTCGATCCCGCCTCGGAACATCTAATGAAAAAGTTTTTTCTTTGAATAAAACTTTACACCCGGCCACACCTCTTGCTGTTGGCGCCAGCATTGCAGTAATTAGCCATGAAAAGCCTCTCAAAAACTGCCGTTCGGATTCGGCGTTAAACTGTAGGTCCCTTTCTCTTGTGCTAAAATTAGAAGCGCACAAGCCAAGAGATTGAGAGAGGCTCGGCTTTGGCCCCTCGGGGCTGTTGTCATCTTGACAAGCCGATTTTACTTTTACTCCTAGCGTAAATAGCCTATTAGACCAAAATCTTAGCGAAAGTCGATTTTTTTCTGAGAAGCTGCCATTTTGCCAAAAAAAAATTTATTTTGCTTATTACTCCGATTTATTTCCAGATTAACCAATTCTTTAACAAAATCCGTTTGGTTTTTTAATTTTGGATGATCAAGTCCAGAGATATCGAATACGCCGCAAAGCCCCATTTTTAAATAGAGCTCTAGGAGATCATCTATAGCACATTTCCCAATTATAATTTTTAAGAATAAAAAAGTTAAAATACAGATAAGAGTCAAAACTGGCTTTTTCAAGCCAATTAACTGTATGTAACCCCTTAATAAATTAAAAGGTCTTCTCAGGAAAAATGTTTAAAAATTGAATTTTTTCAAGCCAATTAATTGTATTTAACCCTGAAAAATTTTTTTATCTATTTTTATAGCCATTTTTTATTATACTTCGCCAATTCTTACACTCGATTTAGCTATCTTTGCTCACCAATAGTTGGCAACACCGACAGTGATGCGCGAGCTATCGATATGACAATCGATGACAATTGTACTTCCACCTTATCGATAAACTATTTAGCTCTCCTCCCATTTCGTTTTCTGCCAGCAAGTTAACTGGTTCAGCGCTGCTCAAAATAAAAAGATTTGACTATCTCTACCAGAGAAATTGCTAAAAATGGTAAATTTAAAATTAAAGAAACGCGTGGCAAGATCTACAAGTCTTTGCCTTTAATAAGGGGATGTTTTTTCAACAATTTCCGGGCATACACGTGTGCGTGACTTCAACCTAACCTCACTTGCTCACTCTCCCCTCCTTCTCCACAGGCTGCTGCACCCAAGGATATTGAGAAGCCCCATGGCGGCGATTCTGCCTCTGTGCACCGCATTCGTATCACCCTTACCTCCAGGAATGTACGTTCCCTGGAGAATGTGTGCCGCGATTTGATCAACGGTGCCAAGAACCAGAACCTGCGTGTCAAGGTAAGCAGGGCGGAGGCCATGTGTTTGCATCATGAGGCATTTACCTGGAGGCTTTGCTCGTCCGCCAGACGCTTAGCCTAGTCATCAAATAAATGCCAGAGAAAAATGCTTAAATTGGACATTATTTTCACTTGGATATGCCCCACCGGGTGAAAATATCACATGGTTTAAGCAACAAGCAGCCGCTTCCCCCCACCCCAAGTGAATCTCTGATTAATTGTTGCTCTTTATTAACCTTCCAGGGCCCCGTGCGCATGCCAACCAAAGTTCTACGCATCACCACACGTAAGACACCTTGTGGTGAGGGTTCTAAGACCTGGGATCGCTTCCAGGTAAGAGGTTTTAGCTGGTTTAAATGGGTATGGACAAATCGGATATCGTGTTTCGGTATACTATGTTGCCGCTATACAGTATCACCATTGGTTTGCCCAGATAAAACGTGTTCTCATAGTCCACTTTGCTGGTTTTCCTCACAATTTGGCTCTCAGAATTCGACAGATTTTCCATGTATACAAAAGTCAGCCACTAATTTGCTTTCCCCTCTATTTCAGATGAGAATCCACAAGCGCATCATCGACTTGCACTCTCCCTCCGAGATTGTCAAGAAGATCACCTCGATCAACATCGAACCCGGCGTAGAGGTTGAGGTTACCATTGCCAATTAATTGAAACATTTTGCGGCAATTTTATAAATAAAACCAAGAAAACTCTTTCCATTGAAATGACGATTTATTGTGCGGATTTATGGGAAACGCTGGAATGCGGCTGTTCTTAGTAATAGTCTGGCACTGGGGCACAGGCAATCTTGACGAAGTCCGCATAGCGCACTGTGCTACTGTTATTGACATTCGCCTCACGGAAAATGTTATCCACCTCGCGCATGGACAAACCCTCGCCCCAATTCTGCAGCAAATTCCGCAGTTGTCTGGCCGAGATGGTGCCCTTATTCTGGGGATCGGCTGCCTTAAAGGCGGCTATCACCTCATCCGGCAAACTCTCCACCTTGGAGTGCTGATGCATTATGTCTAGAAAGTCAGCGAAGCTCATTTTGCCATTCTTTTGCTTCAAATAGGAAACCAGTTCTTGTATGGTGGGCGATAGGCCAAGAGAGCGCATAATAACCTGTGGAAGAGAGGGGAGCGGTGGTAGGGGGCTGAATATGACAGTGGAAAAGTAGAACTTACAGTTAGCTCGTCCAAATTGTTAATTTGGCCCGAACGAGCAAATAGATAAAAACACTCGCGGAACTCTGAAAGATAAGGAAATTGTTGATCAAAATGACGTCATCTAATACAAGTATTAGTAATACTAACCATCAATGTCCTGTTCTTTAAAGTAGCGAGCCTGCGGATTGAATAAAGAAAAGAAAGTTACATATAAACAAATGGAAAATGGTAGCCACTGGGGGGTGGGGGAGCTTGTGGAATCAGTCAAGTGGAAAGTTCAACGGTAAAAGCGTAACTTATCACTTCCGTCCAGCAGATTAGCAAAATAATTGCTTACCATCTGTTATTTATTGCACTTTCAGTGGCAGAAAAAGAACTTCGTTGACAACAGTATGTTTAAATATAAAAGAACAACTAAATAAACGAAAAACTAAAACACTCAAACAGGTAGGAAAACAGAGATGCCACCTAGTTGAGAACACCAAGTTGGCATTCACAGCAAAACGTTACTGAAATGGCATTCACATTTTATGTTTTAAGAGCGCGAAAATTAAGTGGTTAGGGGTAGTTAGAGGCACGAAAAAACAAGTATTTAAAAAAAAATTGTATCAGTAATCACCGAGCCGTTTTGAGAAAAACGAGAAAACGAGATAAAATTGTAAATTGGACAGATACGTCTTTACAAATATGCATGTAACTTCGAAAATAACTGCCGGATTGACTTGAAATTTTCTGTGTGTGTACTTAAATATATGTACATTATGAAAATGCAAAAACAAAAAAATTAATTTATTTAAAAATCTAACTACCCCTAACCCTTTAATTGAAATAAAATGTATTTGGATTTTTTTTAAGTCAGTTTATATTAATTACTAGACCTCGGACTTTGCATATTTTTAAACTGATTTTAATCCTAGTAGACACAAGGAAATGTGAACAACATTAAGAGTTGTGCTGACTTTTTACGCTAATAAATTGCAAAAAAAATGCACTCAATTCCAAGATGCCTTAAATTGTAATTAGTTAAACCGACAGCAAAACACAAAATGCAGACAACAAAATTACAAAAATTTGTTGGAAATACATTTAATAATTAATAATTACTATCTGAATACCCGGCCTCGACCGGGGCCTTTGTATATGAGAATGTGATTCAAGTTTCAATTGGGTACAAGTCCATATTAATATTTGAACTCGTCCAAACTTGTTCGAAATGAGTTTTAAATGGGGGAAATATCACTACTAGATTTTTAAGGTTTTTAAGTATGTTTGTGGGCAGAATATGTAGTCTAAAACGTGTGTAACTTTACAAAGGTTATTTTAATTAATTATGAATTTGATTATGGCCCAGCGAAGTGACTAATGCCAATTGGCAGAACTTGAAAAGGCAAAATTGTAGAAGAATTTATGGAGAATTATTCAGAGAAGTAGCCCCCATCGATTTTTACCTATGTGAAAAACATCGATATAGTTTTTGAGAATCGATTTAAATCGAAAAAAGTTCCACCACTACTTGGAATGGCGACGCTGGTGAATTTCTTGCTAAGGGTAAGAACAAAGTTGTACAAATTTGCAAAAAAATTTCAAATTCATTTACTATTCTGTTTTGACCCCAGGAGTATGTTCTTAATGTTATCTGGATAGATTTTTATAACAAGTTGACTTTAATTCTTAGATTGTTAGACAGGAATTTGAAGAAATCTTATCCCAGCTTGCTCCATGGTATCGGAACGTATGTTTAGCAAAGCTGGAAACATAATCTCAGGCACGCTGCTTTTGAACCAAGTAAAGTCTATATGCTCCTGTTTACTAATAGGAACTAATGTCTGGAGTACATTTTTTTGAAGTCTAGAAGTAAATTAATTTGACTGTCACGTTTTTAAGATTTTATTTAACAGGCTCGTATGCATTTTAAAATGCAAAAAATAAATACTTAATTCATTTAATTAATTAAATTTGGGTAATTGTCTAGAACAGGGACGTATGCTCAAAAAATTCCCAAAAAACCCTTTGATGGACTGCGAATTATGAAGAATTATCATGCAAAAACTCGCAGCGGACTTCCATAGTTTCTTTTTAAATGAATTTTGAAATTGACTGATTTTGCACCAAATAAATGCATGTGCTTTTCGTCAAATTTAAAAAAAAAAAAATTACAAGTTTTAAACGACTTACCCCTGGAATCAAAGGGAACTGGCTAGTATAGGTCCATTTGATCAACAAATTTAAGAAAAATGTCCTTCGATGGAGCGCGAATTATGAAGATTCTTCATTATGGTTAAGCACAAATTACTTTTACCGTCTAAAAAATGTTTAAAATGCGGGGCAGACTTAGTGGTCGTACTAGTGGTTTTTGGTTGTTTTTATTTTTGGTGACTATTGGTTCTTGTGGTTGATATTGATATCATCGGCAATAGCGAGTCTGTGGTAAAACAAGCGTTCTCAGAGATAGAGAAGCAGTGAAAACTTAAGGGCTTAGCGGTAAATGAGGATAAGACGAATTACCTACTATCAACGCGCAGTGAGTCAACGCTTGGACAATCTGTTGCAATGGGAGAAAAGTTGAAGGTTGTTAAGGACTTTGTCTACCTCGGAACGATGATAACCAGCGACAACAACACCAGTCTGCAAATCCGAAGAAGTATTAGTCTTGCATACCGATGTTACTACGGGCTCAGTAACGAGTTCAAGAACAGAGCCCTCTCTCGAAAATCAAAAATTGCGCTATACAAGTCGCTTATCATCCCAGTCCTGCTATACGGCGCAGACGCATGGACCTCTAAAAGTTGGCGACGAATTCCGCATCCGAATGAATCACGAACTGTACGAGCTCTACGGGGGCACTAAGCTTGTCCAGCGCATAAAACAACAGCGGCTGCGCTGGATAGGACATGTTACCCGTATGGATAATAAAGCTCCAGCAAAACGGGTGCACAAGAATTGTGCGGTTACTTCCACTCTCAAAGGATGTAAAGGGGGAATTGACACATTATGGCCTTAAAAAAAATACTTTCAAATATATTTCCAAATTCCTGCTACACAGGAGATTTCCGACGCACAGAGCGTATACATAGAATTATTCAACGTATGTATGTGGTCAATCAACGTAAAGAAAAGAGCCGCAGGCAACATTTTTATACTCTACACCAGAGGTACACAGAATATATTAAGTTTGTGCAAAAGCATCTCCGACTCTATAAAATATATATATTCTTGATCAGCATCAACAGCAGATTCAATATAGCGATGTCTCTCTGACCGTCCGTCTGTCCGTACGAACGCAGAGATCTCAAAAATGGTAAGAGATAGAGGTTTGACGTCTATGGAACAAAACTTCTTATACATACTTGCAGGCAGATCAAGTTTATTTTCAATTTTGACCACGCTCCCCGCCCCGCAATTTAAAAAAAGTCATATCTCCCACAGTTTTATGAATAGAAGGCTCGTACCTTTTGGACATATTTAGCCAAAGGAATGGTGAATATCGGATGAACGATAGTCGAGTTATAAGGAAAACAAACAATTATGGGAAGTACCGGTCGCAACGGTGATAGGCAGCACTTCACAGGTACAGAGTATACTATAGTCGGGCTTGACTGACTTTCATTCTAGTTTTTTTTTAAACAGCGCGATTTTGAAAAAAATAGTTTGTTTACGACGGTAGTGGAAAAGAGTTTAAAAGTATCTATCGAAAAACCTCTGAAAAAAAACATTGAAAAACTGTGATATGTGAAGGGCAAATTTTAACGTTTTGGCTTCAACTGCAAAATAATTTCAAATCAAAAATCCTCATCCACGATAGTAAGACCGAACACATCAAGTTGCATTTGGCTATTGGTCTGTTTTTTGAACCTCGATACGCTATTGCAGTTAAAAATTGCTATTTTAAATTATTTGTTTGACATTTGACGAAAAGCACATTCATATATTTGGTGCAAAACCAATCAAATTCAATCAAATTTTTGCATGATAATTCTTCATAATTTGCGGTGCATCGATGGAATTCTTTGACCACAGGTCCCTGTTCTAGACAATTACCTAAATTTCGAAATGCTTCAAAACGTACAACTTTTTTCACATTTAAGTAAAGGAAGAATTTAAACAACCGCCAAGCGCGGGGTCCAAGATCATCGTCACACTAAAATGAAATCAAATTAAAACCAGCCCCGAAGTTGATTTCGTGATATCAACACCTTTTCTTACTTTTTCTGGGCACACTTCACATTTTTTATGGAGCAGTCGTTAGAGCCTGATGCACGAAATCCAAAGCAAATCAAAATCGAAAGCAAATCGCTTTCAGGAATACCACTATCCTTAGAATCGATTATTCGTTAAAAATCGATTACCTCAAAAAATTCCAAACTTGTTTACCTTTTTTGGACCTTTTGAGGTGGTGATCCACCTCAAAAAACCCCCTTTAAAGACCAATATACGACTGTTTGAACTCAAATCGGCTATGAGTTTCACAAATATTGACCTCAGTGAATGAAAATGTAAGATTTTAACAAGATTTTTTTGCGGCATCCTCAAAAAATCCACGAGATATTTCTGGCCTTTGGGAGGATGTATAACTTTAATAAAGACATTCATTTAAAGGAGGGAAGAAGAAATGGAATGGAGAATCATCATAAAAAAAATTTAGTTTTATTCTATATATTGAGGTGGACTATAACGAGGATTGACGACTTTATTTATCGGGGGGTAAGAATCGAGTATAGTATAGTTTATTTACCACCCCAAATAATACGGAAAAAATATTTCTCGATGGACCGCGAATTATGAACAATTTACTACATAAGGTATTAATTTATAGGAAGAGGAAATACACGGGTAGGACTTTACCACTTAGAAAGAAAATGCATAAGTGGAAAAGTCATCATGGGGAAACCACGCGCCTTGAACCTAACTTAAAAAAGGGGGCGTGGAGAAGAATTCATAAGAGATCCAAAAGGTGTCAATTTTTCCCCAACTTCGCCCACAAATTCAAGCACTTACGTCTTCCTTATAAGTTAAGGGTATTTTCTAAATAATTATTTGCAAAAAAAACAAACATAATTAGTAAAGCATTTAAGATCGAGAATAAATTTGTATAGGCAAAAACGGAAACTTAAAAATTTATTTAAAAAAAAACCATGGTCGATCGCCAATTGATTTCTTCATAATTCCATCGAAGACATATTTTTCAAAAATTTTTGGAGTATCAAAACCTCCGACATTTACCTAAATCTCGAGATATTGTATTTCTAGACTGGAAAAAATTGTGAATATTTCTGTATTAAAAATTTTACCTCTATTTTACCATCCTAATGAAAAACGCTCCACTTTATTAAAATTGTAACTTAAAGTTTAAAAGGATACTTATCGAATTTTGTGATCTTTCGGGATAGGTAGTGTACAATAGTAGTAGTGAAAATTGTTTACTTTTAACCTTTCGTAACTGCCGATTCCGACTTGCACATAACTATTTATTTGTCCACGATTCTTAAAGCCGATAAAGATCTAAGCAGTTTCCGAAATCAAAATCCAATTTCATCTTTCTTTACTTTTCAATTTAAAATGTATTTTCTTGCGACACAATTTTTACACACAAGTCAGAGCACATTGTTGTATTTAAATATTAAAACAACATGATTTAGTTATTGTACAATAAAAAATATTTTTTGCTTTTCGTTTTTCAACTGCACCTGATGATCTTAAAAACTAAGTACGGCCTCATCGAACATAAGAAGGGGTCTTTAATGTATACATAAGTAGTGGATGCGCTTAAAGAAATCATGAACTAATTGGTGAACATCAAAACAACTATGATTACATCCTTACAGAAAGCAAATAAGCTAACAAAATTTGTGTCCAAATATGGTGGATAGTCGAAATATATATTAGTTTGTAAGTATTTTGCTGTGGGTAGGTATTTTGGTAGTTAGTTACAATAGTTAGTTAAACGACGACATTCTGCACGGCTAATGGGCATTACTATTATTATTCTTTCGTCACATTTACACACATGTAAGTAATTAAGTATGTCTCTGGGTTGGGCTAATGTACATTAACAATGGATTCACGACCCTTGCCCACGCCCACCCAACGTACGGGCACTTTCAGTTCGCTCTCCAAGAAGCGTACATAGTTTTGTGCATTCTCCGGCAACTCCTTGAAGTTGCGAATGTCCTCGGTGGACGTCTGCCAGCCGGGCAGAACGGCATACTCCACCTCAATGGAGCCCAGCTCGGCAATGGTGCCGGGGAAATGATCTAGAGTGTCGCCATTGCTCTTCTTGTAGCTCACGGCCACTTTGATTTCAGGCAAGGTGTCCAGAATGTCCAGCTTAGTGATGCAAATGCATGTGTAGCCGTTGACCAATGAGGTGTACCTGAGCAGCGGTATATCCAGCCAGCCGCATCGTCGCTTGCGCTTAGTGGTCACTCCCACTTCAAAACCGCGCGTCTGCAGCAAATCCCCGATTTCCTGGAAGATCATAATTTTTTAATGTAAAATTCCACTTAATGAAACCTTACACTCACATTAAGCTGCTCGGTGGGGAAAGGTCCGTCGCCCACGCGTGTCGTGTACGCCTTGACCACGCCAATCACTTCGCCAATGGTTTGGGGCGGCAATCCCAGTCCGGTCAGCACGCCACCAATGCTGCAATTGCTGCTAGTCACATAGGGATACGTGCCGAAATCAATGTCCAACATTGCTGCATTGGCTCCCTCCACCAAGATAGTCTTGCCATTGCGTAAGGCTGTGTGCAAGAAGCAAATCGTGTCCTTCACATAGGGACGCACCTTTTCCGCATAGTCCTTGTACCGGGCCAGCTCTGCTTCCACATCGACATTGATCGATGGAAACAGGCGCACATGTGTGGCCACAATCGACTTGAACCTTAGAAGAAAAAGTTGAGAGTTAACTTCATGCCTGGATTAATATAAGTATTTCACTTGTACTCACTTGTCGCTGAACAAGTTAAAGTCACCCAGCAGCTCGCCCACACGAATACCATTGCGACTGGCCTTGCTGGAGTAGGCCGGACCGATACCCTTCTTGGTGGTGCCCAATGACTTGCCACCCTTTTCCGCCTCCTGCATGCCATCCACATGCTGATGGAAATCAAACACCAGATGAGCACGATCCGAAATGATCAGGCGAGTCTCCAAATGTGACAAGCCTTTGGCTTCATTCTTCAGCACCTCATCGAACAGAGACGGCAAATGAATGACCACGCCATTGCCTGTAATGGTTTAAATAAAAAGATTTTGTTGTAATATAATATAAGTGAATTAGGTTCTCTAGATTACTTGGCAGAGTTTTTTAATCACATGACCGTTTGCATGTGGCAAAATTACTTTATTTGGTACTCAAAAAGCTTTGTATATGTGACCAGACTCTGACGCAAGTGCACTTTGGATAATTAACTAACTACTAAAAATTAAAAAATAAACTAAATAAGAATGGAATTTCACTTGGAGGTGCGATACTACGTCTCGCTTAGGCCTTAATTGGCAACCTTGTGATGCCGCTGAATGCGAAGGCAACTCAATCTTAGGGTTGAATTTTTTTATTCTCTGTACCAAAGGTATTAAGTTTGTGCAAAAGTATGTAACAGACAGAAGAAAGCATCTCCCTATAAAGTATATGTATTCTTGATCAGCATCAACAGCCAAGTCGATTTAGCCATGTCCGTCTGTCCGTATGAACAAACATATCTCGGAAATGGTAAGATATAGAGGTTTGACATGTATGGAACAAAAACTTTATATACTTGCAGGTCGATCAAGTTTATTTTCAATTTTTGCCACACCCCCTACCGCCCCCCAAATTGGAAAAAACGTCATATCTCCGGCACTTTTATAAATAGAAGGTTCGTACCTTTGGGACATATTTAGTATTGGGGATTCCTTATCGATCCGTCAAAGGAATGGTAAAGATCGGATGAACGATAGTGGAGTTATAAAAAAAACAAGCAATTATAGGCAGCACCTGTGATGGGCAGCACTTCACAGGTAAAGAGTATATTATACTCGGACTTGACCGACTTTCTTACTTGTTATACTCTGTACCAAAGGTACATAGAGTATGATAAGTTTGTGCAAAAGTATGTAACAGCCAGAAGGAAGCATCTCCGACCCCATAAAGTATATATATTTTTGATCAGCATCAACAGCCGAGTCGATATAGCCATGTCCGTCTAACCGTCTGTCTGTCCGTATGAACGCACAGATCTCAGAAATGGTAAGAGATAGAGGTTTGACATGTATGGGACTTATGCTTCTTATACTTGCAGGCAGATCAAGTTTATTTTCAATTTGCGACACGCCCCCTCCCGCCCCCGCAATTTGCGAATAACGTTATATCTCCCACAGTTTTATAGATAGAAGGTTTGAACCTTCTTTCTAATAAAAATTTTTGTTCGATTTGCCAAAGGAATGGTAAAGATCGGATGAACGGTAGTAAAGATATGAGCAAACGAAAATTCAAACGGGTGCCGGCGCAAAACAACTGGGTCGAAATGACTTAATATTGATAAAACAAAATGATTTTTTGACTACGACTACGGAATCAAATCATAAAAACTAACAGTTAAATAGTTTTCATAAAATATTTTGATCAACTAGACTAAGAAATATGAACAAAAACTAAACAAAATTTTAGTCATTAGTCGTTTTGCTACATTTGACTATTGACAATTTAGTTGTTTCAGTTGACTTGACTTGACTTGACTATCAACTGAGTAGTTGAAAATTTGACTAACGACAACGGAAATCTGTGAAATAAGTTGGCATTCAAAGAAAAGACTACTAGTTAGGTTAGGTTAGGCAATCATTATGTAAATTTGTTTTATTTTTTTTATTCTTCAGGTTCGAAAATTGGCAAGTCTTCAACTGCCCGATCGATAAAAGATGGATTGAGTGTGACCAATAAAATGTTTTCAATTTAAAATTTTCAAATGAAACGAAACGACTACTCAGTTGATAGTCAAGTCAAGTCAAGTCAAGTCAACTGAAACAACTAAATTGTCAATAGTCAAATGTAGCAAAACGACTAATAACTAAAATTTTGTTTAGTTTTTGTTCATATTTCTTAGTCTAGTAGTTTATGAAAACTATTTAACTTTTAGTTTTCATGATTTGTGATTAAAGTCAAGTTTATGGATTTAGTCGATTTACAAATATTGACTAAATGATAGGTTAGTTTTTAGTCAAAATTTAAGACTATTGCTAATATTTAGTCAGCAATTCGAACCCTGAAACAACTACATATGGTATGTATGAGCAACGACTACACAGCAAAGTGATAGCCAACAATATTTTAGGACAAATTTTTATTTAACGATTCATATTGGATCGTTGTGGGTGTGATGACCCCGCCCCGCCAAAAATTCCACCTTTTAAATGAATTAAGCCTGCAAATATATTGTCTGAGTAATTCCAACAACGAAATCCTATACAAAACCTAACAGCTATGGCTAGCTCATTAGATCCAATTGGATTCTTGCAGCTAACTGGGACGCTCTCATTTTCCCCCTTCCCTTTCCCACATACACAATATTGAGAGAGAGAAATTAGAGATGGTCGCGGGACAAATATATCGCCCGATACCCATCTGACTACTAAGACGAGGATTGTTTACACTGCAAATAATATAAAAATAGTCTAGTTCTTTAATTCTTACATAATATCAAGCAATCACAATGATGTTAAGTCATTCTGGTCACTCCGGAGTCCCGCGTAGTTTTCGATGTACGCCCATCTCTAGCTCTGGCAAATGCAAAGGTTTTTTTTTGTCTGCGGCGCGTGCCAATCCTCTCTCTCTCCCTCTCTCTCCTAATTATACTCTGTACCAAAGGTACATAGAGTACAATAAGTTTGTGCAAAAGTATGTAACAGCACATTAAATGATAACTATTTAAGCAACTCAAGTCGACTCGTAGGTATTTATTCAGATATCGACCCCATTGCTATTGCAATGGCCTCCTCATGGCCTTCGGCGACCCAAACTGGTACAGAGTATAATATAGTCGGGCTTGACCGACTTTCTTACTTGTTTTATTTTGAAGTCATTAGAAAACTAACAATTTCTTAGACTCCAACGGCCTTAGGCCTAAGGAGATGGATGGTATGCTGACTTTAAACGCTTGCTTAAGAGCACTGTCATTTTCAGCAGAAAGCATTAAAAAAGTTCACATGATTTTAAACGATTGAAAAATTATAGTCCGTGATAAAGCTGAAGACGCAAAAAATCAGTTGGATACGCGCATATGGAATTTTATTTGTGATGTCGAAATGGGTATCGCGTACGCACACGGTGCACTAAAAGTAGGCACACATTGACGCTTTAGAGCGTTGTTTAGCAGAGTTTCAGTAGAACAGATAGGACTTTTCTATGCTGGTAAGACGTGCTAGAAATTCTCAGTACATGTTCTGAACAAAATTCTGAACTCTACCTGTTTTTTAGATCTTTGATTTCAAATCTCTTATCAAAGAACAACTACTATCCGGTTCATAAATTTCGACTCGACAATCTCTTGAAAAGTGTTCAATGGAAACACAACATTACATTCGGCCATCATGATCTAGTCATCGGTCGCTGGTAAGGAGCCAAGTAGGAAGCTTCCTTCCAGCCACAAACTGCGTTCGATGGACGTTGACTAGGTCATAGTCTGTCCTACGATTTATATTAAGGGGTATTGCTGCTTGGCAAAAATTTTTTTTTCGATTTTTTTTTTCATATTTTTATAGCTTGGATATTTGAGAATATCGTCCTAAAAAAATTTTTTTTTAAATTCGAAATGCTTTAGAAGATATAACCCTTTTAATGACCCAAAGTGACGCGAACCACGTTTTTCGAGCTGGCGGCACTGACTGCGCCCGTAGTTCTGAACCGATTTTGATGAAACAAAGTGCAATCGACGCAGAATTGTCACCATTATGGTACCTATTTCAATCATAATTTTATAAATTTGCTTATTTTTTTTTTACACTAAGCTACAAAAAATTGGACAAAATCGATTTTTCATTTTTCAATGGCCGCCATTTTGTAACAAAAAAAACGCAAAACTATGATTGAATTAGGGGCCTGAATTACATGTGTACTGAATCTAACGCGTTTACTTTTTCCATTTCAGATGATCCGACGTGGAGTTATCCGTGCTGCCAGCAGCATACGTTTTTATTTCGACGTCCAACTTTGAAGGCCGAAAACTTTTTAAACAGCCCTCGTACAAAGGAAAAAAATGGTTTATTTAAATCATTATGTTCTTAATAAAAAAAAAAAAGAATTTAAATAACAATTTCCGTTTTCAAATAAGATTTTTTTTAAAAAGGTCCAAAAACAGCCTTCCAAGCAGCAATACCACCTTAATACTGTTTAGTTTAATCTTTGCGTAAAAGTTCTCTTGGGTCTCTGTGGTTAGTAAAAGTTTCCAATCAAGACCTCGAACCGCAGATCTCCGAGTAATGAAAATTGTTGAGATTTCGGTTAAATACCACAAATGGGAGCTTTAAATATAGTTTTGGGTATTGGCACTCCACTCGATCGTCAGCTAAATGATTTGAACCTGGCGGAAGTCGTCTGAATCGACAAAAAATAAACTTTCGGCTGGCAAAGTTATGGGAGTGTCAACTGGGATGCTCGAGGAATACAATTCACAGACTACCTCGAAAAGGGAATATGTAGGAATATCGAATGAAATCGCTTAAAATCGGACACAAAATAAAATTCTACTGTGCAACACCTGGTAATGATGGAAGAATTACCTAAAAATTTGGACAGAATAAATATTTTACTCTTTTCTGATTTTCTGAGCGTCTATGAAACTTATCACTTTCTGCAAGCTTTTTGTGAAAAGAAAATAGTTGATACGTGCAAATAGTTGGCCTTGCTGAAATTTATACCCAAGAGTGATGTAATTAAAACCTTGACATCCACGCATTACATTGCTTATGTCTCTAAGTAACTTTTACTCCACTTTACTCTGATATCTTAGTGCAATAAAGTATTTGCTAAGATCTTTATCTGCAACTAAGACTCTACTTAAATACACAAGCCGGTATGAAAAACACGACTCGATCCATTCGAAACTATATCAGTTTATAAGTCCCAAGCACGCGAGGTAGCTTAACGGAAAGGTGCCTGCCTGCCTGGTTATAAAATGCACATGGAGCGAGACGGAAATTAAAAATAATAAGTTAATTGTTTGATTCGACAAATTTTCCACATATATGTGTGGTTTGCATGCCTGTGTACAGCCATAAACGATATCTAAATTGCAAAGTGCTCACACACACTTGGAAACTTTGCTAGACTTTGGTAGTTGTGTTTGTGTGAGATTGTGATTATCTCATAAATTGGTCTTGTGACAAGCGATGACAGTATACAATTTGTTATTGTTTTTGTTGTTGTTGGTAAACAAAACCACAAAACATCGATTAAACTTTTAAACCACAGCAAGTTGCCTGGCACGGGACCTTATTTTGATGAACTTTGTTAACTCTCTGATTGAATTATGTTAATTTGGCTTTCACGAAAATAGAAAGTCTTTCCTTTTCTTCAGGGGCAAATTGTGGGCTATCAAAGTCAAAAGCCAATGTCAATGATGCACTGAATCTTGCCAAAAAAAAAAAAAAAATAAATAAATAAAAACAAATTTGTGTATTTATACATATCCTAAGTTGATATAGTTTTCGCTTTGTTCAAAGCAGAAACCAACTGAGATGAGCACATACTATAGTACATATGAATACATAAGAGAATATGTATATACAAAATTTAAATTTAAAACTAAAAGTGAAAAGGAAAAGAAAATTGCTGCTTACTTTCATTGAAAAGATTTCTTTGTTTTTCTGTTTCTGTTTTCATTTGCTTTTGAGAAAAATAAATCTTGCTTTCTGAACTTGAAAACCTTCGGTCGCATCTCTTCTTGCTCTTCTTCTTTTTTGATGTTGTCCATCGATTCATTCTTATCCTGAGACTTACCAATGACCGAGACGCATTTCTCATTCACAACGCCGCTGGGCAAAAGATGAAAATCGAATTCGGTGCCATTGGCTACCACAGTGTGTCCAGCATTATTTCCGCCCTGAAGCGAGAGAGAAATTGAAAATGAGTAGGCAATTAAGTAAGATATGTATGTAGGTAATTAAGTATAATATGTTGCTGTTGATATACCAAATTGACATTGTTTTTGTTTATCATGGCGTGCGAAAAATAAATAAATAAATACGTGTAGAATTTTTGTACAGAACTTATTGAATAACAAGTTTTGAATAGGGACGAATTATTTGACAGTTTCGCAGATGCCAATAGGGTATCATATTTTTCTCTAAACCAATTTAACTGTGTGATGTGCATTATTTTTTTGGCTCTTGGCTATTGATTATCTGATCGTTCTCCAACTTGGAGGATCGATAAATATTGCCAATTTCTACATATTTATGTATTAGAGACCTGCACGAGTAAGTAAAACAGTAATAGAGTAATACTCGCCGAGTGCGATTACCTTAGCTGTCAAATTGGCAACGTGGCACCGTAGAACCGTAGGAACCGCACCGTTTTACTCATTTTTACTCATGTGTTATTTTGTTAACATTTATTTTATTTTTGTTTTGTTTTGGTTCCAAGTAAATGTTTGTTTGCACCGAATATAGTGTTGTGGACAGTGTGTGAAAGCACTGTTCCGTTGACCTGAGCTCGACCATATGAAATAATTTTTTTTGAAACCAAAAGTTGCAGTGCTAAAGGGGAGTTCGCGTATGGCACTTCCTCATACTTGGCTTTTCGAGGACACCCCCAAAGCCCGAAAATACATTTGAGTTAAAATAAAGAACCGGGAAGAGCTACTAAGAAAAAATGTATATCCAAGTCTTCCGAAATCAAGCGCATTCGTTGACAAAGATAGAGTAATCCCGCTTTTTCTTTAATCGTGAACAGTGGCTGTCACATTATGAACATTTGGTGCAAACTTTATGAACGACTTGGGCATGTTTAAAATTATAACTTTACGTTTCTTTGTCTGGGAGTTGAACTCTGGACTTCGTACTTAATACAAAAGTCGGCATCTTAACGCTGTCGACCATCGACCACACGTGAGATTTTGGGTAGATTTTGATTTCCCCACATAACAAAAACCAACAAAAAATTGTTCCAAAAGGTTGCTTTGCTAACATAAACATTTTTGTTGACGGTGCTACAATTATAATCTACTCGGAACGGTATAAACGATTACATGATTACACAAAGTATCGTGGCACCGTAAAAATTATTACTTTTACCTATCATATGGTGAAGGAATCACTCGTGCAGGTCTCTAGTTTGTATGTCTAATAATATCTACCTACAAAATTATGGTAGATTTTAGGTTTTTATACCTGTTACTCGTAGAGTAAAAAGGGTATACTAAAGTCGTGCAAATGTATGTAACAGGCAAAAGGAAGCATCTCCAACCCCATAAAGTATATATATTCTTGATCAGCACCAACAGCAGAGTCGATATAGCCTTGTCCGTCGGTCCGTCTGTCTGTATGAACACCTAGATCTCGCAGACTAGAAGAGCTAGAGCTTGAACACGCCCCCTCCCGGCCCCACAATAAGAAATGTTGAATAACTCGTACAATTTTGTAGTGTATTGTATGTGCACAATATCTACAACCTCTCAAAGTTTCATCAAGATCGGAAAAAAAATGACAGTTATAAAAGTTATAAAAACGTTGCATACTTTTTAGCGCAGCATGCTTACATAATGTTGAAACGTTCTCATTAATGTTAATGCTCTGTTAACTAACATAAGGGAAGGCTATACAACATTAATTTCCCTGAGTACCGGGTATATCGAAGTCGGGCAGGACCGACTTTAACTTACGCTCTCGTTTTTTTTTTTAATTAAGGAGGAAAATTGCCCAGAGCATATCAATGCATAGAAATTATTTTTTCCGACTCCATTAACTATATATTATTTATCAGGACGACAAGCCAAGTCGATTAAGCTCTGTTCGTCCGTCTGAAAATGGAAGGTAGCCTCTAACTTCTCCACCCTAATATGTGACGTTAGTATTGACTTTTGATTAATTTTCCTCTTTGAATTTTTTATATGAATTTAAGCCCGCAACTTGTAAATAATATAAATATTTATAAACCTGACCTAAGTCATTATTTATACCGGATCTTTTTCCAAACGGGGTTCAGGTTTAGATTTTAGAGGGACCCAAAAATACCGAACCAGCTTGTAGCTTTTGATTTTCATTCAATTATGAACTATTTTACGCTGCCAGAGCGTTCGAAAATTATTCGACCCTATGATAAAAATTAAGACAAAAATTATTTATTTTCAAAAACTTCTACATCTACCAATTGGGACGTACGAACTTTACAATTGGTTAAAAAAATTTAATTAGAAATTAAACATTATGCCATTTAAGGGGTTACATGGGTTTCACGGCTTCAAAAAATCGATTTTTTTTGTTGTTGACTCTAGAATATTGTCCTAAAATTTCACGTGGGTCCGAATAATAGTTTTGGAGATATTGTCTGAAGAAGTTGCCCGCTCCTAAAATCCATTTTAAATTTTTTTTCCTCCGTCCAAGTTCTAGTTTAAAGTCTTAACTAATTACGTATTTTTTTATGATCACTTAAAATGATCCTGCTAAGAGTTATGCTGTCAACGGGCGTACTATTTTCCCGAGGTATCGCCGGAAATGGCGTCACAATGGCAGAGCTTTTAATACTTCTCTTCAAAAATTTCAGTAATCCCTCATTAAATGTGTATCCTTAAGACGATAAAAAATTTCAACTGAATATTTAGTTTTTTTTATTAAAACAAAAAGATAGTCGGTCAAGCCCGACTATAACATACTCTGTACCTGTGAAGTGCTGCCCATCACCTTTGCGACCGGTGCTGCCAATAATTGTTTGTTTTCCTTATAACTCGAATATCGTTCATCCGATCATTAAAATACCTGATGCGGAATTCCGGATCGATAAAGAATCCCGAATAGTAAATATTTCCAGAAGGTTTGAACCTTCTATCTATAAAACTGTGGGAGATATGACGTTTTTTCCAATTTGCGAGGGCGAGAGGGGGCGTGGACAAAATTGAAAATAAACTTGATCTGCCTGCAAGTATAAGAAACATATGTTCCATACATGTCAAACCTCTATCTCTTACCATCTCTGAGATCCGTTTGTTCATACGGATAGACGGACAGACAGACAGACGGACGGACAGACGGACACTTTTGCACAAACTTAATATACTCTGTGTACCTCTGGTACAGAGTATAAATAAATTATTGAAAATAGGCCGTTTTTTCCACGGACAAAGCCCATGTAACCCCTTAAGATTTGAACAAGATATCATTCAAATGAATGCTTATTGAAGTTATTTGGAGTTTTATTTGACATTTTCTATAGTACAGCTGCCATAGAAAAGTTAGGTTTGAAAAAACAGTCTTAGTAGGAGTCCTGGAAATTTACATGAGCTTCAAGGGTATAAAAACTTCGACCGAGCCGAAGTTAGCTTCCCTCCAATTTTCAAACCTAGCTTGTATTTGGCAGCTGTACTATATAGTTTTCTGAATTCGACAAAACTTAGTGAATCATGAATGAGTGAAATAGAAATCTGATGCCGATTCCATTCAAATCAAAAAAGTTTTTCTCACTAAAACTATTTTTCCAACCAATTGATTCTAGGGCAGCTATATGCCATACCCGTCCGATCCAGCCGGTTCCGACAAATGTGGAGCGTATATGTACTAAAAGAATAGATTTCAAACTGACAGAGGAGATAGCAATGAAACATGCGGACGTGGCAACATCAACTCTGCTTTTAAGCGTTACAAACTTCTCGACTATTTTAATATACCCTCTGCAAGGGTATAAAAACTAATAATGTTTAGCTTGAAACTATATATAATCAGATATATCAGTTTATTAAGCACTTTCAAGGATATAGAAAGCAGGGCTGCAAACCTAAAACATTTTGCGGTTACCAATGGTTAATGTTCGAAAATTTTAGGTTCGAGGTTTTTGTGTAAAGGTTTTGGTTCGAACCTTGGATTGGCTTAACTTTTACCCAATTTAAAAAGAAAAATAGTTAATTTTTTGAACAAACAAAATATTTAGGCATGTTCTCAATTCTCCTACGTTTTGAAAAGTAAACAGAACGCAATTTCGTTTCGGTTTGAATTTGCTGTTCCCAATTCCGAATGAAATTGGTTACGTTGAACTTTTGACAAACCACGGGCCAATCAAAATCGGCACGAGAGAATCAACCGAATCGTTCGAAAGTGGAACAGTCGGAATTGAAAGAGGCTGACTTTACGTTTTACTTTTCGCTGGCACAGCCAATTTCTTGAGACATTTTGTATTCAGTTAAAGACTTAAATGCAATTCAAATTACATAAATAAGTTCTAAATGGATCACAGAATTAAGGAAAATTAACTTAATGTACATTTGGCAATTGTACGAGTGCGTGATCTACCGATTACTTTCATTTCACCGACCAACAAGCTTTTTATAACAACAATTTTTTAAAACGAAAAACGCTTTCGTTTTGTTGTTGCGAGAGATCGACCAGATAACAAAAAAAAGTCTTGGTAGTAGTGCAGATGTTTTAAGGTATAATTTTTGTTGAACTGAACTGAAATATTGGGTTTCCGTTTAAGATTCGGTTCACAGTGACAAATATGAAGGAATTCCGGGTTGTTAGTTCGGCTTAACAATTTAAAAACATCATACATTTTTTTCCCAGAAATGAAAGTGCTATTTGATACTAATCAAATCTCTCTAAAAATTCTTCAAAATATGTCAAATCTTTCTATTCATAATCGTTATGAATTATTTATTTTTTTGGCAGCTGTACAAATTGTTAGCATTTAGCTAGCTAATCGAGCATATGTATTCTATAGGGTGCAACAGTAAAACTGTTCACGAAAAATATTTGAAAATAAAATTCTGGAACTATTTCTTAAAAATATACGTATTTCGCCACAAAAAAAGCGCCGTAAACAACAATGAAATCAGCACATAGATTATCAAAATGTTTACGCTGAGACGAGAAAGTGAGATGATAAGATAGCAGGAAATAGCAAGCTTTCAGTTCCCGTCTCCGTCCATGGCCCCATGGCCTATTCACTGCGCAATTCGGAATCTCGGGGAGGCGTGTCCGAACCAATGACTCAGTCAACAGAATTATCAGCTGGGGAATTACATAACAAGACTAGTCTCGGCTTGAGACAATTGATAAGCGCTGAGTGAAGACATAATGGGTAGAAATTTCGAAATAGTTGCGAGTAGTTCAAATTCAGTCGAAAATCAACAAGTTGCTGTGCGCTTCAATGAAATTTGAGAAACGGATTAGGATGCGAATTTGGTATGTGCTGACCATGCTGTACCCATTGGGGGACGGGATGATGATAATGATTATGTAAACACAGAGACGACGATATTTCGCTGAGCAAGCACAACAAGATGTGGCTGTGTGTTTGTGTGTAAAATAGAATCGAGGAAAGGAATTAACGTCAGCAGATAGAGAGAATCCGAGCATGAGTGACGAATTTTCGCCCAGACCCGCTGACTGAGCACAGAGGCACATCCATCCATTGTACATACATACACACACTACATACGGCCAGTCACACACATGCGCCGCTCGTGTGCGCACACAAACACTTGAGCAAACATACAGACGCCAGCACGAGGTGGCGGGAGCGGGCGTAGAATTGATAAAATACAAATGAAAAGCATGCGGCGGCAACTGTCCAAAATGAGCGATTTAAGGTGCCGAGGAAATTAGTTGTTCAACTTGTGAAATAAGCAGATGCTAGCCTCCCCGTGTTCTTCCCCACCCACTAACAGCAGTAAGTCACCGACCCGTCCCAGGTCACTGAATGTCCTTGGCACAAGGATACGGCCACCACTAGACAGCGTTTTCTTATCAACCTCCCGGGAGTTCCTTAGTCTCTGCTCATTTCCTATTTATTAGAGTTGGTTCTCTCACCTGACACCTGCACACAATGTCCACCTCGGAGGCCAGCATGTCCACCACCTTGCCTTTGCCCTCATCACCCCATTGAGCGCCTAGGACCACATCCACTTTGGATTTGTACATATTTGTACGTCCTTGATGCAGTTGTTCGTAATGATTCCCATTAGTTGCGCTGGTTGTTGACATTTTTCAAATAGAAAGAGAGACACCGGACCCGGACGCACGCGAACACGTTGTGAATACAGAAGAGTTGTGATTGTGTGGCTCAAGTGTGACCGTTTGCTGCCAAGCGAAAAAATGCGGGTTTTTAGCAAAAGAAAAAATACCGATAAAAGCTTTTCAAAATGGGATAGCTACAAATTTGGTCATTTCGGCTTTAAAAATGTGAATAACTTTTAAACATAAGCGGGCATCAGCAAGTCTTATGCTGGGTTTTTACTGCGTCACAGAGTGTCACATTTTAGTGTCACAATGTCAAATTCGTATGGAGCTGTGACATTGTGACACTCTGTGACGCAGTATAAGCCCAGCATTAGTAAATTGTTGCTAACTCAACCATGTGAAGGGGCTTCTCTCGCTTGCACGTCTGATTTTGAAGCATTTTTTAAATTTGTTTTTATGAGGACCACTGAAGATACATAGCTTTTATAACATTAATTTATAAGTGTTTTTCAAAAAGTATCGCGAATTTTGTGTTTTTTCAAAAATTATTTATTTATTCATGAATATCTATTTTGTCCCCTTCAAAGTAATCCCCATGAGATATTATACACTTGTGCCAACGGTTTTTCCAATCTTCGAAGCACTTCAAAAAATCATTTTTTTTTATCTTGTTCAGCTCCTCCTTCGATGCCGTCTTTATCTCGTCAAGCGTGGCGTAACGTCGTCCTTTCATGGGCCTCTTCAGTTTAGGGAACAAGAAAAAGTCACAGGGGGCCAGATCTGGGGAATACGGTGGCTGTGGCATCATTAGTGTGTTGTGTTTGGCCAAAAAGTCGCGCACAAGCAACGATGTGGGAGCAGGAGCGTTATCGTGGTGCAAAAGCCAATTTTTGTTCTTCCACAAATCCGGGCGTTTCTGGCGGATTGCTTGCTAATGTTCCTTATTGACCGTTCTTCCCTGTGGCAAGAACTCATGATGCACCACGCCCCTGCAATCGAAGAAAACTGTCAGCAAAACTTTCACATTCGACCGAACTTGGCGCGCTTTTTTCGGTCTTGGTTAGTGCGGCTGCTTCCATTGAGATGATTGAGCTTTGGTTTCCACGTCATAACCATAAACCCACGATTCGTCACCAGTTATGACCCTCTGGAGCAAATTTGGGTCGTCGCGGACAGAGTTTAACATCTCATTAGCAATGTTCATGCGATGCTGTTTTTGGTCGCAATTGAGCAATTTTGGTACGAATTTCGCGTCGACCCGTCTCATGCCCAAATCATTGATAAAAATCGAATGGCACGAGCCAATCGATATGTTTAGGTCCTCAGCAACTTCTCTAACGGTGATTCGACGATTGGCCAATACCATTTTCTCCACTTCATTAATTTTTTCGTCTGTTGTTGAAGTGCTCGGGCGTCCGGCACGCTCTTCGTCGCTCACATCTTCTCGGCCTTCTGAGAACATTTTGTACCACCGATAAACGTTGCTTCGGTCCAAGGTAGCTTCTCCGTATGCCACAGTCAACATTCGGAATGCATCCGCGCACTTAATTTCGTTTTTCACACAAAATTTGATACAGGTTCTTTGATCCATTTTTTTGAATAGGTAAAAATCGAAGACGATCCAAAACACGTGCAAGCAAAGCAGCTGTCAACAATTAAGTGAACATTCAAAATGGCCGAGCTTGTCGGCATAAGTGAGAGACATGAGTACCAACATAACGCCACAAAAAAATCGAAATTCGAATATACGTAACCCGCGAAAATTCAAAATTCGCGATACTTTTTGAACACACCTCGTATGCATTTTCAACTGAAAATATTAGCTAAACCCAAACTTATGGCGTTTTTCTCGAAACTATATTTTTCACGCTTTTCTCCATCATATCTTAAGAACGGCTCGACCGATTCACTTCAAATTTAAAGGGTCGACTCCCACATGTAGACGCGAGGAATGATCTATTATCGACCCAAAATTTTAAATATTTCTTTAATTTTTAAAATTCGAAAATTCGATATTCACAGTCGGCCTTGCTTCGATGATTTAAAGGAGTAATTCGGTACATCGAACTGACTGGCTTTCGAAATCCTGGTGTAGGAAGTTACTTTTATCGAACGCTGTGAAAAATGTAAAAAAACGACTTTGTGGCTCTGGATTTGGTTGCATTACCTTGTAATTATTGTATCATGCCCTTAAATCATCGGTTACACAGGCTTACAAATAAAGGCCCAAACACGTCAGCGATGTTATAAAGCGAAGATAAACCATTTTGAATACTTGTGCTCAAATCTTTTAAAAAGTCTTCTGCCCAAAAATATGCTACGCAAAATCACTATACTTGGCTAGTCATTTGTATTGAATTCCTCTAAAATATTCATTAACATCGATCATATCTCCGCTTAAGAAAAATCGAAGAAATATTTGAGATAATTTTATTTTAAAGTAAAGAAAATTAACTTTTCAATAATTAACAAGTAAGGGAGCTGTAGTCGAGTGCCCCGACTGCAAAATACCCCGTTCCCTTGATTTCGTTTTTTTCTTTACATACACACACACTCACACAAACACACAAACGAATGCGCGCATGCGGCCGCGCGTGATAACTGACAATGCAAGACCCCCCCTCTCTCCCACAAGCAAACTTAATTGGTATATAACTTCGGTGTTTATTGTCCGATCTTAGTGATCTTTTCAGAATAGATAGATATTGGGCCTTTCATGATATATATAAAGTCTCGAGGGTCTAACTTAAAAATTGTGGCTCTGACAGTATTTTGTGCTTAAAGGGGGGAGGGATTTTCCAAATCTGAAACAAAATCGATTTGAATCTGGTATACACCTACCTACATGCAAAAATTTGTGGCTCTATCTTTTATAGTCTCTGAGATCAACGCGTTCATACGGACAGACGGACATGGCTAAATCAACTCGGCTGTTAATGCTGATCATGAATATATATAATTTATAGGGTCGCAAATGCTTCCTTCTACATGTTACATACTTTTGCACAACTTCAAGATCCCCCTTTTCCCATTTTTAATGGGAACAGGGTATAAACACTGTTTTTAACTAATACTACTTTTCAGACCTTACTTTTCTTTAGCAGCTATACTATATTGATGTCCGACTTCGCCCGTAGTTGGTGGAATCATGGGAAAGCATAGCAAACTAAGAATTCTCATTTGATTCGGCCGGTTCCGACAAATGGGAACAAATTCTGCTACATGAAAATTTTGGATTGATTCCAGGCTTTTTTAAACTGATTTATTTGGTTGACAGTTTAAGCTTTAATTTAAGTCTAATTAGAGACTTCTAGAACATCAACAAGGTTTTTGAGAATTTGAGTCCGTTTTTTCAAAATCTCAAGGTATTGGGCACCACTGGAGGTCAGATTCGTGTTCAGCCATGAAAAGCCCATAAGAATACCCTTGTCTGATCTTTGACTCATTTTGCGTGTCAACCAGTGTTATCAGCCGAACAATTTAGGTGAGTTCTTCATAGAAGGTTTTTACATATTTAAATTTGTTGCTGATAAGAGCGGGAGCAGTTTTTCTATGCTTATTCTGCTAGACCCTTTGTTATAAATTTGTATACCCTTGCAGAGGGTATTATAAAATTGTGCGGATTTTTGTAACGCATTGAAGGAAGCATCTCCGACCACATAAAGTACATATATATCGTCCGTCTGTCTGTTTCTATGCTATCTCCTCCGTCAGTTTTAAAGCAATCCTCACCAAAATTTGCACGAAGTCTTTTGGTTTATATACGCTGCACATTTGTCGGAACCGGCCGGATCGATTGACTATAGCATATAGCTGCCATAGGAACGATCGGTCGAAAAACTAGTCTTAGTGAGAAAAACTTTTTTGTTTTTAATGGAAACGCCTCCAAAGTACGTATTTCCTAGTTTAATATTCTTTCCCATGAGTTCACTAAGTTTGGTCGAAATCGGATTACTATAGCATATAGCTGCCATAGAAACGATCGGTCGAAAAACTAGTTCTAGTGAGAAAAACTTTTTTGTTTTTAATGAAAGCGTCCTATCATTGGCATACACTTTTTTATATACTTTTACACAATTCTATAAAGTTTGGTCGAAATCGGATGACTATAGCATATAGCCCCCATAGGAACGATCGGTCGAAAAAGAAGTTCTAGTGAGAAAAACATTTTTGTTTTAAATGGGATCGCCTCCAAATTTCGTAATTAACAGTGTATTATGCTTTTCCATGATTTCATCAAGTTTGGTCGAAATCAGACATCTATATAGTATAGATCCCATAGAAAAGTAAGGTCCAAAAAGTAGTCTTAGAAAAACTTTTTTGTTTTCAATGGAAGCTGCAAGGGTATACAAATCTTCGGCCGAGCCGAAGTTAACTTTCCACTATTTTTTTTAGTTTGACACTGAATATTTTCTATACTTATGATTTTATTTGTGTGTGCCTGCGTATGTATCGGTGGCTGAATGGCCTTGGAGGGGAGACATGGAATTTCAAATCAGATTATACCTCGTACCGGAAGTTTTACGACGCCCAGTAATTTTTTATAACCTTTAAGTATTTTAAGAGCTTTTTAAATTTCGTGGTCGTTTAGTTATCACACTTCCCTCTAGTGCACTTTAAAAAACGCTTAAAATAATGGTGATTAAAAAAAACCGATCGGGAATTATGACTAGTTCGCTGCAGTGGTTCATGGAGTTTTGAAACAATCGGTTCGGCTATAACAGAGGCCGGAGCGTCGCTATCTACTGCGCATAGACAGACTCTCAAAAGCAGCGCAGTCAACTCACGCGCTGCGTGTTCGGCTCTTGTTTCGCTGCGTCGTTGCTACTGCAGCGGAGAAAATTGAGTCAGTTTTTGTACTTCGTGTCTGTTGCTGCGTTACACAAGCAAAAATGTGAATGTGTTTTTTACATTACATTACATGGTTTTGGTATGAGTGTGTGCACTCTTATTTTGAGAGCTTAATTGGAATGTAAATTGGAAGTTATTCTCTTTAAGCTGTTATACGAAAAATTATAGTCGTAAAAATCGTTTATATGACTTTCAAATGTGCTGTCTCGACCATACCTGAACTTTGACCTTGAGTGAGTGCCAAGATCCTTTCATTTCGTTCCAAAAAAAAACCTTACGTGCTAATCTCTTGTCTCTGCGAAAGACATTTAAGCTTTTTTAACTGACGAAATGTTTTAAAGCTTTTCTATTGCAAGCTTTATGAAATATAAACAAGCTTTGGCTATAAAAACAAGCACCCAAAACATTAAGCAGCCACTAATTATGACAACCGCTAGCCAAATGGAAAAAGAATCCACAACAAACAAAGGTAAAAAATCATAACCAATCCTAGATAATCGATTAATCACTAGTCAACTTACCTTTTCTTGTATGTAGCCTTAACAGCTGTCTACCCCAATTTCGATGAACGTCTGGACAACTTTATGAGAAACATGACTTGGGCTTTGCCCAACGAAGGTTGCCCCGAATGCGATCCTAGTATTGTGGAATATTTCGGTGTTCTAAGTCTAAGGGATGTACGTTCGCCCAGGCGCAAACTTTGGTATATGTATTACTGTCGAACCGATCAAGTCGGTGACACAGTCGACCGTATACATCGCAGATATGGACAGAAAAATATGTATGAACTATTTCGTAAGCCTATATTCAGTGGAGCCAGCTTACGTTCTAGGGTTAAGACACATTTTGGTGAATTGAAATGGCTTGTGAAAGGAAATGTCTTGGAAGCGCCACTAAAAAGTTCCTACAATGATGAACAAGTGATAAAAATAATAAGTGATTTGTATATTGCCGAGAAGAGAAAACTGTATAATTTTTTAATAAAAAGAAACGAGTTTTTTATAAAATACGGGGCTCGTGATTTAGCCACCTAATAGATTAATGGAATTGTATTATAGATATTTTTGTAATGCCTTTTTGATAATAAATATGTTGCTAAGTTTTCATCTACAGAAGGATATAAAATACAGCCTATTTTTTTAAATATTTTTTAGTGTTTAACTAATTAAGAGGGCATTGCTGCTGGGCAAAAAATTTTTTTCAATTTTTTTTTGCATATTGGCTTGGATATTTGAGAACATCGTCCTTAAAGGATTTTTTGAAATTCGAAATACTTTATTAGAAATAGCCCTTTTAATGACCCAAAGTGACACGATTTGCCTAGCAACTGCAAACTTTAAACGCGTTTATCTCGAATCCACGTTTTTCGAGCTGGCGGCACTGCTTGCGCCCGTAGTTCTGAACCGATTTTTATGAAACAAAGTGCAATCGACGCAGAATTCTCACCATTATGGCCACTATTTCAATCATAGTTTACAAAATTTTTTTAATTTTTTTTTTACACTAAACTAAAAAAAATTGTCCAAAATCAATTTTTAATTTTTCAATGGCCGCCATTTTGTAAAAAAAAAAATCGCAAAACTATGATTGAATTAGGGGCCCGAATCACATGCGTAATGAATCTAACGCCGTTTACTTTTTCCATTTCAGTTGATCCGAAGTGGAGTTATCCGTGCCGCCAGCAGCATACGTTTTTTTTTCGGCGTCCAACTTTGAAGGCCGACAACTTTTTAAACAGCCCTCGTACAAAGGAAAAAAATGTTTATTTAAATCAATAAGTTCTAAATACAAAAAAACAAAAAAAACAGAGTTCAAATAACTATTTCCGTTTTGATATAAGATTTTTTTGTAACAAGGTCCAAAAACAGCCTTCCAAGCAGCAATACCCCCTTAAGAGAAGATTGCTTGTCAATTTATCTCGCTTGTCAATTGATCTCGTGATGAAAATGTCGAAAACTCATAAAAAAAAATTCCAAATCGCCCGGGATATTAGAAATTCGTCTATAAACCCCGTCCACGATTCACCCTACATATTACGCGGTACTCGATACTCAGCACTCGGTACTCGACACTTAGACTACGATATCTAGTACTCGATACTCAGCGCTCAATACGAAGTACTCGATACTGGCTCAAGAGAGATTGACCAAAAATGATTTAACTTTGCTCTTTCTTAGGTTAATCAGTTTGAAATACTTCGATTAAACTAGTTTACAAGCAAAATAAGCTTTGTACAATTTTTTTCTTAGTGAAATATGCATTTAAAGTCTAGCATTTTTCCAAAAACAATAAATCTGAAGCAAAGTTTCTAATATAATCCTCAATATCATCGAAATCCACTTTCGGATTAAAAAGTGGTGTAAAAATACGAAATCAAACTACCCTTTAAGAAAATTTGTCCATCTTTTAATTAATAAAGCAAAATTCAAAATTTACACTATTTTTTTTGAGTTTCTTTTCTTCCGAATCAAGATTCTAGCGTCTTCGCGATTTCTCGAAAACAGCACCACCATTTTTTTTTATCTTTGGGACTCAGCAGGCGGTTTTACATATTAATGTTCGGGATCGAAAATTAGGTAAGCTGGTGAAATTATATTCAATACAAATTTGAGAAATAGGCTTTTTTCGACCGTCCATGCAAATGTTCCAAGCTTTTAAAATAATAAAAAATCTCCAATTGTACTTGATAAAAGAATACATTTTCAAAAGTTAAACACACATCTTTCGGCTACAATCTTTCTTAAAATGTTTAAAGCTTAATAAAACTATCGAAAACTCGATAGTGTCAAATCATCAATAGTGCCATCGATAGATTTCCACCTCCAGTTAGAAGTATGTGGTATAATTATTTAAATTCAAAACAATAAAGAAAAACTTAAGACTAACAAGAAAGAAAGTCGGTCCGACTATAACAAACTCTGTACCTGTGAAGTGCTGCCCATAATTGTTTGATTTCCTCATAGCTCGACAACCGGTCATCAGATCTTTACCATTTTTTTGGCGGATTGATAATTAATTCTGATTACTAAATATGTCTAGAAGGGACGTACCTTCTATCTATAAAACTGTGGGAGATATGACGTTTTTTCCAATTTGCGGGGGCGCGAGGGGGCGTGGTAAAAATTGAAAATAAACTTGATCTGCCTGCAAGTATACATGTCAAACCTCTATCTCTTACCATCTCTGAGATCTGTTTGTTCATTCGGACAGACAGACGAACGGACAAACGGACATGGACTCGGCTGTTGATGTTGATCAAAAATATATATACTTTATAGGGTCGGAGATGCTTCCTTCTGCCTGTTACATACTTTTGCATAAACTTAATATACTCTGTGTACCTCTGGTACAGAGTATAACTTTCTTTGTAACAGTGACGATATCGCACACTTCCATGAGCAAAGGGAAGTATTAAAATCGAATCATCGCGTTAAATGACATTAGCATTAGCGTCGAAGCCCGGGCTTTAGGCTTTAGGTGTTAGACCTGTAGACGCACTTCTTCCAGCAAGATGAGCGAATGGGCCAGTATCAGATGTGTACTACTGTTGGGTTGACTTCAGCCACTGTATCCTGAAGCCCTGTACTCCATGTTTGGTTCTGCTTGCACCTAGCTAAATGTTATCATCCCTGCAGCTACAATCGATGCAAGAAAGACCCTAATAATACTCGCCAAAAAGGCGTCTTCGTTCCGGTTTTACATAATTCGAGCTAGCGCTCTGCTTGACTTTGCTGCCTTCTTCGCGATGTAAGTCAGGCGTTATCGTTTTTGCTCTGTGTCCGGAACTACTCCTAGGCATTGTATGTCTCTTTTTCTTTTATCCAAGCTGCTAATTAGCCTCCGTCTTTTATGCCGAAAGCAGGAAATCCTCCTGTGTTCAGTCCCCAAATTACATGCCTCCACGGTCCTGCGAAGCACTTTGCCACATTGTCCGGCAAGCCTACTAGGTTACCCAAGTCTGGTGGGGCCTTCAACAGTAATCCACTTTAACAACTAAATTTTTCGAATCTTAAATTAAAATATTTGTATCGGTAGACATTGAACCATTTCGAAACTTCTTTGATAATTTTGAATATTTGACAACTTTATTCGGTTTCCTTTTAACATTTGGCACCACAAAACATTCGATTCAACATTATAATATTTTTAGAATGTTTAATAGAAAAACATGCAATATTTGATAATAATAAGTTACGTTTTAGCAAAACAAATTACAACTTGGAACCATTTTGAAACAGTTGATCAACACGATAGCATTATGGTTTATGTGTATAGTGTCAACTAGCTAGACATACATGTTACAATATCTTGTTTAATATACAATATATAAATACCACAAACACAATGTTAAATTAAAAATAAACACTTCTCTATGCAGACATAAATACGGATGCGGTTGCCACTAAACTTTAAACTTAGAGCTAGAAAAGCCAACAGAATGGAATTCTCTGTGAGATTGCCTAGGGAGAGAAGAAGTAGCTTAAAATCGGAATCGTTCAACAATAACAATCGAATCTGCGTCCTAACTAAACGAAACAATTATCCTTGTTAAGGGAAACGGGTTAATGACGGTGATGGCCAGTCCCTGATTTGGCCAACATTCGCTGTTAGTCCGAGTTGGTCAACGAACTGCGCTGGGACTCCAAGGTATTGGAATCGTTACGCTGACGCAGCATGCGCGGCTGACTGGCTGCAAAATTGGAGAAATCCTTCATGACATCCTTGTAGGTCTCATCCTCGCCATTGTACTCTTCACTAAGACCAATTTCATCGTTTAGACGCGTCAGGCGCAAACTGAAAAGAGGAAGCAACGTGATTTTAAATGACAATTGGAATCGGAAATCTCTTACAGCGTCACAATATCCGCATTTTTTTGATCCACCGCAATATCAAGTGCCTTTTTGCCATCACTCGATGCCAGATCGTAGGCAGCCTTGTGCTTTAACAGCAAATACACCTGGGCAATGTGTCCCTTGGCCGTGGATATATGTAAAGCACTGTAGCCCAGTTCGTCCACCGCGTCAATGGCTGCTCCATTTAGCAGCAGGTACTCGCAGGCCATTACCGAACCAGAAACCACGGCCTGATGCAGACACGAGCGCTGACGATCCTGAGCATTCTTCCAGTGCTTGTCGGCTCCCAGGGCAAAGGCCATGCACATAATTGGAAGATTGTGCACAGCGGAGGCCTTGTAGAGCAACAAATTGGCATCCAGTTGCGAGAAGGGCAACTCCTCGGGCGATTCTAGATCCGATTCGCCTTCAGTGCTCTCCTGATCACTGCCCAAAATGCCAGGCGTCTCATATCTATCCAAGGCCAAATCATCGCCAATGACCAGCAAATCATCACGCGAAATGCTCAGCGACATTGAGGGTATGTTGATGGACTCATCATCATCATCGTCGTCAAGCTCATCACCGGTTTTGGCCGTATTGTAGATACTTGGCTCATCGCTCAGAGTCTTGGCCAGGGGACGCTGCTGGCGCCTTCGGCGCAGTTTTTTGACCGTCCACTTGCGTGTACCCCCCAGCGAGAGAGTGGCTCGCTTGTTGTCCCCGCTTCCGGTATCGTCTGCCAAAACGCCACCACTGTCTATACTAAGCACTTCAGCCGTTTCGCTGGCCAATAGCTCTTGTGGTTTCGGCATGCCGCAAACAAAACGTCGCTCCACATACTTGGCCTTGATCCAGGCCTCGCGTACACCAATCTCACACTGCTCCGTGGGCGGTTTAAGCTCACAGTCCTCCCCGATGCGTGCCTCATAGATGCGATTCACCACCTCGTTTCCCAGTTCCATCATAACCTTCACATTTTCCGTCTCCCAGGCGTCCAGAGTGAGTGATCGCACCTTGCTATAGTGAACGCCCAAGCTGCGATGCACTCCCGAGCACTCGATGCATAAAGTTATGCCCAGATTAATGGAAGCCCAGCGTGGATCCTGACCACGACAGTCGCAACACTGAGAATTTCCGGGTATCTTGAGGAACTCCTCCCAGTGGCTAAAAAGGAAGAAGAATAGAATAGAATAGAATTATTTGGCCAAGTGGGTTTCACTTACATGCGCCGCTTGGCGGGCATAGCATTGGGCGAGTTCGTCGACTGAGGCCGCGAATGATGCGTGGAATCATGCTGAATGGCTGCTCCTATGCTGTGCTGCAGCGCTGATATCCACAGGGAGAGCATGTCTGCCGAATCCGCCTGTAGAATGTGAGATCTGGATGGAAAATGAAAGAAATTACAATTTGCTGGAATATGGCTCAAGGCTGAGGTTATTTTTTACACCTTAAACCAGAGCTAGTAAATAACAATTGGCTGTTTTCCCCTTTGCGGTCTGCTCACGCTTGCTCTCGCTCTGAGCAGAACACTTCGTTTCTCTTTGTTTTTGTTTTCAGTTGATTGTTCTTAGTTGAACTTTTCTTGTTTTGCTCATTCAATAACAACATAAAGAGAGAGCTCCCACTAAGCGCTCGCACATTAAGAGTTAGCAGATGAGCAAACCTTTAAGGGTCTTTTTTTCTTTTAGTTTTTTTTTGTGTGTGTGTGTGTGGCTTGCAAGCCCAAACAGCTATCTAGACACCTCACTCACACATACACACAAACACAAATGCAAATGACTTTTAATTTCTTCGCTCTCGACGATTCGGTCAGTGAATGAGCAGAGCAAAAGGGAAACAAATCCATTGGTTGTTCGTTAAGCACTGAGTGATTCGTTCATGAGCCAATGTGAATGGTTCATATCTGACTTTTTGGACAACTAAAAACGGTCAATTGTTATTTGCGAGCTCTGCCTCAAACTGTTACACAAACCAAAACTGTTACACAAACCGAACCTTTTGCAATATTTATTCCCTCAAACCATTCCCCGAACGGGCTTGACTCTGTTTGGAAACAGGTTCAGTTCGAAAAATTCCATTAAATAAACTTCTTTAAGAACCTTAGAATTTTCCTACAAAAATTCACAATTCGAAAATATTAATTCCTTTAAAGTATGCCACAACTATTTCTCTTCCTTTTTGCAAAGTTTCCTGAAATCAATATTAAGATCCTAAATATTGTCCTCAAACAATTTTACCATCAAACAACTGAGAACAGATTCGATTCTACCTTATTGGTGACGTTAAACTTCTAAAATTAAAAAATATTTATCTCCTCGACCCTGTTGGAAAAATTTCATGGCTTTCTCTTGTGCTAAAATTAGAATTGTATGTAACAGGCAGAAGGAAGCATCTCCGACCCCATAAAGTATATATATTCTTGATCAGTATCAACAGTCGAGTCGAAATAACCATGCCCGTCTGTCTGTATGAACACCTAGATCTCGGAGACTAGAAGAGCTAGAGCGACCAAATTTTGTCTGTATACTCCTATTGTCCCTAAGCAGATCAAGTTTATTTAAAATAAAAAATGTTGAACAACTCATACAATTTTGAAGATATCAAGCTCATATTTTGCAGTGCCCAATATCTACAATCTCTAAAAGTTTCATAAAGATCGGATAATAAATGGCAGTGTTATAAAGGTTATAAAAAACGTTGCATACTTTTTGGCGCTACATGCGCTTTTTTTTTCAGATAATGTTGAAATGATCGCATTAATGTTTATGCTTATTATGTTAATTAACATAGGAAAACATAGGAAACACTAATTGCCCTGAGTAACGGGTATATCGAAGTCGGCCAGGACCGACTTTAACTTACGCTCTCGTTTATATTATATAAGTCTTTAAGAAAGTGTTATTTAATTACTTTTATTATAAAACTCTTTTCAAAACAGTTATTTTTTGAGTAATAATATAAAAGTCTTGAACAACTGTTATTCTCAGAGTCAAAAAATAAAAGTCTATAAAAAAATTGGTCGACAGATTTCGAGATTTTGAGAAAAATGGACTCGAAAGTCTCAAAAACCCTGTTATTGCACTTTTTCGATCATGTGTAGAGTGTCAGAAGTCTCTATTTGGGGTTAAGTTAAGGACTGAACAGTCAATCAAATGAATCAAATCGAAATAGCCTTGAATCTATCTGAAATTATGCACCACAACATTTCTACGTTTATGCTTGCAAAAACCATGATATCAGATCATGATTTTTCCAAAAAATCCATGCATAAACACAAAATCAGGTTTTTTTGATGCACACGAATTTTTAAGACTTTTATAAGATTTTTATGATTTTTAAGAAAAACCACCATTGGAGTCGAGGATCTTAAAAAAAGATGCTTTTATGGGTGGGGATTTTATAAGTAATTCTTAAAGTCTTTCTTGATATTTAATTGAGCTTTCCAGGCGATTGTAAGACTTAGTTGCCAAAATCCGACTAGATAAGAAAAGAAGTCCCAAGGCAATAGGTCAAATTCCTGTCTATAGTTTTTGTTGAACCGAACCGAAATTAAAGGTTCGGAACAGGTCCAAGCTCAGATTTTATTTCTAAAGAGGTTCGGTTCACATCAACATAAAAGTCGGAATTCCGGGTTCGAGCCGGTTTGCTCCCCTGATAAAAATTCCCCAAAACATCTTAAAGATGCTAAATATTTTCTTTCAAAAATTCAACATCATAGACCCCAGAAAAACGGTTAAATAGGAAGTTTCAGCTACCTTAACAAGAATTTTTATTCCTCAAACCAGTATCCTAGAAGTACCTCCTCTTCTTGTAAATGTTCGATTAGAAAAATTCCCCAAATTCAGCTTAAAGAACATAAGTATTATTCTCGAAAACGTCTACATCCAAAACTCCAGAAACCCGGCTCAATCCAAGAAACAAACCTAAAGTATTTATTCCTCAAACCCGAACTGTACCCACTCATCATGGAAAAGGTTCAGTTCGAACTTCGAAATATACTTCTAATACAGAGATACCAGCGGGTTCCGAATTGAATTCGTTCTTTCCTTTCGAACCGTTTTTTACAATTTTAGAAATTTATCGCCTTTTGCTTATACTCACTTGGTGGGCGAAATGACTTCGAAACAAAAGCGGCGATCACCCTCATTCACCGGCCGCACACTACAGATCCGCAAGTCCTCCTCCATGACCGAGAACGAGTCCTCATTGCTGCGTTTTCTGCAATGCGAATCCAAATCACTTCAGCGTACGGCACACAACAACAACAACAACACAAATCACAGCAATTAAAAAATGGGCAAACAAAAACGGGAGGAGACGATTAACCAAGCAGGCAAATGAAGGCGGTGCAAGGGGAAATGTTAAATGAGCAAAAAGGAAGCGGCACACCCACCTGTAGACAAGCTGGTTATCGCTCAGATAGAACCAACGCCGGCACCACGTCTTAAAGCCCTTCGATTTCTTTTTAAACAAATATCCCTCGATCTTGTGTGAGGCGCTATTAGTGTTCGAGTCGCAGTAGCGATTCACGCTCATGTGTCGATTCTGCATGACCTTTTCCAGTTGCTGATAGTCCCCACGCAGTGCATTCAAATCGTCGCTGATATTTTTGAAGAATTCGTCAAAGTCGTTGCACAAATCAAAGCCCTGGTGGTAATAGGTCACGCACGCCTGATAGTAGTCCAGCAGCTGCACCAAAGATTCAATAAACAACGTGACCGAATTTAGAGAAGAAATCCGAGAAACAACAGTGAACTGAAGTGGCGCGGCTCTTACTCACAACTGACTCAATGGGTTGGGGAATAAATATACATACAAACATATTTCTAAATGTACATATGAATGTGTGGTTAAACATTGCATATCAATATCGAAAAAGTGACGTCATTGACTTTGGAGTACACGCAGAGACAGGCCACTTCATTCATAGCGTCCAGCGAGGTGATAACAATTATCTAGCACTAAAAGTTTTCGCGATTTCTTACCGTCGACAATATTGAAGGCACTTTGCGTGCCTGTACCAGAGTTATATAGTTGACATAGTCCAAGGCGGTGTGCTGAAAACAAGACTTGGAAGCGGACAATATGTTGGCCGATTCCTGCACCTCTTGTGGGCGATTTTTACTAGCCTAAGGGGGAGAAAAGCAAATTTAAAATATTTAAAAATTATGGTAAGATAAAGTTAGCTGAGAAATCGCCAAAGATGAGTAATTGTTACAGAAAACATTAATGCAGTGTATGTACTGATCCTGATAGATCGACCATTAAGATGTCAAAAGGGTTAGTTTGACAAAATCGAAATGTAAAACAAAATAATTGTGCAAACATTATCATCAACTTCATAAAACCTCTCATTTCGTCTAACGTGACCGAAAAATTTATTATGTGCGATATTTTTATTTAAGAGCTTATTTGTCTCGCTTTCAGAAAGAAATAATTAAGCAACCAAATTTTTTTTGCGCTGTCTGCTCACCAAAATGACTTCTTCTTTTTGGCCATCACAACCGTTTTACGGCCGCTGCCACTAATGCCCGCCACTCGCCTCTGTCCCGAGCAACATTCCACCAGGAGGACACTCCCAGCTTCGCAATACCAAAATGACAGGTACACATTATACAGACTCGCTCATACATGCCCAAAAGACACTTCGGTATATTCTCTTTCAACGATTTATAAAGCAATGAAGCAAAGTTTCAACCAAAACCTTTAAGAAGTCGGTCCACGAGCCGAGCCTTAAACTTTAAAATCTCCGACCCGCGCCTTCTGCATAGTTTTAATGCGGCTTGGAAAAGTCCACATAAAATGAACACGAAAAACTTTGTGCAATTATTAGACTAAGGTCTTGGACATTCCAACGGGTTTGAAGTGTATCCGGAGATACATGGAGAGTTGGGAGTAATAACAATTTTACCGTTCTGAAATTATGAGTTTAATTTTTTGGTTAGGTTTTTAATCTTGGTTTATAATGACATTTCAGACATTTTCTACCCACCAATTTGAATACGTCAATTGAAAGTGGATCGGTAAGATCAGAAAAAAACCCGAACCAAGAATCCAAATTTAACGGGAAATTATGTAGTAAAGGATATGTTCCGGGTCTTAGAAAGGTGGTGCTATATCAAAAACTACTTTGAAGATCAATATGGGACTATCAATCTTGTTCTCAATTCCAGTTCCGCCAAAGTTTTGTGATTTAGAGACCAAAAACGGTTTTAAATCACAAAAGAGACCAAAAACGGTTTTAAATCACAAAACTTTTCTGGAAGTGGAATTGAGAACAAGGCTGTACATTTACTTAATGCTGCCTATAATAGGGCAAAATTAAATCCTTAAAACCTGTAATATGATTATCAGGGATGCAAACCACTCGAAAATAAGTACTGGTTCGGTTCAGGGGTTCACACAGTTTCTGAACAGCCGGTTCGGTTCATTAGATAGTTTTTGGATCTAACTGAACGAAACCGCGGCTCAGTTCGGTCCAAAAACTATCTAATCTTCGGTTCAGTGGTTTATAAAGGCACATTGTGAAAGATTTTGATTTCTATCATTTGAAAATCTTTAAAATCCTTGATAGAATGTGCAAAATTTATGTCGGATTTGCAGGATTCGTCTATAAGTTCCTAGAGGAATGACCTACGAAACCAGATAATGTCGTCTAGAAAAGAATACGTACCATACATCTTGTAAAATGTAAAATGGCTTGACACAGCTCCAAAGGGCCAAAGCCGAGCTCCTCTCAATCTCTTGGCTTGTGGGCTTCTAATTTTCGCACAAGAGAAAGGGACCTACAGCTTAACGCTGAAACCGAACGACAGTTTGAGAAGCTTTTACATGGCTTATTACTACAAAAGCTGGCGCCAACAGCAGTGAGGTGACCGGGTGTGTAAGTTTATTCAAAGCAAAAACTTTTCATTAGATCCCTGCAGTTCGGGAGGTGGCGATAGCTACCTGCACTACTTACAATGAGTACTTACTGATGGCAATCGCCACCTTATCGCTTTACAAGTAAGTACAGCAGTAAGTACATACGGTTGGGTACCGACAGGAGTCTCCTTTTGGTAAAGCAGCGTCCGAAACAAACTGAACGGAGTTTACAGTTTTACAGTTACAGCTTACAGTTTTCGGTACTTACACTACTACTCACATGAAAAGCGAAGAGGTGGCGATTGGTTACCTCCTAGGATATGCCCAGCAAAAAGTAAGTACTGAAATGCATTGCAGGTGGGTAGGGTTGTAAGTACTTCTGGTTACCAGTAAGTACTGAACTCAGCACCCATGTACTAGTGCAGCGTACTGCAGGGATGTTCCAGCGATCGGTTCGGTTCGGTTCAGCACTTCTGAAAGGAATCCGGTTCGATTTGCGGTTCAGTTCACCAGCTGGAATAAGCGGTTCGGTTCAAAAATGGTTCGGTTCAGAACCGGTTTGCATCGGAACCTGAAGTACCATTTCAGGCACTTTCAGATACTATACCAAATATAGAGGAAAATTATCTTCAGCTCGGCCAAAGTTTGTATACACTTGCAGCACGTATAAAATGTTTTTATATAATAATTTCATTTTCGCTTTGAACAATGCCAGCTGAGTGATTTAAAATGACTGCTATTCGATGTATTGCTGAAGCGGATAATATTTATACCTGACCAGTTTAAAGACGCTCTCACTAGAACTAGTTTTTTAGCTTGTTAACATATACTGGCTCTTCAAACCTAAAGAAGATAGTCGAATGCTGACAAATCTAGCTGATCAACCAATCAACCAAATTTCTAAAAACTTTTCGCTTCCCAAAAATTTGACTTAAAAGTGCCATTGTGTCTCGGGCAGTGGCTCCATCCTGCTGAAACCACATCTCAGGTCTGTTTTCAAAAGCAGGACGTAAAAATTGTTCCATCATAACCTATACCGCACTCCATTTACGGTTAAATCACTTGCATCTTCATTTTAGAAGAAGTATGCCCCAATGATATTTTCAGATGTAATGCCACATCACACTGTACACTAAGGTGTCCCAAAAAAAAAATTGTTTCACGGGTGCACCGGAACTTTCTGAAAGCTTATAGAGTAAAGTATTTTTGAGATTCTTTTCAGATTGAAAACAAAAAAGTTTTTCTCACTAGAACTATTTTTTCGACCGATCGTTCCTATGGGAGCTATATGCTATACTCATTCGATTTTGACCAAAATTTGTAGAATCATGTGAAAGCATTCCAAATAAATAAATGCAAATTTTTAGGACATTTCCTGAGAAAACAAAAAGTTTTTCTAATTAAGACTACAAAGATCACAATCAAGAATTCTTAGAACCATCACTGGAGCGCCATGGTACATTCGCAATGAGTGTATCCACAACGACCTCAGCATCCCATTGATCGAAACTGAAATAGAGCAACTTAAACAAAAATATTCTGAGAAGCTTCTTACCCACCCAAAACAACTTGCAAAATCTCTTTCCATGCTAGCAACGCATTCTCGTCTCAGGAGAAATGACCTACCAACCCAGCGACTGACTTGAAGACCGCAGAACACAAACTAACTCTAACAGGGGATGGTTTATAAAATAGTTTCTAGATTAAGATCGAAAGATATTTTTAGTCTCATTAAGAGAAGATCCAAAAAATACAAAATAAGCTTAAAAAAAGACTACTTTTCTATGACATTTAGAAGTCCGATTTCGACCAAACTTAGTAGAATCATGGAAGAGCATCGCAAGCTTAGAAATACGAAGTTTGGAGGCGTTTCATTGAAAACCAAAAAGTTTTTTCACTAAAACTAGTTTTTCGACCGATCGTTCCTATGACAGCTATATGCTATAGTCTTCCGATCCGGCCGATTCCGACAAATGTGCAGCGTATTTGTAACAAAAGACTAAGTGCAATGTTTGGTGAGGATAGCTCCTACCATTACTACAGCTCCGAAACACTCTGGAATTGTTCGGTTGTCGAATAAATCTCTAGCCCTGTATTTAATTTTCGCGAAAAGGAAAACCAAAATAAAATATTCTTTGAACCTATATATCTTATTCTATCTTAGTAAAATTTTACCTGTGCGTTCTTTATAAGCGCATTGTCATAGCCCTCGGAAACCTTAAGGAAATGCCCCTTGTAGTCCTTGACCTGATTGATGTCGTCTTTTACAAATACGTTGAGATTCTTTAGCACCGTCCTGCTGGCCTGATCCAATAGTATCGTATGGAATTTGTTCATTTCCTGGCCGCATAGAAGTAAACAGAAAATAACGTATATCAACCAATGTTGCGAACTCGTCTCGATTGTCTGCAGGGACCCACCTGAAAACAATGAATCAGCTTGCCCAGCGCATTGTGAGCGTTTTTGTTGTCGAGAAAATGCTGCTGCAGATCCCACAGAGACATGGCAAAGGCGCTGCGACAGAAGAATCGATATCAATGAATATGCAATATGTGGAACATGCGGGAGGTAGGAGGAGAATGTAGGGCAGATGAAACTGCGCAGTATTTACCTCTGATTCTTGACATACTCCTTGCCAGAGTCGACGGCCACATTGCACAGTTTGATGATTTTCTCCAGCCTCTGCTCCAAGTGCTCGATATCGTTCTCCTCCTTGGAAACAAATTGTCTGACAGGGTGGAAATTGAGAAGTTTAGTAAACAACAACAAAGGAAAACAAATAGAGGAAAACTAAGTTCGGGCGAGCCGAAGTTTATATACCCTATATATACATATGTGTATGTACACGGAGACTGAGAGCAATCTCAGAACAATTTTATTATACCCTCTGCTAGAGTATTAAAAAAGTGTCGATGCAGCGTATTATGGCCCAGCTCCAAGACAAACAATAACCGCACGCTTAATCAAAGAAGTCCAGTGATAAGGGAGGGGGAAGCGAAGTGGGGTAGGATGCTGCCAGAGCCGAATGGCGTCGCAGCCTGTGGCTTGTTTATGTTGACACTTTTAATTTATGCCGCTTTCATTAAAGCATTATTTGCGCTTTTAATTCCCAGAAACTGCAGAACTAAAAGCGGAAACTAGTTTTGTGGGAGGAGGGGGAAGGGAATTGGATTGAACCTGTTGCTGAATGAAAGCAAAATTTGGTTTGAAATTGAAATCTTTTTGTGGTTGTTTTGTTGTTGTTATTATATGCGGTTATGAGCGAAAGCTTTGTCTTGGGGCTAGACTTTAACGAGAAGAGGCAATTTGGGTGAAATCTTATCACTGAGGCAAGAAGACTTCAATCGATTTGGTGGAAAGCCACAACAACAGAAACAACACATTCCACAACAATGACGCTGTCAAGTGCAAAGTTTGTTCGATGGATGATTAAGCCAGCGTTTGAGCTGAAATTGGCAACAAGGGGTGGGGGTGGAGTGGGGGCTTGATAGCCACCAGTCACGCTACCTGAGGCTGACAATGAAAACCAAATGCAAATTGCAAGTGGGTAGGGTTGTTTTAGTTGCTCACCTGAATCTTGGGGAATCCTTTAGACATTCCTCAAACTCAATTGTGGCGCGCATTGTTACACACCAACACACACACACGGACGCCTAGTTGGCAATTGCACTGTTGGCTATTTACTAATTGAAAACCAGAGATAGTCGCTTCTTGTGGTTTGGTTTGTGAATTTTTGTTGGCCTGTTGCTGTTGTTGCTGCTGCCGTGCCGTCCTCTCTTCCTCTAATCTCTAGCTCTCTCTGTTACTCTTTCAATTGATTTGCGGTACTTGAGATTCGCTAAAAGTTGTGAGCAGCCAATACTCCCTACTTAGGCTGCCTCACATCGTTGTTGAACGTCAGCCACATATGTCTAACAATTCCTAGTCAAATTAATTAATTAGTTAAATTAAATTAACAACATAATCTTCACAACATAAACTAAAGCGACTTTCTACCTTAAATGCACTAAATTTGACTTAACGCCTTGTTGTCAGTGTTGGGAAAAGTTTAACGATGGGAAGCTATGCAACACTGTTGCACTGCCACTGTCGATAGAGATGCCAACAAACGAATTGAAAATAGCTTAAAATTGCAGATTACAATTGGTGGTCCCATTTTTCAAAAGTTATTTTTGGTAAAATTATTTAAAATAAATTTAATTTCCTAATTCCTAATTTGGGAATTCCCAAACCATTAACTTAGTATTTGTTCGAAGGTATTAAATACTATAAACTATTAATATAAATCTTTTATGATGTCTGACTACTTATATTCAAAACTAAAAATAATCAATAAATTGCGATTATTTTCAGTTTCGCTCGATTACTGATTGATTACGATTATAAATAATACAAAAAATAATATTTGCGATAACAAAAAAAAAAAAAATCTTCTTTTTATTTAATTATTTTGAACATTTTTAATTGGAATAAGAATGAAAGTCGGTCAAGCCCGACTTTAATATTCTCTTTACCAACGAAAATTAATGCTCAGTGCGTATTTTGCTGCTGCAATAGCAGCCACCCCCGCGGCCGGATTTGTAAGAGGGACCCGGAGACAGGATTTTTGGCAAAAACTTAAATAAACTATGTCCAACATGAGAAAACCCCCACGGGCCCTGAATCCCCTTTCGACAGGCCTTCGGAGGTGCTTCTTTCTGCCAAACTTAATATACTCTGTGTACCTCTGGTACAGAGTATAAAAAGAAGAGGTCCCTAATTTTCTTAATTTAGTGATTAATTAAGAACTTATGTATGTAATTTGAATTGCCTTTAAGTCTTTAACTGAATTAAAAATATTTTTTTTTGTTAAATGTCTTGAGAAATTGGCTGTGCCAGCCAAAACGAAATGTAAAACGTAAAAGTCAGCCTCTCTTATTTTTGCATGTTCCGTTTCGATCGTTTTTGCCTGATTCTCTCGTGCCGATTTCGTTTGGCCCGTGTTTTGCCAAAAGTAAAACGTAAGCAATTTCATTCGGGATTAAGAACAGCGAATCCAAACCGAAACTGAATTGCGTTCGGTTTACTTTTGAAATCGTAGCGGAATTGAGAACATGCAAAAATAGAAACTAAACTTAAAGGTTTTTTAAAAAAGTTGGATTTGTTCAAACGGTTTTATAAATAGTATTGATAATACACAATTTTCTAGAAGCTTCTGTCACACCCTACCTATCTAATTGTTTTATGACTTTTAAATGGTATTAATGAGCGCGTAAAATGTTTAGTGATGGTAAAAACGATATCAATTTGTAATTTTTGCACATTTTAAATATATATTTTTTTTAATATAAAGAAGCTAATAAGGGATAGGTTTGTGGATAGGGTTTTTTTTTATTATTTTCTGGCATTACTCTTCATCTGGGCAGCGGTTATCAAACTAACAAAAATAGCTGATAACTTTTAAAAAAGGCTAAATTCTCATGAAACCCGCTAAATGCCCAACATTGGCTCTCATTTCATTGTTCTCTTGCCTCTTTCGTTTCTATTCTGTTTGGTGCTTCTGTGTTTAATTTTTTGTGTAATTGTAATTAAACCATTAAGAAAATTATAAAATATTCCAAGCACATGCCCTGTGCCAGGCAATTGCCAGCGATCAGTGCTAGTTTCATTTACGAAGCAATGGAAATCGAATCTCTGTCAGAAACTGCCAAATGAAAGCACAAATCTCAATCCCTCGTTCTCGTTTCGGTGTTTACTTTTAGTCTTTGTCTTCCCTGAGTTTCTTTTTACATATATTTTGCCAATTGAGATCAACGATAACTTTACGTCACAGTGCGAGGAGGAGTAGATTAAGAAGAGCTAGTACGTCACACCAGGAAAAGGCAAATTCATTTGGAAGTCAGCGGAATGTGGAAGTGCCACAAGTGCGGCAAACCCGTTTACTTCGGTAATATAAACACCCACACACACACATCACGCCTCCCATTAAAATTTATTTATTTCCAGCGGAACGTAAACAATCGCTGGGCTATGATTGGCACCCGGAATGTTTGCGCTGTGAAGAGTGCGGGAAGCGTCTTAATCCCGGACAGCATGCTGAGGTATGTAAATGGCGTAGATTAGGAGATGTCGTCTACGACTTGCGGCGAGAAAATATTCCCTAAGTCCGACCATTGAGAAGTTATGCTCATTAGTTAGAAATACGAAATCGACGTCGTCCAATCCAATCAATCCAATGGGTACAATCACTTAGTGCAGGGCCCAAGTTCCTCGTCATCAGCCATCTCGTACGAGGAGTTATAGGTTCTGTTAAAAACAATTAACACGAATTCGCTCATATGCACGACAAATCTGGCAAAAAAGACTTCTACTCCACATCTTTGCGTCCTTGAGCTGCCATGGGTATGCCACCAGCGCTTCCTTTCTTAGCGTGCTTGGAGCGGCGATAGCGTTGTCCTTTCACGAAACCCAAGCGGCGTTGCCATGGTCTCCAAGAAAAGGCAATCAATTGTTAATCTATATATTAATACGCTAAGAAATTTTCATACGAATGTACGGCCCCCTTTTTAGCATAGTAAAACAAATTCAATTAATCCAAAATTTATACCATATGTTCGTATGAGTATTTAGTCCCCGGCACTGCCAAAAAATTCGAAAAAAAATAATTGCAATTATTTATTGTTTTAGAACGAATTAAAAGTTGTACCAATACACACACGCGCTTCACACAGATAGGTGAGCAGACCAACGCATTGTTTTTGTTTCAACAAGTCAACACTCACTGTGTGCTGTGCTCAGTTGTAATTTGACATTTGTAAACAGAGGGAGTGTGGCTATCAGTACGCTCTCCCTGTGAGAAGATTAACGGAAAAAAAGTTTCTTCGCATATTTTGTTTTTGTTTTAAGCAGATCGCAATTGACAAGAAATTTTTGTGCGACGCAAGTGCTGCAGGAAAACCCGGATCTGAAAGACATAAAGGCGCTTGAACTGACCAACTGGTGCCAGCTCGCACAAGACAGAGGCGAGTGGCTGGCATTAATAGCAGCGGCCGAGACCGTCAAACGGTTGTTTTAGAAATATCAGGCCAAATAAGAAGAAGAACAACAATTAATAACGTTAAAAAATTTGTTATATTGCTAATCCTCTTCCATCCTCGTCTTCCATTCTAGCAAAGTAATGTTGGAATGAGTATTAAAGGCAAAAAAAAAATTGTACTGCTATTATTTGTTGTTTTATAGCGAATTAAAGATGGCAGGCAGATGGCATTAAATTCAATTGACTAAAAAAAAATGTGCGAAAATAGTCGGTATTGTTCGGGAAATTCGATGAGATACAGGAAAGGTACACTATAAGGAAATTTACAATTCGATGGCAAATTCACTAAGCAAATTTAAATACACCGAGCACAATTGAAGACGTCGCTGTGATCTTGAGATCGAATCGGTATTACACCGAATCGGAAATACATCGAATCTATGGACCCTTCAAAAAAAAGTATATATTTTGTCTCTTCACATTATCTTTGGAGCCATCACCAAGCAACATTTTCCAGGCTGTCGGCTTCAAAAATAAAGAAATGCATTGAAAATTATTTTAAGACTTACACTTTATCAAAAATTTAACAAAAGATCAAGAAAAGAAAGAAACGAGGTTTATAGCTTTCTGGGTAGTATAAAAAAGACCAAAGTACACCAAGTTCATTAACCAAATGTTGGCTGAATGTTCAAAATTGGAATATATGTTAATCAGGTTTTCCAGGGTGTCAAACCGATTCAGATACAAGTATTTTTGGACCAAAAACTATGCGAATATAAGTCTTTTTTGACATATTATTTCAGAATCAAAAGTGCACATCGCTTAATGTTAAGTGTTAATTTGTTGTATGGTCGAATTTCGACCACAGGCCTAGTAATATAATTATACTCAATAATTGTTATACTTACCTTCCTTTCCAAGGGCAGCACCTTACCATCCTAGATGCTCTTGGTCAAGCCGCTATGGGTCAGCTCCAACTGCACAGATTTCTCAATTAATAAATTTATTAGGGCCACCTCCTGCTCCAATTGCAAGTTGTTCACCCTTTCTTTTGTTTTTAAATTATAATTACACTCATTTAAATGCTCTTGTTTTTCCTATCGCGCGCACACACACACACAACTGATCACGAAAAATATGGTTTAGATATATTTCGAACCTTCGAAATAAGCATTCATCGATAGACAGTTGCGTAACACGCTGTGCATTGGGTAGCAACGCTTTGTTATCGATATGATATTTCGCACGTGAACTCTATCCACACTATTGAAATGGCAACCTGCGAAAATCGTGCGAAATCATTTTTTTATATGGAGTTTTCGATTTTGCGACCATTTCCCAGGTATCTTCGTACCTAGCTTTAAGTATAAAGTCCCGATTTGCGTTTAAATCTGTTCGGAAAGCTATTTTTTTCAAACTTTTGAAGGTGAGGTAGTATGCAAAACTACTCATTTCTGTTCTTGGATCGCTCTTAATTTCAACCTATCTCAACTCTTAAAGCCCTTCCTTGAGTATATCGTCACGACTTTCACTTTTAATTTGCTCAAAAGTCATATTTTCACTTTTTTGAAGTTGCGGGAAACCTAAAATGATTTGTGAAAGTTTTTAATAAAGAAGAACTTCTTTCTGTTCAAAGATCGCCCTAAATTCCACCGAATCTTCACCGTTTGATCTCGATCATAAGTCTAACATTAAGAAATGTCCTTAAATCTATTCGGATAGCTATTTTTTTTTAACTTTCAAAGGTGAGGAATTTAGGAATCCCATAAATCTAGGTGTCCGATACAATTTGATCTAACTTAAAGATTGGACCGTTAGGTTCGAACATGTTACAAAGTATTAGTTTTAGTTCTTAAAGGTATTAAGCCCCAGGTTTTTGATTGAACCAACTCTATTTGTTCTAGCAAATCCTTAACATATTGAACATTTTGTGAAAAAAGCTTCTCCATACCAAACAGATTTTCAAAATGTCAAAACTTACCTAGAGTGTCTTTTCCTCTAACTTTAATACAAATATTTGAAATATTATGATTTCTAAAGTGAATATTTTACTTTTTAACAATTTTGAAATTGAATTCCTAGAGAACATTTTAATAGTCCACAATGATTTCACTTTGAAAGCCGCGCTCCTGGGTTATGTTGGATTGAGGAAAAATATCACGTCAGAGTAATGAGAATATCCTGGGATATGCACACAAATCGATTAGCAACTTCCAAAGAAGGAATGACAGGAATATAAAGAGTTCGGTGGATAATTGCAGGAGATGTAGGGATCACACGGTTTAAAATGGTTGGCAGTTACATGAATCCGGCATCACTAAGAACTTATATTAGGGACATGATTAATATTTCCAAAATATGTACGTCTTAAAACTCGTCAGCGAACTGAACCGGTTCTATTCGGTTCTGAACCGGCTTGCATCGCTGAGAGAAACAGAGATATGGAGAGGGTATATTTAAGTCGACTACCTTGATCTTAGTTGCTTAAGTTCTGTTCTGTTTGCTTTGATTAGCATAAAGGAGTGCCTTATTGTCATGTGCCCTGTTATGGAGCTCTGTTTGGGCCACAGCTCTTTGGACATGGCACGCGTGTTGAATCACACAAGAGTTATGGCTTGGCTAAATCTGGTCAAAAGCCAGCTGGATCGCAGGTCAATGGACCCACACTGCCGCGAGATCATTTGGAGTCCAAATTAAAGGTAAAGTTTCGAGCCTAATCCCCCCAAAAATGCCTTTATTACCATTTTCTTTCATTTTTCCTTTAGGTTTACAATCAATTCTACGACAATAAAAGCCTGGAGATACGCAGTCGTGAGGTTAACAACCGTTTAATATTGGAGGGCGCATTGCGTGTTTATTGGGGCGTACAGGGGGTGATTCACCTAAAGGAGGATGACGATCAGCGCACCTTTGTAGTGCGCAAGCGGAACTCTTGTCGCGTATCCAAGGCTGCGGATGTAGGTTGAATTATAAAGTCTATAGTTTCTATCTAATGTTTTTTGCCTCAACAGGACAGCAGCTCAGACAAGGAAAACGAGGCCAGTGAATCCGTGGCTCCCCCCACCACCACGGCCAGTGAAGTAGATCCTCTATCCACAGACGTTTCGCTCTCAGAGAGCATGACCTTTGATTCGTGCAGCTTGAATGAAATCTCTGAGCTGCCCACCACACCCGAAGATGCCTCGGCCAATACCACAGCCAACAGTGGACAGCAGCAGGCGGCTAATGGTCAGGATGATGAAGAAACCACCACGACGGACTCTTCCAGCACCCTGGTGGAGGGAGCCACTGCCAGCACCAGTTGTGTATCCAGCACTTTACCTTCCAAATTGGACAATCTAGAGAAATTGGATTGGGATGACATTGATGATCTGCTCCAGGTAGAGCGGCGTCACAATGACAAGGATAAGATCTTTGAAACAATGCCCGTGAAGCTGCCTTCGTCTTCATCACAATCATCCAGCGACAGTTCACCCACTAAAACCAGCTCTACCACCAATTCCAGCTCTGCCTGTACCACCAGCACCAGCTCGGATAACTTTATGACCGCCACGGGCTCATTGACTGCCAATACCAATTCACAAAATACCACAACGCTAAGCACCACAAACACCACGCTGGACACCACCAACTATGAGACACTCGACGAGGCCACTCTCAAGCCAATGGACTTTGAGGACTTTAAGCGCAGCGTGCATCTGGACTATGTGAATGGCACAAACTCCTTTCAGGAGCCCAGTGAGGGCACATTGAAACGCAATCAGCCCATTGACCCCTCGCGCATCAACGATTCGCTGAAGTTCTATGGCGAGAATTCGGCCATGAGCAAGAGTTTCAACTGCGAGCATGCCTTGCGTTCCATAGATCCCAGTTTAATCAATGACACCTTCAATTTGCGCAACAGCATCGATTCGCCTTCACGCTCTTCGCAACGAAAATATGCCTTACAGAAGAGCGGCTCAGCAACGGCCACCACAACGGCAGAGCACAGGGCGAAACCAACATATCAGCCAGGTCGCCAGCTGTTTGAGAAGGGCATCAATCGTTCGAAATCTGGACCAAGTTGTTTTATTTACTCGGACAGTGATGAAGATGATGAGGCGACTTTGCGACCCCAACGACTGGCCACTGTCAGACGCAGTGATGTGCCGCAGCGTTATATACAAATCCAAATGAATTGTTATCCCAAAGAGAAGGGCGATGTAAGTGGTGACGGCGCCAGCGTTTGTGACTCCATAACCAATAGTGGGGCAGTGGCTGGCGATGAGTTAACCCAAACCGAAGAGCTGTACACGGCCAGCCAAGGAAGATCAGGTGCAACAGGGGATGCTGAAGCCGTCGAGGCTGGCTTGCATGTAACCGAAGATGGTGTGGTACTAAGGAGACCGCCGCGCACTGGAGCCGCGGCAATTAAACGACGCAGCGGCAATCGAAGGTGAGTAGAAATGGCGGAAATGGTATAGAAGAGTGCAAACTAGTTGCTAAGCTCATTTAAAACTGAAAGTTTCTAATAAAAAAGATAATATGAGTTTGGCCGTTAAATCAGATTCCTTGAACCATTTATTATAGCACTCTGAATTACTTTTAGGTCTCGTACCAAACTGAAACGTCGCTGCTCCATCAATGGTCATTACTACAATCGTGAGACTTCATTTTTCACCCCACCCTATGGCTCTCAGATGTCTGTGTGGGTCTCGTCGCTCGTAACCACACCAGAGGTAATCAATTTGGTGCTAGAAAAATATAAGGTGGACAGTCCACCCGAGAATTTCTCGCTGTTCATAATGCGCGACAATGGCGAGCAGAAGCGATTGAAGAATGATGAATATCCTTTGATTACGCGCGTAACCCTGGGACCGCATGAGGATGTGGCTCGCTTATTTTTGGTGGATGCACGTAAAACTGATGAAATCAGGTATATATATAATAGACCCAATCCTCAGTTATCAAGTCAGCAAACTAAACTGTATATTGTTATCTGCTTTTCAGTAATGAAGTTGCTCAATTTTTGAATCTATCGTTGCCTGAGTGTCGTGCCATATTGGATCGTTACGATCAGGAAGTGGCCCGCGAGGTGGCCAAAATTAAAGAAAGGTGAGTTTATATACCGGAATGACACAGAAATCTCTAGAGATTTTGCCGTCGATTGGTTTGCAAATCTCTCAAAAAATCCGTCGGTGCCACAGAACTTCAAGAGATTTGATTTTCTTAGTGGGAAAAAAACTGGTCCAATTGGGTCTAAGATAATTATCCACCTCACCAAACAGGGTTGCATCACGCGCACACAAAATTTTCCTAATTTTAGTTTTAAATTAATTTGAGGTCAAATGGAAATCTGTAAGTTGTGGTATAAGTTTTATGATTCATGCTTATATTATAATTCGAATTAAAATCGTGTTTCCCAAAATTAAAATGAAAAATTTAAAAATATTTTCGCGCCATTTATAAAGCAAAACTTGGCAACCCTTGGCCCGTTTGTTGATGTCGGATTTCCCATGTAGCGCTACTGAGGCAGGTAGATGGCGCCAGTGGCAAGCGGTTTTGGATAATAAAGCAGCCTTCGGTTGGTTTTTCGAATTAATATTGAAATGCAAATTTTAATATTTAAACAAAATTAAATATGATATTCTTTTGATGCAACTTATCCAGAAAAACAATGTTGTTACCATTTCCAAAATTAATTTTCCTTATCAAAACTGTTTGGGTGGTGAATTTAGCTATATCCCCTTCCAAAGCACGAGAGGTTTAAAACCAACCAAACGAGATTTCTGTGGCACCTAAGAATTGGTTTTCGGTTGAAATGTGGTTGGAAGAGGTTTCTGTGTTACCCCTGATAAATATATCTGGGATCCCGAATTTGAAAAGAATACTATTTTGAAAATCCCGGACATTTTCGGTTCATTTATTATCGAGGTTGATGTGGTGCTTGAGCTTCTTCCTTCAACTTACATTCAACAGTTATTTTCAGTTCTTATTTTAGAGACTTTCGTATTTATTATCCGCAGGTGCGGAACTGCTTCCCTTCCCTTCCTGATTACCAAATATGTCCAAAAGGTACTAAACTTCTATCTATAAAACTTTCGGAGATATGAGGTTTTTTCCAATTTACGGGGGCGAAGCCAAAATTGAAAATAAATTTGATCTGCCTGCAAGTATACGAAGTTTTTGTCCCATACACGTCGAAACTCAATCTCTTACCATTTCTTAGATCTGTTTGTTCATACGGACGGACAGACAGACATGGTTATATCGACTCGGCTGTTGATGCTGATCAAGAATTTATATACTTTATAGGGTGGGAGATGCTTCCTTCTGGCTGTTTCATAGTTTTGCACAAGCTTTATACAGTACGAGTAAAGCTAAGTTCACACAGGCAAATAATTTGGACAAATTTCGGTAAAAATTTGGCTAAATAGGCCTAAATAGTGCACTTTTTGGCCATATTTGAGCAAATTATTAGTAAATAGAACCATTGCTTTAGTTTTAAGTCATACAACATCTGCCATTATGGCAATTTGCCAAAATTTTCTTCGAATTTAGGGCAAATTATTTGCCTGTGTGAACGTAGCTTAAATCAACTTAGAAAATTTGTTTGATTTAAGTAGCTCAGAATAACAGCTGTAGATCTACTCGTTGTTTTCGGATCTACGAAATGTCATTTTCTTAGGCAATTTTATATCAACCCTGCAGTTCTGCGTAGACCTGCGCAGACCTGAGCAGAAGGAATAACTGAATTCATGCCTGATTTCAGGCACGATTCAGTACTTCCCATGAAACTTACCCATGAATTCAGCACTGAAATCATGCCTAAAGTAAGCAAAGGTCATGACGTAGTAGGACATGTCTGTGTAAAATTAATGGCTGAAAATCATATAAGGGATGCTATGAATTCAGTACCAGCCCTTCCATTTCAGTACTGATTCAGCTATGATTCAGTACTGAGCCGAACTGAAGGGAAGCGAGGCTATTGACTTAATTTCAAACCTCTTAAATTTAAAATTGAATATTATTTCTAAATTTTTAATATAAAAAAAAAGTTTCCTGTTTATTTTAATAAACATCACGTCAACTAGGACTTTTCAATGCAGGGATAATAGATTTTTTGCTCAGGTTACATATGAGAATGTTTGAGCATCTTTAGTTAAAGAATACTTTGCGTTTAAATGGCGAACATTTCTGGATAATTTTGTAGGATAGGGTAATATTGCGATGAATCAAATGCAATAGCGGCTTATCAAAGAAACGCTGACTCCACAGAAGTCACCCACAGTGATAAGAAAAAGCTGTCACATGCATAAGAACGCAGCGCCACCAAAAGTTTTCTCTTTGCAACAATGCATGATTCCTGTTAACGGTCCTAGTCACAATAGATTGAATTGAAACTGAAGGACTGAAGGAACTTGATCTCTAACCCTAGCAAGAATTATTTTACATGTGGATTTTGTCAACATGAATCATTGAATAAATTAGGCCTCAACCTGTTTAGTAAAATAATTAGGCTTCTCTAGTTGAATTTATTCCTTGCCTATTCGAATTCCATTTCCATTGCGTGGAGTTGAAAAATTCGTTTCTTTATAAACATTTTACTGCAGCAAAAAATAAACCAGTAAGAAAGTCGGTCAAGCACGACTATAATAAACTCTGTACCTGTCAAAGTTTGTATAGTTTATATGTATTGTTTTTGGGGACGGAAATTAATACACGAAAATGAATACCACAAAAGATAGCCTTTTTTTCTAACATCCAAATAGACTCAAGTACTTAACATAAATGTTAATTACAAAATCGTAAAGAAACATTAAAAGATTCAAATTTCTACAAATTTAATGCCCACCACGCTTTTGATGAGAGTAAGGAGGTCACACCATTAAGGTTACAATTGGAAAGAAACACTCGGGGGGTTTGTATTGTGGCATTATCATGTTGAAAGGATAGTAGGGTAAAAAAGTTAAACAAACTGTGGAAATGCTTATTGGAACAGCTCCCTGATATATAGAATTATATATCGAATATATAGAATTTGAGATACGATACTAGACAATAAAAAAGTGCCACGTAGCACAATATACAAATTGTTTCTTGCTGTTTGTTTCTTTCTTGCTCAATTCTGGGGACAAGAACGATACTTGAAGGTAAAAAGTCATTAAAAGCAATATCCTAAGGAAGTTTTTCGACTACCAAACATTTTTTCCACAAGCAACAGCTCTGATAATCTTTATAATGTTTGCTTCACCGTAAAAACTCGAGTAAAGTCCTATATCCAGCACTGCCGAAAATTCCTGCCAGGAATTCAAATAAAAGTGAAATGTGCAAGGTCACACTGATTTTGTGAATCTGCAGCGTATATGTCCTAAAAGACTTCGTGCAAAGTTTGGTGAAGATAGATTTCAAACTGACGGAGGAGATAGCATAGAAACAGACGGACGGACGGACTGGGCTAAATCAACTCAGCTCGTCATGCTGATCCAGAATATATATACTTTATGTGGTCGGAGATGCTTCCTTGTAGGCGTAACAAACATCCGGACAATTTTATAATACCCTTTGCAAAGGTATAAAAATCGTATGTGCCCAGACGAAAGATACCCCAAAGTTACTGTAGATTTCCAACAGACCACCAGATCACGTTGCTTTATGCAGTGGAATACTCTGGCATGACATAATGGGGTTGTTTTTGAGCTGTAAAAACTGTTTCATGTCATTAGGGAGAAATTTCGGGAGATCACGAGTGATTTACAGGTTTATGACAAGCCATCTGAGAGAATTCAACTACATACTTCCAGTTGAGTTTTTTTGAAGGAAAGATCTTAATGGCAAGACCTATAACGAATAAAAAGGAAGGATACACTTCAAGATACCCACCCATGCAACAGTAGAGAACAAGAATATTTGGTCTACTTTTACAATTTTAGAGCAACTGAGAACTAACAATATTATACATTAGGGCGGGTCAATTTGTATGGATGAAAAAAAAATAACAAAGCGTATAGCAGAAACATAATCTACGGTAAATTCTTAAAAGAATGTAACCAAGAAACCATATGTCTAAAATCAATTCCTAGGTCCCGCCTAGCAAGGTCAAAGTTATATACTTTTTTATATACTTTGACTTGGTCGATTAAAACTTAACCCGCCCGATTATACATGAATAGACTTAAAAACATTTTAAATATTCAAAACTGGAGCAGTTTGGTAAAGTTTATTGGTGCTTCATAAAGAGGAATCATCAAATGATCCCACCCCAAAATATCAAATTCCATCTTTGCCCTAAACCACACAGTTTTTTCGGGTCCCGGGGAATTCACTCTGCGTCCAAAGGCGTGGCTGAAAGTCTCTTTTAATTCCTATGCGGTTTGCATTCCTGATTTATATTCAATTTATCCCTGATTAACACCGATTAAATGTTCTCCATCTCTTTCTCCATCAGATTCGCCGAGTTGCGTCGCCGCATTGTGGCACGTATGGAATCTCTAAAAGTGCATCTATAAAACGCAAAATGCAAATGGAATCTCCAGTAGCAATAACAACAGAATTGTTTTTTATCAAAGCCATAAGAAAAGTGAACAGCAGCTGCAGCGCCAAGCAAAAAAGTATTCATTTTATACAACATCAAACAAATCAATCTATTTTTATGTAGCATTTTAGACAAAATTACGAATTAGCAATCCAGTGAAAAGCCAAAAGCAGCTGCTAAGAACTAACATTTACATTATCCTGGCATTTCCCACATTGTAGGCAGTGTTTTAAGACTTGTAACTAACCAAAAAATAATTATTAATCCTCTACACATTACCATATTTTTATTTTCTTCCACAATCAAAATTGTATTAAATAGTTTTTAGACCAAGCCAAGTCGCAGAACAAATTGAGCATACTTAATATTGCATAACACGGACTTGTTGATTGAGAATCATTGGGATATCGAAAATAAAATGTGAAATTTGTACAAGAAAAACCAAGTGCAACTGCTTAAAGTCTCCCCCCAGACCAGCAGCAAAGTTGGCAAAATTACGGGCCCAAAGTGGAAAGAGGCGGGCAGGCCGAAGGAGTCACAAGTGTGAGTTGAATATTCAAAAAAGGCAGCAGCAGTAGAAAATGGCGCCAGCCGGGCACACAAAAACGGAATCAAGTGGGAACTGTGGCAGAGGAGGGGGCAGAGAACATATGAGAGGCGGAGACCATCAAAGCACAAGTCAATGATGCCATTATAATAGAGGAGCAGGAGCCAGGACTAGGAAAGTAGGCAAACACAAACCCCAAAGCGTAGCCCGTGTGTGTGTGTGTGCGTGGCTATTAATTTGAAACTGACAGAGCCTACGGGTCCAACGTGGCTGGGACTTAGCTGTTGGCCAGCCTGGGAGGCGCTGATGCTGACGCGTTAAATGGTGTCGGGGTTTCCCGGCCAGCAGCAGCATTGAGCGGGCCAAGTATGCCAAGCGCCAATACATAAAAATCAACAGCCAGCGACAGGCAGCAACAAAAAAACTTAAATCCATTTGGGATGTAAAAGGCGCATTAGGCGCCAGTGCCAGGTTCACGACCCGCTGCCAAATTGCCTGCTGCTGGGGCCCAAGCAATTATCGCCTAAGAGTATGCCAAGCAAAGAGACATAGAGAGCGGGACAGTAAGAGAGAATGGAGAGGAAAATCGATTTTGTTGTCTGTTGGTGTTTTGTTGGTGGCTGCCTTCTGGAAGGCTTGGCAGTTGTTGCTGCTTAATGTGGGAATGGGATAGCAAGGAAGAGCAAATTTGTAAGAGAGACTCACAGTTTTAGTGTGCGCAGGCGCAGTGCATGACACTGGGAGAAATTTTTTCCAGACAACTAAATCATTCTTAATCAAGGACCTGAACCTGAACAGAAACCGAACACCCTTTTATTGGATAATCCCTTTTTTCAGTTTGGTCAGATTCGCCCACGGACGAAAGCTGAGCGCTTTATTTTTGTAGCCATTGTACCCATTTCACTCTGTTAACGAGCTTAGATAGAGAGCTTGTGTAATAATTAAACTATGAATCAAGTTTCAAACCAACGTTTTGGGTTTAACGTTTCTTGAACTTTTAGACCTACTGCACAAATTGAAACATTTAAAAATTGGAGGAAAACTTACGATAGGACACTAATCAATTGTTGGCGATACCAATAATGATATCGGGTCAGAGATAATGGAAATGACGTTGCATTTTACACTGTATTAAGGATTATTTATAAGCTGGGTCCCAAAGTGGAACGGAATCAGAATGAATACGTTGAATTTTTTGAGTGTCGGCTTATGGGAACCGATCTTAATAACGATCTTGAGCAGGACTGTCCAGCCATAGCCACTGGGGCCCGAAGTCACTCGCCGATTCACACCGAACGCTTGCTGAAATCAATCATCACTGAGTGTCAGAGGAAGACAGACATATTTTCCGTTCCTCTTTCTGTCATTGACTTCCTGAGCGACTTTGCTCCGCGTTTCTGTTTGTTGCCGCAACTAAACTGCTGAGAAACTGAGGTGCCAAGGAGGTAAGTGTAATACTTCGACTTTATGGGTCAACGCTAGTAAGTACGCCAGGAGTACATCGGTTAAGGATACACGATGGCGTTAAAAGAGTAATTTTAAGCAGTGTTTTGGCTAGCAAAGTAGGGCGTTGTTTATAGCCAATCAATCCGTATCCAAAGAAACTAGTAGAATCAATAAATAGGAAGATAACAAGAAAGTCAAGCCCGACTGTAATATACTCTGTACCATGATGTAATTAGTATAAGGTGGTCTCGTCATGAGAGCATCTCTCTCGATTAGTCCCTTATTGTCAGTACTTGGCAGGCCGTCAACAGAGTAGGCTCGTATCGGACGAAATTTTTTCGAATTTCTTTATTCGTTGCTTTTACATGAGGGGAAAAAATGACCATTTGCATTTATTGTCGTGCGAGTATTAAAACTGAGGGAGGAAATTTAATTCAATTCAAAATTATGGGAAGAATCCTTAGGATGAAGCTTTGGTCCAAATGGAAAAATCTGCCACACACATTTTAAAGCTTCCGATTGAAAGCCTTAAACCAACAAAGGCCAGATGTCGAAGAGAAGACGCCTCATGCCAGATATGGTACCAGAGCCGGGCGTAAACCGTCGCGTGAACCGAAAATCATTTGACATAGGGCATAGGTTGCTACATTAGGCTGCAAATGTACCCCACTGTCATTCTAAGGGTTAATCACAGAAAATGTAGCTGTTTCACTCACTCACATGAAATTAGTAGGTTCACACTCATTTGTTAAAATACAATAAGGGAGAGATTTTACGTACGAGATCACCTTATACTAATTACATCATGTTCTGTACCAACAAACGTGTATTCTCAGTATGAATTTTGATGCTAAGGTTGCGCTGGTACTTCACTGATGCAGCGAACATTCTTTTGCTCATAACTTGGAAACTGTTAATACGATCTTTATCAATCCTTTGGCGGGTCGATAAATAAACCTGATTTCTAAATATGTCCAGAAGATAAGAACCTTCTATTTATAAATCTGTGGAAGACATGATGTTATTTCCTAAACTCCGGAGGCGAAAATAAACTTGATCAGCCTGCAAGTAAAAGAAGTTTTTGTCCCATACACGTCAAACCTCTATCTCTTACCATCTCTGAGATCTGTTTGTTCATACGGACGGTCAGATGGCAATGGCTAAATTGATTCGGCTGTTTATGCTGATCAAAAATATATATACTTTATAGGGTCGGAGATACATCCTTCTGTCTATTACATACTTTTGCACAAACTAAATATGGTATACTCAGTGTAACTTTACAGAGTATAAAAAGAGAAACAATCGAAAGCTGGAGTCAACGAAATTTTGTTGCGAAGGAAGCCAAGTCGACAGCATACAATAGGGTTCTATAGCCAGTGCTGGAACTCCTGGCCGAGGGTTTCCTTACTCTCTACCCTAAAAAGCACTCATGCTGTCATCGCGGCAAGGTAAAGGCTTACCCTAAGGATGATGCAAGCAAACTTGTGTAATTGACTTGTTTCATAGGCTGAAATTATGGCGTTATGCCAAGAACGAGGTGGTGGAGGCTGTTACCGTTTTGGACACCCCATTCATGATCGATATAGGAGAAATTTGCATTGAGATTCGGGGTGCGTGCTTTGATTAATGTCGAAGCTTAGCATTTGTCAAAGGAGTTCCGTAGTCGGTTTTACAATAACTGGTACAAGCGCAAGAAGAAGGCCTTCACGAAGACCAGCAAGAAGTGGACCCAACTGAATCCTGCTGCATGGTGGCTACATTAAGAATAAAGTCAATTGGGTGCGAGAGCATCTGGAAAATCTCATTCAGGTCAACAATGTGAATGAGGTCATTCAATATGTGGATGTGACCATCCAAAGGTGTCAGTGCTGGCACACCAAGAAGCTTCCCAGCAAAACGCATATCAACAAATCAAGCTCGTGTTTGACTTTTTTGAATGTTCCTGTGGTTATGGGGCTATTGTAGTGAGGTAAAGCTGCTGATCGGTTCAACATAACGAGCCCAGAGCGATTCTGGCTTACTGCGTTTCAAGTCGACTCACACCTCCTCGTTGGTAACAGAGCGATGCAACCGCAAAACTGCTGGCTAACGTGAGCGGCCCCCCTTAGGGTTAATAGGTTTAGTGCGTCGGCCTTGGTACCCACCACCACCAACAACAATGCCTCGGCTACGGACCCCCACCGCCGATGTGCACTTGGAATGTTCGCCCGCAACAGCGAAGGTGTTGATATCCAGTTAGTGGATGTCCTAGAGGGATATTCATCGGACGTTACCGCACTTCAGGAATTTGTTGCACAGGGCGACGATATTTCTCGAATCTAGCTTAGGGTAGTTTCGGGATAAAGAACAAGTCGTTACATTCTTTCGAGAATGAAAATAAAATAAAAACAGGCCGAACATTTGACAATTGATTGATTTATCAATAATGGCAGTAAGCCGGTGTAGAACCGAAACCCCTAGAAACGGGTCGTTTCGTGATTTTTGAAACTAATAAATTTATCAGATACCGAACCTGAACCCAAATCAGACCCCCGCTGTATACGGAAATGGGTTCGGCTAAAAATTATTAAGTTGAGATTTTATATTTCAAGCCCAACGTATCTAAGAAACTTTGAACCATAGTTTGAACCAAAACCTTGGTTCCAATTGTTTTTATTTTGGGGACCGGAGCGCGAGCCTAACCTTAGACTTTTTGTTGGATTTGTTCCTCTGAATCGAACCTTCTGAAGAAATCGTTAGAATGTGTCTGTACGCTGGCCTGTATTAATATGTCGAGTAGTATCTAATTAAGGAATGTCAACCGCTGTTCCCAACTAATGGCGAGCCGCAAAGCAAAATGTTTCGATTCGATTCAGTTCTCATTAATTTTAATAGTTTTTCTACGATTACTACGATAAGTCGATGACGGACTTATATAGCTGTCAACCATTTTGAAACATGTGATCCCTTACATCTCCTCCAATTGCTCCTGCAATATGCCTGTCATCTGATTGCAATCCTTCTTTGAAAGCTGCTTATCGATTGGTTTGCGTATTCCATTCCGAAATTCTTATTCTGTCGTGTTTCTTAACCTCAATCCAACATTAGCGAGGAGCACGGATTGCAAAGCGGAATCAGAGACTATTTAAATCAGAGATCTGCAAGAGTGCCTTATTTCTTGACTACGAGTTCACTCGCTGTAAAAGCCTATCCGGCGTGATTCGACACTCAAAATTTTCAGTCAGCTCATATACTCACTCATTAAACTCTTACTACGTTTATATGCACATCTTATTTGCAAATAACAATTTTGTAAATGTCCGACCCTATAAAGTATATATATTCTTGATCAGCATCAACAGCCAAGTCGATATAGCCATGTCCGTCTGTCTGATCTCAGAGATGGTCACTTTTATAGATAGAAGGTTTGAACCTTCTGAACATATTTTGAAAGATTATTTATCGTTCCGCCAAAGGAATGGTAAAGATCGAATGAATGGTTGTCGAGTTATAAGGAAAACAAACAATTATGGCTTTGTTAAAGAAGAGCGAGACTAAAAAGTGAGAGTGTGTTGGTGTCCGATATCAAAGCGACACATCACAGCTTTGAGCTGCCCTCAACGACGGCTGGGCAGCGAATGAAGGCTCGACTTCGGCATGCGCTCGGCTCGTGTGCGTGCAAATAGCCGATTGCGCTCGGCCCCAGGGGGCTATGGAGGAACATCGCTGGAGTAAATAGACGATTGCGCTCGGCCCCTGGGGGCTATGGAGGAACATCGCTGCTGTAGACGCCGTTGAGTTGTTCTTATAATCTCAAGAGAGAGAGCCCCAAGAGAGAGATAGGGCGACTAGAGAGAGAGCGACAAGAGAGAGATCGAGACACCCAATCAACATTCAGATTTTTGCCTTTTGAGGATTCACAAGTATAAGTGAAAAGTGGAGCGAGTGTTTTTGCCACTGCATATGCAAAGCACAAAAATGCAATGAGTAGATTAAAGACTGTTCTCAAGGAATAAAATTTTGAAATTGTCGAAACGTCGAACGAAATCCAAATACTTTAAAAGTTGGTCAACAATTTATGAATAAGCTATACCAAATAGAGTTGGTTTAATCAAAAACCTGGGGAATAATACCTCTAAAATCAGAGCTAATACTTTAAATTGTGTTCGAACCCAACGGACTCAACTTTGTGTTACATCAAATTATGGGCCCTGTTCCGGTTTTCGAGTCGTTAACATTTTGCATCCAATTTGAATAACGTTGTAAAGAAGGTGAAAAATATGTCTACGTTTACTAGATCTAATATAAAAAAACTCGAATTCTTTTCAGCAGCTGAAACCGATTGCTCAATGCCAAGTGCCAAGTGAAAATCGAGTCGAAAACCGGAACAGGGCTCTATGTGTTTTTAAACTTCCGCACCATCAAACGTCAAAAAAACGAAATTGAAGAAAATTACTGAATGTTAGACTTAAAAACAGGCTTGAAGTGCTAAGTTCGACATATTTATTATGTGATACTTAAACAGAAAGAAGTTTTTGACATCATTTCGGGTTTGGTGCAACTTCAAAAGATGGGAAATATGAATTTCCGAGCAGATTTGTCTTAAAGTCGTAACAATATACGATATTATTCTAAGAGATATATGATAAGGGGTGCCCCTTAAGAGTTGGGATAGGGTGAGATTTAGGGAGATCCAAGCACAGAAGTGAGTTTCTGACATCATTTTAAACTTCCCGCAAATTCATGGTCCAAAACATAATTTTTTCGCACAGATTCAAATATGGTCGTTATATTTAAGGACTGAGATTGAACGGTAGAGACGACAGAATTTCGGCCGATCCAAGAACATAAATTGTGTTTTTTTTGCATTTTTTGAACTGTCTCACCTTTGAAAGTTCGAAAACAATTCATTTCACCGCCGATTTAAGGGAAGATGGGGAAAACGGAAACAAACCCTAATTAAATAACAGCCATGCTTCCATTTTCGCATTCGCAAAAGTTTTGCGATTTGGAGAGCAAATTTGGTCAAACAACCGTTTTAGAATCGATAGACTTTTGCAAGTCTGAAAACCGGAGCATGTATGTAATAAATGAAGCTTGAGTCCCTTAACCGAACGGAAACCGCGGAACCAAACTATTACCAAAAATAATGATTGACAGCAAACCCCAAATTGAAAATAATTCCAAGTATTTTGAAAATATTTATTAAGTCTCATATAACTGAGGCAACCCTAAGCCCAGTTAAACACCCTTAATCTCTCTCTCCTCTCTCTTTCGTAAGCTCTTAGAATAATTGCTGGCGCTCTCTTAAGCTCTGTTGTCGCCTGTCGTGAAATTCCAACGCTGCTCGTGGCGTTTGGTCTGCCATTCAAATTCAACATCGCTTCAGTTTACGTTTTGGTCGCGTCGCCTTCAGTTGAAACAACAGTTTCAGTATTCCGGCTGCAGTGCATCGTTAGAACCGCCAGCGATTGCAAAAGCAAAACCAAAACTCATTGTGACTGTGTGTGCGTGTGGGAATACGTGTACGTGTACGCGAGTGCGTGTGTGTGCCTGTGACAAATTTAGCAATTAACCAACTTCACAAGCTTCTCAAGAATCACAAGCGGAACTTGTCAACGAGACGTAACATTAAACGCGCTTCCTTCTGCTGTTTCCTGAGCGCCGACTTATATCAGCCATGAAACGTTTGCCGCTGATTGCCAGCGCTTGTCTGGCTCTGGTGTTGATGTCATCCTGTCTGATTGGCAGCACCGAGGCCAAGAAGAAGAAATACGTTGGCGAAACTGGCGGTGATTTTGAGTTTATCGATGAGGTAAGTCCCAAATGGCTTCACCAGAGTCTCAGTGACTGTCTCCCGCACTCTGGGTCTGTCTGTCTGTGTCTTAATACATTCTAAGCTGACTGCTGACATTTTGCCAACCCTCCAAGGGCCGTGTGTGTGTGAGTGAGTGAGTGTTGGCACACATAACGCAATTGCGCTTTTATTTGGCCAACTTTTAATTTTAAATACCCTGTATTGAGGGTGCAAGAAGTATAATAAGTAGTTGCAATCTTTGATGTTAATCAGAAGATCTCAGAGATGACTTTCCTTCAATTTGTCCCACAATTTTGTAGATAGAACGCTAAAATTTAAAATATTTGCAGTAATCAGCATTTTTAATGGATCTTTTAAGTTTGATAATGATCAAAAGAAAGATAAGAAAGGTATAAGCAAACAAAGATTTTGTGAAACAACTCTAAAAGCTGCCGCCGACGCCTAAAAGCACACTTTCAAACAGTACAGTGAGAGAAAGAGAGAGTGTGCAATCTTTCTTGAGCCTAAAACAGTCGGCTCTGACCGACTTTCCTAATTGTTTTTGCTTTTGTTGCTGCTTCATTGCTGAGGTTTCACACCAAACACAGCTACTTCCTTGTGGTTTTTGTTTATTTTGTAGTTTTTGCAGTTCTTCAATACGTTTTCCCGGCCCACCTGACATGCCAATTACTCACGCAAATCCGATTTGTAGTAGTTTGTACTCAACGGCAGTTCGGGACCAGGTGGAGCTCTCGCACTCCCTGACTCGCAGCACGCACCTAGCCTAGGGCAAGCAATGGAAATCTAAGCCGTGAATTAGTATCAGGCAGTAAGAAGGAGCCAGAAAATCAATAGCATTTGGCTACGCGTAAACTATGAAGTAAGCACTAAGCTGCTTTCAGTTTGTCTGCCCGCACGCAACACAACCGCTCACTTGACTCGCCCCCATCCTTATCCCCCCCTCATCAATGGCCGTTAGTCACAGACGCAACGTCGTCGTCGTCGCATTGTTTTATTTTTTTTTCTTTCTGTTTCTTGCGCTTTTCTCGCCGCCTTCTTTAGACTATTTTCACTAGGGTTTTGTTGTATTTGGTTTGCTTCTATTTCTTTTCATTTCCTTTGTGCCGTTGTGTGTGTGTGAGCCACTGTTAAACGTTTCCACACACCCACAAAACACACCCAAACACACATGTGTCGACAAAGTCATGCGGCCTTCAAGTAAAATTATGGCAAAGCCCAAAAAGTTTCCATAGAAAGAAAACACTTTGAAATTTTCGCACGACATACGCAGAATTTTAAACCGTTGCCACTCCACTATAGTTAATTTTCTCGAATTTTCTGGCAAAAGTCTTAAAAATGTTTTATTTTTTGTGTCGGTTTTTGCACTAATGCTGCCTTAGAATTCCTTACCAGTTATAGCACTCGTGACATGAGAAGGTGGCTGATGGTTTGCAGTCATTGGGCTAAGTCTGGTAAATATAGAATCTGGAGTAGAGCAAGGGTAGAATTTGCTAGTTTGAAAATCAAAAAAAGTAGTTTAATAAGTCATTTGGGGCCTCTATTGTGGGAAGTTTATATTGTGGTAACATCAAGTTTAAATATTGAGCTTAAGTCAATCTCTGTTGTTTTTAAACAACCCTTTTTCTTTTTGAGTGCAGTTCGAATATCGAACTCAATTTAATCTTGGGCAAACCTGCTCCAAGCTGATTTCAAGATCAAATCAAGATCGAATTTCGAGCTTAAATCGTAATCGGGACTTCTTTATTTTATCCAAACGAAGGATCAGAGCGACTTCGAATAACAAGCTAAAATTAATCCCGTGTATTGTGAAAATTAAGACAAGACTTATTGATTGGAAATCCTTACTCAAGACAACCCTCTCGTACTTGGTTTGAGAAAATGCGGGATTGACCCACTTCGGACATAGTTTGGTATTGATTTTAGTCCAGATATCTTGGATTTTTTTCTGTGTAGCGTTTGACTTTGTTGATTAACATGTATAATCCATACATGTATAATCCATAAAACTTACTTAAAGTATAAAAAAAGTAGTGTTAAGCGTTGTAGGTGTTACAAGGGAGTGAGTAAAACTATTAATTAAAAGAATAAGTGTAGCACTGAGTTTAGAAACTGGAATAAGAAATTTTAAGTTCTGTGTAAGTAAATATGATCATCAGTAGGTAACAAATTATTCACAATTCATTGGATACATCTCGTTGGGAGGTCATAAATTTGTAACCTCTTTAGGCGTCTTCTTATAATAACGCCTCTTCTCCTTCGTCTTCTCAGCAATCGTCTGGCAAGTCTGTTCGGATGACCCCTTAGTCGGTCTAAATAGTCAGCAACCTGTTTATTAATAGTATCACCTATTTTCGGGACATTTAATTCTTCTATTCTCCGAGTGTGCATATACCAAGGCCCTCCAGATATTTTACGAAGTATTTTCGCTTGCAAGACTCGCACCTTGTTTAGATGGGATTGTGCTGCTATGCCATAAATTTGGAGCCCACATCTCCAGGCAGAAGCAAATATGGCCTTGTGCATATGGACTTTGTTCTTCAGTGACAACTTATTTCTGCTGTTTAGCAGCCAGGAAAGTTTGTCTACTCTAGCATAGAGGGACTTGGTAAGCTGGTTGACCTCTTATCCAAGTAAACTCCCAAATATTTGTGTCCTGACTTATGCGGGAGTAATTCGTCATACAAAAATACGCCTGGGTAGATGTCACGGCGTAAAGTATATGTAACATACACTTGGCCAGATTCAAGGCTATGTTCCAACGCTTAGCCCAACTGCCAAAACGGAATAAATATTGTTGGATGATATCCGTAGCATTATAATTGTAGGAGTCTCTTGAAATAAAGACCGTGTCGTCCGCAAAGGTAGCCAGGAGTAGATCTTGAGGGTTCTCAATGGGAACTGAATCTCCTGTTGGCATATCCAGAGGTAAACAGAGTATATTAAGTTTGTACAAAAGTGTTCGTCTGTCCGTATGAGCAAAGAGATCTCAGAGAAGCTAAGAAATAGAGGTTTGACATGTATGGGACAAGAACTTCTTATACGTGCAGGAAGATCAAGTTTATTTTCAATTTTTGCCACGCCCCCTTCCGACCCCGCAAATTGGAAAAAACATAATTTCTCCCACAGTTTTATAGATAGAAGGTTCGTTCTTTCTGGACGTATTCAGTAATAAGGGTTATTTATCGATCCGCCAAAGGAACGGTTATCGAGTTATAAGGAAAACAAACAATTATGGGCAGCACCGGTCGCAACGGTGATGGTACACACAGGTACTGAGTATGTTATAGTCGGATTTGACCGACTTTCTTTCTTGTTTTGGGTGCATTTGTAGCTGGAAAACCGACAGTTTCTCCTGTTGACATAGCCATTTACCCAAATAAAGATCATTTTTAGGCCGAAATTTAAAATTTGACATTATTTTATCATTTGGACGTGTTGCTCTGTTTAAAAGGGGGATTTTGAAAAATAAATGCCACAAATCAAGGAAACTCTGACTTCAATGGTCAATTTAGACACTTTTTTTCTGTCCGTTTACTGAGCTTTTAATATGCTCTGTTGCATTCGCCATATAAAACTGGAATTTCCTTAAACTTTAGAGTGCCAAAAATTCAGCGAATTCGTTTTTTCCGACATTTCTTGGAAACAAGAAACGATAGAGCTAGACTTAACCCAGTTTTCGAATCAGTTCGCATAATTTAATGATAATTTTAAATCCACAAGTCTGCACCTCACAATGCTGGTCATTAAGAAAATTATTGCTTCGACAATATATATTTTACTAGTTGACCCGGTCAACTTCTTTTTGCCCAAAATAGATTTTCACGTTTCCACCCAAAATTGGTTTTTTTATCGGTTAAACTTTTGTTTTCACTTGTCGTCTTCTCATATGAGATATGTGAAAAATACCTCCGTTTACTGTGAGTTGCCAAAAAACTAATATGAGAACTCAGATAGCTTTTCATGGAGCTTTTCATATACATATTTTTGTGCTTTTCAGATTGACCTTAACATTTGTTTGATATCACAAATGAGAAACTCCGGTAAGATATACTGAAAGTACAGATTAACAGATGACGCAAATGTAAAAAATCAAAAGAAAATGATGGTTTTCAATTTAAGGCTGCACGATACAAAAGAATAATGTTTATTTTCTGCTCCAGAGCGTAAGTAAAGAGTGGATGGTTTTCCAACTCGGGAACACGCCACATATAGCTGTCAGTGCCAAAGGCAGGGCGTATCCAAATTAAGGCCACACATTTCCAACGACGGTCCTTGCGACTGGTTTATGGTCATCGCAAGTGCAAGTTTTCCTGGGAACTTAATAAGTTTAAATGGAACTGCAAATCGGGTTCGCGGAATTAGGCTCTCTTCTCGCTTAAACGACCCTTTCAAAATTCGTGCCACTATCACATTGTTCATTACGTAGGTACGATAGTTACGATAATGAGGACCAATGTTCGGATATACGTTAATGATGAGTAGACAGCGGATTTCGCATATTAACTTTAGCCTACTAGGACTTAAATCGCTGTCTAATGAGTTGAGCTCATTAGATTAAATTATCAAATGGCTGATCGATATTAAACCACTGGAAGTAGCTACTGGAATTTGTCCATTTTCGATTCTCCGCAGTTTTTTGGAGAAAACTTCTGCGATGAATTGAGACAGGCGATTAATTCATCCGAAAAAAATATCATAACGCCGCCAAAACGCCAATCGTTCTTGCTCATTGGCAGCTTCGTTGACCTCTTTTGTCCGTCGCGTATGATTTTCACTTATTCTAATTCGAGATGATTCCCTTTCAATAACACGTGCCTCTTCCGCTCGAAGTGCAGCCACATTTCAGTGTCGCGTTGCATGACCCTTTCTTAGCATCGCAACAAACATCGAACTATGAATAATCATCACTTTGAATAAATCGCACATAAAGTTTCACTAATCAAAGCCAAATCAGAAAGAACATATGTTGAGCTGTCCAATGCAATGACCGCCTACCGTGGCACAAAAAAACAAAATGTACGCTTACTGCGCCATCTGCTGAGAATTTTCTAAACCTTTGCTTAACAATTTCGAGCAAACACGCAAAGGTAAAGTTCACAATTTTATACGAAAAGTAAACAAAATGTCTGTGGCTACTAGATCAGGTCTGCTTTTTTTGACGAATTGAATTCGCTTGGCATTGAGCAATCGGTTTCAGCTGCTTAGGCAATTCCGATTTTCGTCAATCCTAATCTAGTGGCCGTTAAAATTCTTGTCACCTTCCATATAACATTGTTAAGTTTAAACTCTTCTTGCAAACGTTTACACGAAAACCGTATCGGGATTCGGAAGTTTGTGCAAAGGTATGTAACAGGCAGAAGGAAGCATCTCCGACCCTACAAAGTATATATATTCTTGACCAGCATTGACAGCCGAGTCGATTTAGATCTCAGAGATGGTAAGAGATAGAGAAAGTGTCGAGAACGGATCCGAAAACGTGTATCGAGAGCTTACGTTTTGTTGCCACAAACTTTGTGACAGCTAATCCTTTTTTGGACCGAGAACAGAACACGTTCTCGATAGTTTAGTAAGAGAAAATTTCTGGGAAATGTCGAAAACGGATCCGTTTTCGGGTTCGATTATCGGGTGGGTCCTTACACCTTACATTGATACAATTAATAACAAAGATATAAAACGCTTCTGACTCAAAATTGTCATACGATTTTGTATCGATTTGGGATCGCAAGCGATTTGTAAAACACTTGGAATATATATGCGAGTATTTGGTGCTTTTCTAGAAGTCCTTTCGAAATAAGAACAGATAATTATCCAACAATACATCGCTCATACTGGGTACTTTCAGAAAGTAAGTTGACTTTCCATTTTATCAAAAACTTGTTATTTTTTCATGTTGCACTCCTTCGTTTGATTATTGTATAATATGCCCCTTCCTAGTTTGTCTGAACCCACCCGACAATTTTTCGTAAGTTTCCGGACCTACGAGAAATTCGTAAGTTTCACAAAAAACCAAAGTCCGCTTTTTGTTAGAGATGCGGGTGCCAAACGGACATCAGTTATTACGATAGTTTCTCTTAAATTCGAAAACCGTTTTTCCTTAGAGATGCGGGAAGAGAAAATTAGCAAGAGAAAATTTCTAGAAAATGTCGAAAACGGATCCGTTCTCGAGGTCGATTGTCGGGTGGGAAGATTCAGTAAAGTTTATTTTTTTCGTTAAGGGTTATAAAGGTGCGCCAAATCTCTAAACTAAATACCATACCATCTATGCCAAACTTTAAGTCAACTTAAAATCTGCAGTGCTTTTCAAATATTACTGCTTAATCAGACTTCCCATATTTGGCATAAACATGGACAAATCACCTATAGTGCACCCTTGTGTATGTATTTGTCAAAATAACAACAGCCATTTACAGCTTCATCTTCAGACTTCTTTCGTCTTTAAAATTCACTTTGATGTACTTTCTGCTTAAATCTTTGTCCTCGCTTTGGCTAATCGAAAAATTTTAGCATCACTTTGACATTTTTCCCCAATGATTTTTATTGTTTATTCTACTAAACTTTACTGCACCTTTCTCTTGACAAGTATTCAGGAAATGGCATAAATTATTTGAAAAGTTTTCACATTGAAATTGTTTCAATGTTGCAATGTTTAATTGAAAAGTTTTGCCAGTGTCAAAGATTGTCTGTGAAAAAGTTGTGGGGGGAACAAAAAACAAAAAGGAATAACAATAAATTTGTAAGCTTAAGATGTTTAGGTGTGCGGGGATTGGGGTCGAATAATTGGTAGCTTAAGTTACTAAATAGAATCACTGGAATTTAATCTTAATAATATTACGAAATTTGAATCCCAGCTATTTATAAACTTGGCCCAATCTCAGCTAATAAATAATACAAGTTCATATTTGGGGGTTGCTAGGATAACAAAAGAAAACAAAATTCACTTTTGCATGGCTAAACATAAAAAGTGCCCCTGAAAGTAGGCAGCACAAAACAGTTGCCGTTAATCAAGCGTGCAAACACACACACACACAAACAACTAAAGCATCCTGTTTATGAGTTATGCATGGATATACATTTCCATTTTGATTTGGATACATATTATATTAGATGGCTTGGGTGTGGGGACAGGCAAACATCGGATAAGACGAATTTGTCATACTCTTTTAAATAACTACCAAAATAAAGACATGGGAAATGACTGTTGTTAATCAAAGTAATTATTCACAGGTAATGTAATAATATACATATTTGAATAACACGCATCAACCACATATCCTGTTCAAGAAAACTCAAAAATTCCAAGCTAAATGGATTCAAGCCGATTTTAAAATGGATTTTGAAATGATTTTTTTTTGCTTTTGTGGTATCTGACAATCGAATTCTCTAATTAACAGTATATAGTAATATCGCCAGTGCACTCACAAAACCCTTTACATTCATCATTATGCATCGGTAGTCACTTAACAGCACCCGAATAACTGGATAATGTAAGCAGGTATATTTTCCGATTCTGATTCGATTCGAACCAAATCAGCGTTCTTTTAAATTTGCGAGCGTGCTCGGCCCTCAATGGTTTTGGATGGGGAACTGTGTTCTAGACCTTAGCTCGTGAAGAATCATCAACACATATTTTCATTTAGCTCAGCATACATCAAAGAACCGCTTTCGGCTGTCGCACAACAATGGAAATGTCTAGTTTCACATTGCGGGTACGGGGCAACATTCCTAAAATTATTCTTTTAGTTCCGGAGATTGCGTGACCTTAATTCACTCACGAAATTCACTCACTCCTAAATTTTTTAAGGCATTCCGATATATCGTTTTCGTAGACATTTTAAAACAAGCGAAAGATAATGAACGCTTCCGTTTGAATACTGGTTCTGAACCAGCTTGAATCTGGTAATATGTGAAAACTGATTTCTATCCGTTTCAAACTTCAAATTCCCTTGACGAAAATTTGAATGTGTAGTGGCATGACGTGTCACGACGTAAACGTTAGCAAACACAGAGTTTCGTGCGTGATCATCCGTGATCCGTGTGTGTTTCGTGAGTGAATTAAGGTCATAACTTTGTGAATACAAGCTACGCAGTATTTTACATTTGCCAATTGCAGCAAATCTCCTTTAAATTGTAATATTGTGCGACAGAAAAAAAAACAAGAAATAAAAAGGAAATGAAAGTTATAAACGGGTGAACCACCAAACAAAAGGAGTGATGTTTGGGAAAAATTCTCAGTTTTGGAAGTTTATGACAAGCACCAACATTTTGGGTGTAGAAATTCTTGCAAAGATGCGTTGTCATGATCCACTCAGCGTGGCATAGGTGGGTCGATGTGACTTGGGTGCAATGCTAGCTGAGTGATTTCCAAGGCTGTCCAATTGAATGCGCCTCTTCTGTGAGCTGTTTTTTTTTTATATGACTGCTATTCGATATATTCATCCGACTTTCATCAAAGGCGGCAAAATTTTGCTGAAGCAGATAATATTAATATCTGGCAAGTTTTAAGACGCTACCATTGAAAACCAAAAAGTTTTTCTAACTAGAACTTTTTTTTGGACTGATCGTTCGTTCTGCAGCTCCGATCATCGGATCTGATTTATTTATAAATATATGCCAATTTTAGATACATTTCCATTGAAAACAAAAAAGTTTTTCTAACTATAACTTTTTTTTTGACCGATCGTTCGTACTGCAGCTCCGATCCGATTATCTGATTTATTTAAAAATAAATATATGCCAATTTTAGATACGTTTCCATTGAATACAAAAAAGTTTTTCACACTAAGATTACATTTCAGACCTTCCTTTTCTATGCGAGCTATACTATATAGATGTCCGATTTTGACCAAACTAAGTAAAATTATGGAAAAGCATAGCAAAATGCTGAGCCAGGTGTGGCACAGCAGCTAGTGTGTACGCCCGCTGTGAAAGAGGTCGTGGGCTCGGTCCCGCCTCGGAGCATCTAATGAAAAGTTTTCTTTAAAATATTTACACACTCGGTCACCTACACTAGCTGTAGGCGCCAGCTTTGAAGTAACTATCCAAGAAAAAGCTTATCAATCTGCCGTTCGAATTCGGTGTACAACTGTAGGTCCCTTTCTCTTGTGCGATAATTAAAAGCACATAAGCCAAGCCATTGAGTGGAGCTCCACTTTGGCCCTTTGGGCTCTGTCAATTGGCGCAGTAGACTTGAACTCTTAAAAACACTAAAATTTTAGTGGAACAAGTAAGGAATTGTTTCATATGTTTTTACATCTTATTTCGGTATGTTTAGCATATAATTAGATATTTATCGTTTGAAATATAAAAATTTACGTAAAGTTCGACATTTCCTCCAAAATTAGTTTTTGGAATAGAAAAAGGGTATTTCCTGCCTTGTCTTTATTCGAGTACGAATAAATCCATCCCTAGCTTTTGGTCTACAAACAGACAATGAAGCTTCTGTCACGAGCTTGACGCATCTCTCCATAGCTTGTGAGTGGCAAGGAAACTTCTCAAATTTCAGTAAATTATACATATCTCACTGTCATTATAGGTTCCGTAATCTTTTCTTTCGCCCAATCTATTAAATCAAGCTTACTTAGCTCTTAGCTTTTTGTTGACTTAGCTGTTCCTATTTCTATTCGCGCAAGTCAGCCATCTTGAGTGTGCCAGTGTTCCTGGGTCTCTGCTAACCCAGTTTGGTGAGATATTGCAAACAGAAACTGCAGAGCATATTAGATAAAGATATTTCTGATCGTTGCTTAGCGAATCCTCATTTCGGCAAATCGGTAGGAATGGCATCAAAGACCAGTACACTCAAATCTCATGTGTCTGTTTTTTCAAATCTAGGTGGATTACACGGAATTGAATAGCTCACGCTCAGTGCAAATTCACCAAATCTACTTAGTTTTGCAAATACAGGAACATGAGAAAGTGGTCCTTATCGAAATTTTTTGCCTATTGCTGCCTGAAATGGCCTAGGTACCACCTACGAGACTGAAGAATAAATGACGAAGTGGTAATTATTGTAAATATTCATTATTGTAAATCAATTTTATCACCTTTCCAGCACGGATTTATGAAGCGACGGTCAACCACAACCAATTTGCTTGAATTTACTTCTTTGGTTAATGATGGATTCCTTATGAAAAAGCAAACTGATGTCATTTACACCAACTTCAGCAAAGCCTTTGACTCGGTGAACCATGATCTTCTCCTCTTTAAGCTCGATCGATTAGGATTTCACTCCCCTTTTCTGCTTTGGATCTCGTCCTAGTTGAAAGATATAACTCAAAAAGTTTTGCTACGTTCTAATACTGCAAAGCCTGTGTTTGTAACTTCTGGGGTATCTCAAGGTAGCCACCTACGTCTCGGATACTTATGAATGCCGATGACGTAAAACTTATTTTATCTTTTAACTACCCAATGCAATCTGTTGGATTGCAAGATGTTCTTGGTTTGGTGTTTGACCAATCAATTACACCTTAATTGCTCCAAATGTATGTTTATGACTTTCCATCGTTGCAAACCTTTGCTGGTTTACTACACGATTGGTAATGAAGCCTTGCAATGTATATCGGATGTCGTTGATCGTGGAATTCTTTTTGACCCCAAACTGAGTTTTAATAATCATATCTCCTCTATCGTTAATAAGGCAAATGGTGTACTTGGATTCATTAAACGTTGGTCGAATAAATTTAATGATCCCTACACCACACAACTTCTTTATCCCGCGCTTGAATACTGTTCGACTGTATGGTGTTCGCAGCACAAAAAGCATATTGATCGTATTGAATGAGTTCAGAAACAATTCTTGCTCTTTGCCCTTCGAGGCTTAAATTGGGACCCTAACCTTCGTTTGCCATCGTATTTTAGCTGACTCTTTCTTATCGATCTTCCCTCGCTAGCTAACCGTAGAACAGTCTTAGGTGTTTCTTTTCTTCATAAGTTATTTATTGGTGATGTTGATTCCTCTGAACTCTTACGTCGCCTTAACTTCTCTGTTTCCTTCCAGGACAACTAAAAACTATTTACCGTTTATTTTGTCAAGATGCACAACTAATTATGCCCAGCTGGGTAGTAAATCTTCCCCCACCGGGTCGGCCGATTTTAACAAAACTTTGTAGAATTGTTTGAAAGCATACCAAATAAATAAATGCAAATTTTTAGGACAAGACTGCTTTTCAGACTCTACTTTTCTGTGACAGCTATACTAAACAGATGTCCGATTTTGACCACACTTAGTCACTGGAGAATCACTGGAAACTAAGAAATACGAAGTTTGGAGGTATTTCAATTGAAAACAAAAAAGTTTTTATCACTAAAACTAGTTTTTGGGCCGATCGTTCGTATGACAGCTATATGCTAAAGTCATCCGATCCGGCCAGTTCCGACAAATGTGCAGCGTATATGTACTAAAAGACTTCGTGCAAAGTTTGGCGAATATAGCTTTCAAACTGACGGAGGAGATAGTATAGAAACAGACGGTCAGACGGACGGACAGGGCAAAATGAATGTACTTTATGTGGTCGTTCTGTACAGAATAATTTGTAAAGCTGCCGGTTTGCAAAAATCTCCATGGTGTAAATGTCGCCTTAGAACGGTTTGGTCACGAGTTGAAGTCTCCCTGCAAGCATAGATTTCTTTATTTGTAGAATTTTCAACATTGAATTTATCTCCTAGCAATGGTCTTTGGTCCTCCGCCGATTCTTCAAAGCAGCACTGTAGTTTGTGGCGCAACTAAACTTCAACTGGAATTACATATTTTTAGGAAGTGACATTCTAAGGCGACAATTTCCTTAACAAAACGGGTTAAAATTTTCTCTTCTAGGTCACATTTGGCAGAGCAGTTAAAAAATAGAATTATAGGAACTGCTAAATCGTATTCTTAGGTTTTTCTTTGTTTTAAAATTTTAAAATCCTTTATATGATTCTCTTTAAATAAGTGAAGAGTTCATTTCTCTGCAAGGGTATCAAAAATGATAACAAATTAGCTTCAATTGCCAGAAATTCGCTTGATTTTCCGCCTGCCATTTCCAATTCGATGCCACTGTCAGCCCAATCATAATCCCAGCTTATTTATTACTCTCCCTCTCTCTATCTCTCTCGGTGTGTGTGTGACGATAATCAGCCTGGCAAATACAGCATCCTCCGTCTGCTTTGGCATAAAAATGGCAAATGCTCTTATCCATCGATTACCAACAAATGATGCTCTGTTTGTCAGCACAAAATAAATCTTTGCATTGTGCATTTTCACAATTTGAGCGTAGAAAATTTTGTGCCGTTGCAGCATAAAATAAAATGGAAATAAAATGCATCGAATGGTAGGAGTGGGTGGAGAAGAAGGAAGCCGGCAAGCAGATTTGCCTGGAGCAGACAGCTCAGACAACAATGAAAGTTCCTCTTGTACCCTAATGTAGTGCGTGGAATATGCAAAATATGTATGCTGAAGTTGATATGCATAATTTTGTATAAGCGCCACTTAGAGTTGGTAGCCGACAGCACTGGCTAAATCAAAATGTGTGCTAGTCCCTTCTCCTTCACTCTGCTTTTGGTCAGACAAGTTTTGGATTCATTTTTATGATCATGCAAGTTATGTAATAAACTTTTATGTTGTCAAACTGTTGCATAAATTTCCCACACGCAGGCAGAAAAACTTTTGCGTATGAGTTGGCTAACTGGAAGTTATAAAAATGCCTGTAAAAGTTAACGACATACACATGATTTGGCTATTTTGGTCCCAGGCATTAGCACCTATTTAGACCAGCTTGATTAGGTCCAACCAATTGGGTTTAGCTGGGCTTAGCGCTTTAGTGCCAGGTAAAGGCGAAGGAGTCGAGTTGAAAGTTGGCTGAAGTTGGGCTTCATTTGCATGGCAATGCCCCCCTCTAAGCAGATTTGCATATTGCATGCCAATGCGAAAACCAAATTGTGCAGGGAATCTCAACAGCTGTAGTTTTTAGTGATGGTGAAATTTCCCACGAGTTGCAAGTTCTCTAAATCTGAAATGGAAATATGACCCAAACAAGAAATAACAATAACTTTTGCTCACTCTACCACAACAACACCTGCCTGGTTTTTGCATCAACATTTCTTGTTGTGTTGTTGTGCTTTATGGTGCTGCTGTTGTCCTTGGGCTTCGCTCACTCTGTGCTTGGGTTAATTTCTGTTTGAGAGTTGCACGTACACATTCACATTAGCAAATTGCCTGTATGTGTGTGTGTGTGCGTGAGTCTGTGCGAAAATGGCAAGTGCATGTTATGCCTGCCAAATTGTTTGCAAGCGGCCAAAAAATGGTCTATGAAATGTGAATTGTTTTTCTTGAATGTCGAGCAAAATGAACCGAGTTAAGCCTTAATTTGTGCTTTTAAATTGTAGCATACTTTTGAGCGTGTTCCATTAGTTTTGAATTATACATTTGAAAACGATATCGCTAGTTCGAAACTTTCGAGTCGGAAGTGAAAACAAAACGAATTATTTGTGAACATATTTGTCAGGTTATTCACACTGATCACATCTAGCATTTAACTTCATAGGTTAAAATGCTTAATAAGTTCACACCCTTTGTTAGTTGCTTTTTCAGCTGCTTCCATACATGTGTGAACGCCTGCCAGAGGACATGCCAGTTGCTATGTTTCGAGAAGTATGTCAAAATTTCCATATATTCTACTCAGTCTGAACCAGATGACTTACATTAAATAAAATCTGGCAACCCGCCAGTGTGAATGAACACATCCTAACACTTTGCTTTGCCAACATTTTAAAATTATTATTATTCCCCAATTTTTAAATGGGGCCAATGTCTGAAACGAGCATGCCACAAAGAAGACATCATTCGGTACGGCAAATGTTTATTAGTCATTATGTTGCACTGCATGTCTTTTGAATAGATTCAGCATGTTTCGATTGTTTATTTGAATCTCATTACCAATCTTGTGGAAGTTGATCGCTCTCTTTATATTTTTAGACAGTTTTATTGTGCCTTTAATTTGCATTTTTTTTAGTCACAATAGGTTTAAGCGAAACAGTTTTAGTTGTCCTTAGATTATAATCTAATAATTATCAGTTAAAGTCATTAGATTTTGTTTAGTTCACAAATAATTTGATGAACTAAGTCAATAATTTGCGAAATGGGAAGTGTAAACGCTTGGCAGAGATGAAAACAGTAAAATAACTTTTCCAATGCAAATTGAGCCAAGGAGAAATTGCGACGAGAATTGGGAGAAGTCAAAATGTACCAGGCGATTTTTTTCGCAACGAATCCCTGTGTAGTCAAAAGTTGAAGCCACTAACCCAGCCTAAAGACGTGCCATTCTTAGGGCTAAGTCTAATACTCATGACTCAAGTGCGAAAATCAAAGAAAATTGTTCCTTTAATGCAATTTTATCCACAGTTCATAGAGTCATTTCAAAATGAAGATTCCCAAAACAGGGGAAAGTTAACTTCGGCTCGGCCGAAGTTTTGTATACCCTTGCAGTTTGGTTTTCTAAATAGGACTACTTTTCGGACCTTACTTTTCTAAGGGAGCTATACTATATAGATGTCTGATTTCGACCAAATTTAGTGGAATCTTGGAAAAGAATAACAAACTAACATGTACATTTTTGAAGGCGATTCCATTTAAAACAAACAAGTTTTCCAAATTAGAACTTCATTTTCGTCCGATCATTCATACTGCAGCTACATATATGCTATAGTCATCCGATTTTGACAAAACTTTGTAGAATTGTGTAAAAGTATATAAAATAAATATTTGCCAACGTAAGGGACCGATCGTTCCTATGAGAGCTATATTCTATAGTCATCCAATTTTGACCAAAATTTGTAGAATTGTGTGGGAGCATATAAAACCAATAAAACGTTTTTCTAACTAAGACTACTTTTCAGACTTTACTTTCGGTCTGTCCGTCTGTATGTTTCTATGCTATCTCCTCCGTCAGTTTGAAAGCTATCTTCACCAAACTTTGCACAAAGTCTTTTGGTACAAATACGCTGCACATTTGTCGGAACCGGCCGAATCGGATGACTATAGCATTTAGCTGTCAAAGGAAAGATCGTTCGAAAAACTAGTTTTAGTGAGAAAAACCTTTTTTGTTTTCAATGAAAACGCCTCCAAACTTCGTATTTCTTAGTTTAATATGAATTTCCATGATTCCACCAAATTTGGTCGAAATCGGACATCTATACAGTATAGCTGTCATAGAAAAGCAAAACTTCGGTCGAGCCGAAGTTAACTTTCGCCTATTTTTATACCCTTGCAGAGGGTATTATAAAATTGTGCGGATGTTTGTAACGTATTGAAGGAAGCATCTCTGACCACAAAAAAATTTTTATGTATTTTTTTGATCAGCATGACGAGCTGAGTTCATTTAGCCTTGTCCGTCTGTCCGTCCGTCCGTCTGTCCGTCTGTCTGTTTCTATGCTATCTCCTCCATCAGTTTTAAAGCTATCCTCACCAAACTTTGCACGAAGCTGGTCCTCGCGGACGCCGGATCGTGCTATATCGGAACGATCGGTTGAAAAACTAGTCTTAGTGAGGAAAACATTTTTGTTTTTAATGGAAACGCCTCCAAAGTACGTATTTCTTAGTTTACTATCCTTTCCCATGATTTCACTAAGTTTGGTCGAAATCGGATGACTATGGCATATAGCTGCCATAGGAACGATCGGTCGAAAAACTAGTTCTAGTGAGGAAAACTTTTTTGTTTGTTATGAAAATGTCCTTATCATTGGCACACACTTAATTTGTATACTTTTACACAATTCAACAAAGTTTGGTCGAAATCGGATGACTAAAGCATATAGCTGCCATAGGAACGATCGGTCGAAAAACTAGTTCAGTGAGGAAAAAATTTTTTGCTTTTAATGAAAACGTCCTTATATTGGCAAACACTTATTTTATATACTTTTACACAATTCTACAAAGTTTGGTCAAAATCGGAAGACTATATCATAGATAGATCCCATTGAAAAGTAGGTCCAAAAGTAGTCTGAGTTGAAAAACTTTTTAGTTTTCAATGGAAGCTGCGGGTATAAAAACTGGCCGAGCCGTAACTTCCCTATTTTTTCGGATCTTCGTGTCATGTCAGAAACTCGCTCACGCGCCAGTTATTATGCGCTGTGCAGGAACATTTTTTTGCCTTAAAGTCAGTTAGTACGGATCTTTATCATCTCTATTTAATACTTATCTATACATCTATAAAAGTGAAAGTTGTATGTAGTTGTCCTATGCGCGTTAAACCGTTGAGGCCAGGGCCGGTGGCTCAGCGGCTAGAGTGCGCGACCGCTGTGCATGGTTGTGGGTTCGATCCCGCCGAACATCTAATAAAAGTTTTTTCTTTGAATAAAACTTTACACTAACCTTTTGCTGTTGGCGCCAGCATTGCAGTATTAGCCATTAAAAGCTTCTCAAACTGCGTTCGATTCGGCGTTAAACTGTAGGTTCCTTTCTCTTATGCTAAAATTAGAAGCGCACAAGCCAAGAGATTGAGAGGGCTCGGCTTTGGCCCTTTGGGGCTGTGTCATCTTGACAAGCCAATTTTACTTTTACTTAAACCGTTGAACCGATCTTCACGAATTTTTCACAGTAAGTTCATGTCGATCAAGAAAGTGTCATAGGCTATGTCTCATGTCTGTGACATGGTCCAAAAACAGCGAAATTTGCAAAATTATACCGTTCATCCGACTACAATGAAAATTTGGGAATGGTTGAATGCTCGCCCGGAAGGTTTCTTGAAAATTTACGTTTTCGCTAAAACTTTGGGAAATTGATCGACGCTTGCCCGGGTGGTTTCAGTAGAAGAAACCGCGAAGTTTGCAAAATGTTCGTTTGTTAAAAAACTTTGGAGAATGCTGGACGCTTGCGTGTGAAGGATTCTGATTTGAAGAAATGGGCCGGAAATGTCCGTCCGTCTGTCTGTTTCTATGCTATCTCCTCCATCAGTTTTAAAGCTATCCTCACCAAACTTTGCACGAAACGATCGGTTGAAAAACTTGTCTTAGTGAGGAAAACTTTTTTGTTTTTAATGGAAACGCCTCCAAAGTACGTATTTCTTAGTTTACTATCCTTTCCCATGATTTCACTAAGTTTGGTCGAAATCGGACGACTATAGCATATAGCTGCCATAGGAACGATCGGTCGAAAAACTAGTTCTAGTGAGGAAAACTTTTTTGTTTGTTATGAAAATGTCCTTATCATTGGCATACACTTATTTTATATACTTTTACACAATTCTGCAAAGTTTGGTCAAAATCGGATGACTATATCATATAGCTGCCATAGGAACGATCGGTCGAAAAACTAGTTCGAGTGAGGAAAACTTATTTGCTTTTAATGAAAACGTCCTTTTTATTGGCAAATTCTTATTTTATATACTTTAACACATTTCTACAAAGTCTTATCAAAACCGGAAGACTATAGCATATAGCTCGAGTATGAATGATCGGTCGAAAAAAAAGTTCTAGTGAGAAAAACTTTTTTAATTAACAGTGTATTATGCTTTTCCATAATTTCCAAGTTTGGTCGAAATCAGACATCTATATAGTATAGATCCCATTGAAAAGTAAGGTCCAAAAAGTAGTCTGAGTTAGAAAAACTTTTTAGTTTTCAATGGAAGCTGCAAGGGTATACAAAACTTCGGCCGAGCCGAAGTTAACTTTCCCCTATTTTTATTTCGTGAATCTTTCGTGTCCATGTCAGAAAACTCGCTCACGCGCCCAGCTCTATTCTAATGCGCTGTTGCAGCGAACATTTTTTTGCCTCTAAAAGTCAAGTTAGTTCATCGGATCTTTATCATCTCTATTTAATACTAATCTATACATCTATATAAGAGTGAAAGTATGTATGTAAGTTTGTCCCTTATGCGCGTCTAAACCGTTGAGGCCAGTGGCCAGGTGGCTCAGCGGCTAGAGTGCGCGACCGCTGTGCATGAGGTTGTGGGGTTCGATCCCGCCTCGGAACATCTAATGAAAAGTTTTTTTCTTTGAATAAAACTTTACACCTGGCCACACCTCTTTGCTGTTGGCGCCAGCACTGCAGTATTAGCCATTAAAAGCTTCTCAAACTGCCGTTCGGATTCGGCGTTAAACTGTAGGTTCCTTTCTCTTATGCTAAAATTAGAAGCGCACAAGCCAAGAGATTGAGAGAGGCTCGGCTTTGGCCCTTTGGGGCTGTGTCATCTTGACAAGCCAATTTTACTTTTACTTAAACCGTTGAACCGATCTTCACGAATTTTTCACAGTAAGTTCATGTCGATCAAGAAAGTGTCATAGGCTATGTCTCATGTCTGTGACATGGTCCAAAAACAGCGAAATTTGCAAAATTATACCGTTCATCCGACTACAATGAAAATTTGGGAATGGTTGAATGCTCGCCCGGGAAGGTTTCTAAGTAAAACCGCGAAAATGGCAAAATTTACGTTTTCGCTAAAACTTTGGGAAATTGATCGACGCTTGCCCGGGAAGGTTTCAAAGTAGAAGAAACCGCGAAGTTTGCAAAATGTTCGTTTGTTAAAAAACTTTGGAGAATGCATGGACGCTTGCGTGTGAAGGATTCTGATTTGAAGAAATGGGCCGGAAATAGTCATAAAACCGCGAAATTTCAAAAACTATACCGTTCATCCGATTGCCATAAAACCTTGGGCAACACTTGCCCGAAAAGGTTTCTAAGGTCCAAAAATCGCGAAATTTGCAAAATAACCTTATGAGTATTTATGAAAGTGCTTAGTGCTTTTATTACAATACATGCGTTGGTAAATGGAAGCTGTAGATTACACGGTCCAAAATATTGCGAAATTTGCTAGTTTTGGATTTTAGCCTGGATTATTGTGAAGATTTGATAGACGGCAATTGTAGATGGGTAAATAGGAGGTACTAACAAAAAGGTCAAAAAAGTCACGAAATTTGCAAAATATTCACGAGTTTAGATTATAATGAAGATGGTTAAATAGAGATAAAGATCGAACGGTCCAAAATGTTTATGGCGACTTGCAGCTAACACTAGCTTGAATACAGTCGCTCTCATAAGAATAATAAGGACCCGGGCGACGCCGGGTATTCAGCTAGTTACTAAATATATTCAGAAGGTACGATCCTTGTATCTATAAAACTGTGGGAGATATGACTTTCTTGCGAATTGCGAGAGCGTGGCAAAAATAAAATAAAAACTTGATCTGCCTGCAAGTATTTGAAGCGTATGTCCCATACATGTTTAAACTCTATCTCTTACCATCTCAGAGATCTTTGCTTTCTTTTTAATGCAAAAGACAAAAATATTTCAATGTCTTCGCCGAAAAATCGCAGAAATGTTTAATATTGTTTTATTTTATTATTTTTTAAACCTAAGAAGTAATACTTTAGGATTAATACCAAAGAAGATTAAGACAATAGTATAGGATCTCCACAAAACGTGCCTAAAAAGGGTCAAGGTATAGGTATAGTTACTACGATAAGTAAAAAGGAAAATTTTCTTGTAATGATAAAAAAGTTCTTCTGGAATTTGGCTGAGTTTGTACTAGCAATTCCAGAGATATTGTCACTTTTAAGTTGGAGAAAAGATGAACCCACTTAAGTGATGTGCAGTTTAGATGTGGTAAGCAGTGTTTAAAAACTTAGTCAAGTTTTCATTTGATTGACTGCTACTTAAACTGCTGCTTTGTAAATCTCACAAGTAAGTGTCAAAGCAAAATCAGAAAAACAACAGTTGTAAAACAGAAAAGCAGATCAGCAGTCAATGATTTGCAAGTTTTTCATTTAAGTGCGCAACGAAGTTGACCAAGCGCACGAATGCGTTCCTTAACGCTATTTGAGATGTTCAAGTTTAAGCAACCACCATAAGTCATCCATGGTAGATTATTGCGGTTTAGTGTTTAGTGCAGCTATGAGGTTAAACTATTTGTCTGGAAAATCAAGTTCAAAAGGTTCTAATAAACGGTCTCTTTTTGGTTGGATTTAATGCAGATTTTCCATAGATAAGACCATGTTGTCACATAAGAGAAGATATGAAATTTGGCCCTTACAATATTTAGATAAGTCGCAATCGAATCAAATGAAAAACTGTTAAAGCACTGACTGTCGAGTGTCTAAGCAATCATCGACTGTTTGCTTGGACTTGAAATAATTCAGAAAGTCATGGCATGGACTGCTAATCTGCTTTCCTGTTTTACAAAATTGTTTTTTTTTTTTTAAATTTTACTTTGACACTAACTTCTGAGATTTTCAAAGCACGGGCTCATGTAACAATAAAATTTTTAAATTTAAAAAAAAACTTACTGCTCAGTCAATCAGAATTTTACAATTTTTTCTACTTTAAGTCAACCAATTCAAACACTGGTGGTGAGTATGAATAGCTTCTTACAGACTGTTCTGACTTAATCATATCTCACATCAGACTCCTCTGTGTCGTTGTACGACTCCACTACTCAATGTTAGATACTTCTTTAAAACAACGTCTTAAATGCGAGTGCTAGAGCTTCACACAGTTCTTGTGGCATCACAGCAGCGACGGGTAGTTCTCGAGGAGCCACAACGGCAATGGTTAGTAACTTTAGTCAAATAGGCAGTTTGTGTCGTGCCACACTTAAAAGTTATCCCTTATACAACGAAGAAAGTGGTTCATCTAATATCTTCAAGGGGAGGCACTTGGTGCATTTCGGTCAACATCAAATATCAAAGTTCGAGAAGAATCGCATTCATTGATGGTTGAGGGATACGTCGCACATTTTTTGATTCGAGGTCAAAAAAACTTGCCAAACTATCACTAGAGACTCCACCGCCCAAACTATCGCCTACAAAATGTTTGTAGGGAATCGATGTGTCTTCACACAATACTTTTATTTTTTTTTTGTACTTCATGCCACAGAAGATGTTCCTATTTGACGTAGTGCACAGCCCAGGGCATAATGCATCATAAATCTTGCAAGAAAACAGCCGTCGAACATCTCAACCCAATAAGACAAATTATTTGTATAACATGGCGAGGCATTTAAGGCAAAACTAAAACATTTCCCCACTTACACTTGAGTGCAAAACTTGGGCAAACTCATTTTTCACTTTCATATTGTTGTATGATGGCAGGCCGACTCCTTTCTCCATATGTGTGCCACTTAACTGATTATGTAAGACGAACTCTGTGGGAGCTCATGTGATGTGTGTATATATGTGTGTTTAATCTAAGAGCATTAAATTTCCAGAGCTTAAAAGTTTAATTAAGAATAAAAGCAAGCTGCAACAAGCAAGTCCAGCACAGCACGCACATCACTTACAAATCGAAGAAGATTCTGTCGCCTGAATCCTGTCAATTACTCAACACACTCTCTCTCTCCAGTTTTGAAATGCAGACAAGACAGCTAAGCACATGTCAGTTGGGAATGTCACATAGTCCATGTGCGGCGGAGTGCCAGCCTGTTAAGCTGTCATTATTTATGAAGGAAGGCCTGCCTCAAGAAGCATTTTGCTGACAGCCTTTTTGCGCAGTGATTTCGCAGGACCGAAACGAAACCAGTTACAAATTATGCATATTAATTGCTTGGTTCGGAGACTCTGTTCTGACGTCTTCGTTGAAGATTTTGCGTAATGTGTCCTTGCCGGCGGCAGGCTAGTAACTTGACTGACATGAATTTCAATGACAAAAAAAACTCATTCTCCTTTTTCTCATATTGACTTTGTCAACGAAAAATTCTTGACATTACAATTTGTTAAATTAAATATTTTGCTTGCATGTATGTACTTATATTGTGGGTACAGTGCGGGACAGCTGAATAAGCTCCGACAGCTTTGAAATAACTTTAAGAAATGAAACAAATTCTTAACACTAAATCAGCGATGCCAAAAGCGAGGCCAAAAAGTGAGAGTGTATTGGTGTGCGATATCAAAGCGACACAGCCCAGCTTTGAACTGCACTGCTCGACGTCTGGGCATCGAATGCAAGCAAAGAGAGCGCTGCTTACGCTCATATGCCCGACTTCGGCATGCGCTCGGTTCGTGTGCGTGTAAATAGCCGATTGCGCTCGGCCCTTGGGGGCTATGGAGGAAGATCGCTGCACTAAATAAAAGCAATAAATGAATCACTTAGGTCGCCCAAATTCTTTTCCTTACTTTCTCTAGCTCTCGATACTCGAGGCCCTCAAACAAGAAATATTCTTCACGTCGCTTACAGAAATGTGCAGTTAGGGGGCAATCATGCTATCGCTATTGTACTCACAACATCTCGCAAAAAGTAGCGCTTTTTGTGCCGGTTTTGCTATGTCCGAATCGAAGCTGTACTTTAACACAAGCCTGTTAACCAAGCAATCGTGTCAAAAAAAGAAACTTGACGAAAACAAAAATAAATGTAACAAAATTTTACCGAATTTTAAAAAAGGCTGGAAACCAAAGCATAGAGAGTTGGCTCTCTATGTCTTGCTACCGCTCTAGCTCTTATACTGAACTCTCTCACAGCTGAGATCAGCAAGTTGATCCCTAAGCCCAGAACGTACTGCCAAGCCATTGCTTTTCCAAAGGCTTCAATTGTACGTACAAGTACAAAGAAATTCTGGAGTCTATTCAGTTGACCGGTAATGTTTTTACGGTCTGATTGGCATTTGCCCTGGGGGCAGCAATGCCTAACAAGTTTTTTTGGCGGGGTAAACGAAAAAGAAACGCAAACAGAATGACACAGAGACATCAACAGAAAGTTGTAAAAAAAGTTCTTTTCATATTTCAACTGCAAGGTGCCACAAAAAAATTAAAAGCCAGATAAAAGGATTCGGTAGGGATGTTAAACGAAACGACTTTGGCATAAAAGTGATGGTAGAAGGCCGACTCAGTCGCAGTTTCTCTCTGTGTGTGTGTGCGCATTACCATAAATAAATTATAACGTGCGCAACTTTGACTGTGAGTTTATTGCATGTAAGCGATAACTCTCTCTCACACACACTGGAATTTTTAGGTATGGAAAACAGAGGCCAAGATGTGGCGCCGTAAATGTACAAACCGAAACAGGCGACGGATAATAACAGTTGCCAACTTTGCCGAGAAACAAATAACACGTTGGCCATATTCAGGCTGAAACTGAATCCCGTACACTTAAGCCCAGCAGAGACATGGCAAATGATAATAACTTACGGCGTAAAAGGCAAAACACAATAGCGGAGCGACCAACGCACAAAACGTAAGCTAAAAGTTTATATCCTTATATGGGGGGCGTGTGGGGGAAGTTGCTGCATACAAATTATGCAATTAGTTGCGGTACAACCAAAAATGTCGACCAAGACGGATATTAGGTTCCTTAGCGAAATCCTGAGAAATAGTCAAAAATCTCTGACAAATTGTCAACGAAAGTTTTGCCCTGAAGCTGAAAGTTCTTACAGTAGATGAGAGTAAAGTTTTCGCTGACAAGTTGTAAAAATAATATTGCGTATACGCAGCGTTTGCCGGAGGAAATGTGAAAAATGTGTGCCGGGCCTTGGGCAAACAATGTAAAAAACGAAACAAAATGAAAGACTTAGCAAGGGGCCAAGAAGTGCTAAAGTTTTTCTCAAGTTGCAATTAGACAGAGAGGGAGAGAAGCAAAGAAAGGGAGAGCACTCAATGAAGTTGGGTCTTATCGTAAGAATAAAAAAAAAACTGTAATGCTGGATAAGAAAAGTCAAGTGGAATGGCAGATGAGAAAGGCATTTTAGTGACACTTCCATGGAAAATCGCAAAAAAAAACTAAAAGTGGCTAGAAAAAGAAAATGAATGTTAAACTGCAATAAATAAGAAATTCTTTAAAAGCTTATTTCAAAGACATTCTAAATACTTTTTTAAAAGTTCCTCTAAGCAATGGATGCTTTGGTTTATTGGTTCAAAATATATATTGATTTGAACAATCAAATTGAGTGTTTGATAAGCACCGATGCCGCGATTGCCAGAACATCAGATCCGAAAGTTGCTGGATATGGAAAAAAATTACTAGAAATAGCTACACATAAGTCAAAATTGGCTAAAAAAGTACCTAAGTGTAAAGAGAATATCTGTTTTGAGTCTTAAATTCAACTAGGGTTCTCATTATTTTATCGATATATCGATATTTTTGTTCCCATATGATATTTTTTTTTTACCGATATAGGCAATAATCGATATTTTATACGTATGAGAACCAAATAACTGCTCGCCCCCAGCTCAGAAATTTGATCATATGCTAAATAGTCCCGCTGTTCCGATCCGAAAGACTTTTCGCGGGAGAAAAGAAAGTCTTTTTGTCTTGGGTTTGGTATAGTTAGAAAAAAACAACATAAACCGGCGCGATCAATTTCGATTGCTTTACGTTTTGTTAGTCTTATTTCAAGTACATTTTAAGCATATAATCGAGTATTTTTTTAATACCATCTCTTTTTAATCACATGGCGACTCGAAAAAGACTCCCAAAGTAATTTTGTAAAAACATCTTCCAAATGCTCGCTGGGATTGGCCGTGTGAGAGTGAGAAGGCACTAAAGGAGCACAATTTTCCGAGTAAACCAGCATCTATAGAGACGATTGAGTACTTAGAGAAAAACAACTAGACCTACGGCAATAGCTTATTGAAGAGTTAATATGAATGGTCAAAGCTATCTGAAATCCATTTAATTGGATACGTCAACGACAGGCGATGACTATTAGCGATCATTCGATCTATGTGGAATGAGTTGTTGTTGTCCCACTGCGTCTGTTTAAACCAGAGGGAGGCAAAAAATACATTTACATTTTTGCATTGCAATGCATTGGTGTGTGTGAGAGCAGCTCAAAAATTGCTCTCAATTTCAGTAGCAACGACTGCGTCGCGGCGTAGGAAAGCAAGCAACGCAGCGGCGCTTATACAGCTTATACTATGCGTGTTTGAGCAGCGCTGCTTTGAGAATTTTCCTACATACGCCAGATAGGAAGCTGCCGGCCCCTGGTTTAAACACAATACTGAACGGACAAGAGTCACTAAACAAAAGCCATTGAGCAAGAGACCTTGAACAAGAGGGACTGAACAAAAGTCCCTTAACAAAAGACACTGAACAAGAGTCACAGCAATAGAGTCACTGAACAAGAGTCACTGAACAAGACTTATGAAAATGAGCCATTGACGAAGAGCCACTGAACAAGATTCACTGAACCAGAGACACTGAACAAGAATCACTGGAAAGAGTCAGTGAACCAGACAGACTGCTCAAAAGTCACTGAAAAAGAATCACTGAACAAGAGTCAATGAACAAGAGTCAATAAAAAAGAGTCACTAAACAAGTGTTACAAAATAAGTTGCTGAAAATGAGTCATTGAACAAAAGTCACTGAATAAGTCATTAAACCAAAAACACTGAACAAAAATCACGAAAAAAGTGTCACTGAACCAGACAGAGTGATCAAGAGTCACTGAAAAAGACTCACTGAACAAGATTAACTGAACAAGAGTCCCTGAACAAGACTCCCTGAACATAAATCACGCGAAAAGACACACTGAACAAAAGTTACTGAACAAGACAGACTGATCCAGAGTCACTGAACACCAGTCAATGGTTGTGTTCAGTAGAACAACTTGCTCCCTGATCAATTGTACATTAACAATGATCTACCTGCTGAACTTCACTGATAAGGTATTATGATATCCAATTTGACGTATTATGATAGGGTGCACGCATCGAGGAAATAGTATGCTACTTTTAAGTGATACTGCTACCAACAGCTGCATTTGTATATCGATACGCTTCGTTTCGATACCGATATGCGAATCTTGTTTCATTTTGCACACTTAATATAAAAAAGAAGCTTTTAATCAGGGGTGTCCTGGAAATCTCTAGAGATTTTGTCTTCGGTTGGTTTGCAAATCGCTCGAAAAATCCGTCGGTGTCCCAGAACTTCAAGAGATTTCATTTTCTTAGTGGGAAAGAGAACGGGTCCAACTGGGTTCAAAATAATTGTCCATCTCACAAAACAGGGCTGCATCACGCGCAAAAAAATTTCCCTTATATTAGTTTTGAGTTAAAATGATGTTAAACGAAAATCTGTTAGCTGTGGCATAATTGGCCCAGAAATCTCTTCCAACCAAATTCCAACCCAAAACCAATCTGCCTCCTCAGTAGCGCCAAATGGGAAATTTGTCAACAACAAACGAGCCAAGGGCTGCAAAGTGTTGCTTTTTGATTGGCGGGAAAATATTTTTAAATTTTTCATTTTAATTTTGGGTAACGCGACTTTAATTTAAGTTATAATATTAACATGAATCATAAAACTTATGCCACAGCTAACAGATTTCACTTTAACATCAAATTAATTCAAAACTAGTAAAATATAATGTTTTGTGAGATGGACAATTATTTTGAACCCAATTGGACCAATTCTCTTTTCCACTCCTTGCTTTTGCCTTTCATCAATGACTATCAATGAAATAAGCATTTGAGAAACACAAGCTTGAGCTTAAAGTTTCACAACAGGCAAATATGACTATTTTTGGAGGTACAATTAGTGTACATAAGCCGCTTTTTTCATATAAATATTTAACCTTGCATACAAAGAAAATAAAACGGCGAGTTAAATTCAATCTTTTTTCTCTTTGAGTAATCCCTTCACGAGCTTGAAAATTCAATCTCGATTTACGGGATCCTCTACTCAATTCAATCTTTTAAGTCTTAGCGCAAACCTTTCGAGCTTATTTCATTCCAATTGCAAAAAATTATCGATCAGCTGGACTGGATTTAGCTGCCATCTGTTTCAATGCTATCTCCTCCGTCAATTTTAAAGCTATCCCCACCAAACTTTGCACGAAGTCTTTTGGTACAAATACGCTGCACATTTGTCGGAACCGGCCGGATCAGATGACTATAGCATATATCTGTCATGGGAACGATCGGTCGAAAAACTAGTCTTAGTGAGAAAAACTTTTTTGTTTTCAATTGAAACGCCTTCAAACTTCGTATATCTTAGTTAACTATGCTTTTCCATGATTCCACCAAATTAGGTCGAAATCGGACATCTAAAAAGTATAGCCGTTATTGAAAAGGTGTGTCTGAAAAATAGTCTTAGTTAGAAAAACTATTTTGTTATCAATGGAAATGTCCTCAAAATTGGCATGTATTTATTTTTTATGCTCCCACACGATTCTACAAGCTTTGTTCAAAATCGGATAATTACTGCATATAGCTGCCATAGGAACGATCGGTCGAAAAACTAGTTCTTGTGAGAAAACTTTTTTGTTTTCAATGGAAACGTCTCTTACGTTGGCATATATTTATTTTATATACTTTTACACAGTTCTACAAAGTTTTGTCAAAATCGGATGACTATAGCATATAGCTGCCGTATGAATGATCGGTCAAAAAAGAAGTTGTAGTGAGAAAAACTTTTTTGTTTTAATTGGGATCGCCTCCAAATTTTGTAATTAGCAGTTTGTTATGCTTATCCATGATTGCACCAAGTTTGTTCGAAATCGGACATCTATATAGTATTGCTCCCATAGAAAAGTAAGGTCCGAAAAGTAGTCTTATTTAAAAAAAAAATACTGCAAGGGTATACAAAACTTCGCGCGAGCCGAAGTTAACTTTCCCCTATTTTTAAAAAATTATTTCATTCAAATGTTGGCTTATACACCGAAGGTGGTCCATTCGGAAGGACCAATTTTCGATCACTCTTTCCAACATTTCTATCGATATCTCGTGAATTTCGAGAGTAATGTTATCTTTCAAGTCTTGAATCGATGTTGGCTTTTCAACGACAGTTGACAGTTCCGAAACACGAAATTTGGTGCTCACCAAAATTATTTCTTAATAAAGCCATTGCCTCGCGTGCTCTGTGCGCTCTAACACCGTCTTGCTGAAACCAAATCTCGCCGACATTGTTGCTTTTATTTCAGGCAACAAAAAGTCCGTTATCATGGTGGGTTAGCGCACGCCATTGACGGTTATATTCATTTTTAAAGAAATACGGTCGGATGGTTCCACCAGCCCAAAAACCAGACCAAACAGTGAATTTTACTGGATGTAAAGGTAATTCGAGAATTGATTGTGGTTGCTCATCAGCCCAAATGTGGCAATTTTGTGTATTAACGTTTATTGAGCCAGAAATGTGCCTCTTCTCTGAACCAATTTCGACACGAATACATCTGTTCTTCTTTGAGCTGTGGCAGAGCTCAATGGAGACATTGTTGCGATGGGAGTCTTCCATGATAAATTGTCAAACAATTCTGACCAAAACTAAGTTGACTGCATCACAAAGAAAATCCATATAAAAAACACCTCTAAATGGATCACCGTTTACATGCGGACTTTTATATATGCCTCTAACGCTATATTCGGAAAGTTTGGGGTTTTTCTCGGTTATATGAAAATTTACTAAAACTTTCGGTATTATTTTGGACTTAAAGACTATCTCAATAATGGGAGTATTATAAGTTAAGTACCAGCTTAAACTTTTTAGGAATTTTCAATACTTGCAGATAAGTTTTTCATTCGAAAAGCAAATTTAATTTGTGTATATACAACTTAATTGTGTAATTTAACGGTAAATGCATTTGCTCTTTAACTTCCTGTTGCACTTTGTTACCTCAACTAACTCGCCACCACCCCTCCGCCTCACCAGCACTCAGTTTCAATTAGATGGCTTCAGCAACGGACTTTACTTGGGAAAGTTGATGCAAGATTTTTTGTCTGCAAAAATAAAACAAAAAAGTGAATCAACGTAACGCAATGTACAGAAGCCAAAGAGCCAAAAAACTTATTGCACAAAAATAAACGAAACGGCGACTGCAAATATATTTGTATATATACATACATCTATATATGTTTGTAGGTGAACATAAAGGAAAAGCATGGCGCAAATAAAAAGCCAAGAAACGGAAATGAAATTGCAATTGCTGGGCCAGGCAGACGACGCCAAGTCGCGAAGCGTTGATGCACAGCAAAGAGGAGAGCGGGCATGGGTGAGGGCGTAATGCATAGCACTCGAAGCTGTACTGTGTTGCTATATTCGGCTTGGCTTTTTCGAAGCAAAGGCAAAGGCCACATTTCCATTTCCGCTACGTTCGTATCTAGCGCCAGAGCGTATGCAATAAAATTTTCGATGCTGCTGCAGCAGCAACAAAGCAACGCACGCCTGAGCAACCCGCAGTTTGCAATAATAGAGATCCCTTAGCCCCTGTTCCCATGGTCACAAGGGCTTAATCAGGCACAACTTTTTAGAAGAAATGCCATAGCTTCATATTCTCTCTTCAGGCGCTCTTAACGACACACTTACTCACACACACACACAAGCTTAAAGCTGGCAATTTAGTCAGCGCAGAACTGGCGTTCGCTTTTGGCGCTAAACAAGTTAATTAGAGTATCTTTTTTATGTCGCTTTGAGCGGCGAGAAAGTGTGTGGCTTAGAGTTTAACTTAATGACAAAATAAATTATCCACATACACACACACACATACACATATACGTGCACAAGCTTCACGCTGAGAACGCAACGAGACTTAAATTGACTTCATTTGGCTTGCATGAAATGCTGAGCGTGTGTGCGTGCTTACGCTTTAATGACACTTTTCAGTCAGCAACTGCCGTTTGGCCTTAACTTGCTTTTCTTATCTGTACACAAGCTTTCGCTTATCAAAAGCGGAGACTTGTTCAAATCTGGCATGGAAGAATAAGCCAGGTTTTCATTAATTACACTGTGATCCCAAATACTTGACAGACATTATGCCGACAAGCTCTAGTGGAGTCCAAAAAATCTAGTCCAAAAAAAAAAAATAAACTGATTTTAAGAAGTTTAAAAAGAATTAGAATTTCGCCTAATAGCTCATTAAAAAGAACTTTTTAGAAATTTTAGTGGTCAACATAATCCTGCCCTCGGATGTGGGCATTTAAACAGAAAGGTAAACCAAAAAACAAAAACATTTGTTCATTTTAAAATTGTTATGTTTCTTATGATTTCATACATTCCTACATTTTAAAAAAAAACTTTTGAAGTACGACATTAGAGAAAAGCTTCGGTCAAGTCCGAATATAATTAACTCTGTAACAGCGAAAGTTTATGCTCAGTATTAATTTTGAGGCTGCTACTATCGATCATTCGATTTTTATAAGTCCTTTGTCGAATCGATAAATAATCCTGATTTATAAACATGCTCAGAAGGAAAGAACCTTCTATCTATAAAACTTTCGGAGACATGAAGTTTTTTTCAAAATTGAAAATAAACTTGAATGTGTGTAACAGGCAATAGGAAGCATCTCCGACCCCATAAAAGATATATAATCCTGATCAGCATCAACAGCAGAGTCAATATAGCCATGTCTGTCTGCCCGGCCGTGTGTTAGGGCAAGACCAACCAAATATTGTAGGTAGACTCCCATTATCTGTACGCAGATCAAGTTTATCTCAAATTTTTTAACACCCCTCCGCCCCAGCAATAAAACAAGAAAGAAAATCGGTCAAGCCCGACTATAACATACTCTGTACCTGTGAAGTGCTGCCCATCACCGTAGCGACCGGTGCTGCCATATTTGTTTGTTTTCCTTATAACTCGACAACCGTTCATCCGATCTTTACCATTCCTTTGGCGGATCGATAAATAATCTTGATTACTAAATATTCTAAATGTCCAGAAGGAACGAACCTTCTATCTATAAAACAATTTGCGGGGGCGAGAGGGGGCGTGGCAAAAATTGAAAATAAACTTGATCTGCCTGCAAGTATAAAAAGCATATGTCTCATACATGTCAAACCTGTATCTCTTTCCATCTCTGAGATCTGTTTGTTCATACGGACAGGTGGACAGACAGACAGACAGACGGACGGACAGACGGACATGGCTAAATCGACGCGGCTGTTGATGCTGATCACGAATATATATACTTTATAGGGTCCGAGGTGCTTCCTTCTGCCTGTTACATACTTTTGCACAAGCTTAATATACTCTGTGTACCTCTGAAACAGAGTATAAAAAGTTGAATTACTCCCACAACTTTTAAGATATCGATGTCAAATTTTAAACTAACATTTGTGTTCACAATAATCTCTGAAATTTTCATAGAGATTGGATAAAAGATCTCTGTCAAAGGGGCTTACAGAGAAGTGTTGTATTCTTCTCGGCGCTGCAGCGCGCTGTCTGCAACACATCTTTTTGGTTTATTTGTATTGGGCTGAGAGATTATTTTATGGTAATAAATGGTAGGGTGGGGGCGATTAGGAAAAGAGAAGAGAAAAGTTGGAGGGGGTGAGGGGGGTGGGGATTGGGGGGTGTAAAATTTTGGGGGGTTGGTTTGGGATTTTAGGGAGGGAACTTTTCTAAAAAGATGTTTTTTGAAAATTCAAAGGTGTATGGGATATTTATAAAATTGTCTAATCAAAATTATATAAAAAGAGATGGAGTTCTTTTGTTTATTACATGGTAAAAAGTGTTGGTTATTTCAGTTTATTCTGAGGTTGTTCGCTCAGTATACCCGTGTAGTCTGGCTTTTTCAGTCGTTTTTCATACGACATTTTCAGAACAAACTATGAATAACTTTAGAAATTCATGGGCTTAAATCAAGAACTTTTTCACTTGTTTGACGTACTCTTATTTTGATTCAAAATTGTATTGGGATTGACATAAGATTTTATTAGATTCAAGAAGAATACTTTGAACTTATCATGACAGTTAATCGGGTGTGAATTAAGACCAATATCATCTAAAAGTATGTGGTCTGACCTCGAGCCGGTCAAAAAGATTTTCAAATAACTCGAAATATAGTTTATATATTCCCGAAGCAGTCTTAAGTCGAGTATTTTGCGATTGAACAAACGGACTTGAAATAGGAATTCTCTACTTGAACCATTTACAAAAGTTTACAAATAAGGTCAACTTTTTAACAAACGTTCCTAATGTTATTATTATTATTATTTGAAAAAATTGATACACAATTACAAATTGTGTCCAATTGGAAAGCCATAGCAACGAGGGTCTTAGGCTAACGTTCCTAATGTATTTTCGGGCGCTGAACTAAAATAAATTGTCCGTTTTCTACCAGAGGTTCAGGTTTAAAAGAAATTTGCATAAACGTGTGTTGGACGAGGTTTGTTAACATTTTTAGCTCCAGCCACTTAGTTAATTATTTAAGCCTTTTTTTCTCTTGATTAACCAAAGTTTGGTTCTGGTTTTTAAGATGCTATTATTTTGATTTAAACATGAAAAATATGAATTTTTCTGTTAAATTTATTTTTTTCGGCAAATTCAAAAAATTCCCTAAATTAATCTGCCAGTCAAAAAAAATCGCGAAATTAGCTGGCTAAAAGGCCATTGTTTTCCACATTTTACTACATTTAAACCTTTTTGATATCATCGCGCTTTTAGAAGTTGTGGCCCAAAAACTATGAAAACCATAGTCTGATTTTTTTTCTCCTTAATTTGAAGATGCCCACACAAAACTATTCTACGATTTTTTTAAGCGGAGATATAACATTTTGCATACATGGGTTCGAAACTGCAAGTATACAAAATGGTTTTTCTTCACTTTTGCAGAAATCCGGACTTTATGGATCATTTCAAAAAACCGATTTGATTTCAGCACACGAATATGATCTAGAATCACCACCAACCCTTCAAAATACTGGACCTTGTTGCCTAGTGTTAACTGTGAAATGAATTCCCATTTTGAGGACAATATTTGAAAGGCATAAATGAGTTGATGGATTGTTGAATAAAGTTGCTTTTTTCTACGAAGTCCACGAAGAGTCTTGTTTACCAACTGTCCGCTACCGCACAGGTGCTCAGCTAAAAAACAGAGTTGACTTTTCAAATTGGTTGGTTTGCTAGACATGCGTGGGTCGGCTATTAAGTCAATTATTAAGACCTAATAGCCGACCCACGCATGTCTACCAACCAACCAATTTGAAAAGTCAACTCTGTGTGTAGCTGTGCACCTGTGCGGTAGCGGACAGTAGGTAAACAAGACTCTTCATGGGCTTTTCAATTGCCTTTGCGTCGCATAAAAACACTTTGTTGCTCCATAACAGTCACACGCCCAGCACACAGATCAGCACGGCGACCATTGTAGACATCAGCTGAAGCTCGTTTAATCTTGGATTTTAATTGCATGGCCATAATGTTGTGTGTGCGCGCCTTAAGACAGCATGACAACGACAATAACAACAACAGCCGAGGCAACTAAATTGAATTTAATTACAACCAGTTTTTTTTTCTTTCAAGTTGATTGTTAGATTTTATTCGTCATAAACTTTGAGCAATAAAAAATGTTTAAGGTTTTTCGACAAATGCAAAACCGTAGCATACTTATGGGCCAGGGCGGAGGTGTGCCTTAAAGGCAAGTACAACTTTTGGCCGAGCTCTAATTAGTGTGAGTGGGCCATTAAAAATTTGTGCAGGCTTCGCTGCCGCGGCTTAAAGTTTGCATTAAGTCTAGCGCAAAGAAATTAAAATTGAAATGTAAAACTTGCGAAAGTTTTTCCGCTCACACACACACACACACAGGGAAAATTTAAAATGCAAAAGAAGGCGCTCGGCAAATAAAAAAAAATGTGAACTTATTTTGAAGTGGGTTCGTGGCAGGTGGGCAGGAAAAACTTGCTGCATTAAGTGCACTCTGCCACGACTAGAAAGAAAAAAGGACAGTGACAGAGAGGCAGCCAGAAAGAGAGGGGCGTAAAGAGAGCTGCCAACTGCCGCTAGCTCATTAAAAGTAAAAATGATATGCATTAAGTTGGCAACGGTAACGCGCCGAGGTACTGCAGTCATTATGCCAAAACGGCGATGCTCCCGCCCACTAATGGTCAGTGTTAATAGCTTGGAATGCATTTGGAATGCGAAATGCAAAACGGAAACGAGAACCAGCCACCTCAGAGTCATCATAATTGAAGCAAACTGACATTTGCCTGATAAATAGGCATAATTGCTGACGACACACACACACACACATACAGTGCAGGCGAGAGACGCAGAGCCAAAGTTTGTCCATCAATACATATTTCATTGCCCTGACACATGCATTAACAAGTCTAATCGGCGCACACACACACACACACGCACAGGGGTCACAGTTGCAACCAAAGCGACAGCATCGAGAGTGGCCATTATTCATTCGATGAGACCCCCGCATAATTTATTGCCTCTGGCACCACTCACATATCTGACATACCAAAGCGCACAGTATTTGACAATTTTGCCCTGCGGGTGACTCCCACCACCCATCCCGCATATGTCCACACAAATTTCCATCTTGTGTAGAGGTAAAAGCAGCTTTAAAATTTATTTTGTTTGACAAACTGACAAAATTCCCAACCCATTCATCAAGCTCCGCAAAGTGTGATGTCAAATCGATGTCAACGTGTGTTGCCTAGCCCCGCACGAGATACGATGAGTCAAGTGCATGGACATGTTTGGAACCGAGTTGCAAAATCAAACATTTGCCAAGGCTGCAAGGAGTTTCGCATAGATATTGATATCCTGTAGGCATCGGTGAAAATAATTATATAAGCCCAAAGTTGGTATTTTCAACTGGCATATGAAACGTTATCCAGTGGAGCGAGGATTTATGTTGGGATGCTCTGTTTTAAAAACGGTGGAATACATGGACAGCCGTTCGTATTTCGTGAGTGAGCGATTTTAGGGTTGACAGATTCAATCTAGCAACTGCGGTGTGATGTTTTGAACACGTCAGTTTTTGTAGGCCAGGGTTTTACCTTTTCAATCTACTTTCAATGCATTTTTATTTTGAATTTTGCACTGAGTTAGATTTCTAGTTGGCGATAGGGGGCTAGCAATTTCGCTAGTTATTGTAAAATGAGTAATCCAATTGACTAGCTTGGAAAATGTTCAGCTATGTTTCCATGGTTTCATTTATTTTATAAATAACACTGTGCATTAAACATTTCGATACGTCAGCAATTTGATTCAGCAGTTTTGTAGCTCTTAAGCAGGCCTACAAATCGTTTCTTTGGAATAGCTCAAAAAAACCTTCTTCATGCTCAAAATTATGAAACTGTAATAAAATATCAGAAGGGGGAAGGGGGTTGGGTTTGTGAAGGTTGGTTTGTCAGAAGGGGATTGTGAGGGAGCTTTGTGAGGGTGGTTGTGAGGGGAGTTTGCGAGCTGGGCTTGTGAGGGGGGTTTGTAAGGTTGAGATTGAGAGGGGAGATTTGTGTTGGGGGGTTTGGGGGGGGGGTGTTTGTGAAAGGGCTTGAGAGGGGGTTAATGAGATGGGGATTGTGAGGAGGGGTGTGCTTTGTGAGGGTGCTTTGAGAAGGGGGTTTGTTAGGGAGCTTTGTGAGTGGTGTTTGTGAGGTGAGGCTTATGAGAGGAGCTTTGTGAGGGACGCTTCTGAGGGGGGTTTGTGAAGGGGGGGGGGGGGGGGTGGTTGTGGGGTCTTTGTGGAGGGGGCTTGGGGGGGGGTGCCTTGTGAGGTGTCTTTTGTGGGGTGGGTTCTTGGTGTGCGGGTTTGTGAGGGGGTGTTGGTGAGGGGGGTTTTTGAGGGGGGTTTTGTGATGGGAGGGAGAAAGACGGGGGAAAAGGTGTGCTTTGTAAGTTTCAAGTGTTGTTATTTCCAATCAGATTATCGCTCGTAAAGAGCTATGATCGATGGTGAAGGGTATTAATGCTCGCCCCAACTAAGCTTCGCCCCTTATCGTATTTTGGTGGTTACCTGATTTTAAACCCACTACAACGCGTTTTGATGTCATTAAAATACATGCAGATGAAATAATTTTTAAAATTTGTGACTCTTCAAGCACGTTAAGTGTCTGCTTTTATTTGATTTAAATTTAAGCTGTTATCTAGACACAGATAACAATTTAACGGTCTCGTGTACATAATTATTCACACATTTTGGTCAAACAACATGTTGAAAGTGTTACTATCTAGTCATTTTTGATAAGGCTAACTCAAACATCAGCAACCGCTGGAATAAGTTTCTGGTAGACCTCAATGCCATGCAGATATACATTTGCGCTCAGATGCTCATTGTGATCGTGAATCAAGAGCTTGGTATTCTTTATAGGTGAGAAGCCAAGTATCGGTATTCCTTTCTGACGCACAAAGCGTCCGTCGGTGGCACCAGGACACACAATGGGTTTGATTTGCAATTCCCTATAAACACAAAAGAGATGTTATAACGAAATACCACAAACTTAGTCTGAAGTATGTCTCTTACAGTTCATCCAATGCTCCTTTCAGCGCCACCCAGTAAGCATTGGAGTGGTCAATCTTTGTGGGTTCCACTAAAGGATCTTTATGCAAAAATTCAAGCTCTATGCCTCCACCCGCCTCTTTGCACCAGTCACGTATTTGCTGCTCAAAAGCCACAAGATCTAGGGTGACCGCCACTCGCATATCAAATGTGGCCTCCAAGAGTGGGGGAATCACATTACTTTGCACACCACCACTAATTTGGGTTAGATTGACGGTGGTAACATCACCTCTGTTCAAAGTTAAGTCCTGCTTTAATCGTTCCACTTCTTCCGTACGAAACTCTGTTAGTTTATTCAACACATGGTTTAGTTTCTCGCCAGCGGTATTGGCTAGCAATAGCGATCCATGACCAGCACTTCCATTGAACTTTAGTTTAAAAGCTAAGAGAGCAATAGTTTTGTTAGAAACTACATAATTAGAGTTGTATATCTACTTACGCCAACGTAATCGTTCAGCATAGAAGAGATGATATATCTCAGACTCAGTGGTGGCTCCCTCGTCTAGGCCAAATCCTACATTCATGTTGTTAAAGTAATCGACTTTAACAAATTCTCCCATACCCAGTTTTCCGCCAATTTCCTCATCAGGCACAAAGGTAATGTACACTGTACGTTTTGGCTGATAGCCCTTACTTTTGAGAGCACGAATTGCGCCCAGATATTGTGTTCCCACACACTTCATGTCCTGGGTACCTCGTGCATAAATTTTACCCTCTGCATCCATGTGGGCGCTAAATGGTTCGTAGGTCCACTTGTCGGGAAATACGGGCACCACATCCATATGAGAATTTAGCATGATTGAGGGCAGCTGCGGTTGGCTTCCCAACCATTTCATGATCACTACCGGCTTTGTGGGCAGTGCAGGATAAATCACATCTATGGGCAGGTCTAGGCTCATAGCCTGACGCTTTAGAAACTCCACACAAGTGGCTAACAGGTGCAATTAGTTGGTTATATTAAGATAACATTTTGTAAAACTCACTGTAATCCACATCCGGATGCACCGTTGGTATGCGTAAATATTCTCGGAAAATATTAATTTCTTCATTATTTTCCCACTGGGCCATATTGTAAGGGCTGCTACACACTTTCAGTGATCAACGTCAACTGGTGAGGCAGTCAAAGTTCTTCCAACGTTTAAATACTTTTGATTGTTTTGTTTTGGTGCTTATTTCGTATAGTTCTCTTGTTTTCAATGTTTATCATCTGTGGTTTCTACTGCTATCACAAAAATTAAATAGTCTACGGGTGATAAGCACAAAGAACATATAGGCGCACGCATATACGCTTTATTTGCATGCACGGGCTAGCTGACAATGCTAGCCCCCCCCCCCACATACAACACGCAAAATTGATTCGTATATAACTTCGGTGTTATGGATCTTATTGTAGCCATCTTATTGTACTTTTCAGAGTAGATATGTAGATATTGGCCTTACTTGATAAATATAAAGTCACGGGGCTGTAACTTAAAAATTGTGGCTATGACAGTTTTTTTTGTGGTTAAGGGGAGAGGGTGATGGGGAATTTTCCAAATCTGAAACAAACTTTATCTGCGTATGGTATACACCTACCAACATGCAACAATTTGTGTCTCTATCTCTTAAAGTCTCTGAAATTGACGGGTTCATACAGACAGAAAGACGGACGGACATGGCTAAGTCGATCCGGCTGTTCGTGCTGATCAAGAATCTATATTCTTTATTCACAACTTCATGATCCCCTTTCCCATTTGTATTGGGAACAGGGTATAAAAAGGGTAGGTAAACGGCTCCAAAATCTACCGACTGGTGTCTTGGCTGGGCCAGTTCTCAGACAAACTAAATGCTTAAGCTCATACCCAGTGTAAAACTCGAAACGCCGCAACCTTCACTGGCAAAACAGCATGAGAAGCAAAAAAAATTGTTTGTCAAAAATCCCATTAATTTGTAAATTAGTTATTCACTTATGGGAGTTATACTTATCTAAAAATTGACCGATCTTAATGAAAATCGGTCAGAATGTTAGGCTAAGGTACCAAAAATTGTATAAATCGGACTATTTTTAGGAGTACACCATATGGATTTTTTTATGGGGAAATTGTACGAAAACCCAGCTTTTCCCTTTTTTGGGTTACTCATCGATCTCCTGATTGTAAAAGTTGAGAGAGATGAAATTGTAGCATCCAAAAACCTATAAAACGATATCCCATTTGATTTTTCCCAAACTCGAACCCATTCTAAACAGATCGGAAAATTTTTACCTCCGTCACTTTTAAAGCTATCCTCACCAAACTTTGCACGAAGTCTTTTGGTACAAATACGCTGCACATTTGTCGGAACCGGCAGGATCGGATGACTATAGCATATAGCTGTCATAGGAACGATCGGTCGGAAAACTAGTTTTAGTGAGAAAAACTTTTTTGTTTTCAATTGAAACGCCTCCAGACCTCGTATTTCTTAGTTTACTATGCTTTTCCATGATTCCACCAAATTTGGTTGAAATCAGACATCTAATTAGTATAGCTGCCATAGAAAAGTATAGTCTGAAAAGTAGTCTTAGTTAGAAAAACTTTTTTGTTTTCAATGGAAATGTCCTCAAAATTGGCAAGTATTGGTTTTATATGCTCTCACACGATTCTACAAAGTTTGGTTAAAATCGGATGACTATAGCATATAGCTGCCATAGGAACGATCGGTCGAAAAACTAGTTCTTGTGAAAAAACTTTTTTGTTTTTAATGGAAACGTCCCTTACGTTGGCAAATATTTATTTTAAATACTTTTACACAATTCTACAAAGTTTTGTCAAAATCGAATGACTATAGCATTTAGCTGCAGTATGAATGATCGGTCGAAAATGAAGTTCTAGTGAGAAAAACTTTTTTGTTTTAATTGGGATCGCATCCAAATTTAGTAATTAACAGTTTGTTGTGCTTTTCCATGATTCCACTAAGTTTGGTCGAAATCGGACATCTATATGGTATAGCTCTCATAGAAAAGTAAGGTCAGAAAAGTAGTCTTATTTAGAAAAACAAACTGCAAGGGTATACAAAACTTCGGCCAAGACGAAGTTAACTTTCCCTTATTTTGTTTTTTATAAATTGTTCCAGCTGCAGGGGTAGTTATATTAACTTCCTTCCAGCCTAAGTTAACTTTCCTCTATTTTTAGTTTCTAAATTAATTTTTTCAAATTAATTATGAATATCAAAATCATCGGCATAAGCAAGTAGCATTATATTTGTGATAGAGATGGTACCAATCGATTAGCACTTGGGCGCCGGCGCAGTATGTGCACTCCATCAGCAGATTAAAGAAGTCGCACGATGAGGTGTCACCCTGCCTAAAACCTCTCTTTGTATCAAATGGCTCGAAGAGGTTCTTTCCTATTTCGACGAAGCTTTGTGTGCTTTTCAACGTCATCATGCAACGTCCAACGTACTCTGCAGGTATACCAAAAGTAGACAGGGCTTCAAAGAACTCTGATCTTAACAGTAAGAGTGCTTTCCGAAAAAAATTAAAATAAATTAAGAAACGCATCCATATATAATTTTCTTTGTTCTTGATTTTCGAGCTCAGCATTCCAAAGTACATAAGAATACAATTGTGGAATGACCGGGTAATTGGGGGAAACCAAATTACGGTGAAAGAATAACAAGATTTTTGAAATGGTAATGAAGGAACGACAAGTGAAGATAGCTAACTTAAATCAGTCAGGAATATACATAATGCTTGAATATTTGGATACAAGAAAGTTACTAATAAAATCGCCATCCGTTTCACAAATTAAAATGATTTTTATTAACATACAAAACACATGCTTGAGAGGATATGTACAAATAAGAATGTATGTAGAATATAACAGTCCTAGCACAAATGGAGTTTTTTCATAGACACAGCGCAGCCATTTATGGAAAATTAAATGCATCAGTAAATAATTATAAGGGCTGAATGTTAGTTCCCTTATTATCTTCTTCTTAGACATTGGCCACGTTAGCGATAAGTTTCTTGTAGATCTCAATGCCATTCAGATAAGTGTCCGCACGCAGAAATTCATCATGGTCATGCAAGAGCAGGGGGGTGTTGTTGATAGGAGAGAAACCCAAAGCAGGAATGCCGGCATGACGCACATATCTACTATCTGTGGCTCCAGGAAAGACACGAACACGAGTTTTCAGGCCACTGAAAGGAATTAAACTTAGAAATAGATCTCAAATCTACTAAAACAACTTACAGTTCATCTAAAGTCTGCTTAAAGGCCAGCCAAAAGGGATTAGAGGCATCAATTTTTGTGGGCTCCACAAAAGGATTCTTCATTTCGAATTCCAGCTCTATGCCACCACCGGCTTCCTCACACCAATCGCGTATTTGCTTCTCAAAGGCTGCCTCATCTACGGTAATGGCCAGACGTATGTCAAATACTGCCTCCAGCAGTGGAGGCACCACATTGCTCTGCACGCCACCTCTTAGCTGTGTCAGATTCACAGTGGTCACATCACCAATATCTATGGTGGAGTCTTCAGCCAAGCGCTGAACCTGGGATTTACGAAACTCCATCAGTTTATTTACCACATAGTTGAGCTTAACGCCGGCGGTATTGGGCAGGAGTAGCGAGCCATGACCAGCAGTGCCACTAAACTTGAGATGCAGATCTGTAGAAGCGAATTGTTGATTTGTAATACTAGAAAATATAGATTCATTTTTGAACTTACGCCACAGTGTACGTTCGGCATAGTAGAGCGCGTAGGTCTCATCCTCGCTGGAGATGCCTTCGTCAAAGCTGAAGCCCACGTTCATTTTCTTGAAGTGGTCACCCTTTATCAATTCCCGCATGCCCAAATGACCACCCACCTCCTCATCTGGCACATAAGTGAGATAAACTGTGCGCTTGGGTTGAAAGCCACTGGCCTTAAGAGCACGAACAGCGCCCAGGTACTGAGTGCCGACGCACTTCATGTCCTGCGAGCCGCGTGCATAGATCCGTCCCTCTGCATCCATATGGGCGCTGAATGGATCTTGGGTCCACTTGTCCGGAAACACGGGCACCACATCCGTGTGTGAGTTCAATATAATCGATGGTAGCTCCGGCTGACTGCCCAGCCATTTCATGATTACAACTGGATTTTTATCATTGACGGGATAAACCACTTCAACGGGCAGCTCTAGGATCGACGCCTGGCGTTTTAGAAATTCCACGCAGGCGGCTGCAAAAAGCAGACAGGGTTTATGACAAGATCATAAAGATCACACCTTATCTTGTCTGGGCAATCTCATTGAACTTACTATAATCCACATTTGGATGCACCGTGGGTATGCGTAAATATTCGCGGAAAATTTTGATTTCCTCATTGTTTTCCCACTGTGAAACACTCATTTTGTTTGAATTTTGGACACTCTCTGGTGTAATTTAATTTAACAATGATTAGCAAACAGCTGATGGACGATCTCTATACAGCTGATCCACACATCTACTCAACACTGGCAGCGCTCGTCAACGACTGATCGCTTGTGGATGGAAGCCGCGCATTTAAATCGGAATTTGTGTTGAACTCGTTCTATTTGTGGTTTTTGTCTCTTATCTTTATTTTGCGGTTCCTAATCAACTCACTTTATCAGAGACGTTTTAATATCTTTTCAGTTGCTAATCTAATTATGTAGACTAAGTATACTTAGTTAAGTACATTTAGTTGGACGAAAATTGAATAATACTAGAACTTTGTCATCTAATTGTCATCTAAATCAGACAGTATTATTGATCTGCAAACAAAAAATTAAAGAAAATGTTTAAATAAGTTTTGGTTTCCAACATGAAAGAAAATGGTTTTGTTATCAGAAATGCAAGCCCTTTGTGAATTTTGACTGGTTCGCTTCAATGGTTCACAAAAGACTTAAGCCTCCGGTTCGGTTCAGAATATTTGTTCAAAGCTACGTTTCGGTTCAGTGGTTCATTCGTTGAGTGCAATTTGATTATATGGAGATATGTGAGTGGCGAACGGAGTTGGTCTTAAAATCAATGCGTACAAGCCGGGCCTCATTCTCTTCGTCTCAAGGTAAAAATACTTCCAATAAATGCCTTTGCTGGAAACCGGAGATTAAAACCGTTCACAGAGAAAACAAGAAAGAAAGTCGGTCAAGCCCGACTATAACATACCTGGAGGTGGGTGGTTGGGTAGTTTTCAGTGTGTGTTTTTTTTGTTTTGTTTTTCTTAGATTTTTTTTTGTTGTTTTTGTTCTTTCTCGATGGCTCGGCCACCCGGACCGACAATTGTGTCTAACTTCCCGAGACAAGGTAAGTAAGTTGTGAGTTCGAGTCCCAGACAAGGTAATTAAAAAATAAAAAAATTTTATTTGGAAATTTTTCGGTAGGAAGACCCTTCCCTCTGTGTGCCCCTTCCTCCCATTCCTCCCCACACTACCCTCCTCCACACATTCCCTTGTGTAAATAGTCAAGTTGAAAGTACCATTTTTTTTAATTTTTTATATCTGCTAAACGTGGCGTGTAAAAAAGCTACATGACGCATTTAGAAATGAAAATCCCAAACGTGCATGTAGAAAAGCTACACGCCGCATGAAGAAATGAGAAAGCTAAACGGGGTATACAGAAAAGCTTCACAAACGTAGTGGGTTGAAAATCCCTTTAAAACTTGTAGAAAAACTAAATTTTCGGGTAGTTTTTGCATATTTGTTTTCTCTGTGTACCTCTTGCATAGCGGTCGCGCACACTAGCCGCTGCATGAGTGCATTTTTAAATATATTTGATTTAGATTTCGTGAATCAGCTGTTCCCATCTGCTCGATACACTCAAGAATGCTTACGATCATCTTTTGAAGAAAAGAAATACAAGCGACATGAGGTGGATGGAGTCAAAAGCGTTTGAGTTTTTAGAGCTTGTGCTTAACTTAGTCATTGATGTCAGGGATTCCATATCTGAACAGTTCTCATAGAATGTTGTATTTCAACATGTGTTGACGGTACGGTTTTATGCTAAGTCTCTTTTACGGCATCTTACATTGTTAATGAGTTAAGAAGCCCATGTCTTCGAAGAATAGTGTTCCCAGTTTTCCTTAGAATGTTCCTTAGATGTTTTTAAATTCTCCTCATTCCATTGCACACTCGTCCGTTTGTATAGCTGCGTCGCCAGATATCAAGCAAAATTTTGGAATGTAGTTGAATTTGGTTGAGGACTATCACCGTTTTTTGTACCAGATTGATTGTTAGATTTAAATTTAGATTCTGCTAAAAGGCAGCCTTAACAATTTCGATTAGCACTGCGCAAGCGCTGATTCGGAATTGCGAACAGCTCGGTTTCATTTCGATAGTTTTTGCTTTCGTCTACATGCAATTTCTGAGGTACAAGTTTATCTATGGATACTTAAAAATCTCGACAATATTGCACATGTCAAAATAAAAATACTTGCAAAATGAAAAAAAATCACCGTTGTCAAGAAAATTGTCATGTACTTTTCATTGCACTGACTCTTAGGCAATACTTTTGAAACCGAATAACTTGATCGTTTTTCGGCAACGGGAACAGCTACCAATTCCGATTCCACATGTTCTGATCGATATCGAAAACGGGAACAGGCCTCTATACGTTCCTTGGGTTTCGTGCAAGGTGTCTGTCTGAAACTTTACACCAGTTCACAGATGAGAGCTGGGTTAGGTCTTCGGAAAGACTACCAGATCCTGTTGCAATCGTAACTTTTAAACTATTTTAGATACACTCAGAGAAAAATAGAGAATTTAATACTTGAATCAAGAATGATTGATATCAGAAGTTCGATTGGAATGAAAATTTTTCTTGATCCAAGAGCTTAAATACTTGAACCAAGTACGAAACATTCTCAAATCAAGTTTAAAAATTCTTCGATCATGTGCTAATCCTTCTCAAATCCATTCGAAATATAATTCGCAGATATTGCACCAACAACGCAAAGCAGATGAAGAATGAGATGTTTCACTAATTTTCGACTATGGAATTCAAGAAAACTTGTACATCAAATAATCAATAAATGCCGTGTCTACTTTTTCTGAAAAGCATAGACACACCATTGAACATCGGCTAATAGAACTCTCCTGAAGTTGATTCACTTCAAACTCATTAGAAGTTTAAACTTTGGTTGACGAGACAAATATCACAGTAGAAGGCCACGAGTGGACTCCCAAGAACTTCTTTAAGCTTCCTAATACTCATTCTCCTGAAAAGTCACTCAAACCACAAAAAATGAAGTATCCTAAAAAGGCTTTAGTGTGTCTGGTCATAAGTGAACGTGGCATCAGCAAGTCCATCCCTTTCAAGACAGGATAAGCTGTTCATAGGAAGATCGCTATGGCCATAAATTTGTTTTGTACAAATACCCTAATGTGTTAATAAAAACATATCAAGAACTTAACAAATACATTTTCTCCTGTTCTTACAGCACTTGTTCGTATTTCGTTACGCATACCTTATGGTAGATGCTTTAAGAAATTTCCTTTTCCGAAGTCTCACTGCTAAGAAATGTTAAGAAGATAGCCTTGTAACCGAAGTGTAAAATTGAGTTTACAAAATCAATATAGAAATTTTAAAGATTTTATAAAAATGGTTTCCTAGGGAGACAATTCTTATCTCTAGCGTCCTTTTCCATAGGCCCCTTAAGTTTTGAGGACTCGGAATATCCGAGCTCTAAATTTTGCGAATGGTAGCACGGCATAAAGTCTTCTTTTAATTCCAACGTATCTGCAACTCTTAAAGACCTGAAAGGTTCTTAAAAGCAAAAGTTTAAAATCTAAAATTGAAAAAAAACAACAGCATAACAGATGTCATTGATTTGAAAGTTTTTTGTTTGATGGACTGCGCATTTCCTAATTAATGAAAGTCGTAACAGACAGTCGACGACAGCTTCTAAAGTTTTCAGTATTTCAGACTATTGGTGGCTTTCACTAAAATAATCCATTAAATCGAAGTTAGGTCGTGAAATTCGTAGCAACTAATAAATTATTTGCCTGAAAGCGTCCCATTTGCAAAGAGCTTAGTCCTTGCCAAAATATATTAACAAGTTTCCTTAATCTCTATTACGGAACGCTTGGGTGTCTTTACCAGGGTAGTTCTGTTTGAAATCAATTTGCTTGAGCTTAATATTGAATTGTGTTTGTATTCCACGTGATTTGTTCAATGTACTCACACGTAAACCTCTCGCCTAACTCTGTGTGGCATGTAAACAAAGTTTGCTTAGTGCATGTGTTGCAGACACTTGTAATTTCGCATATTATTGCCTGGTAAACTAGTACAGTGGCAAAAAGTATGACTCCCAGGGGAGTGCCACTGACAGTTGTTCCAGCGTGCTAAAAGTTTGGATTTTAGAATTGGATTTTACGCTAGTTTCGATGATTGCAAAAAATTCTGCCCACATTCAAATATTATGCACAATGAACTGAGCTGGAAATTGCTTAAACGTAGTTGTGTTTGTGTACTTACAAAAATCCATTAAAAGTTCATTAACAATGTTGCTCGGATTTCGATGGTAACACAGCAACAGCAGCAACAACTGTGTCAGGCTACACATGTCTGCATTTTAAATGACAAACAAACATCCATACTCTCGTACATACATACGTATGCATGTATTTGAAAGCACACACGACGTCACATAAGCCAAACAAGTGAAACTACATTTGCTTGTTTAGCTGCATGTGGGTGGGCCTGGTTTGTTTACTCTGACATGTTGGCGCTGCGCAAATAAACTAAATGAAAATTTTGTATATTGTAACAATTATCCAAGCAACGTTACGCTGTGTGTGAGAGTCTGTTTACATTAACTCCATGTACGAGTATTGGTTGCAGTTCCTGGCTTAATGGAGAACAGCTTAAGTTATCCTAAGGGCTGAGCGATTTTCTTCATTTTGCCAGATATGAAGAAAATCCTTCAAAAACTATAAAAAAAATCTGCAGCACTCATCACAAGGACAAATAGTTAGAAGTGCGTCAAATTACTGTGTTGTATAATGAGTGTGTAGAAGCATTAAGTGCGTTTTCGTTGGTTGGTTGGGGCTTTGTTAGAGTGTCCCTGCTCTGCATAAAATGCTGAGCTCCCTTTTAGTCAGCACTTAAGCAAACTGCACTCAGCATCGACATCGATATACATATAGCCAAACAAACAGTGCGGCAACAGTGCGTATGGGTGCTGCGTACTAACAACATTTCAAGTGCTGCTGTGCATTCACTTTGTGTGCCAATGTCAACTAAAAATGCAAATATTCGTACATTTTCGCCTGAAGAGAAATTTGAAAATCTGTTAATTGCATTTTATTTCACGCATCAACTGCGTGCAAATGGATAATATTTTTTAATTTATTTTCTTTTTTTTTTGCAAGTAATTGACGAGTGTAATTTGATTTATTTGCATGTAATGCATCATTAAAGTTAATAATAATCATACTGATTGACACGAGGGCTGTCACGTCAACTTGCAACAACACTTTTTTGACAAACTAGGTTGGGTTAAGCTAATAAGTTTACATTAGTCGATAACAAATCGTTCAATATTCGAAAGGAATAACTGAATAGCTCTGTTGACCAAGGAAGTTATAAAAAGAAGCGATTTAGTTTCTTTAAAAACTCCCATTGTAGGAAAACTGCCCCTACTTTTACATGGTCATTCGAGCCGGATTTTACGAAAAATTATTTTTGTGAAGATGCTGAAATTATTCAACTGAAAATGGTGTTGATTTCAGTCATAACACTGCCATTCACCTCTTATGTTGCTGATTTCTAAAAGAAAATTTACCTAATCGATTCCTACCTTTCCAGTAATTTGCGAAAATCCTTATAGCTCTCGTGGTATCATGCAAAAATGTTTATGTATCGTTATAGCACCTATAAAGGACAAATAAGGTCTTGTCAAAGCAAAACGGCAAAAAAAACAGCGTTCTACTAAATAATTTTTATCTATGATGCCCAAAATTTAAATTTTGTTCCCGTGTAATTTTAGGTAGGGTTGCAGGATATTGAAAATATATCTATATCGATATATCTTTTGATATTGATAAAATATATCATCGACATCGATACTTTGTAGAATTGTGTTAAAGTATATAAAATAAATATTTGCCAACGTCCATTAAAAACAAAAAAGTTTTTCTCACAAGAACTAGTTTTTCGACCGTTCCTATGGCAGCTATATGCTATAGTCAGCCGATTTTGACCAAACTTTGTAGAATCGTGTGGGAGCAAATAAAACAAATTTATGTCAATTTTGAGGACATTTCCATTGAAAACAAAAAAGTTTTTCAAACTAAGACTACTTTTCAGACTCTACTTTTCTATGACAGCTATACTATATAGATGTCCGATTTCGACCAAATTTGGTGAATTCATGGAAAAGCATAGTAAATTAAGAAATACAAAGTTTGGAGACGTTTCCATTGAAAACAAAAAATATTTTTGTCACTAGAACTAGTTTTTCGGCCGATCGTTCCTATGACAGCAATATGCTATAGTCATCCGATCCGGCCGGTTCCGACAAATGTGCAGCGTATATGTACCAAAAGACGTCGTGCAAAATTTGGTGAAGATAGCTTTCAAACTGATGGAGGAAATAACATAGAAACAGACAGACGGAAGGACGGACAGGGCTAAATCAACTCAGCTCGTTGTGCTGATCAAGAATATATATACTTTATGTGGTTGGAGGTGCTTCCTTCAATGCGTTAGGAACATCCGGTATAAAAACTCGAATTCGTTTGAGCAGCTGAAACCGATTGCGCAATGCCAAGTGAATTCAATTCGAGAGAAAATTACGATGAGATCTAGTAAGCTCAGATTGGAACCGACATGAACGACGCTCCATAGACGAAATGCCATGCAGAGATGCGACATAAGCCTCAATCGTTGTCGTCACGACGCATCACCGTACAAAGAGCAACGCTGGGTTGACGCAAAAACTGTGACCTTATACAACTTTGTACCATAAATTTCAAGTATGTTTTGTTCTTGTACTTGAATTATGTAAGTAAGTAAATTCAAGTATATAATATCTTGGATTGAGTACTTAAGAGACTTACAAAGGTGTGCAAAGAAATTTTTTTAAACGAATCAGCCCAAAAATTTCCATCTGGTTCTAGCACTTTTGTTATGGAGTAACGGTAGAACTCTGATCTACAGTAATTCAATCTAATTCTTGGCCATTGGATATTTACAACCTTCTTTGATTTGACGTATCTGTCATTTCAAGAACGAATTGAGAATATCTTTGGAATTTTATGGGCTACTCTAAAATTACACTAGGCAACAAGGTCCAGTATATTGAAGGGTTGGTAGTGATTCTAGATAAAAAATCACAAGGCTATTCGGCTTCTAAAAATTTAATGTAATCGTCTCTCTTAAAGCACCAAAAATAATCTGCCATCATGTTAATGTCCCACCTTCCTCGGTACCTTTTCCCTGGTGGAAACTCTCACTGAAGAGCCTTGTGAGTTTTTTTTTTAGAATTTTGTTGCTGGTTTATTACAAATGACACGCCTACTTTATTGAACATAAAGAGTCTCCACCACCCATTGCATACTTTGGGGCACCAGCAATATAAAGGACATTTTTGGATTCCTACACAAGTGCTAAGAGCGGTATATCTCCATTGATAAAAATCGCAGAATTGTTTGGGATGGTTTATTTCAAAGCTAAGGAGTTGTACTTCCGATAGTATCAAAGATAGTCCAAACGATTGAATAGATTCCCCAAAAACCGCGCACAAAAGGGGTCAAAATGGGCACTTTTAGCAACTTTATGCTCACATTACTAAAAATCTAGACGTGATGGACAATTTCTGAAAACGCAGTCGTAGTGTATTTAATTTATTTCGAAACCAGCTCAAAGATAACATTTCGTGATTAAACAAATCGTAGTTTAACTAAGAATTTTGTACTTGAATCAAATATTTTCATACTTACCATAATATTGACACCTTTTGTACCCAATTCAAGTACAAAGTTTTCTGAGTGTACATTCTATTTTTCAGATTTGGTGCACAACCAGTTTCTTGTGCAAGTGACAAATTCTAAATCCACTTCACAACCCTCGTAAATCTGCTTGTATACTAATTTCCAAAATATTAAATTCACAATTTGCATAATTCAAATTTGTTCGGCTTCTGTTTGCTTTGGCTATTAAACTCTTTTATTGTTCAATTATTCAGCTCTCAATAATTTTATTCAATAAAGCGCATCAAATATTTATTTGTGCATATTACAAAATTGCATTTGCAGGGCAATTGGATTTGAAAGCGAGCAGGTGGATGTGGCAGAGCAAATATTTGCACTTTGCATCTGCATAAATTAAATGGCACTCGGAATTGTTATTGCCTAAGTTGATTGCTTGTATTTAGTTATGTGGAGCAGCCGAATCGAAAATCCGAAATGAAATTTCATTTTGTTGACATTTTGATCGGGCAGTTGAGACAGATATTACGGTAGCTAAATTAAATTTTAATCAACAAATGGTTAGCCCCAGGTAGAAAGCTAAGGCTATAGCATACTTACAAGCGCAACACAAATCAAACTAAAGCTAAAAAAAGCGAAAGGCGCAAAGCCTTCGCACTTGGTAATTACTACAAACAGAGATTACAAAACCATAGAACAGCAACAAGAACAACAACCCCAGGGTCCGCCGTTGCGCCACCAAAGCAAATAAAAGACAACAGTTATGATAAATGCAGATGGAGCATAGCTAACGGCAATAATGTCTGTCATTTCTCATCAGCGAGCATCGACAGCAGACACAAGGAGGACAACTTCCGGGTGCTGCCGCCATATTTGTCGGGGTGCGTCTGAATAGCTTGTAATGAAAAAGAGACAGAGCGATAGCACAAGAGAGAGAGGGCGGAAAAACATGATTTTCGCTTTGCTTTTATTTTCTATTAAGCGCAAGCAACCATTCTACCATAGAAAGTTTTCCCTTTTTACTGGTAAAAAAGCCATTAGTTCAATGTTACTTGGCAGAAATGTTAATTTAACAGAACTCTATTGAGAAGCAGCTGTTTAAATAAGTGTTAGCTAAGAAGACGTTCTAATGGGCTATTTCTGAGTCAGAAGTTAAAAGCTATAAATGTTTTAAAGCTCTATATTATGCCTCTCGGGGCGGAGTCGGCAGCGGCCGAGCGTAAAAAGCAAAGCAAACAAAATAAGCTTTTAAAAGCTCTTTGCTCTTTCATTGCAAAAGTGTAGGAAAATCTTTTCTGCTTACATTGCCGATCCCAGTTCTATTTAATACCACTAAAACTTACACTTTTAAGTCCTCTTCAGAAAGAAGAATCTATTTAGTATTGTATATTTCTTCAAACTACAACTTTATTATATTTTTGTGACAAAAATGAAGAAATTTTCCACTAGTGCATTCGCTCTTTCCCTTTCCCCTGTCCATATGAGCGATGAGTTGCAATTTGCCAAGTTTTTTGTTTACTCTACCAGTTGTTCCTGAGTCTCTAGCTGAGACTCGGAAAAACTTCATTTTCTGCCACTTCATTTCCCAGTTTTGTGTGTGTTTGGCGCGACAATTTTTTGTTAGCTTCTGTAAAGTGAAAGCTTTTGCCCTTCTTCCTTTTCATGCTTTTCAATGCGTTGCAATTCCTTTTTGTTTTTGTTTTTGCCTTTGCCCAAAGCCAAAGTGTTTTTAATTGTGCTTTCCAGAGTAAACGAACCACGTGTGGCCAAGCCAAGCAAGTGACGCGTCTACGTTTGACTCTTCCCAGTTGGCTCTGTGTCATTTACGGGCTCTCCGATTCAATGGCAAAAGCTGCCAACACGCTAGTTTGCCGGTCTCGCCCTTGCTAATGACTGGCCCTAAGTGCCACGATTTGTGCTCGATAGTTCGTTTGACCAGCACTGCAATTAACTAATTGATTGAACTATTCAATCGGCCAAAATGCACGCCACTGTTGGGGATTGTGCGTGGGTGTGGCACATGGATAATTGAAGGAAGAGACCATTTAACGCTCTATTCGGGAGCTGTTTTTGTTACGTGCGCGTGGTCAGTGACCATTGCTCATTGCCCATTGCCTGTATGTGGATGTGGAGTTGAAAGCTTTTAAATGCACTGCTATTAACTTTGGGGAGTGGCTAGCGGACGGAAGGCTGATTTTGTTTTAGTAATAGTCGGTTTGGGCAAACTGATTTTTGTTAATGCATAAGACTTAGACACGGAAGCCAATCTTAGTACACTGACTTCCAGCCAAGGAATCAGTGCATTTGATTGAAAACTGTAAAAAGAATCACGATACCTTGCACATTTGATATACAGGCCTCTTCTCAATTCTACTTCCAAGACAACTTATCGAAAGAAGAGCAGATTCCATTACTCGTCACTTACAAGCAGTAAAGTTTTTTGGCTTAAAAAGTTTTAGTTAAGTAAATGTTAGCAGGCTCAAGGTCGAAATTCAACAGAGAATACATATGAACATGAACAGTAGCTGTAGCTAACACGCCATTAAGGAACCCCTTAGAGAGGAAAAGAATACGCTTAGAACATTTTCCTGGGTAAACACCAGGGGCATGAGACAAGCAAAGGCATTAACAGTGAACCGCAACCTCTAAAGGTTCCAGAAATTGATCCAACAAGGAAAAAATGCCCTCAGGATCCTGACAGGGCTCTACACGGGCCACTGTTGACTCCGGGATCATCTGTTTAATTTGGGAATAACAATCACCCAATTATGCAGATTCTGTGAATAGAAGGAGGAGACCTCTGAACATATACTATCACACTGCGACGCTCAAGCGAGGCGCAGATTCAACTGATTTGGGGTATACAGCTTACACCCCAACAAGATAAGCAACCTAGAACCCACGAAAATCTGGCAAATAAAAGGAATAAGTCTCCTTTAAAGATTTTTATACTCTGTACTAAAGAAACAGAGACACTGCTAGACAAAATGGATGTCGATCTTCCCCAATTTCACCAACCTTGTTTCTTAAGCATTTTGGCCCGCTGAGCACGAAAATCGACATGAAAAAAAATCTGTCTAATTGTTATCGAGATATTATTAACAAACTTAAACTCTCATAGCTTTTTGGTTTCTGCACCACTTGAAAAGTCTTAATGCAATTTAAAAAGAAGCAACTGGTCCGGAAGTTTTGTTTTCCGACAATAATATGATAGGGTGGGGGCTTTTAATGCTTTATACTCAAATGTAGAATAAAACTTACTTTGTTTGCAAAATTTAAAAATGGAAGGAAAATCACCCATAGCAAAAAAAGCATTCACCCTATCACATTATTGTCTGAAAACGAAATTTTTGGCCAAGTTTTTTCTTTTCAAATCTTTTGAGCAGTTTTGAACGATCGCTATTCCGAATCGTTTTCATTTCGGTGTTCCCGTTTCCGAGTGAAATTGAAATCGATTGTCTTTTCGAATGAATGCTAGAATCGTTTGCGAATTTTATTCAGCCATAAGACAGTTCTTACAATTTCGATCAGCACTGCGCATGCGCTGAAGCGGAGTTGCGAACAGCTCGGTCTCATTTCGATCGATCTTTTGTTCGCTTAAACGCAATTGCCGAGGTACAAGCATAAAAAAAAATGATTTTAAATAAAAAATAAATAATAATAATAAATAATAAAAAAAGAATCACCGTTGCCAAGAAAATTGTCATTTGCTTTTCATTCCACTGACGCTTAGGCAAAACTTGGTCGTTTTTCGGAAACGGGAACAGCTACCAATTCCGATTCCGCATGATCTGATCGAAATTGGAAACGGGAACAGGCCTGAATATCTCGATAACTATTCGGCAGATTTCTTTTTCATTTGGATTTTCGAGCTAAGCGGGCCAAAATACTTTAGGAAAAGTTGGTTGGGGGCAACCCGACTTCCACTTTGTCAATTAGTAACTGCGTACCTTTGGTATTGAGATACATAAAAAGATGAATGCCATTTATTAGCTATAAAACCATTAATATTAGTCGTACAAAAATGTTTAACCCCATTTTGGAAAGGTAAGATTGCATAGAATATGAAAATAAAAAGAAGTTTTAGACTTTTAGAGTTGTTTCAACTAGTTTTGTGGCTTAGAAATAAGAACAAGAAAGGAAGCTGTAGTCGAGTGCCCCGACTACAAAATTCCAAGCGCGGTAACTGACAATGCAAGGCCCCCCCTCTCTCCCACAAGCAAAATTGATTCTTATATTACTTCGGTGTTTTTTGTCCGATCTTATTGATCTTTTCAAAATAGATAGATATTGGGCCTTACTTGATATACTTACTTGATATTTGGAAGGTCTATCTTAAAAATTGTGGCTCTGACAGTTTGAAGGGCGCTTTAAGGGGGGAGGGGGAGGAATTTTCCAAATCTGAAACAAACTCGATTTGAATCGGGTATACACCTACCTACCTACATGCAAAAATTTGTGGCTCTAGCTCTTATAGTCTCTGAGATCGACGCGTTCATACGGACAGACGGACGGACATGGCTTAATCGACTCGGCTGTTGATGCTGATCAAGAATATATATACTTTATAGGGTCGCAAATGCTTCCTTCTAACTGTTAAATACTTTTGCACAACATCATGATCCCCCTTTCCCATTTTCATTGGGGGAAAGTTAACTTCGGCTCGGCCGAAGTTTTGTATACCCTTGCAGTTTATTTTTCTAAAAACGACTACTTTTCGGACCTTACTTTTCTATGGGAGCTATACTATATAGATGTCCGATTTCGACCAAACTTAGTGCAATCATGGAAAAGCATAATAAACTGTTTATTACAAAATTTTGAGGCGATCCCAATTAAAACTAAAAAGTTTTTCTTACTAGAACTTCTTTTTCGACCGATCATTCATACGGCAGATATATACTATAGTCATCCGATTTCAACAAAACTTTGTAGAATTTTGTAAAAGTATATAAAATAAATATATACCAACGTAAGGGACCGATCGTACCTATGGCAGCTATATGCTAAAGTCATCCGATTCTGACCAAACTTTGTAGAATCGTGTAGGAGCATATAAAACAAATACTTGCCAATTTTGAGGACATTTCCATCGAAAACAAAAAAGTCTTTCAAACTAAGACTACTTTTCAGACTACACAGAAAAAAAAGGTATTATCTGTGGTCAATGTTATATTTATTCATATCATTAAAAATCAGATATGATAAAGTTAAAAATGACCTTGTCGAAAATATCATGTTAATATTTCGAGGATATAAAATTAATATTTTAATATCACATAGATAATTTATATCATTTTGACAGAATAAAAAAAAATTTTGGAAATGTCGAATAATTCCTATACACTACCCCCACTTCACACTGTAGATTTTGCTAAGTATTATTTATTTTATATAAACAGAAAAAACAACTAATTTATAATTTTTGTTATATTTGTTTACCTTACCGCCTTGACTGGGGATCGAACTCAGGACCCTTTGCACATAACACGTATTGCAAGGCGTCTTATCGTACACCACCATCTGGCACGTGTGTGTTAAGCTATTTGTCTCTTTCCTTCTTTACAATTCTTACAATCTATACGTCCCCTTCTATTTATGGTCCAAATGACATGTTATAGCTTAGAAATCTTATGAAAATAATATTGTTTGACAAAATATCAAATTGACCAGCCCATATCAAATTGATATTGACATAATTTTTTTTTCTGTGTAGTTTTTCGACCGATCGTTCCTATGTCAGCAAGGGTAAACATTCATCAATCTGCGTGAAACTTTATATTTTTTAGTTTTACCTCAAATCGAATGATATTGGGCTATGAGAGCTAAAAAAACACTTTTTCCAAAAGAGGGCCACCTTAATCTATATATAACACAGCTAAGAATTATGCATTATATCTGGAATGACATTACACTAGATCAGCAGAAAAGTTTAGAGTAATGCTCATTCTCATTGGTTTTTTTCGTTATTTTATGTTTGGTAAATGACGGTAAAATGGCCAAAAAAATTTAGTTTTAAGTTCGGTGTGTACATCGGGGATATGAAGTTAGTCGCTTAACCGGTTTCGGTATACAAACCTAATTGAACCGGTTCAAATTTGGTTTAAATATACTTTTTCTGTAGGTTAAACACTTCAAAATTACAGGCCGGTTTCAAAAGCATTTGTTTTGGTTTCAACATGATAATTAGCAATGGGTTTCAAGCTTCGCGAATAATTATACCACGTGCTTATTAAAAATAAGTAAACGAAGGCCCGTCAAGAGGGGGGTGGGACCGGGTAGTTTCTCCCCGGGCCCGGATTTTTGGCGAAAACTTTTATAAATTATGTACAACATGAGAAAACCCCCCAGGCCTGGGTAAACGGGAACATGAAGCAAATGTAAGTAACAGGTAGAAGAAAACATTTTAGACCCTGTAAGATATATCAGAGCTGTAAATCGAAATAACCATTACAATTATAGGGGTAATTAAAACTTTAATTACCATTACAGTTAAAATTATTTTGTTATTAAAAATATAGTTACAATTACAATTATTTCAATAATGTAGCAATTAATTTAATTGTTTGGTAGAGACTCTAAAAGATAGAGCTACAATTTTGTGCACGTAGTTGGGTGTATACCATAATCAGATCAAGTTAGTTTCAGATTTGGAAAATTGTTTTATTCTTTGAAGTTGGCTCACTCATTTACGGCGCTCATACTTGTTTATGGAAATTTCCTAAGGTATTTTTTGTGTGGACTTGTTTCTTATCATAGTTAATTAAGCTTATGTATGACCCTCAAAATTTCCATTCTATTGAGGTTCGCTCTAATGTAAGTACAAAGTGTGATAAAGAAAAGCTTTGTACCTCAACGACAAACCACAGACAAACCCTGAACTAAATTTATAAACAAATGGATTGAAAGAACAATGTAATTAATTGTACGACTGAACTATATGAGCGCTCAATTATTTGAAGAAAAGCCCAAAACTTTTACCAATAAGTAAATCAAGTTTTCATATTTATAATCCATACGATAAATCCTTTGTCCCTTCCACTTTGAAACTTTGCAGCATCGTTCAATAGTGTGAATAGTACGCCGCACATGCTTAGTTATTTTCAACAAATTACACAAAACTTTGTTACTTGTTACGCCCAGAGAGCTTTGTAGTGGTTCTGACATTGTTTTAAATTGTTTTAAATCAAACATAATTGATGTAAACTTTACAAACCATGTATACTATAAAACCTACTTTTAGCAAAGATACACAAATTTATTGACTGAGATGAATTGAAATTTGATTGCTTCTTGGAGATTGGTTTCAGTTTCCAGTTGAACTTCATGCTTGTAAAAAACTATCTCATTCACTTAACTTTAGGGCTCGCTTCTCACTGCTTTATACCACCTACAATGTTTATGATGCCAGATTTGTAATAAACTTGTCCTAATCTCTGACCCAGACAGCTCCCAAATGCACAACATAAAAAATCCAGCTGCAATCAGATGGTAACTACGCTATTCCCGGAGGCTCTGGTGCAGCAGCTGGCGGCTTGTATTTGTTTTTTTTTTTGGTTGACTCTGGTTAGTTTCATACCATTCCATGTTTATAAATACAAATTGTTGGCGTATATCTGCACACGTATCTTTTTCCACATAGGTAAGCACATTTTGGTGGCCTTTGTATGTCCTGCTGTTGTTGCCTGTTGCAATTTGTTGCAATTTACTAGGTTTCAGTTGCTGCAAATGTTTTATGAGTGCGGAGGGTCGTGCACAGTTGGCTCTTACATAGATGAAGCATGCCGCAAAATGCATTTATGATGCATAAACATAACGCCCCACCGCCACATTGTAGTCAGTGGGACTGGCCGAAACACGTTTCGTGTTGCATGTTTATTGTCCTGCAGAATATGAACGGCATACGCTGTGTGTTATGTTTAATGCAAGAGACATATTTTGTTTATACCCTGGACGGATGGGTTTTTGTAAGCATAATCGACCTCCATAAAGGATATATATTCTTGATCAGAGTTATGAACGCGTCGATCTCAGAGACTATTAGAGTTAGAGCCAACAATTTTTGAATGAATGTAGGTGTTTACCATATGCAGATCAGATTTATATTAGATATGCAAAATTTTAGCCCCCAAATCCCAAAAAACTGCCAGATCCACTATTTAAAAGTCAAAGTCTTGATACTTAAAATAAATTTACTAAGGCATAATAGCTACATATTCCGAAAATTTCAATAAGATCGGACAAAAACATAAAGCTGTGCACAAATCGGTTTGACTTGCTCTTTCACATAATCAAGGATACAGGGTAGGCAGGGATGCTACTTTTGTAAGGCTTATGACGCAAATATTTGCTGTGCATTTTTGCATCGTTTTCCATTTCAAGCCTCAGCTCCCTCTTCCGCTCAGAATTGACATTTGAGTTGAGGTAACTTAATTAACCATTAAATTGTTATTAATGTTTAATTTATGCATGTAACAGTGACATGGACATCGCTTTTAATAAGTGTCATAACATGGCTTCACCCTTCCGCCTGAATGGCTGGCAAAGGCAAGTGCAATTAACTTTTCTATCAGCCATTCAGGTGACATCTGGTGACACATTTGGCATTTATCCTCCATGCCATGCACCCCGACAAAGATTGCAAGAATGCAATTTCCTGGCCAAGTGTCCTTTTCTTCTTCGCCTCTTGGCTTTGGCCACTTCAAAACTTTAACTCCAGTCACACTCAAGTTATATATTGATGGATTTGCGCACACAGCGCTTCCCAGTTGGGCCGCCCCCCCCGCTGAGCTTCCTGCCAGGAAATGTGCCAGCCCGGACCAGGACATCCCGCTTAGAGCTGTCCGCCGCTGTCGTGGGCTGTAATAGAAATTGATTTAGCATTTTGTGTGCACGAAAATGTGCAATTTATGTGCCCCGGCTGAGACCGCTGGCTCAGCATAGCTGATAACCACAGCATTGGGGACAGGGAAGAATGGGATACATATTCGTGCATAAATTCCAAAAGCCCATCTGCCCGGGCTAATGCATTTTTCAAAGAGAAGTGCATAATTTAGGAGCCACATCCAGTCAGTCAGTTGGTCATTTGGCTTTGCCACAAAAGCTTTTTACCATATCAATGGGCTCGATTCCCTAATCCATCTCGCTCTAATTGCCACAGCCGCAATATTTTCACATTTGCAGCATTATATACATAATGCTGACCCGACCACCTAGCCATTGGATGATACTTTGGGTCTGTCCGACTGTGTCGCTTGTGGTTACCGCGCTCATATTTTATTGATTGCATAGGAGGACATCGCCCAACCGCATCATTGGCAGTCATTTGATGTCCACTGCATAATTTACAGCAATTTCGAATGAACAACGCCCCATTGCTTGCCAAATCGATGCTTTAAAATGTATTGTGCCGTCGAGGTGGCCTGGGAGGTTGGACGGGGTAGGGGTAGGCGGAAGAGGCTGTGTGTGTGTGTTAGTTAAATGTGAAATTTTTATACGCTGATTGCTTGCGCGATTGAAGGAAGAGACTGGCAACGAGTTAGGTGCCAAGAAAGGAAAATGTGCCAGGCCACAAATCGATAGACTGAGATGCGAATGTAATGAATGTAAAAGCTAACTGAATGCATGAGTGGAAATCAAATGGAGCCGAAAGGATCATAGTAATAGCTTTTGTTTTGAAATGAAATGAATGAGCAATCGACATATGCTTAGTGCGCGACAGAGCTGTGAGAATGATCAATCTGAATAAAAATGATTCGTTGCAACGACCCCTTTAGCATTTTAAACTCAAAACTAAGCTTATGATACCCTTGAAGAGGGTATATTAAAATTGTCCGAATGTTTGTAGCGCATAGAAGGAAGCATTTACGACCGCATAAAGTATGTATATTCTTGACCAGCATGTCGAGCTGAGTTGATATAGCTTTGTCCATCTGTCCGTTTGTCCGTCTATCCGCCTGTTTCTATTCGATTTCCTCCGTCAGATTGAAAGCTATCTTCACGAAACCACAAAGTCTTCTAGTACAAATACGCTGCACAAGTATCAAAACCGGCCGGATCGAAAGACTATAGCATATAGCTGGCATAGAAACGATCGGTCGAAAAACTAGTTTTAGTGGAAAAAACTTTTTTGTTTTGAATGGAATCGGCATCAGACTTCGCATTTATACGTTTTCTATGCTTTTTCATATTTTCATTAAGTTTGGTTGAAACCGAAAGACTGTACAGTACAGCTGCCATAGAAAAGTTGGTTTCGAAAAATAGGGGAAAGTTAACTTCGGCTCGGCCGAAGTTTTGTATACCCTTGCAGCTTCCATTGAAAACAAAAAAGACTACTTTTTGGACCTTACTTTTCTATGGGATCTATACTATAAGGTTGTCGACCAAACTTGGTGAAATCATGGAAGCATAATACCAGTTAATTACGAGTTTGGAGACGATACCATTTAAAACAAAAAGTTTTTTCAGAACTGTTTTCGACCGATCACATGCTCGCTATGTAGTCATCCGATTTTGATAAAACCTTGTGAAAGTATATAAAATAAGAATACGCCAATAAAAATAACGTTTTCATTAATAACAAAAATGTTTTCCTCACTGAACTAGTTTCGACCGATCGTTCCTATGGAGCATATCTAAAGATCCGTTCGACCAAACTTTGTGAATCAGTAAAAAATATAGAAATCCAATGATAAGGACGTTTTCATTAAAAAAAAAGTTTTACTCAAGAAAGTTTCGACCGATGATTCCATGCACTATACCACCGTTCGCCAAACTTAGTAAAATCATGGGAGAGAAAGTAAACTAAGAAACACGTACTTTGGAGGCGTTTCATTAAAAACAAAAGTTTTTCTCACTAAGACAGTTTCGACCGATCGTTCTATGACAGTTCTATAGCATCCAACCGAGGAGATAGCATAGAACACGAAAGGAACGACGGAACAACCAGCCGTAGTAGATTATTACTGTCGGGTGCTTCCTTTAATGCTTACAACATCCGGAAATTTTATAATCCCCGCAAGGTATAAAATCAGTCTTAGTAGGCATCCTGAAAATTTGTATGAGCTTCAAGGGTATAAAAACTTCGCCCGAGCCGAAGTTTGCTTCCCTCCATTTTTATTTTATAATTACTTTCTATCAAATCGTCATGATAAGCTGAACTAATTACTAAGTTCCATCTTTACCTCGCGAACCACCCGGGTGTCTTCATAATAGTCTGAGCCCATAGGAAAATTGAATTCAAAATTCAGAGAATTTCGTGATTTTGTTGAAATCTACAAATCTTAGCCAGTGTTTCAGCATCTCCCTGGAATGCGATGTATATAGCATATTGCTGGCGTCGAATGCTCGCCTGATCTCAACCTGGGCTGCCGTTCAACTGGTTCATCGCGCCGCGCTTGCGATTGTTCCGGAGACTCAGAAGCAAGCTGGATTATTATGTGATCAGCTAATTGCTGCCGTCTATTGCTTGCCTGTTCTGACGTTTCGGCAGCTCTCTTATCCTTTTTCGTTTTCCGGGGTACTAAACTCATCCAAATCCTAGAAATCAGAACTTCTTCACCTTTAAATTTTTCTTTGAGTATCGCCGCAAGAATCACATTGAGGGGTGGCTTTGAGCTTTAAACCACCCCTTGAATAAATATTTTCATGCAAAATTCTAGACGAAAGGCCTAGACCAGAGGGGCCCAAATACCTCTTATACGTGCGTATTTACTTACACAGATTAAAATCAGAAACAACAACAACCACAAGAAATAAAAGAGAAAACGGTTTGTGTGTGTGTGTGCTTGTGGCTCGACTACAAAATCAAAATCGACGCTACAGCGCTGTCTGCACGTATTGTTGTTGCCTTCAGTTTTGCAAGAGCATAGTAGAGAATGAGAAGAGAGATACATTCGAAGTTGTTGTTGCAATTTCATTTTGCGTTAGTCCAATGGGCATTCTATTAGCCTTCGCGCAAACCAACGACAAATGCGCCTCATGCGCTTATAGCGCGGGCACCCTTGGCCTAGACGGACATACGACGTAAGTATTTTAGCTTAAGCCACCACATATTGTGTCAACGTGGAAGGTATGCCAAGTGTGACCAGAATTAACAAAAAAATTACTCGGTTATTTCGCCATGTTTCTGATTTGTGGCATTTTAAATTAGCTGGTGGTGGTTCAAACTACTCAGTCAGCAGTATTTTGTTTTGATCCCATGATAACAATAGCTCTCCCGCAAAGCCTTAAAACCAGTTCGCTAATCAGCAACTGTCACAAATTGGCAATTCACTCCAAGCCTTGTTAACAAAATTAAAATCCTATGGCTTGGGGTCTCTCACCGCCAAAATCAGTGGAACCTTGTCTTCATGATGAAAAATTTCCAAGCGGTCCTTACGTTTTGTCTTCTATGTCATTTTTCGCAACTAATTTTTTTTTATTTTAGCTTAGTCCATCCAGATCGACGGCTTGCATGTATGATAACAGCGCGTAACATCTAGTGCCGAAAATATTACATCTGCTTAACGCAAACGAAGGCCCGCTACCTATTAACATAGAGTCCACGTATGTGCTGTTAAGCGCAAGAATTCTTTTTTTAGTCCGTCGTCCGACCAAAGAAAATTCGATAGGAACTCGTTCATGAACTTTTGTTCACAAAACAAGCCCGACAAACACCAGCTCTGGTCACACTACATTACCACAAACAAGCGCGTATGTTCAAAAAGCGAACAGTTGTTCGGAAATCATGAACAATTGGTGTTCTGGTGTTGGTTTTGCACTAATGCTGCATTAAAATTCCCAGACAGTTATAGCAATGCTGGCATGAGGAGCCCTCTGCTTCTGCTCAAATGATAGAACCGGGAGGTTTCAAAGCCTCCTGTTCAGTTGACCAGCCTCCTTTGTGGTGTTGTGTTTGACGATTAAAGTTAAGATTAACATGCTAGTTTTAATATCATAAATGCCAACTTGCAGTTTTTACTGGCTCGAGGTCTTGTTATGATATTGGCATAACTTTAAACAGAGGCACACAACACAACAAAGGAGGCTTCAAGTTGATCGGACGACGTTTCATGAGGGACCAAATCCTCATTATCAGCGATCTTGAGCCTGAAATGTCTATCAAAAGAGCAGTCTCTCCATGCCAGCGACGGCAAAACTGTTTGGGAATTCCAAAGCAGCATGCGGGGAAAACACCAAAAAAACAGCCATAGGACAGACATTCCCCTTTGTGTGTGCGTGGCCTCCATTGGACCTTGCACTCAGTGTGCAGCCACCGGCCGCCACGTCTGAAGCAGAAGACCAAAAATTGTTTGCATACAACTTGCATACAAACAGGAGCTTTTGTTGTTTTAAATGAAACAATTTTTATTAAGTTTTGAGCAACTCGGTGCCATGCGTTTAACAGTCATAAATGCCTTAAAATTAGTCCCATATTATAACCAAAATGTTTACAAATATGTACCAAAAATGTTCGAAAATTTAACCCAATGTGTTACCAAAATGAGGCCGCGATGTTCCCAAAATTAGACCGAGGTGCTCCAAAAATGTTCCCAAAATGTTGCCAAAAATAGCCCCAAGTGGTGTTAAAACGTTACCAAAGTGTTTCTGAAAGAAGCCCGAAAGTTTGTAAAATGTCCCCAAAATGTTTCCAAGTTGAGGCCAAAGTGGTATAAACGCAACATCTAAACGTTAATGAAGATCGAACAACGGGTCTTAAAATTGCGTTCATGAAATGACACCGCTGTTCACAGCTCACGAAAAAGCGGGATTACTCTACTATTGTCAACGAATTCGGTGATTTCGGTAGATTTTGAATGGATTTTTTTCTGAGTGCATTACCGGTAGTCAGCAATTACTTGGAGAAATCTTGAGCTGATGTATGGTTTAGCAATGCAACTCTCATGTTTTCTGCCAGCTAATGTTGCTTTAAATAGAGCCACAGATTGGATGATCTGAGGCAATCGTTTACTTAATCGGTAGAAGTCGATCTTGCATTGCAATGTTCAGTCAGTGCTTCCAATGCGCGCTTGTGCGCCTTTGTGCATTCGTCCCAAATTGTGATTTCAGCGGCTACAAAAACTTTGGCCATTGCAGAGTGTGTCGCAATGTGATATGTTAACAATGTTATCGGTTGTTCAACAGTTTGAAGATTTAACAGCAGTTTTTCTCACTTCAAAGAGAGGCAATTGCTTGTGCGGCAGAGTGGCGCCAGTTGCCGAAAAATAACATCCTGAGCAATGGGAGCAATTTCTTTATTCACCTTTCTTCAACAGTTTCAACAAAACCGGGTTTTAATTTAGCTTTCGTTTGATTGTCTATATTCTTGAGGACCGTTTACTCTTGTGCGAAGTGTCCGGACATGTTCACTTACAAATTCTCTTTACGCACACTATCAAAAGGGCGATCACATGTGTTTAAAATATTTTCTCAATCATTCCATTAACAAACTCATTGCATTAGAAATATTGATGCGATTGGAGTCGCAAACGGTTGAGTATTCTCAAAGCAATGATCGGTTAAATGCAATAAAAAGTTAATCGTAGGTGTCCCAGAAATCTCTTCCAACCAAATTCCAACCTAAGACCACTTCTCGGTGTCCTTGAAATCTCTTTCGGTTGGTTTTCTCTCGAATTTTGTTAGGATATTTTGGCAATCCAACCAAAACCTGTACGCAAACCAACGCGAGTTAGCAAAGACACAACAAATTTTTCCAGGGCTGGCAAGTCTAACTCAATGTAGAAAACATTCAATTAGTTATGAATAAAAACTGTTATAGATTATTTGCGAGAGAAGCAGTCCTGTTTTTGTAGACTTTCGAATAAGAAAATGAACTCACTCAAAGTTCTGAGACACCGACAGATTTTTCGAGCGATTTACAAACCAACCAAAGACAAAATCTCTAGTAATTTCCAGGACAACCTCGAATTGCAAGTAAAGTTAACTTCGTTTCGTATGCAGTTGGAATGTTGTTTCCAATCACACGGATTCACTTTGAGTTATTACTGCAAATGTGGCGAAATCTTGCGGTAGCATTGTAGAAAATGGGCCACAACAATTTCTTAGCTTAACTTAAGAATTACATTTACATAATGCAACCAAATTGACAGACGACCCGCTACTCCTCGGCAAACCACAAAAATGTTTGTTATTCTTGCCGGGCAAATAAAGAAAACAATAAAGAAATTGCAGCACAAGAAGATGAAATAAACCCGCAACGAAAACAAAGTCGTAAATTCAATTTAAAGCTTGACAGATTGCCATGCTGCGGCGAATGGGTGGCGGCAGGGGAGTGGCGCAAGCTGCACAATGCAGCGCCAGGCAACAAAATGGCGTCTGTAAAAATGCCGCTCCTTTATCTCTCTTTTAGTTTCTATGCCAAGCAAAGCGCGCAAAATATTTTTGCCAGCAATTTGAACAAAGGCAAAAGATGCAGCGGGCGAAGGTGAAGTCAAATTAGGGTCAAGTTTTGCCCGGAGCCGGCACTAGTAAGGCGCCGCTAGAGACCGCCAATTAAATGGGCTTTAATAAGCTCACCCACTTAAAAAGTACGAAATCTGGCAAAGAGGTTAAACTGGTTGACTGGCGAAGTTTGCTCGACAGAAGCTGCCACTGCAGCATTGTTTGCCGCTTTTGTGGCATTACAGTAAAGTCCCTCCAGCTTCCTTGGTAATGGCAGCTGCAGCTGTGACCCAGTTTGTGCCGCTGGTTAATGCAATTTTGAAATAATGTCGTGCCCGGGCAGAGAGTTTATTACATGCTGGCGTCACCTTTAAGCCACAATAAGGCCAATCGCAGGACCAGCGATACCGCGACAAACGGAGCGCCATTAAAGCCAGCAAACGGATTCCGACCGAGCCAATCAACAGATACAGCCGCAGACCGGAGCCATGCTTGTACAGCATTAAAGGGTCGCCTCCTCAAAGGGATGCCAGCCAAGGCGGGAAACGCGGGCAGGAAGCGTGCACAAATTGCGTTTTAACGCATGCAAATTGCCTGCGTTCGTTTCCTGGACGCGAAGTTTATTGCATTACAGTGGGTAGGGGAGGAGGAGGGGGAGTAGGTGTGGTCCGCAATTGCCACTTCGCACTTGAACAGATGCGAGGGCGAATGTGAATGGTGGTGGTGCGGATGTAGGGCAAACCGTACTCCGATTTTGCCGCTTGACAAAACTGGCTACTGTTGCTGTCGTTTTCATTAAGCCAACTGACAGCCGCGGCAGCGGAGCGCACCAAGACCAACCTTACCCAATGGTTTGGCAATGGCTGTAAATTTTCCATTGCAGCCTTTCAGGCGCCGCTGTCAAACCAATATGCGCCGCGCAAAGTTTATTTATTTTTTCTTTAACCAACCAGCCCCTAGGCAAGAGCGTAACATTTGGCATACGCACCATTGCACTTAATAACTTTTTTGTTGGCTAGAGTTAAATTTCAATAAATGTGCAACCTAACCGAAAAAATATCCTTAAATTGACAAACCTCACTTGGCAAATGCAAAACAAGTTTCTACGCAAATGCTACGTGTATGCATTACGTTTACGTCACTGGAACCGAATGTGTTGTTAGCCTGCATGTGTGAGTGGAATTTGACAGACGTCTGTTTGTGTGAAGAGAGCTTTGCATTTTTAATGCATTTAAATAACCAAATTAAAATACACAATATTTATGTTTGTCTCTCTTTGACTTTCTTTCGTTTTAGATAAACAAAAACACGCAAAACAACAAAAATATGGGCGAGCGGAAACGTTGGATACATGATCCCTCCAGTGAGTATAGTCTACTTATAATGCATATGTGTACTAGTTTTATGGAAATGGGTCGACCAAACAAATCCAGACAACACTTACCCGAATTTTCTAAAAAATTTGGCCTTGGCTGGCTTGTAAGTCGATTTAATGATCCGTCGTTTTTTTCGGAATTTCAACAGATTTAATTTTCTTAAGCTAAGTTTTATCTTTTCCGATAGCAAGTGCGAAAAGTGCGTGACTATTTGCTCACAAAAATATTCTTTTTTTTGTGGTTCAGTATCCAGTATTTGGCCGCTTATGTTAGTGTGATATTGGCTATTAACAGTACTTGGTAGGTATTTAGTGAGAAAGTGTGAGAATTTAGTTTATATGGTGTCCTGCTAAAGTCGCTGTGAATTGAGGTCCTTGGGTAAGACTCTCTTTAACCTTCTCCTTTGACATACACCTTGGATTCTCCGTCTTCTTAATAAGTTTTTAGCCAGTTTTTTGGAGTGGTGAGATAGCTTGTCAAGGTAAATTGCGGCCTTCTTGTTGATAACATCTCCAACCATGGTTCCAAAAATTTGTAGGCCATATCTCCATACCGAAGCCAGAATAGCCTTGTAGATTAGGACTTTGTTCCTGGGTGACAGCTTGTTCTTGGAGTTCAGGAGCCACCCCTTACGCCGTGCTTTGGCAGCCACTGCTTGAGCTGTTGCCTTGACATTGTGTCCAAAGGTCAGTCTGCAGTTCAGTATCACCCCAAGATTTTGCAATGTCCGTATTTGTTTTTGATACATATGCTTTTCCATTTAAAAACAAAAGGTCTGCACTTTTGTTGTTAAAGTTTTCCATTTTTGATTTTATAATCTTTTCACTTTTGATTTCAACATTTTCTCTCTTTTGCTTTTAAAGTGATACACTTTTGAAATTAATACTTTACACTTGTGAATTTAAATGCTGATCATTTAAAAAAAAAATAAAAATATAAAAAAATTGACAACCAGCCACCTATGCACGCGCCCCTTATAAGCAAAATTTCCTTCGCCCCCCTTGGATTTGAAAAGCTATGACCCACCCTCACGATATATGTTTGCTTCTGAAAAACAATGAATTATATAAATTTATTTAACTGAATATGGGCTTAAACTTTAAAGACCTGTTTTAATTTAGTCAAAGTGAATAATAGCAGGCTTAAGGTCGAGGCTTGATTATAGTTCAATAACACTAGGCAACACTAGATGATTTTCGTGTGCTAATCAAGACTGCTTTTTCAGAAATTGTCCATCACGTCGAGATTTTTAATAATTTGAGCTTAAAGTTGCTAAAAGTGCCAATTTTAACCCTTTTTAGGAGGGTTTTTCGGGGAATCCATTCTATTGTTTGGACTCTCTTTGATACCATCGGAAAGTTCCACTCCTTAGCTTTGAAATGAACCATCCCAAACAATTCTGCGATTTTTTCAACGGAGATATATCTCTTTTAGCATTTGTGTAAGAATCCAAAAATATCCTATTTATGTATTTTATTTAATTACTTAACAGATTAAATCTAGTATACGATTTACGAGCCCCGACCACTATTAATTCGTACGGCAAGCTTTTTTACTCATATGCAATGTTTAACAGACGATATTTTCAATACTAATGTAGATAACACATGCAAACTTACTTTTCTCTGAAAGATCATTTTATTCTCTTAGTTTTGGAAAAAAAATGTTTGTTGTACTTCAACAACAACAACAATAATTTCTTTGAATGCTTTGCTTAACTGATAAGAAACGTGTGACCAGTATTAATTCGTACGGTGCGTTAGCTTAGCTTAGAATTGAAAGGAGATCAAAACAAAAGCAAACAATGTAACATAATCACTATCTAGTCTTAATCTAGAAACAGTTATACAATGCAGAATGTAAGAAATGTGTTACTGCTTCAAATTATTCAAAGTTTAGCAACGATGGCACGTGGTAAGCCGATTTGCAAAGAAATAAGAAGTTTAGTTATAGATTACTATAAATCTGGGAAAACTTTTGGTGAAATAGCCAGGCAATTAAATCTGGCTAAGTCATCCGTTCAAGGAATTGTAAAAAATTTAAAGAAAAATGGCAATATTGAAAATAATATAGCAAATAGAGGCCGAACATCAGCAATAACAGCTCGTGATAAAAGAGCCCTGGCCTGAAAGCTGATCGTCGCCCAAGCTTAAGAAATGTTGCATCTGAATGGTCTGATAAAATCGGAAAAACTGTTAAGCGGGAGTGGACGCGCCTGCTGTTACAAGATATTGGATATAAGTTCTATAAAGTAAGTATGTGATTATCTTTGTTACATACTCAATATCTTAAATTACTCTTAGGCCAAGGAAAAACCATTGCTTACGCTTCGCCAAAAGAAGAAGCGTTTACAATTGTCTCGGGAACGGGTGTCTTGGACTCAAAGGCAATGGAACACCATCATATTTAGCGATGAGCTAAATTTGATGTGCGCGAAGGAGAGTTATCCGCAACAAAACTGAAGCGTACCATAAAGACTGCCTTAAAAGGACAGTTAAGTTCCCAGCAAGCATAATGGTGTGGGGTTGTATGTCTGCTAAAGGGGTAGGGCAACTGCACTTTATTGAGGGGATGGTCAACGCTGAAAAATACGTTAACATACTGGAAGAAAGTTTGCTGCCATCAATACCAAAACTGGCTGACTGTGGTGAATACACATTTCAGCAGGAACCAAATCATGGCTGCAGTATAAGGAAATTGAGGTCTTAGATTGGCCATCAAATAGTCCGGACCTAAGCCCAATGGAGAATATATGGGGAATAATGAAAAGAAACTTAAGAAATGAGCCTCAAAGAACTCTTTCTGACTTAAAAACAAAATTGCTAGAGATGTGGGACTCTATTTCAATAGAACAATGCCAGAATTTATTAAAATCTATGCCAAAGCGTTGTAAATGAGTTGTGGAGGCAAAGGGAAATGTTACCCAATATTAATATTAAAAAAAACTTCATTTTTAATCAAATACTAAATATTTAACACACCGTACGAATTAATACTGGTCACATTTTTCTTATCAGTTAAGCAAAGCATTCAAAGAAATTATTGTTGTTGTTGTTGAAGTACAACAAACATTTTTTTTCCAAAACTAAGAGAATAAAATGATCTTTTAGAGAAAAATAAGTTTGCATGTGTTATCTACATTAGTATTGAAAATATCGTCTGTTAAACATTGCATATGAGAAAAAAAGCTTGCCGTACGAATTAATAGTGGTCGGGGCTCGTAATACTAAACTTAATAACGAGCACTAGCTGCTGGGGCCTTCGTCTCGCAATTTGGGCTACAGTGAGATTATATATTGAATTTGGCTTCTTTCATGAAGTTGTATATTTTCAAGATGTTTTCTTCTGAGGAGTTATCTAAACAGCCCCTAAGTATGCAATAGGTGGTAAAGACTATAATATGTTTAAGTTTCTAAAAACAGTAAAGAAGGCTGGTCATTTGTAATGAACCAGCAACAAAATACTAAAAAAAACCTCACAAATCTGTCCTTTTTCCTAAAAAGGGTCAAAATAGGCACTTTTAGCAACTTTAAGCTCAAATTAATTAAAATCTCGACGTGATGGAAAATATCTGAAAAGTCTCACCCGAAAATCATCTAGAATCACTACCAACCCTTCAAGATGCTGGAAAAAGTCGAATTTTGCAACCTTGTGTAATCAACAAGAAAATTCAACAGAGAATCATATGTATTCTGTACAGTAGCTGTGGCTGTGTAGACGGCCGTTTCGGCTGCCGCCATGGCAAAGCCTTCGTCAGTATACTTTCAGTTGCTGTCACACTAACATGCCATTTGCAAATCCTATCTAAATAACCCAGGCGGGAATAACGAGTTGAGAATACCGAGATTCAACTAGCTTAAGCTCGGTTTAGGGTTTTTTTTTTTTTTTTTTTATTAAGGATGATAGGAAACAGGGTAACAATAACAAGATAGAAGAAGCTTACATAATAAGAATAGAGAGAATAGCAATAAAAAGAGGAAGGAAGAAGGACTCGCTCCGCGGGCCGCCAAGCACTACTTCGCGGGGCGGATGGCGGTCGTTGCCGCTCAATCGAAGGGGGGGGTCGGCGACACCTTCCTAGCCGCAGATCTTATGCCGCCGCATGTTGGCTACAGCTTGCCACGTCTCGTTCCTGAGCATCGCTCATATGTTGCCGCGCTGAGCTGTGTGCTAGTGGCGCGTGAGGCTTATCGCGTTCAGGCCTATAAAGAGGGCAGACGAAGCATGCTCCACTTCCCAGTGGCGCCGTCTCTACAGTAGTCGCAATAGGGTCTTCCATGCTTAAACGGTGAAGATAGCCTTACAGCCGCCCGTTAGCTGCGAGAGTAATACATGGCGTCGACTGCGGGCTCCGTGATGGTTCGTGGAGTCCATCTCCGTGTCCTGGCTCCACTGGTGCCACGTCTCCTACTCCAGTAGTCCCGCTTCCCGTCAGCTGCCAGAAGGTCTATTGGAAGTGCCTGCACAACAATGCCGCTTCTCCGACACAGTGCAGAGCAGCGGTCCGAGGTCTGTTCAGACTTGCACGTCGGCTGTGGTGGGTTGTCCAGGCTGGGCCCGCGGCGCCCCGTAGAGGATCGTGGAGGAGCCACGCTCGCTTCTCCTGCTCTTCTGTTGGTCCTCTGGGTTGGCGTCTGGTGATGGAGGTTGCTACTTGCCGCCTTGTTGCTACATGCTCAAGGTGCTGCCTAAGAGAGTCTGTGTCAGTTGATGCCCAAGTATCGTTGGTTGGGATCAGGTGAGCCCCTCTAACGCATGCCCTCTCCACTTCTTCTGCTGCTGATCAGGACCGCCTCGGTCTGTGCTCTGCGAGCGCCGTCCATTTCCGATAGCCATAGCACATCTGGTCGACGCGGTCTGCACTTCGTGGTCCGCTAGGTGCTTCACAACTGTTCAGCGCTATGTCGTCGGCGCTAGAGAGAGCCTTCAGGTGTGATACGCGGATGCCGTCCGCGTCAGGGATTGGTCTGGACTGGCCTGTGGTCCCTCCGCTCTGTGGTGCTCAAAGCACTACTATGTACGCGTGCCGGCTGTTTAGGGTAGCTGAAGGTATATGCATTGGCGTCAAAGGTTGTTCAATGTATCTCTGTTGTTTGTGGCCACTATTTTTATACTTTGTACCAGAGGTACACAGAGTATATTAAGTTTGTGCAAAAGTGTCCGTCTGTCCGTCCGTCTGTCTGTCCGTCTGCCCGTATGAACAATCAGATCTCAGAGATGGTAAGAGATAGAGGTTTGACATGTATGGAACATATGTTTCTTATACTTGCAGGCAGATCAAGTTTATTTTCAATTTTGGCCACGCCCCCTCCTGCCCCCGCAGTTTTATAGATAGAAGGTTCGAACCTTCTGGACATATTTTGTATTGGGGATTCTTTATCAATCCGCTGAAGGAATTTTAACATCGGATGAACGATATTCGAGTTAAAGGGAAACAAACAATTACGGGCAGCACCGGTCGCATCGGTGATGGGTAGCACTTCACAGGTACAGAGTTTGTTATGGTCAGGCTTGACCGACTATCTTTCTTGTTAATTACTGAAAAATTCGTCTTAGAGTGTGCTTAAAGTGTGCCGCGATCGTGGCACGACTTTGAAAGGATTTTCTTTTTATACCCTGTTCCCATTGAAAATGGGAAAAGGGGGATCATGAAGTTGTGCAAAAGTATGTAACAGGTAGAAGGAAGCATTTGCGACCCTGTAAAGTATATATATTCTTGATCAGCATCAACAGCCGAGTCGATTTTGCCCTGTCCGTCTGTCCGCCCGTCTGTCCGTATGAACGCCTCGATATCAGAGACTAGTTGTACATGTACATGTAGATAGGTGTATACCCGATTCAAAACGAGTTTGTTTCAGATTTGGAAAATTCCTCCCCCTCCCCCCTTTAAGCGCAAAAAACTGTCAGAGCCACAATTTTTAAGATAGACCTTCCAAACTTTACATATATCAAGTAAGGCCCAATATCTATTTATTCTGAAAAGATCACTAAGATTGGACAATAAACACCGAAGTTATATACGAATCAATTTTGCTTGTGGGAGAGAGGGGGGTCTTGCATTGTCAGTTATCGCGCGCGACCGCATGCCATGCCTTTGTGTGTATGTTGTGTGAGCGTGTGTGTATATAAAGGAAAACACATGAAATCAAGGGAACAGGATATTTTGTAGTCGGGGCACTCGACTGCTGCTCCCTTACTTGTTGATTTTCGAGAGTAACTGCAATCACTCTCTTTCAGTAAACCTCAGCAGTAATCAGCAAGCATGGATGGACTTCATTTACCTTGATATCTTTTTTCCATGGTTCTTGATGGAAGCTCTCACCATGCTCATCGCTGAAGTCCCCGCAATTTGCAGCAAAAATTTCTAAAAGCGAGTCAAGAAAGTGCATTTTTAATGACATGTTGCAACCCATGCGTCTATAATTTTTTATCATTTTGGCAGCTAATGTCTTAGATTTCTCAGATCGGCTGTTACCCATTCATTCAGTCACATTCCACATTTTGTTTTTAATCCCTTTCGATCTTAAACCCTTCCAGTCGTTTTTTTCTGAGTGTACATCAGAGGCAGGCAAGAAATACATTCACATTTTTGCATTGGTGAGTGTGAGAGCAGCACAAAAATTGCTCTCAATTTCAGTAACAACGACTGCGTCAAGGCGTAAGCCAAACACGCATCGTAACGGCGCTTGTACAGCTTATTCAGTGTGTGTGGAAGCAGCGCTGCTTTGAAATTTTTCCTATGCTCACGAGATAGCAATGTGCCTGCCCCTGGTGTACACCGAAGTCGGGAAGGGCCGATTTTAACTTACGCTTCATTTAGGTTTAAAAAACTATCGATAGAGCTGATGGCGCCTTGATAGCTCCCGACCATCGATAGATCTTATCCTTTACTTTGAAATAGATTTTTAACAGATTCACCAACGAACCATTGTTTCGCGGGCTACAGGAATTTTTGTACTAGCAATTGACTCGGAACAACATTGACCAATTAGGATATTAACAGCTTTCCAAAGGCATCTAAGGCAGTTGCTTGTACAAAAATGCACATAATCCGTGAACCTAGGCTTTGAAATCGCGGATTGGTCTGTTCTTACGTCTGCCTTATGATCTGTTTGGGTGTTCTAGTTCGTGGGTGAATCTTAAAATGGTACTCCATCTCGTGGTTTTTGGCTGACGAGTACCATCTCTTAGGAACATGCAATAGCCTGTGTAAATTTGGTTTTAAATAAAACTCTACCGTGCGGTTTTAAAGATATTCAAGCTTTTAGGTTTGATCCCTTTTGGAGGTACCTTAACCATTTATAAGATAAACGCGATTTCTTGATATTACGTTCCAATGATCCTGTCCGTGTTTACTGAATCTTGACTTTATCTTTATCTTGAAGCATTAACAATTAAGTTTAAATTGTTGTCGCTTTGAGTTGCTAGTACAAAAGTACCCATGGAACGCGAACCTAGGCTACAATTGAAAAACTGGGTATGAGGTGATGCTAACAGAAGTCCTTTCTATGAGAATTTAAGGGTCTTATCCCGGGTTTTTTTTTGTTTCGTACAGTGTTATTAAGTTTAGCTCGACAAACTCACCGATCTGGGCCAAAGACAGTTTGGCATTTCCGCAGTCTGCTCTCGACTTGCGATCCCTTTAGTTGGGTAGTCATAACTATTCAGCTAGATCTACGCTCCCAATTTCTTTAAAAATATATGCTCAAATTGACGGAGGTTAATTTGAAGGCAGAGTTTTTAACAAAAGTTCCTGTTAAACATCATGACATCATGCCTAGGTCCATGGGTGCTTGAGATGTTACAGAACACATTGGCCAGTCAGTTGAGAAACCTCTTCTTATTTTATTTCGTTCTGGTCCGAAAGTAGGCTATCTGATGCCAACTGAGATACGTGTAATGCGGATACGTTAATTAATTATAATTAGTTAATTTAATTAATGACTCTCGTTGCTTGCAGGTGACCTTTGCCGACCGCTTAACTGCAAAAAGCGTGAGATTTGCCTGCTGGAGGACGAGTACAGCGCTGTGTGCGTGTCCAAAAAGGAGTTGCACAAGAACCGGTGAGTGCTGGCGGGTCTGCTTGATGAATTAATTAAATTGAAACTTGTTCTTCGTCTTTCAACCCACCTCATCCCGCTCAGTGATGAGATAATCACCAAGGCCAAGTATTTGGAAGAGGAGGCCAAGCGGCGCGTCAATCAACAGGATAACGATAGCCAAGATATGGAAGACATCAACAATGATGACGAGGACAACAGCAGCAGCAGCAGCAATGGGGACAATGCCAACAATAACAACAACAACAACAATGGCCAGGCCAGTGTCCAGGGGATTGAGGAGAACGACGACGAAGATAAAAGCCTGAGCCTGGGCGACGATGATGAGTCCAAAGAGGATGATGTTTTCTATGAGAATAACATTGCCGCCAGCGATAAACAGCAACCACAGCAACAGCAGCAGCAGCAGCAACAACAGCAGCAGCAGCAACCAGCAGCCATCCAGCAGGACGATGATGAGGAATTGGAGTGAGTGTTTGGGTGTATTTAACTTGTTCTAACTTTTTTGTTTGCATTTCCATGGGATTTTCACAATTCATTAAGCAAATTCCAATCAAAAAAAAAAAAATATATATTAAAAAGGGTTAAGGCTGGCTGCGCGCGGATTTGCATGGCCGCAACGCTAATAACAAATTGTTTTATCGTGTATAAAAATTCCGCAATAAATTCTGCAGCAGTACAGTGTTTAGCACGCATCCTGTTTTTAAGCCTGCAGGCAGGGCCGTGGCCTGTTTTTTATATCCGTATACTTTTTTTTTGGCTTATGTTCTGCTCAAATGCCCCGCAACGACAGCTTTACGGCCTTTACCCTTTGACGCGTGCCATCGTCGTCATTGTAGCCTTTGACTTGTTCAACGTTATCGTTTTGACCCTAACCCAAATTGTGAATTTACACGCGAGCAGGCTCAAAAAAGTCAAGCACTACAATCGAGCGAGACTGTGTTTGTGTGTGTGTGCGTGTCAGGTGTGGCCAAGAGAGAGCCTGCAAATGAAGTCAAAGTCGTCGAGTCTGTCCTAAGGTTCAATTGGCTTGGTGTCGCTTCACTGGAATCGGTCGGGCATATTCTGGTGTTGTCTGGGTTTCAATGTGTTGACGTGCCTAACTAGCGAAGGAAGTTGTTTTGCTACTTCAAAACATCGATTTCCGTTGGCCCAACTACGCCAGTGGCATGGTATAGAAATGGAAAATGGGAATTTTTCTTCTTTTTTTAAGGGGTATATGACATTTTGGTAGCTTCTTTGACTATATATGAGGGTTTACTGGTTAAATGGCATAAAATAAGTATGAAACTTCATTAAATTGTATTTTAATTTTAATATCGGTCGTCCCGCAGAATGTATTTTGTCTATTGAGCTGACAAACCTAATTTGAGCCAGATCTTTCGAAAAATATGGTTTTATTTTTGATGGATTTTCGATATCAGAAAAACTGGTGTTGATCCTCTCTAATCCCTTGAAAATTGTAAAAAGTGAATCGCTTGAAAACGATCTTTAAACACTAGCTATAAGCAGAACCTGATAATGAGCCTAAATTTACTAAAATGACGCCTGCTTTTAAGTACGATTTCAGAATACGAAATATGGGAATCTGCACGAGACTTTTGAAGTCGATCTCAGCCAGCTTCTACTATTACGCTCCAAGGTTACCGGGCATTTCGAGGAGTTTGACAAATCGTTCCTACTTACAGACAGCGTAAGGAAAAACGCTTTGCTATTTATACTCTTTACCAAAGGTACACAGAGTATATTAAGTTTGTGCAAAAGTATGTATCAGGCAGAAGAAAGCATCTCCGTCCCTATAAAGCCGCGATGCCCAGCCTTATGCTCTTTGGCTACGTTTTGTTTTTGTAATTGCACCAAAGATAGGAAGTCAATGGTCATATACATGCAGAGCGCGAGGTATAGAAACGACAGACATGCAAAGCATTTCATCTGTGTGCGTCGCGTAGAACAAAAACCGGTCTTATTCTTTTCTTTGATTGGCGCGAGCAAACTGACCAACAACAATTTTGTGTGGTTTTGTTTTTGCCTTACCCAATTTCAATGTGCTTTTCTTTGAGATTGGTGTGTGCTCTGCCCTATGCCGCTAAAGGAATGGTAAAGATCGGATGAACGATAATCGAGTTATAAGGTAAACAAACAATTATGGGCAGCACCGGACTCAATGGTGATGGGCAGCACTTCACAGGTACAGAGTATGTTATAGTCGGGCTTGACCGACTTTCTTTCTTGTTTCTATGGGGAATAAGAATTTTTGTTAGTGTCTAACTTGTAGTCTTAGTTTCTTTGGTTAACTATCTTTAGCAAAATTTCTTGGAATGTTCTGGGACAAAAGCTTTGGCAACACTTCAAACCGCTATATTCGAGTTTTGGGGGCCTTTTGTGACAATTTTTCGGATAAATTGAAAATATAGGTAATTCTTTTTTTTAGATTTTGGTCATACAAAATGGAATGAAATCATAGTGATAACTCAAAAAAGTAATCATGCAGTTCGACTTCTAGAACTCTGAATTGAGGGACTTTTTGACTTTGCACAGTGAAAAAGTTCCCAGCAAGCAATCTGTGCGTGTTCTGACACTTTTTTATGAGCATTTACTGTCATAATGTGCACAAAAAAGTATCCGGAATGAGCGATTTTTTCTATGAAAACGGTCGCACCTTATGTGGAAGAGTTCTGAGTCTAATATGACTCTTTTCTGTCACAGATATATGTGCTTTCACCCTCCCAATGGTGCATATAAAAATCTCATAAAAGAAACTTAGAAGTTACTTCCTAGGCACTTGAAGCAAAACATCCAACCAAAACAAAATTTTCGATTACCTTCAACTCCGAAAATGCCAAGTCATAAGTGCTTTTTATGAGATCATGCTTACAGAGTTCTGAATATGCTCCGAAAACACTCAAATTTATGTGTTTACCACAAAAACGCTCTTATGCTCGGCTCTTTTCAGATACATAATTAGGAGCGCTCCATACTTTGTTTGCTGGGTTATGGTGCACTTAGAAGGAGGTCTTTGTGAAGTTGTCGGAAATGTGTAACTTTTGCCCTAAAAAATTGACTCAATTCCGATTATGCTTGATCTATCGTTTAAGTAATTCGTTAGCACCATGGTTGCACTCTAGTGCTTTTTAGTTTGCGCGTGTCTCGTTTTGACTTGCGTTAGTCTTCTCGATGTGTCGAGATCACTTTAGAAACTCTATCACCAGCCACTGAAGCTGAGAGCGTACGGTTTTCCTTCCCTATAATCTAGAAGACGACATTATTTTTGACACTTTACATAAAAACTCTTACCAGTTTGGTTCAAAATCAAATCGTTTATATGAAAATCTCTAGAATCTCTGCTTTTTTGAAATCATATTCAAAATCGGCATATTGCGATTTCGAGAAGGAAATATATTTTTAGTCAAGTGTCAAAATGGCAAAAGAAACCTAGTAGGTCTGGCACATATGAAAAACGGTGTGGAGGACTTATGAATCGACCACAGTCTGACTATTTTAATGACTTAGCAAATAAACGTGTCCCCTTGAATAAAAATAATTTTTAATTGTGACCGAAAATAAAGGCAAAAATCTGTCAACTATCTAAGAATCAGAATACTTCCCGATTTTATTACTTTTCATTACAGTCATCTCGATTATTCAAAAAATGCAAAAAAACAATTGCTGATTACGATTTTTTTAGTAATTGAATTGGTAACTTGGAATTACGATTATTCTGTGATTACTTCAAAATTTAATTACTTTTACAATTACTTGAATAATTGTGCCTGTAAAGGGGGACTATTGAGTAATTGTGCTTGCAAAGTTGAATTATTCATGTAATTGCAGATGAAGAATATGATTTTTGACTGAACCTTGTTGCCAACTGGCATCGAGATACAGCTGTTGGACTGACGGTCGACTGGCAAAAATATCGCTGATGATGGAGGGTGGCTCCTCTTGAAACAGCTGTGCATTCTACAATCCTCCTTTGTGGTGTTGTATGTCTCTGTTTATAATTATGCGAACGCATAACTTGAACTTGAGCCGGCTAAAACTGCAGGTTTGCATAGCATAAAGGTCGTAAAAACAGACGCATATGGAAAATATTTTTTCATTAGATATCCTGGCAGACTTTCTTATTTGTGTTTCGTAAAATGGCATGACTCAGCCCCCAAAGGGCTAAAGCCGAGCCTCTCTCAATCTCTTGGCTTGTGCGCTTCTAACTTTCGCACAAGAGAAAGGGACCTACAGTTTAACGCCGAATCCGAACGGCAGTTTGAGAAGCTTTTGCATGGCTAATTACTACATAGCTGGCTCCAACAGCAGAGAGGGGTGACCGGGTATAAAGTTTATTCAAAGAAAAAATTTTTCATTAGATGTTCCGAGGCGGGATCGAACCCACACTAGCCGCTGAGCCTCCCAGCCACAGTTATTTGTGTTTTATATGAAGTTATTCATTTTATGTCCGTTTTGCGTCGAGTAGACACCGGTCTATGCGTACAAAAACTGGTGAGTTGGAACAAAACTTGTCCAACTACAGCCCGGGCTTGTAATACCATTTTTTTTTAAATACCGTACACCATTACATTACCCCATGTGTGAGAGAATGGAGTTTATTTATAAGCAGTTGTTTCCAAACATTGGATGAATGAGCATTCGAACAAGTCTTTTTTTTCAATTTACACCTAGAAATCCATGAATAAATCAACATTTCAAGCACAAATACTTAATAATCCCCCTTTACAGAAAGAATTATTCAAGTAATTGTAAAAGTAATTAAATTTTGTAATAATCACTTATATCCGTAATTCCGAGTAACAATTACGATTACTAAAAAATTGCAATCAGCTTTTGTTTCTAATTTTCTGAAAAAATTGTAATGTTAACGGTAATGTTAATTGTGTTTACAGCTCTGCTAAGAATCTATGAAGATTTGAACCGAAACCTTTGGTTCGATTAGTGCAGAAAACTTTCCCCGAACCTAACCTTAGACTTTATAAGGGGTTGAAACCCCCGAACCTAACCTGCAACACAATTTAAGATGCTTGCAGCCTGGTAATTTGCCATATTCTTAATTTGAAATTACATAATTTTTTCTTAAAATCTCAGAAATTCGACAGCTACTTAATGGCACCAGTCAACAGAACTGGAAATGCTTGGGCGGTCCGCCCATGGCAACTTTTGACTTTGTTTGCCTCTCCTCCTTTTTTCACCCTACCACTTCTGCTTCCCTCATGGCATCTCGCTCAACCTACGCAAAATTCATGGCCCAAAAAGTATTATAAACATTTGTGCTTGTTTATTTTCAGCTTCGGCTTGTTTATCTCCTTGCTTTTTGTTTTAAAGTTCAATTTCATGCTTGCTGCTTGACACATTGAGCCCCGGGCCGGTGGGCGTTCGGGGCATGGCAGGTGCGACTAAGTAGCCGCCTAACCGAAAAATGTTGTTCTTCCTTTGACAGCATTTTGTAGAATGGAAAATTCACTTTTGCAAAATGCCTGGGCATATAAATTGTGAAATTTGTTTCACTATGGAACGGAAGTTGGAGCTTCCAAGTTGCTGTTTGTGTGTCATGTAATTGAATTAAAATCCATTTGCCATAAACTTATACACACACACGCACACACACGCGCTCTTCTATAGGCAAATCACGCGCCAGGCCATGACTCTACTGCTGTGGCCCCATCGATGACATTAACAATGGCTTTTGACATATTTTTACGAATTTTCTTTTCATTTTGCTTTCGCACAAAAGAAGAATCTCTCTTTTTTCATGCATAGATGTATGTCAATGGCATAAAATATGAATGTGGCCTGGTGTGCCACACAAATCGGTAAAATCAATAGTTTCGTGTGTACAGTTCCTTCTCATTGGGGCTTGTCATCATCGCTTGGCAGGAGCTCCAGTTGCATGTCAAACAATGGCATGTTGCGCAAAAGGGTCACCATACAGAGAATAGTAGAGCCCAACCATGGGGCACTTCTAATAGATCACAACAGCAATGGTACCCCAGGCGCGTATGCAGGAATCCACTTCTAAAAGGGGTGCACATGAAATGGCGACGAGATGCAAAAGTCATTTGAGAAACTTTCCCCCTTCTTCTGCACTATGGTCCGGAAGTTGATTATTTTCATCATAAATTCATACAAAGCAGCTTGAAATCTGGAAGTTGGAGCATCTGATAACCATGAGATAACCCTGTTCAAATTTTGTTGAACCTAAATGATTGAACTAAAATCATGTTATCAAAACCTGAGAAGCATAAATTTATACCAAAATTATCGACTTTTGTACTACAGTACAGTGTGTAACCTACACAGACACTCATAACTCTTGTGTGACGCAGCCATTGTTTGTTGTAACAATATGCCCCGTCACTTGCTAGTGGGCCAAACGCTGCCTGCGGGTGGTGCATAGTTCAGCTCTCACCTCAACCTGCCCCAACGTGAGCAGCTCAGCTATGTGCATTTGTATTGTATGTATGAATGTTGATGCCTGTTTCTGGCAGTTATTTGAAACCACTGAGCCGCTTTGTGGTCTCTGCACATGAAGCTGTCGGCTTCTGCAGCTCAAAGGCTCTACCCAAAAACTTGGTAAGCAGCCCCGACACCCCAAAATGGCCCACTCTCTGTGTGGGTGGAAAATTGAAAACAAATATTTGAGTAAAAATTTACCAATTTTTTTTGAGCGGTTTTCATACCAAAGCTATTTGATGGTCAATTTGTACAAAACAACCGCATTGAAGTCAAAGATGCTTGTTATTTTAACATAACAAGTATTCCTTAAATTTCTTTGTATTTCAAAGAAATTCAAGTTGTATAAACACTTTTAGAAAAAACATAAACAAAGAACTGTTTAGAGATGGAATTTGTAAAGGAATTGTTGACAAAAAGGGACACACACACACAGATACTCAGCAGGTCATTTGTATTTGATGCAGGATAAGGTTCTCGGTCTTGCTAGTGGCACTTAAACACATTTCTTGGTAACATCTGGTATACCCCCCAAAATATTCGAGTGATTTATGAGTCCTTTAAAAGTAAAAGGGAGTACAAATTTGGCAAAGTTGATGGTGCTATCTCAAAAGTTTATTAAGTATATTGATTTATGATGATTTATGAAAGTCTGGCTGTACAACAACCAGAAGAAAGCTTCTCCGACCCATACAGAATATATATTCTTGCTTGGAATCAACAGCCGAGTCGATATAGCCATGTCCGACCGTCCTTATGAACAAGCTGAACTCAAAGATGGTAAGAGATAGAAACTTCTTATACTTGCAGACACGTATATATTTCAAGAATATTTTTGGGGTTTGATAATATGATATATTTATAATTTTTTTCACGTCCCCTCCCGACCTCATAATAAAGATAAAATGTAATATCTCGCACAATTTTATACATATAAAGTTCGTTCCTTCTGGATATATTTAATAATCAGGATTATTTATCGATCCGCCAAAGAATTAGTGAAGATAGCAAAAACGGTAATCGAGTTATGAGCTAAAGAGTGTTCGCTGTTGCAGAGCTACTTTCTGCTGGTACTGAGGCAGCAAATTGCATCCTAAGCATACAATTTCGTTGGCAGAGAGCTTATTACAGTCGGGCTTGACCGACTTTCTTTCTTGTTTTCTCTGTGTTTATATTGTTTGCTTTGGTTAAAAGATAGCATTTGAAGTGACAAGAATTATGTACATTAGAGCGCATTTTTATACCCTTGCAGACGGTATTATAAAATTGTGCGGATGTTTGTAACGCATTGAAGGAAGCATCTCCGACCACATAAAGTATATATATTCTTGATCAGCATGACGAGCTGAGTTGATTTAGCCCTGTCCGTCTGTCCGTCCGTCCGTCTGTCCGTCTGTCTGTTTCTATGCTATCTCCTCCGTCAGTTTTAAAGCTATCCTTACCAAACTTTGCACGAAGTCTTCTGGTACATATACGCTGCACATTTGTCGGAACCGGCCGGATCGGATGACTATAGCATATAGCTGCCCAAGGGACGATCGGTCAAAAAACTAGTTTTAGTGAGGAAAACTTTTTTGTTTTTAATGAAAACGTCCTTATCATTGGCATACACTTCTTTTATATACTTTTACACAATTCTACAAAGTTGAGTCGAAATCGGATGACTATAACATATAGCTCCCATAGGAACGATCGGTCGAAAAACTAGTTCTAGTGAGAAAAATTTTTTTTGTTTTTTTTGAATGAAAACGTCCTTATCATTGGCATACACTTCTTTTATATACTTTTACACAATTCTACAAAGTTGAGTCGAAATCGGATGACTATAACATATAGCTCCCATAGGAACGATCGGTCGAAAAACTAGTTCTAGTGAGAAAAACTTTTTTGTTTTTAATGAAAACGTCCTTTTTATTGTCATATTTTTTTTTACATTAACATATTTCTACAAGGTTTTATCAAAATCGGATAACTATAGCATATAGCTGCAGTATGAATGATCGGTCTAAAAAGAAGTTCTAGTGAGGAAAACTTTTTAGTTTTAAATGGGATGCTTTTCCAAGATTTCACCAAGTTTGGTCGAAATCAGACATCTATATAGTATAGATCCCATAGAAAAGTAAGGTCCAAAAAGTAGTCTTAGTTGGAACAACTTTTTTGTTTTCAACGGAAGCTGCAAGGGTATACAAAACTTCGGACGAGCCGAAGTTAACTTTCCCCTATTTTTTAGTATGGAAAATTTAAGGTCATACTGGAGCCCCTAAATTCGCTAGCTTATGGTGTATGTTTAAGGAGAAAAAAGAAAATATTTTTAGTGGTTAAAGTTTTAGATATTACCCATACGCAGTGTTGCCTTAGATCTTAACCCACCCAACATTTGGAAGATCATTTCAACAAATATAACCTAAATCGGCGGTGTCCCAGAAATCTCTTTTAAGAAAATTCCAACCCAAAACCAATTCTCAATGTCCTAGAAATCTCTTTTGGTTGGTTTCAAACCTCTCGTATTTTTTTGGGAGATTTTGCCAAACCAATAGCGATTTCACCAACCTTCGTACTGTTTTTGTAGTAGGACCATAATCTTATACACACACCTTTTATCTGCCTTTCAAAGAAAACGAAATCTCTCGAAGTTCTGGGACGCCGACTGATTTCTCGAGCGATTTGCAAGCCAACCGAAACCAAAATCTCTAGAGATTTCCAGGACACCCTCGAATGAGTCTTTTTCGAGCCTTTTTAATGGTTTAAAGAAGACTCCAAAATGTCACATAAATATGCTCAAAATATGATTTATTGAAGTATGATTAAAAAGACACTTTCAAAATTATTCGAAAATGAGTCGAAACTGATCAGAAGACAAGGTATAAAACGACTCTTTAAGAAGAGTCGTGGCTAGGAAATCATTTTCTCTCGCCAAAAGTATTATTTATGATCAGAAAACGAGCACAATTTTGACTATTTTAATCAAATCGAGGACTCGAAAAAGACTCCCCAGCAAACATTGTATGGAATTTTCGATCATATTTGAGTTTTCTTCTAGTTCTAGCGAGTTTTTTGGAATCATATTTACAAACGTTTGCTTTCCAAAAAGAAATATTAAATTGAAGAATATTACTGAAATAAGTTTAATAACATATTGTATATAGACAAACATAAGAATATTTTAAGTACAATAATATTACCTCAAAAAAAAACTTCAAACTTTATATTTCTAAGCTTATTATCCTTTCGCATGTTTTTACAAAGTTTGGTCAAAATCGGACATTTATATAGTATAGCTGTCATAGAAAAGTAGAGCCTGAAAAGTAGTCGTAGTTAACAATTTTTTTTTGTATTTAATGGAAATGTCCTCCAAATTGGCTTGTATTTGTTTTTTATGCTCCCACACAATTCTGCAAAGATTTTTCAAAATCAGATGACAATAGCATATAGTTACCATAGGAACGATCGGTCGAGAAAACTAGTTCTAGTGAGAAGAACTTTTTTTTTTGTAATGGAAACTTCCTTTTCAGTGGCATATACTTATTTTATATACTTACACAATTTTACAAAGCCTTGTCAAAATCGGATGCCTATAGCATATAGCTGCAGTACGAATGTTCGGTCGAAAAAGAGTTCTAATAAAAAAAACTTTTTGGTTTTAAGTGGAATTGACTCCAAATTTCGTTATTGTTAGTTTGTTATGGTTTTTCTGATTCCACAAAGTTTGATATAGAAAAGTATGGTCCGAAAACCAGTCTTAGTTAGAAAAACTTTTTGTTTTCAATGAAGCCTGCAAGGGTATACAAAACTGAGTCCGTGCCGGTTTTAACACTCCTTTATGTTTATACCCTTGCAGAGGATATTCTAAAATTGTCCGGATGTTTGTAACGCATTGAAGGAAGCATCTCCGACCACATAAATTATATATATTCTGTATCAGCATGACGAGCTGAGCTCATTTATGCTATCTCCTCCGTCAGTTTTAAAGCTATCCTCACCAAACTTTGCGCGAAGTCTTTTGGTATAAATACGCTGCACATTTGTCGGAACCGGCCGGATCGGATGACTATAGCATATAGCTGCCATAGGAACGATCGGTCGAAAAACTAGTCTTAGTGAGAAAAACTTTTTTGTTTTTAATGGAAACGCCTCCAAAGTACTATTTCTTAGTTTACTATCCCCTCCCATGATTTCACAAAGTTTGGTCGAAATCAGACATCTATATAGTATAGATCCCATAGAAAAGTAAGGTCCAAAAAGTTGTCTTAGTTTGAAAAACTTTTTTGTTTTCAATGGAAGCTGCAAGGGTATACAAAACTTCGCCCGAGCCGAAGTTAACTTTCCCTTATTTTTTACAAAACGTCAAAATATATGTGTTAAAATATTTTTAGCCCCTTGGATTACTTTTAAGCACTCAAATTCCTATCCAGTGCTTGTTGTGCACAGTTGCATGCACGGGGTGTGATTATTTATCAAGATCAGCCTTAAGTTCTGCCCTCAGTTCATCTTTCAGCCGCATGTGTGCGCGCGACGCTCTTTACACTTTGATTTTACTATTTTCACCATTGATTTAGCGTTAAATACCGAATTCGTATATCGAAAGAGTGAACACTACAAATGTAATATTGGAAATAATTAAATTTAATATTGGAAGTAGTTAAAAATTTTTTATTTTAAAGTTTTTCCTGCCAATCTATAGACCCAATTTATTTTGTAACGAATCCAAGAGCCGAAGAATTTTAGATTTGGTTCTGAAATACAAAGAATTGTATAAACTAATTGAATGTTCATAAATGTTTACTTACTCAGTGGGGGGACTCGAACTATACCACAATATATTTCTGGCATGTTGTTGCTTGTATGGCCGCTTATAATTCTCAAGTTGGAATTCCATGCCTTGGGAATATAAAACAGGTAAAATAATTTCGCCGTTCAAATATGTTTTTAGTCAATTCAAAATGCTTTTTTATTAATTCTAATAAGAAAATGGCATAGTTAAATCAAATATGATTGTTATAGATTTTACTATGCGTTTTTTTCCCTGAGTGTAGCGGCCATAGATTGTGCATTTGGTGGGCAACTGCTCTCAACTGTGGCCTCGTCGCGGTCCAAAAATACCCATTCTTGAATGAAGAAGATATTGCATTGTTTAAAACCAAGAATGTTCGTTCTTGTATGAAGAGCTCATCAGGTTCAAGAGTTAGATCGTTCATTCTGAAATCAAAAGCTTCAAAAATTCAAAAATAAGTATGCCCATACTCCAATCAAACAACAGTTTACATCCAGTTGGTTTTGTTAATTTTTTGTTTAAATTTATTTATTATTATTTTATTATTTTAATTTATTATTTTATAGAAAATTAATTGTCAACCTATGCAAGTTTCAGCCGGATCGCGGAATACACACACCAAAGTCTTTGCCTGTCAACTGGCCAACAGCCGTCTCTCCATGTTAGCAATGGCATAACTGCTTGGGAGTTCCACAGCAAAATGAGTGCATAAATCTATGGCGCTCTCCGCTTTGTAGTTGCCCACACACCCCATTCATATAAAAAACGAAACTGTTGAAGCGGACTCAACGCTATTCTCTCAAATGTGCTTGCTCTTCTCTCGCAGTTTCTTTACCTCACTCCCCTCGCCAAAAAAACACCAGACTGAGAACGAATTTAGCTCGATTTCAAGAGCAAAATTCAAGAATGAATAAATTTGTTTCATCAGCGTTCGTACCTTAATTATTCGTTCTGTTTTTTTTTCTGGGTGTACTTAAGCAAATAACACCTCCCTTTGGACATCAAATTTATTGAAAAAGAGTTGCATTTAATTGCATTATTTGCCATGTTGCAAGGGGACTTCGATGAACCACAGGAGCCAACACGTCTTAATTGGCATACGGGGAGTTTGAACCCAATTTTCAATTAATATTTCTCTTTGACCAATATGCAAAATTTCTACACAAACCATTAATTAGAGCTGGCAAATAGAGCAATTAAGCGAGTTTGGTGGAAAAAAATGGACAACAAATTGTATCCATTGAGAAGTCTCCAATTTACTGAACAAACACGCGCAATTGGCCTGGCCATAGATACATATAAAAGAAAATATACATATGCAATTTTATATATATAGGTAGATAAAGCTATATGGAAACAAAATTACTGAAAAAAGCAGTTGCCATTCGCCCCCCCCCGGGTTGGCATTTTTCCAATAAAAAATCCCAGATCCTGATAAAAACTTCACGTTAAGCTTTTTTTAATGAATGAGCAGCAACAGCGGCAGTCAAAATTAATTGAATTAATATTTTTTGCATGTTTTTTAATTTAACAAGAAATTGCAATAAAATGGTTGAGTGGCATATATTTCGTTGCCAATGAGGTGTCTGGATAAAAGAAGTTGCAAGTGTGAAATTGAAGAGCAATTAATAACAAATGGCCTGCATTTCCCTCTGATATATAAAATCAAATCAATGTGGAGTGAACTTGTTTAAATGGGTGACACTTTAATTAGCTGTATTGTGCTAGTAATTACACTATTTTTTTAATGTTTCCATCAATGTGAAATGTGATAAAGACTCGCAAGGGGGTACATGGAAAAACCTTTTTTTTAAAAGCCAACCCACAGTTTATTATAAGTAAACATACCTCAGACTTTGCATATTTTCAAACAGATTTTTATCCTAGTAGCCAAAAGTAAATGTGTAGAACATTATATGTTGTGCTGCCAACGTGAAAAAAAATTCTAAAAAATCGCTTGCATGTTTTCAAACAGATTTTTATCTTAGTAGGCAAAAGTAAATGTGTAGAACATTATATGTTGTGCTAACAGCGTGAATAAAATTCCTAAAACATCGCTTGCATATTTTCAAAAAGATTTTTAACCTAGTTGGCAAAAGACAACGTGTACAACGTAAATAAAATTCCGAAAAAATTGATTCCAATTCAATAGATGTGTAAATTGGAGCATTGTCTATTTTTGAAAAGCTTTTTCATATTTCCTAAATGTTCCATTTTATTAGTTGTTTTCATCAACGTTTTTCTTTTTCAATTTTATAAACAAAGCTTATTCCACCTGCGTTGCAAAAATTAACTCAATACACCTTTCACATTGAGTGTAAGCTGCACACTAAACGCTTTGGCAGCTTAGTCAGCTATTCATAAATGTAGGGGAAATATTGTATTAAAATTTTGTAAATGCCTTCTGGTTTCAACCTTGTTTGTTTATAGGCCATCGCATTTTCATCCAAAAACTGTATATCAGGCATAAAAACCACATCAACACAAAACCGCTTTTAGTGTGCTGGCCCATACAAAAGTGGTCTGTCGGTTGGTCTCCAATATTTGGGATGAACAAATAGGAAGAAACTGTTTTCAAATAATTGTTGCTAGTATTAAATACTGTCAAAAATATATAACCCTATTAGAGTGGAAAGTCCAGTTACTATAAAAGCTAATACTGAGATAATGAAAACATTATCGTGGCCCTTGTGAAACAATGTAACCCTAAAATGCTTCTCAGCTATTGCACTTGACTTTGTCTGGTCGAAGGTAGCTTTTATCAGTCCCGATAAGCGTCTAGGAATCATTATAGAATTGCCATTTTCGGTGCAGAATGCTGAAGCCTCAGAAAACATGTCTTCAAATTTCAAGTCCACTGATAGAGTTTGAAGACGACGGCTAAGTGGCAATGAGACTGCGAATATAGCTGCTATGCATGGGGTTTTAAATAATGCTACCAATTGATACGCCTACGATTGTCGTTTTGTCATTCTGCAATTTCGCCTAGAGCCCGCGCGCAATGGGACAGAATGGAAAACTGCCCGGCAGAAATTAATAACGTCGTTGTCTTTGGCTTTAGACGTGACAAAATCAGTACTCGGGGGTTTTTGGTTGCTCTGATTTCATTTTTGGAAATACTTTTTCGATCGGTTGGGAGAGGGCGACTTATGGAAGGGTGTAAAATTAAACAATAAACCAAATGGGGTGTCGTTTTAAAGGCTTTTGAGTGCTCTGATTTCGTATCTGACAATATTTTTCCGATCGGTTGGGGAGGGGGCCGACTTATGGAGGGGGTAAAGATAAACAAATAATCAAATGGGGTGTCGTTATACAGGTTTTTCTGGTCATATTTTTCCGATCAGGAGATCGTTGAGCCACCCCTGCAAGGGAAGGGCGAGGGTAATCGTAAAATGGCCCACAATGAAATTTTTTATTTAGATGAATAAAATTCAAGTCTGTCTAGCTAATTTTTAAAGACCAACAAAACTAGAATCTTAGAAGTTCATTGCTTAAAAAATTCAAATTAATTTAAAATTGTTTTAAAACATCTGCTTAAAAAAAGTCTACATCATTCAATGGCAATTCATCGTCGTCGTTTTTGTCGACTTCTTCCTCTTTTTCCGCTGCAACTGACTCTTCGCAAACTTCTGCCTCTTCGTGGGTTGGTACATTTTATTTTTGTGATTCTGGTAGTTTTAGAACTTCCAGCGGAATGTTTCGGTCTGTTTTATTTTTTCTTCATTCTTAAATATGAAATAATAGGGTCTGACTTGACAAGCAGCATATAAATCAGATCAGTAGTCGTGCAATTCTGCTAACCTTCCTGGCGTTACTCATCCGAAAGTGTTTATAGTTTTTATTGCTTGATTCTTGAGTCTCTTCGGATAAGACACCGATTGGCAATATTGCCGCCTGGATGGCGTCTGAGGAATGTTACAAAATCTTGTGGACACTGGGAGGCATTCTGTGCCGGTTGTATTTTTTCCCGTATATTTCAGCTGTTCTTTTACGGAAAGCTCCAAAGGATTCGGATTTGATTTTTCTGCAACTTGATAAAGTCTGCATTATAATTAAAAAGTTTTTGGGTTAGTAATACATTTGGATGCTTAAGTTGTGTAACGTACGTAACAAAAATAGGGGTTTTTTAATTTCACGAGCAAAATACGCGATTTTAATTACAACTTATTTCCTTTTTATCGGGTGGCTCAGCGACTAGTGTGCGCGACCGCTGTGCAATAGATCGTATGTTCGACCCGCCTCGGAACATCTGATGAAAAGTTTTTTCTTTGAATAAACTTTACACCCGGTCACCCCTCTCTGTTGTTGGCGCCAGCTTTATAGTAATTAGCCATGCAAACGCATCTCAAACTGCCGTTCGGATTTGGCGTTAAACCGTAGGTCCCTTTCTCTTGTGCGAAAATTAGAAGCGCACAAGCCAAGAGATTGAGAGAAGACTGGCTTTGGCCCTTTGGGGCTGTGTCAAGCCACTTTACATTTTACAACTTCCTTTTAAGACATATATTTTTTAGCTCTTAAAGCTGGACTCTAATTGGAAAATACCCCGTTAAATTTTAATTTCTGTAACGTACGAATGAAATTCAGGCAGATGTTTCAAAACAGTGGCTCTTCGATTAAATAATGATTGAATTTGGTAGCCCTTAACGAAATAAGATTAGTATATGAAGGAGCGATTGAGTTTTGCATAGTATTTCGTGGAATTAAATAAAGAAATTTAATAAAATGTCATATATTTTTCACTTTTATATGCGCCACAGATGGCAAACCGGCCATTTATAAATTCTGAACTAAAAATCTAAATAATTAAAAAGATCGCCCAAATTGGTGTGGAGATGTGTGTAGATTGCCGGGTCCAGGCTGTCTTGGTTCAAAGTTCTCTCTAACAATTTATTTCCCCTAAACGCAGCTTCCTCATTCTAGCCATAGGTGTGAGCCCCTGTCTTTCATCATAACTGTTGAAATAATGAATTAAGTGTCGTCAGCGAAGAGAGAGGGGCTAATAATTGTACCAGTGTGGTCAATTATGAAAACGAGTCTTCTCACCCTCATCCTTTTCTAACCTGATTTAAAGTAGTGGAAAAAATTGTAATGTACGTAACGTAACGTACGAGCAAAAGAAATCACCGATTGTGGACGAACGAATTACTCAATTGTTCGCACCAGGATTATTGCTCTATTTCTTATGCCTTATCCATTTTCTTGATTACGCTGCAAAAATCGCTGAAAATTAAGAAAATTACATTTTCAAATTTCAAATGCAACTTCCCATTTGTGTCAACGTACGAGCGACACCTAAATCAACCATTATTTCTTTGTTAGAGCAAACTGGTCGAAATTTTTATCCATGTGAGTACTTTCCAAGCGCTATGTACCACTATGTTAAGATGAATGACATATCGTTTAATCGCTAGAAATGAGCAAGAATATGCGTACGAATGTAACGTTCGTAACGCAGGAAATGCCCATATAACTTTTGTAAATCTAAAAAACTTTTAAGTAAAATATGTGTTTTCACTTGTATGCAAATAAGACAATAAAAGCAGTTAATTTGAATTATCATTTTTTTCAGTGTGGGTGGGGGCTCGCGGCTAGTGCGCGACCGCTGTGCATGAGGTTGTGGGTTCGATCCCGCCTCGGAACATTCTGAGTAAAATATTTTCATATTCGGCCGACGTCCTCGGGGCCGGCCCTTTGGTCGTCAGCATTGCAGTAATTAGCCATGAAAAGCTGTGTTCAAACTGTAGGTCCCTGGCTCTTGTGCTAAAATTAGAATCGCAAAAGCCAAGAGATTGAGAGAGGCTCGGCTTTGCCCCTTTGGGGCTGTGTCATCTTGACAAGCTAATTTTACTTTACTTTTATATTTTTCAGTGTGTTTGGGGAGAGTTTGTCGCAGCTTTCCAGGTGCATCGTTTTGTTACCAGGGTCTACCAAATGAAGGTGCAAGACTACTAGGTATGGTTAACCGGCAGCTCAGCATGGGAAAAATCATGCCAAATGCAAGAGGGGCTTGCATCATCAATGGTAGCCATATCCACAAAAGCGGCAGGTCTCCTTTAAGCATAAAAACATGAAAAAAGACATTGTCTTAGAAAGCATTTCCATTTTTTAATGCGAATACCGAATGCTATCAGAAATCGGGAAAATGGTGGTAGTTAATAAAATACAATTGAATAGTGTTTAAGTTTTCTCCTCTTCGCTATAAGTAAACGATGTTCCATTCGATCCAACTCATGCTTAATACAGTTTATACTTGGGGTTAGAATAATACTCAAGCATCATCACTTTCCCATTCCTCCAAGTTTTCCGTTATTATCAGGACTTTTGGAGTAAATGCTGTTTATTCGAAGACTTCACAAAGTGGAAATTTATTCTCTCTGCACACTTCTTAGAAATGATAACACATTGTTGACTGCAGAAAGTAGAGTTCTTAAAGTGTTTAAATGTAAATGTACAAGTCAAACACACTTTTAAAGACCTTCTTTAGTTTGTTTGAACTCTATTTAAGCCAAAACTAAGAACTAATTAAAATAGGAAAATTTGATCAAAAGCTACAAGCATATTTATTTCATATATTTCATATGTCCTTGGATTATATAATTTCAGATCCAAATTCAACTAATCTCATTGAAATTCAAACCAACTACAGCTCATTCATATGCATATACTACTACACAAATCTTGTGCTCGGATCTGCTATCTCTCTTAATTCCATTTCACTGTTGGCAGTTTAAATATTTGCACAAATTATTAAAATAAAATTTCCGTCACTCCACCTCCAACCTCGGCCCCGCGCTACCCCACCTGACCAGGGTCTCATGTCTCTAGTGTTTGCCGGGGCGTGCGTGCGGCGCATATTAAATAAATATTTAAATAAAAGACCTTACAGGTCGTCTCTCACCTGCCCGGTGGATTGGCATTGGGCAAAAAAAATAGAAAAAAAAAAAAATGAAAACGCAGACTTCTTCATTTGCATAAAAATTAATTTTGCATGTCGTCTATTTGTTGTTGCGGCAACCTCTAGAGTTTGCCTTACTGATTTCTCTTGACTTTTCTAACTCCCCAATTGCCGAACAGCAACTGCAAGCCGTGTCCTGTGGCCAAGCCAACATTCCTGTGCGGGGCGGACAACAGGACCTACTCATCACTATGCAGATTGGATTATCACAATTGCATACATTCGACAACCATACGGATTGCCTGCAAAGGATTCTGTCCCTGCAAGGGTAAGTCGCATATATAACAAATGAAAGATGTGAAAAAGAGGAGAGAAAAACAGAACAGTTAGATGTCAACTGGCAAGTGGCCAGGCTCAGGCTCAGGGGTGGAAGCAGCTCATAAAAGTATGCTACGAAATGTAAACCTCGATTGTGGGAATTAAAAATTCCAATTACCAAACAAATTTCAAAGGCTTTAAATACTCACACAGCGTATCACTGCCTGAATATTTAATAGGCCGCCGTACCAAGTAGCCTCCATTGTTCTGGCGCGCACACAATGCGACTGAGAGGCACTCGTCGAGTCAGCCGCCCAGCCAACGTTAATTTTCAATTTTGCACAGATGAAAGCGCATTCCATGGCTCTTCTTGTAGCTGTGCGGCTGGGTAAAATAAAATACATGCATAAAATAGAAATGACGCCTCAGTGGGCAGCCCGGATACGAAAAGTTTGCCTAGCCAAGCGATTTTATGATGCCCATTTTGCTGTTTTCACAGAGAATGTCGATGGCAAGCGACTGCAGCGCATTGGCGGCTACAACAGCAACAAATACAACAAGAAGATCAGCCTGGACCAGCAGCAACAGCGACAACAGCAGGCCTACAAGGATAGCAGCAACAACAACATCATGATGAACAGCGGCAACCTGATGGGTGGCAACAACAACGACTTTAATACCATCATGAATGTAAGTAAAGTCCAAATGGGCGGGCACAATCTGATTTGCTTTTACCCACACACACACACACACACACATACACACACGCATGCACACAGGACAAGGAGGACAACAATCGGCAATATAATCACATCAATGCTCAATATACATTCACGCCCGAGGAGATCAAATATGACAACAAACACTACAAATATCTCAAGTACACGGCCTACAAGAAGGTGAGTAGCTGCATGAGGTGAAAATTGTATGCTCCATTTTAATGGCTTTTCTTTTCCTTTTTTTTCCACTCTCCCCCCAAGGATGCCAAGTATCAGGAGGATAAACATAAGATGCGCAACTACAACGAAGTGGTGGAAAAACAACAGCAAAAATACAATAAGAATAACAATCTAAATGGTAAGATTGTTGGTGGGTTGCCTTCTTAGTCTCGGGAATAGCTCAAATCGAGTGGGTGTCACGTGTCTCTTTTGGATGGGTGATAGGAAGTCAATAAGAAAAGAATGTAACCAAAGATTATCCAAAGCTGTATGTAATAGTTTTTTGGTTAGAGGCGCACAAGGCGCTATAAACCAATCTGCACTAAATTTTTAATTTTCACAGTAAGTTCATACCGGTTCAATATTGTTTTAGAGCGTTACTTTAGAAATTCTTTGAACTATGAACTGAAAAATTTGTATGTATATTAGGGTTACAGACAGCCATAGTACGTCCCATACTGCTGTACGGAGTTTTAGTATGGTGGCCAAACTAAGCACTTTACAGAAAGTACAGAGAAGTGCTGAATTATGCATGAGCGGCGCCCTCCGAACCACCCCAACGGAGGCGCTTAACACCATATTTCATCTTCTTCCTTTAGACTTAATGTCTAAACAGATAGCGATCATCACAGCTCTGAGAGTAAGAGAACCGGAAGCCTGGAGCGCGGTCAACTCGGGACACTCAACCATACTCAACCACCAAACCGCGGTTTCCACCTTCACAGATTACCCACGATGTCATTTCAGAAACTCTATGACGTCAATATCCCTAGTAGACACCACTGGGATAACTTACCACATAGCAGAGCTAATGCCATTAACATCTACATGGATGGATCCAAGCTCGATAACAAAGTAGGAGGGGGAGTTAACTCCACCGACCTAGATATGGAAGTATCATTCCGACTCCCTGAACATTGCAGCGTAAACCAAGCAGAACTAGTGGCCATCCAGGAGGCCGCCAATTACCTTTGCACACTCATTGTCGAAAAAGGGAATGTATACATTTACTCATACAGTCAAGCAACTCTAAGGGCGCTTGACTCTTACACCAATAATGCCAAAAAGCTCACGGAATGCCGTAGATCCTTAAATGACATCGCTCGGCATCTCTGTATCCACCTTATCTGGGTGCCTGGTCACCGCAACATTGAGGGTAACGAGTCAGCCGAGAGGCTGGCTAGACAGGGCACTAACATCCAGCTCCTCCCGGAGAAGGGATGCCCTTGGCCTCATAAAAACTAATCACATGAAATGAAACCTGGCGCCACCTGTTTGCGCTGTAGCTAGGGTTACGTGGACCACGTTCGCCCTAAAACGTACCAGTAGCCTTTTACGCCAAAGCAGAGGAACATCTCACTTCTGGTCGGAGCCCTAACGGGTCACTGCCTTATCGGTAGACATGCAGCACGCTTAGGAGTCGCCCACAATGACTTCTGTAGAAGCTGCAAGTGTGAGGATGAGGAGGAAACATTACTGCATCCTATATGCCACTGCCCAGCACTTTAGAAGGAGACTCAAAACACTTGGTCACCCTTTTCTACTCAACCTCTCTGAACTATCTGAGATAGATTCCGTCTCTACTAAAATTTTTACTTATTTCAGAGTGATCCAATCGAGAGGATCCACTCCTGGTTTAAATAGGGAATATATATGGTATCGCAATGGGCCTATCTTGGCCTAAGTGAAGGGACAATTTATTGTCTCTAGTCATCTCAACCTAACCTAACCTAGGGTGTTTTTTAATGGCAAAATTGAGATTTACTAACGGCGCCCCCAGGAAAGTTGCCTTTTGTATTATAGAAAATAAAATTTCAAACAAAAAAAAAAATTGGTATTCGTGGGCGTGACGAGGCCATAAAGTTTGTTCTAAAAATTACGTATACGCCCCGAATTCTACATCGAATTTCCTACAATGAGATGTGGGCTACATGTGTCGAGTTGTCAATTTTTGAAAGTCTTGCAAGGTATTTCGATTTTGATAAAAAAAAAATTTCGCAATGTTGTCATAGGGCCGACAGTCGATAGTGTTGAGATGCCGACTTTCGTGTTCAGAACGAGAGTACGAGATCACGGGTTCAATTCCCAGGCAAGGAACGTAAAGTTATATTTTATTTACTTTAATTTTATTTACCAAGTAAAAAATGGCCCAAGCCAATCAAAAAGTTCGCACAAAATGTTCATGGCCTGACAACCACTGTTCATGATTTAAGAAATGGATATCGAAAGGTCTCTTCAACACAATACATGAGTTGCTCTGACCAGCGCCACATGTTAGTCCTCCACGAAGTTCTCCAAATGATTTTTATCTTAGTTTCTGGTCTTCATTGAAACGATTTTTTGAATTGTGTGCTTGATTCTCGAAGGTATCTTAGAGTGTTATGAAACAAGTCTCAAAGCAAAGTCTTTAGAGTAAGAATATTCCTCCAACATTTTAAGTATTAATCATTTTTTTTGGTATAGTCCCTTATGCTTTGCAAGCTTTAGTTTAAATCAGAGTAACTATTTGAAAGTACGAAAACCTTTTGTTAGAAATCAACGCCAACTACAAAAATATATAATATTGAAAGGCAACAGTGCGTATGAATAATATCAAAAACTTTGAGGCCCCGTCGCGTCCATTAAAAACCACTTTTTGAACTTTATTCTCTTATCTCGGTTAATATACACCATAAATTACCGAATATGGGGCGAAAGTATGACCTTAAATTTCCCATACAATAAAATAGGGGAAAGTTAACTTCGGCTCTGCCGAAGTTTTGTATACCCTTGCAGTTTGTTTTTCTAAACAAGACTACTTTCCGGACCTTACTTTTCTATGGGAGCTATACTATATAGATGTCTGATTTCGACCAAACTTAGTGCAATCATCGAAAAGCATAACAAACTGTTTATATCGAAATTTGCAGGCGATCCCAATTAAAACAAAAAAGTCTTTCTCACTAGAAGTTCCTTTTCGACCAATCATTCATATAAATACTTGCCAGTTTTGAGGGCACTTCCATTGAAAACAAAAAAAGTTTTTTAACTAAGAATTCTTTTCAAACTACTTTTCTATGACAGCTATACTATATAGATGTCCGATTTCGAACAAATATGGTGGAATAATGGAAAAGCAAAGTTAACTAAGAAATACGAAGTTTGGAGGCGTTTCCATTAAAAACAAAAAAGTTTTTCTAACTAAAACTGTTTTTTTTGACCGTAATTTAGTTCCTTTTTAAGCTTTTTATTGTTGAACCTAGTTCGGGTCCTAGACCGACTCATCTAATTAACATTAACTTTTTTGGACCTACGGAGATTTAGCTTTTTTTAAAATTTGAAAAATTTGTACAGGGCAGTCAAATAGTAGGCTTAGCATAATTCCCTTCCTGAGAACATTTATGGATTCACTTTAATCAGATCTAGTAGCCTTTGCCAAATGGGAATTTGATTTGCCTTAAACTTTTTGGCTGGGTAAGTTTAGTTGCTTAATGGCCCTTGCCCTGGCAGGTCGCACATTAATATTTGGTTTCTTTTTTATTGTTTTATTTGCCTTTTATTTTAATTTCTTCTTAGACATTTCTTCTTAGACAGTTTCCTCTGTAGTTGAACTGTGGTTCATCTTGACATCAATACTTGGCTCTTCTACACCTTGTTCACAACTTTTCTTTCAAGATGACTAGAAAAAAATTAAACGTCAAATAATTTCTGCTGAACAAAGTGCCTTTTGTTTAGTCAAAAACTTCATTTGTCATTAGTGGTTGACAGCCCATCACATCATCTACGAATAATTTCAGTTTCTTTTCTTTGCTAACTGGTGAATAAGACCACCACTGCTCCATCGCAGACTCGTCCATTTTGATATCTGTCATCACCAGTTAGTCCATCTTTCACCCTACCTTGGGCAGCAAATTAATTGAATATCGGGTCTGTTTCGGTTTTCGACTGTATTTTCTGTAAACGTTGTATTAATTTGTATGGAAGTAACAAAAAAAAATCAGTGGCCAATAGATCTTGACGTAATTTTCTCTCTAATTAAATGAACTTTGGTTTGATACAATTACATAAGGTAGTCTCGTCGGTGGCAGAGGGTAGCTTAACGTATGCTTGCAATAAGTGCGATTGAAAAGGCACTTTGTATCATCAGTTCGAATGGAACGGCAGTATAGCGTGTTGATTAACCCTCAGAAGGCCCGTGTGGTTTAAAATATAATTTTATAATACAAAGATGTACATTTTTTTTTAAGTTTTATTTATAATAATTTTGAATGCGAAAGCAATCGTTGCTTTGCGTATCCTTCTTTAATAAATTCAGTTTGACGATCTTCATTTCTTGTGGGAACGGCATCATTATTTAAGCGCCTCCTTTTATAAGTCTGCCCACTGTTGGGTGCAGTCTTCCACTGGGAAACATTAAAGTGTGTGTCGCAGATTTGGGAGTTGACACCAAGGTCGCACCTCAGAATTTCCTCCCATATCTTTCTTTTTACATCACATTTCGGTGCGTGAATAATTTTTATACCCGGTACATGCTTGCGGCAATTATAGCAATAGTTCATTTTTTTTGTACCGTTTGGGTTAATTTAACCGTAAAAAATGAAACAAAAATCGTCCGCGCACAACCTTTCCATTCGACAAGCAAGAATGCACTGTCGATAAGCTACAAAAACGACGAGCCTCTGCCTCCGACGAGACTACCTTATGTTATTGTATCATGGTTTGAGCAATCTGTCTCAGTTGCTCTAGCGAATTTGAGTTTTTTTTTCATTCAAATTGGATGCAAAATGTTAACGTTAACACGAAAATCGAATTGAAAACCGAAACAGGGCACTATATTTCGTATTATTGGCCTTGATAAAGGAAGTGTTACTGTCTTTTAGTTCGTTGGTAATTGTGTGCAACAGAGACCTGCAACAAGCCTCTAATGTTCGATCACACTCGTGCGTTTACTTGCTTATTTTGCTTTATTTTAATGGCCATGACAGCTGAAATAATTATTTGAGAAATCGGCGCCAGAATCGGCGATCTTGTTTTAATAAAGCGGCGGATGTGTGATGATTTGGTCTGCGTTTTGCTACAAAGACACGCCACCTTTTGGCATCATCTCAACCGGAATGAGTGCCGAAATGTATATAGACATTCTGGATATCGAATTATTAGAGTTTGAAGTAGAGTTCGTATGGCGATGAGTGTTTAACTGGAAAAATGTGTCAATACAAAGTGCATGGTTGAATAAACGCTTCTTTATAGATAGAAGAATACCTGTATTGAACTAGCCAAAACTAGCCAAAAATAATCCGGACCCGAAAATATGTGAGATATCTGATCTGCTAAAGATTTTTTCATATCATTAAAATGCCGATATGATATGGTAAAGTTGAAAATGACCTAAAATTCATTTAAAAGTGCAGTTTTTATACCCTTGCAGAGGGTATCATAAAATTCTGCGGTTGTTTGTAACGCATTAAATGAAGCATCTCCGACCACATAAAGAATATTTATTCTTGATCAAAATGACGAGATGCGTTCATTTAACCTTCTCCGTCTGACCGTCTGTCCGTCCGTCCGTCTGTCTGTTTCTATGCTATCTCCTCCGTCAGTTTTAAAGCTACCCTCACCAAACTTTGCACGAAGTCTTTAGGTACAAATACGCTGCACATTTGTCGGAACCGGCCGGATCGGATGACTATAGCATATAGCTGTCATAGGAACGATCGGTCGAAAAACTAGTCTTAGAAAAACTTTTTGGTTTTTAATGGAAACCCCCCAAAGTACGTATTTCTTAGTTTACTATCCTTTCCCATGATTTCACTAAGTTTGGTCGAAATCGGATGACTATAGCACATTTGGCTGCTATAGGAACAATCGGTCGAAAAACTAGTTCTAGTGAGAAAAACTTTTTTGTTTTTAATGAAAACGTCCTTATCATTGGCATACACTTATTTTATATACTTTTACACAATTCTACAAAGTTTGGTCGGAGTCGGATGACTATAGCATATAGCTCCCATAGGAACGATCGGTTGGAAAACTAGTTCGAGTGGGGAAAATTTTTTTGTTTATAATGAAAACGTCTTTTTTATTGGCATATTCTTATTTTATATACTTCAACACATTTCTAAAAAGGTTTATAAAAATCGGATGACTATAGCATATATCTGCAGTATGAATGATCGGTCGAAAAAGAAGTTCTAGTGAGAAAAACCCTCTATGTTTTAAATGGGATCGCCTCCAAATTTCGTAGCTAACAGTGTATTATGCTTTTCCATGATTTCAACAAGTTTGGTCGATATCAGAAATCTATCTAGCGTAGATCCCATAGAAAAGTAAGGTCCAAAAATTGATATATTTTTTTCTCTGTGGACTAAATTTACTACAGAATAATGGAAACAATATAGCCTACTAAAAATATGACCACATTAACTCTAGCATAGGAAAAACGCTAAATGCACATATAAATATTTACTATGAAGACTAATTTGTTGGAGTATAGCAAAAACGCAATCTTCGGTAAATTCTAAGATACTTTTCCCAAGAAACCATGGGTTTTAGAGCCAGCGGTTTTTAACGGGAAAATTTATCTATTTGGAAATGCTAAAATATGTGACATATCATTAAAAAAATCTGTTAAAAGTGATGAAAAACTGGATGCGTTTCGCTGTGCTACGTTATCCAATATATTTCGGTTGCAACATCGGCAACCATCATCAGCGACACTACATTGGTAAATTGTTTTGTAGTGTCCCTGATGATGGTTGCCGATGCTGCAACTGAAATATATTGGATAACGTAACACATACTTCTGTGTTCTTATTTGACCTCGATCCAGCGAAACACATCATTCTACAAGTTAGAAAGGTCGCCAACTATAAACTTTATCGATTATTTTCTCAATAAAATCGATAAAATTTTGTTTTCTTATTTCAAGTTTTGAATGGATCACAAACATTTGGTTGTTAAAAGATCATCGTTCGACTTGCTAGTGTTAGCTCTAAAAACACAGCTGTCTTAAGAGAGTTTTACAGTAAAACCCCAGTTTTTGAGATAGCCAAACTACATATTGGTTATTTTCGAAACATTTAAGGCAGCCCACGTTAAGACCGCATCTGGTCAGTTAATCTAGTTCCTTCCTTCTATAGCATACCCCTCCAAATCGGCCGAGTGCAAGCCCCAGCAACTGACAGCCATCGGCAATCGATTGCTCGACTGGTTCTCGGTGATCATGGCCGACAGCAAGAAGCGACGCCAGCATAGTCAAAAGTCCAAGGCCCATTTTCCACCCGCCTGCAAGACCGAGGCCAAATGGATGTTTGGACATCTGGATCTGAACAATGATGGCCTGTTGTCGCTGCAGGAGATGTACGATCTGGAGCACGATCAGAATGAGCGTTGCATTAAGCCCTTCATTGATACCTGCGATCTGGATACGGATAGTTCAATTAATACACGTGAATGGTGCCGCTGCTTCGAGAAGACCGATCGTCCCTGTGCTGCGGTGCGCCGAAGAATTGCCGGCGACTTTGCAGGTGAGATAGGTACAGGTGGACATTTCTCTAGCTACATAACACTAATACCTCTATGTTCTATCTGAAAATCGTGTTCGAGTTGTGCTACCCCAAGAAACAACTCGATACGATGCATCCGTATCAAAGCCAAAAACGGGTAGCAAGAAGAGTAAAAGATAATTTTGGTTTCAGTTTGGTTCCGTTTGTTTTCTTCTCACTTTGCCCTTTTTGCCTCTTGCTGTCTGCGCTTTGTTGTGCGCTTCGTTTATGTTGGTTTGACACACACGTACACACTCACAATTTAACCTTTTTCCAACTATAATTAAGCGGCTGACAGCCAAATAGAAACCCTTACTCAAACACACACACACACACACCTAATTGTTTGGCCACAGCAGTTTACAGAAGTCACCTTTTTCGTTTCACAAACCCAACTTTTAAGCCAGCAAATTAAACACTCTTAACAACAACACAAAAACTTTTCTTTCCTGCTGCCCAGTCTCTCGTTTTCTGTGTTGCCATTTTAAACTTTAACTGTATAATTTTATTTTTCCTTTTTTGCCACATTTTTTTCCGACCCAAAAAGTTAAAAAATAAGCCAAAGTACAAAAAAAAAAAGAACAACAATGTTGCTTGTGCCGCTTTTCACTCGCCGTCTGTGCCAATTATGCCGACTTACTAAAATGTTGCTCTGTTCTTGTTGTTGCTCGTTTTTGTTGCTGTTGGCGTCGACGTTGCAAACTAATTAGGCGCCTACGCACCCGACTGCGATGTACAAGGATTCTACAAGCCCACACAATGCCACAACTCGGTGGGTGTGTGCTGGTGCGTGGACAAGCATGGAGTCGAATTTGCAAACACACGCACACGCGGCAAACCCAACTGCGGTACGTATAAAGCACTTAAGATATGATAAATATATGTTACCAACTTACCAAATGGGTGGGGGTGGGAGTGAGAGGACGGTAGATACCATTACTGTATTTAATTAGTGTGTGTGTGTTTAAATAGTTAGCGCAAGCCACGACGGCTTAAATGCAAAAGCAGATTGTTAATGAGTTAAAAACAATTAATGTCGATTGCATGACATACCGTTTAATGCAATTGGAAGGGAAGCACGTCACATAAAATGAGCAACTTTAATCTGATTAAGTACTTAAAGAGCTTAAAAATCAATATGCATTTAGTTATCAGCAATTGCTGTATTTATCTTTCAAGAAGAACAATAGAATTTTCACATGGCAGCTGATTCGATAAATTAAAAATCTTTTCTGGCATCAAGAATGGACTATTTCGCCATATATTTATTGATAAGCAGAAATAAAAGGAAGTCATATGAAGGATGACGCATTAATGCAAAGCCTTGGCTCATATAGTTGCTCAAGTCAGATAGTATTTTTTGCAAGGCTGCACTTAGGGGCAGATCATTATCCCGTGGAATCGATTTGGTTTCGGTTTCCTGGATTCCCCCAAGCGGACCATGAGACAAACCATTTAAATATATTACTCTCCAGTTGGGAAAAAAACACAGTTGTTCGGTTGCAAAAAACATATCCAATTTTGATATTTTAGGACATCGAGAAGATCAATAAAGCAAAAACACAGCTGAACAATCTCAATTGATTCCCTCTAGCTGCAAACCTCTAACATTTGTGATAGCCGTGGATGCATGCGTTCTTCTTCGAATTTTAATCTTTAAGCTATGTTCTCAGACAAACTAAATCTAAACCTTGCTAAAAATACATCTTTTTACGCTGGAGTCCCAGCTAAGGGTACAGTGTGACTGCTGAACGCCAAAATACCCTTCAATAGTAAAATACCACCAAATGTAAAACGGTCTTACTGCACTGTGTTTGATTACAATTAAATTGATTTAAGGCCCTCTTCTGGTCTAGAGGGCTAAGTTTTACATATTTTTTTTAAATTCGTGGAAAGAAACCGGGAAGAGATTTTGTAATTCTGTTTTTTGTATTTGGTTGTACAATTCATTAAAAAAAATACAAAATTAAAAATTTGCGAATGCGAGGGCTGTTCAAAAGGTTCTCGGGATCCAAAGTAGGCTATTCCAAAAAAAAGATGTGTCGATGGTACCCACGTTTCCGGGACTTACAATTATCAGAAATCAAAACGGAAGATAGGAAGTTGGTTAGTATGAATGCCTTTATTGTCCGTAGCAGAATTTTGAAAATAAAATTGAATTTGAAAAAATGGCGGCCTTTTAAAAACGAAAAATCGATTTTTGACCATTTTTTTTTAGCAGTCCAGTGTACAAAAAAAAATAGTAAAAACTTTTTTCTCAAAGACAGGTAGGGACTATAGCCACGTAAATTCAGCGTCCATAAAGCCATACATCATCAAAATCGGTTCGGTAGAACTTGAGAAAACGTGGACACCATTTTGAAAAACGTGATTTCGAGAAAAACGCGTTCAAAGTTTGCAAATGCTTGGAAATTTGGGTCACCTTGGGTCACTAAAATGGCTTTATCTCCGAAAGTATTCTAAATTTTGAAAAATCCTTTTGGAATAAAAAAAATTTTTTGTTGAAAACAAAATTTTTTAGAAGAGAAGAGGGCCTTAAGTAATAAAAGTGCAAATGCATGAGTATTTGGATGATATTTGGAGAGTAGAAGTCATGGGCAATCCCTTAGTTGTGTTTTATTTTGTTTTTTTTTCTGCAGGCTGCAGCCATTGTTGAATTCATTTAGCAAGGGTAACTTGCTAAATAATTGGAAATCATTTTTTTTTTGCTTCTACCTAGCTAAAGCTATCAGCTTTTTGCTGGGTATGAGCTAAGGCATTTAGCTTGTCTGAGACCAGCTCAAGCTAATGCCCTGTCCTCACTACAACTGCATTTAGCATTTTCGCCTTTTGTTAAAATGTAAATTTCCTCCAATTGACGAACTTTCTTCTTTGGCCTTAATGATAACATTACAACCGTTTTACGATCCCGGCCTCTGCAACTAATGCCCGCAACTCGCCTCTGTCCCGAGCGACATCCCACCAAAAGGGCACACCCAGCTTCGAGATTTCCCGCTGCACCTGGTCGCGCCATCTTCGCTTCGGTCGACCCGGCCCGGGCTTGCCTCCTAACTCGTTTGCATGCCGACTGTACACCCGTTTTGCTGGAGCGTTATCATCCATACGAATAACATGTCCTATCCAGCGCACCCGCAGTTGTTTTATGCGCTGGACAAGCTTGGTGTCCCCCTACAGCTCGTACAGTTCGTGATTCATTCGGATACGAAATTCGTTGCCAAGTTTTATAGATCCATAAATCCTCCGAAGAACTTTTCTCTCGAACACGCCAATTGCTGCCTCATCCTTTGTTGTTGTTGTCCATATTTCTGCGCCGTATAGCAGGACTGGGATGATAAGCGACTTGTGTAGAGCAATTTTCGTTTTCCGAGAGAGGGCTCTGCCCTTGAACTCCTAACTAAGCCCGTAGTAAGAGTAATTTGCAAGAGTAATTCTTGTTCGGATTTCCAGACTGGTGCTGTTGTCGCGGGTTATCGTCGTTCCGAGGTAGACAAATTCCTTACAACTTCGAAGTTGTATTCTCCCATTGCAACAGATTGTCCAAGCTTAGACTTGTGTGCTTCTCAACGTCATCATGCAAAGTCGAACGTACTTTGCTGGAATACCAAAAGTAGGCAGAGCTTCAAAGAACTTTGACCTTATCGGCGTGTCAAAGGCGGCTTTAAAGTCAACAAAAAGGTGGTGGGTGTCGATCTTTCTCTCTTGGGTCTTCTCCAGGATTTGCTAGGTCTAAAGCCACACTGATAAGGTTCAATCAGTTTACTCATTCTCGGCTTTAGACGTTCACATAAGATGCATGATAGAACCTTATATCTAATGGAAAGGAGACTGATCCCGCGGTAATTGGCGCAAACCGCAGGGTCTCCTTTTTTAAATATTGGACAGAGTACACTTAGATGCCAATCTTCGGGCATGCTTTCTTCGGACCATAGGAGTTGGTGCATGCACCTTACCAGCTTTTTACCGCCAGCCTGGAACAATTCAGCGGGCAGCTCATCAGCGCCAGCAGATTTGTTATTTTTTAGCCTTTTTATGGCTAACAAGACTTCATTATGGTACGGCGGGTGTATCTCTATAAAATCGATTGGTGGTGTCGCTACTTCCCCAGATGCAGCATTGCGTTCGTCATCACCTCCCATCAGGTTGGAGAAATAGTTCCTCCATTTGTCTAGTGCCACTTGCGGATTTCTGACCAGATTTCCGTGCTCTTCCTTGCATAGTGTGACTGTGGGCTTGTAACCTTCGGATAGTTGCCTAATCTTTTGGTAGAATTTTCGAGTCTCACTCTTTCCAAACAGCACTTCGAGTTCCTCCCTCATGCGCCTTTCCTGCTCATTTTTCTACCTTCTGAAAAGGCGCTTCTCCTCTCTCCTTTTCTCCCGGTATCGCTCCTTAACAGCCCGCTTTGCTCCAGACTGCAGAGTTCTCCTGTAAGCAACGTCTTTTTCTGCAGTAGCTTGAAGGCACTCATCATCGTACCATGACTGTTTTCGGGTGTTTTCGGCAAATCCGAGAATCTCCTTGGCAGCCATACTCATAGAGTGTGAAAAATGCTTCCACTGTTCGCCTACACCAGAAGGGCCAGGTGGGGTTTCCCTGAGCAGCTGGGTGAGTTTTGCTGAGTAGGATTCTGTATACCCTTGCAGAGGGTATTATAAAATTGTGCGGATGTTTGTTACGCATAAAAGGAAGCATCTCCGATCACATAAAGTATATATATTCTTGATCAGCATGACGAGCCGAGTTCATTTAGCCTTTTCCGCCGTTCCGTCCGTCCGTCTGTCTTTTTTTATGCTATCTCCTCCGTCTGTTTTAAAGCTATCTTAACCAAACTTTGCACGAAGTCTTTTAGTACAAATAGGCTGCACATTTGTCGGAACCGGCCAGATCGGATGACTATAGCAAATAGCAGTCATAGGTACGATCGGTCGAAAAACTAGTTTTAGTGAGAAAAATTTTTTAGTTTTCAACGGAAACGCGTCCAAACTTCGTATTTCCAATTTTACTATCCTTTCCCATGTTTTAACAAATTTTGGTCGAAATCGGTCATCTATATAGTATAGCTGTCATAGAAAAGTCATAAGGTCATAAAAGGAGTCTTAGTTAGAAAAATTTTTTTGTTTTCAATGGAAATGTCCTTAAAATCAGCATATGTTTATTTGGTATGCTTTTACACAATTCTACAAAGTTTTGTCAAAATCGGATTACTATAACGTATAGCTACCATAGGAACTATCGGTTCAAAAAGTAGTTCTAGTTAGAAAAACTTTTTTGGTTTCAATGGAAACGCTCTTATCATTGGCACATACTTATTTTATATACTTTTACACAATTTTACAAAATTTTGTCACAAATCGGATGACTATAGCATATAGTTGCAGTACGAATGATCGGTCAAAAAAAAAATTTATATTGAGAAAAACTGTTTTGTTTTAAAGGGAACGCATGCAAATTTCGTAATTGTTAGTTTGTTATGCTTTTCCATGATTTCACCAAGATTGGTCGAAGTCGGACATCTATATAGTATAGCTCCCATAGAAAAGTATAGTCCTAAAAGTAGTCTCAGTTAGAAAAACTATTTTGTTTTGTTGGTTGCTAAGTTTTCTCTTGGAACCTTATCGTCGTCCACCCTAATGTACATACATATAATACTGCCTGGACATGAAATCATCTCTTGCACCCTTACGTTTACGTAATCCACCCATTCAATTGCCGACATTCATTGTTTACGCTTCTTAAGCCCACATGCCGGCAGCTTAAGCTGATTTAACTCTGCACTTGCGTAAGGAAACAGATCCGTAATTGAGTTTTACTATTAATATTACGCATACGCCATGCATAACACATGAGCGCACGAAACACAGCAGAAAAGGAGACGTCAATTAAGTCGCAGGCATGCTACTCGTACTCTTCTGACCCACGCTTAAACATGCATACCGAAATGCGGAAGGGGGCTAAGTGGATAAATCTCCGTAAACTAAACATATACCTACATTTTCTGTTTACAATTACCGTTTAATGGTTATGACTGCAGGGCCTAAATAATGGGCGTTGTTCGTATTTAATATTAAACACACAAATTTTCATTTTATATTCCATCCGTACAGAGTCCGTGGTTAATAACGCCGCCTCGCTTACATCCGACGACGAGGATGAAGGCGCCGACGATGAGGACAGTGTGGAGGGCAGCGCCGATCAGATGCTGGTCTTTTAAATGCTACGCCCCCACCCCCCGATGGCAGGGTCTGGGCATCCAATCAGCAAGCGTTTGAAAAAAATTAAAATTATTATTATGATGGCAAACAAAAAAAAACAAAAATTACAGCAAAAGCAAAGAAAAAAAAAACAAATAAATGTGCAGTAGCCAAGTAAGCGTTTTTGAATAGAACTACGTATAGCGAAAGCAGCATAAATCACACTCACACACACACACTCGCCAAAATGATGGAAGTAAACAGAAGCAGAACTAAAAACCTGGTTAACCAAGAGCAAACCGAAGGAATGAAAAAAATTCTGTAGCACGCAATTAGGAATAGTCGTAACTTAACCAAGCTTCCCCCCCTCACAAATTGATTCATCCAGGTACCTAGCTAAAAATGCACTGCGTTCACTTTTGGTTATGGTTTTGTTCTTCCCCTTTCTTCTACTCCTTTCGAACTCTTCTGCTGACTCACAAACAAAAAAAAAAAGAAAATCGTAAAACACACGCTAAGAATTCCGCCCAAAGTATAAATTTATGTGATAGGTTTTTTGAAGTATAAACAAAAAGAAGCAAAGAAAATATCTAACTGCACAAGGCAAACGTTTCTGTGCGCTTTTCTTTTTCTTTCTGACAAGCTGCCAAATCGATAAATGTTAAATAAGAATTCATACAACCCCCAACTGTAGTGAAGGAGAGAAGACGCATATGTAGGAAACATAAACACGTTCGTTTTAAAGTTTTTGGAAAGGATTGAAGCACGGGCACTGGCTTTGTTATTATTAGAGATCTGAGGGCTTATAGCTGCTATCATCGTTTCACGGCACTTGCATTTGGCCAAAGCCGAAGATAGAATTGGCCACCCCAAGTACACATACCGCGGAGAGATTAGCAAACTTTTCACATAATGCATATGAAATACTATAAAATACGATATATAATGTGTAAACGTAAGACAAATTCAATGAATGGCAAATGCTTATACGTGCATATACCTACATACATACATATATATAAATAAATATATTATATGTTTAAACTGTAAGTATATAAGGTGGCATAATTAAGTGAGACAGTCAGGCCACAAATTCGCAGAAATAAAAAAACAAAAATTAAACTAAATTCCACAAAATTTCCATGTAGTTTCCACATTTTCTTTTTTTCACACATAAAAAATGCTTGCAAAAAAAAACCACAATTATATAGCCAATTGTAGTAAAAGCTGCGTCCGAATAACAACCCAAAAATGCAAATGCAAATAAATAACTTTTTAATTATAGAAAAAATTTATTATCAAACATATAACAAGCGAAAACCTTAATAACAATCATTTGAAGATCAAGTGCGTATGAGAATACAAATATTTCGAATCACACAATCAAAGACTTGCGCATATATTAGTGCATTTCTTTGCTGCTATTGCAGTAGGAGAGCAGAACTCACGCTCTCTGAGAAGACATGCACAATATCTGTGAGAGATAAACTAACTGTAAACACATCCTCTCATCAAATTACGCAAAATTTAGCAGAAGAAATCAATGAGCATCAATCCACCTGGACATTTCCAAACATTTGCCATTGCTTTGGTATATGTTTTTCAAAATTTTTTAAATCAATTATACAATACGTACTAATGCATTTGAATCGATATCGAACAATAATAATGTTTTCATTTTTAAATAATATCGCAAGCGTAAGTCAAGAGAATTCGAAATTTTGTTTTTAACTAGTTTATTTATTTATTTATATAAAATGATGAAACCAATAAACAAAATATTATTTAATGCAATTTACATAAGTTAAAAAAGTCTTTCCTTATTTCCAATGAACTGAGTGGTAAGTACACAAATTGAACCTAAGTGATTCGTTTCCCTGAATATATCATAAACCAACGAACTTTCTCCACATTGCACATTGGTCCAAATGGCTTTGCTAGCGGCATTTAATTCAAATTTTAATTTTTGAAAATCCTGCGTTATTTTGTTTCCACATAGTTTAAAATTCTTCAGAAACTTAGAGAAGCTTCTACATAAGCTTTTACTTGCAACCCTGATCCGCTAAAAGCTTTCAACGTGACCATATGTTTAACCACGTGGCTTGCTAAAATTTGACAACAATTCTTGATTGATATTAATTTCGCTGTAAAGAACGCATTTGCAATTTTTTGTTAAAAAAGGATTTTTTAGTTTTTAATATTTAAAGGTATGTATTTAATAAATAAAACAAGAAAGAAAGTCGGTCAAGCCCGACTATAACATACTCTGTACCTGTGAAGTGCTGCCCATCACCGTTGCGACCGGTGCTGCCCATAATTGTTTGTTTTCATTATAACTCGACAACCGTTCATCCGATCTCTACCATTCCTTTGGCGGATCGATTATTAATTCCTAATTACTAAATGTGTCCAGAAGGAACGAACCTTCTATCTATAAAACTGTGGGAGATATGACGTTTATTCCAATTTGCGGGGACGGGAGGGGGCGTGGCAAAAATTAAAAATAAACTTGATCTGCCTGCAAGTATTAGAAGCATAAGTCCCATGTCATGTCAAACCTCTATCTCTTACCATCTCTGAGATCTGTGCGTTCATACGGACAGACAGACGGACATGGCTTTTGCACAAACTTATTATACTCTATGTACCTTTGGTACAGAGTATAAAAATAGGGGAAGTTAACTTCGGCTCGGCCAAAGTTTTGTATACCCTTGCAGTCTGGGTTTGAATTGCTTCAGTCGAAGCAGCAAAAGTCGCAAAATTTTTACTTTTTCCAGCTTGAACCTTTTATACCCTGTTCCCATTGAAAATGGGAAAAGGGGGATAATGAAGTTGTGCAAAAGTATGTAACAGGTAGAAGGAAGCATTTGCGACCCTGTAAAGTATATATATTCTTGATCAGCATCAACAGCCGAGTCGATTTAGCCATGTCCGTCTGTCCGTCTGTCCGTCTGTCCGTCTGTCCGTATGAACGCGTGTTTCTCAGAGACTATAAGAGCTAGAGCCAATCAAGGGAACAGGGTATTTTGTAGTCGGGGCACTCGACTGCTGCTCCCTTACTTGTTTCAACTGTTCAATGTGAATTGTTGCTTTTGCCTTTGCTTCTGAGAAAAATCAGAAGTCGGTGTCGAAGCAAGCACACAAACTGATTTCTGACAAAAAGCGCTCTTTGTTCTTCTCTGTTCTTTGCTTTTTAGCAGCCACGACAGCAGCCCTGTCCGTCTGTCCGTCTGTCTGTTTCTATGCTATCTCCTCCGTCAGTTTAAAAGCTATCTTCACCAAACTTTGCACGAAGTCTTTTGGTACATATACGCTGCACATTTGTCGGAACCGGCCGGATCGGATGACTATAGCATATAGATATGTCATAGGAACGATCGGTCGAAAATCTAGTTTTAGTGAGAAAAACTATTTTGTTTTCAATTGAAACGCCTCCAATCTTCGTATTTCTTAGTTTACTATGCTATTCCATGATTCCACCAAATATGGTCGAAATCGGGCATTTATATAGTATAGCTGTCATAGAAAAGTAAAGTCTGAAAAGAAGTCTTAGTTAGAAAAACTTTTTTGTTTTCAATGGAATGTCCACAAAACTGGCATGTATTTGTTTTATATGTCTTACAAAATTCTACGAATTTTGGTCAAAGTTGGATGACTATAGCATATAGCTCCCATAGGAACGATCGGTCGAAAAACTAGTTCTAGTAAGAAAAACTTTTTTGTTTTTAATGAAAACGTTCTTATCATTGGCATACACTTATTTTGTATACTTTTACACAATTCTACAAAGTTTGGTCGAAATCGGATGACTACAGCATATAGCTCCCATTGGAAAGATCGGTCAAAAAACTAGTTCTAGTGAGAAAAACTTTTTTTTTTTTTTTTGAAAACGTGGCATACATCTATTTTATATCTTTTTACACAATTCTACAAAGTCTGATCGAAACCGGATGCCTATAGCAAATAGCTCCTATTGTAACGATCGGTCGAAAAATTAGTTCTTGTGAGATAAGCTTTTTGGTTTTCAATAAAAACGTCTCTTTCGTTGGCATATATTTATTTTATATACTTTTACACAATTCTACAAAGTTTTGTCAAAATCGGATGACTATAGCATAGAGCTGCAGTATGAATGATCGGTAGAAAAAGAAGTTCTAGTGTGAAAAACTTTTTATGTTTTTAATGGAATCGCCTTCAAAAATTTATATGTTAGTTTGTTATGCCTATCCAAGATTTCACTAAATTTGGTCGAAATCGGACATCCATATGGTAAAGCTCCCTCCCATAGAAAAGTAAGGTCCAAAAAGTAGTCTTAGTTTGAAAAACTTTTTTGTTTTCAATGGAAGCTGCAAGGGTATACAAAACTTCGGCTGAGCCGAAGTTAACTTTCCCCGACTTTTGAGCTTAATATCGATGCTTAGGTTAGGTTGAGATGGCTGAGAGCGACAAGTCGCTCTCCCACTTAGGCCTCTTTGGGCACATTGCGATGCCATATGTGTTCCCTGTTAACCTTTTTTTGTCAATGAGAAGGTCCTCGTTACTGAACCCAAGGTATTCTTAACAAGGTAGCCGCACTTGCTCTCTCACCGCCTCTTATATAAATGTCAAAATGAGCGAGAGAGTGAGAGCGCTATTTTCAAACAAAATTAAGAGGCAGAACAGAACAAATTCGTCCGCGGAGATGCTTCGCTCACGACTGTTGTTCACAGACTGACACTCAAGCGGCGAGCAAAGAGTGAAAGAGAGCGTGTGCGGATACCTTGTTAAGTATACCTTGACTGAACCATTGTGTGGACAGAATGAACTTTAGTAGAGGTGGGATCTCTAGTTCGGATGTCTCCGATAGGTTTAGTAGGAGAGGTTGACCTCGTGTCCTAAGCCTCTTTCTACTCAGGGCGGGGCAATGGCAGAGGAGGTGTTGTACTGTTTCCTTCTCTTCTTCGTACCTGCAGCTTCTGGCGAAATCATGGTGAGTGACGCCTAGGCGTGTCTGCCGATAAGACAGTGACCTGTTAAGATTCCCACCAGAAATGATATCTGTTCCCTTCTGTGGCGTAAAAGCGTGGTGGTACGCTTTAGGCTTAGTGTTGGCAACGTAAGCCTTGCTACCGTACAGGAGGAAAGGTTTTTCCACCTATCCCCAGCGATACGACGTGTTTCAGCTTCTGTGTGGAGCTTAAATGTTGCCATACGCATCCCTATCGTGCTCTTCTCTGAAAGGAACTCAACGGTGGTACCTATTCTGGCCAGATTGTCCGCAGACTCGTTTCCTTCTATGTTGCGATGTCCAGGCATCCATATAAGGTGTATACTGAAGTCTCGTGCTATCTTATTTAGAGATAGGCGGCATTCAGTAAGCGTTTTAGTATTGTTGGTAAATGCGTCAGCATTCGCCACGATAATATTTATTAGAATTTCGACACATCCAACGATTCGCTTCTTTGGAAGAAGCGGCCAAGAGGTCTCCAAACAATTATTGGCATTCCTGCATCTTGGACTTCGAAGTCAGATGGTACCCAATCAAGCACCCAGCCTTATTAATAACCTTAAGGTCTCCGTGTGATCCCATCTGGGTTCATCCGGAACTACCTACCTAATACACAACTAAGTGAACTCCCTAATTATACGATATTAATTAAAATGCAATTTAAATAAGAGATTGTTTAGTTTTAATTTAGCAAACTTAACTTGTTATAAAACAAATTATGGTCACTTGGTGACATTTAAATGTTTAAAAAAAACTAACAAACAGAGACACAAACACCCCATCAAAACGCCAAGAATGCGAACGACTAACAATAAATTTGTTGCGCTAATTTTATGCGCACACAAGCAACAAACTAAAAAAAAAGGCCAGTAACAACACTAACAACCAAGAAGAGGGCAAAGCGCAACAGGCGCACAAAACAATTATGGCACAGATTTAAATAAATTTTAGTCGGTGCAGGAAGAGACGACAGGAGGAGGAGGAAGACAGAGCAAAGTCAACGCCGACGCTGACTAGTTCACACGCTAGTTTGGATGGCTTAGTTCATGGCGGTGTCAAGGGTGCAAACCGGCGGCAACTTTGGCATGCCGTTCAAAACGGAAGTTGCCAACAACAATTAAGCAACACACACACTCACACACACACTCCCTCAGACACAACAACTTGGGGACATGTGCAGTCTTAGTCAGTCACTCAAAGTTGAGTGTTGGCTGATTATTTTTGTGTGGCGTTTACTGCAAAGCAAACGCACATAAACAATCTCGGGCAGTGTCTGCTTGAGTGTGGCTGTGTGTATGTGTTGGCCTGGCCAACTCATTTGCATAATTCAGTGAATCAAACAATGTGACAAGTTGCATGCTACGCCTGGCTAAGTTGCTGCAGTCCAACTAAACAGAGCTTCCATGTGACACAGACAAGAGTTGGTACTGCTGCTGCCGCCCTCCATCCCTCCACCCACATTCTGTGACTTTTTGGCATTTTTAATTAGGCACAACTTTTGCCATGTGTGTGTGTGTGTTTTTTATCATGTTTGCGTTTTGTGTGCAGCTTGCAACTTTTTTATTTTCATGCGTCAGTCAGGCGACACTCAGCTGGTTTGTTAGTGTGTGCGTGTTGCTGTTGACACACACTAATACACACACAAACACTCTCACACTTTATAGTTCAAGGTAAAATGGAAAACTTTGTTGTGGGTCGGCGGGGGCAGCGGGTGCTCGACACAAACTTGCAACTTTGCAGCACCTTTTGTTTATGGGGAAGGGGCTAAAATTGTATACTTAATCTGCTTCATCGCTTAATGTTAGTAATTGCGGCCCCACTCATTTACTTTGCGAGAGGCACAACATCAGTAGTTTTATGCTATTTGTAGAATCTACCTTTCCTTAGGATAAGATACACCAAACATATCCCAATTCCACTTCTGATAATGATTTGTGATTTGAAGAAAAAAGAGAAAAAAAATGTATGTAAAAAGTACTCAAAAATGTAGTTTTTTCTACACGTTTCACAGGGATTTTCAACCAACTTCGTTTGTGTAGCTTTTCTGCATGCCACGTTAAGCTTTCCCATTTCTAAATGCGGCGTGTAGCTTTTCTAAATGAACGTTTAGGATTTTCATTTCTACACTCAGAAAAAAAATAGAAAATTTCATACTTGGATCAAGAATTTTCGTACTCAATAGTTCGATAAGAGTGAACATTCTTCATCCAAGAACGAAGATCTTGATTCAAGTATGAATGTTTGATACCGTTTTTCTTGATCCAAGAGCTTCAATTCTTGATCCAAATTGAGTACAAAAATTCTTGTGTGAAAATAGAAAGGGGGGGGGGGGGGGGATTAATCCAACAATTTTTTAGATATCAAGCTCATATTTTGCAGTGTAGTGTATCTACAATCTCTGAAAGTTTCATAAAGATCGGATAATAAATGACAGAGTTATAAAGGTTATAAAAAACGTTGCATACTTTTTGGTGCTACATGCACTTTTTGCTCACATAATGTTGAAATGGTCATATTAATGTTAATGCTCTGTTAATTAACATAGGGAAAGGCTATTAAACACTAATTGCCCTGAGTAACGGGTTTATCCAAGTCGGGCTGGACCGACTTTAACTTACGCTCTCGTTTTTAACAAAGTATATGCTAGTGACAAGTCCGTTATCCACAAGTTGCTGTATGTATGATTTTTTGTCTCGCTGTTTTTGAAAAAGTAATGGTAAACGCCGCAGAACCCTAAATCAAATCCACACTAAAATTTTTACGCTCTCTGTTATCAGAAATGTGCGAAACGTATGGAGCGGGAATCGTTGGCACTGCCTGACTGAAGCACAAGTAAGCCATGAGTAGACTAAAAACTGTATTCCTTATTTTTGCAGTGGTTGGGACACTCAGGTAGGAAAAATATCAAGTACACAGAAATAATAATGAAAAAAAAAGTTCCATTTTGACTGGATATATCCAACAGAGCTGAAAATAATGCAACGGATGATCATTTTTCATATCCTGTGGATGATTTTTAGCTCAATAGGATGATTAAAAACATTTTAAAGACACATCTAGTCCAAATGGATTCGGGAAATCATCGAATGGATACTTTTTAGTAACCTTTTATTTCTCTGTGTACTTATGCAGAGCACTGCCGCAGATCTCTGGCGAGCATATAAGTTTAGTGGACTTTAAGTCACAACTTTAAAGCTATAATTAACCTGAAGTACTTTTCATCTTTCAGGCAGCAGACTGATTTCGGCAGGACTGCAATCCGGTCCGGAGTAGAACTTCTCCGAAGTCAGAGACTCCGGGATTTTTGGGAAGTCGGAACCTAACTCGAACCGGAGCAAACATATCTTCCCGGCCGAACCTAAACCTGAACCGGAGCAAAAAAATAAATTAAAAAAGGTCTCGGTTCAAAAAAACCTTGCATTTGGCTGCCAATGATTTTCAAACATACGCACTCTTTGTAAGACGTTTCGAACTCTTCTTCGATAGGAAAATCGTAACAAAGCAGTGCTTGACTGAGTAAAGCTTTGGAACTCGACTTACAAAATGTGCAAGCTATTACTAGCTTTAAAAGAAATCTGCATTAAAAACTCTGCAAATATGAAAGAGTTATAAATACTTAAGGGCATCAGATTTGGATTAAAATTTTTCCAGCGATTTCTATTCAACTTGCTACAGATATGGCACGCAAAATCTGAGGTCTTCTGTAAAATACAGTAATACCTAATTAAAGTGTTTAGAAAAAAATTCTCAAGTTCTAAATTTTATCCCAATTCTTGGATCCAAGAAAATATTTTTGACCTAAAAAGAAAAACAGCTTGCAAAGAAACATATTGCAATGATGTATGAATATGATAATGAAAAAGCCACAAATATAAAATCGGCAAACGACCTTATTGCTACTTTTGAAGGAATTTGAAGACTGTCTCAAAATTCTAAAGTTTTGGGAAAACAATCATTGTAAAGAACTTAAAAAAGGCGCATTTGTTGTATGTATAAGCTGTTCCTGCAACACAAGTATCAGTTTATCATTTTATCCAGCCAAAGAACCAGTATAGATGAAAATTAACTGAAAGACATATTAGTGATTAACTTAAGGTACATGTCTAGTTTCAGATTTTGAAAATTTCGATTTTTTTTTTTTTTTGGCTTAAATCATGCAAATCCCCTGAAATTTTTAAGCAAAAAAAAAATACAAATTCGAGATATTTTGATTTTTGTACAGGTAGGTTTAAAAAAAAAAAAGATTGCTTTGAGGTTAAAAATAAGTCTCATTACTTTTCGATCAACTATGTCTAAAAAAAAAACATCAAAGCGAACTAAAATACGTAAATAAAAGAAAAAAAAAAAATCTCATTATTTTTTTGATCAACCCTTTTTCCAATTTCCCCCCCCCCCAGCCAACTATGTTTCAAAAAAGCTTCATCGCTAAAAAAGTCATTGAAAACTAGCTCATACCCGAAAAATATAAAAATAGTGCTAAATCAATACTCTTCACTTTTTTTGGTTGTTGTGATTTTACCCTGTCCTGGCGCACTCTTTTCCAAATTTCTCGAAAAGTTCTTGACCGATTTTGATAAAACTTTTTTTTCCGTGAAAGCTAATAGCCAGATGCAACTAATCGATGCCTAAAACCTACAAAATTTTTTTTCTATTTTAGAGAAAAATGTTGTCGAAACTTTAAATGCGATTATCTCGGAACCACTTTTTTCACCCTGGTGCGTCAGATTGCGAGGCCATTTGTTGACCGATTTTCTTATAGTTTTTTTTAAATTGCTCGTAATACCCGTCGCTATGGTCGGAACTAGGATATTTTTGATCGGTCCATAAATAGCGGAGTTAGGGCCATTTTAAGGGGTAAAAATAGGTCAATTTTCGAAATTTTGACTTTGAGAACCCCTTACTCCCCTATATATAGACCGATCCCAGATATCCTAGTTCCGACCATAACCACATCAATTCCCAACAAAACCTCATTTAAATTTTTTTATCCGATGACGCGTTCTCTGGAAATCTGACGCACCAGGCACCTATGTTTTTAAAAAATGGGTCGACTTTGAAGCGGGCTACAACAACAACCGCTGCAACAACCAAAAAAAAAAAAATTTCAAAAGTTAGCTTGATCAATTATCTATCGAACAAAAAAAAACCGCTAGTCGATATGTGGTAAACTTTTCGAGTAATAAATTTTTTTCGTAAACCCTTACTTTTGGGCTGAAACAGACATGTACCTTAAACTAAGCTCTAATATTATATTAAAACATCAATACTCTAAACTTCTATGAACAAAATGTTTAATTTTCTTTAAATTATTAATAGTTGTACCGAGAAATTCAACACGGGCCAACGCCACATATGTACAATGTACATACATAAATACATACATATGTAAAGGGTGATTTTTTAGCTATTATCTTTTTGGCAACACTGGTTTAAACAGCTCACGCACGTTTCGTGTTTTGTTTCACTGTCAAATATCTTCAGTTTGGTCTATAATTTAACCATGAATCGTCTTACAAACGAACAACGCTTGCAAATTATTGAATTTTATTATCAAAATGCGTGCTCTGTTAAGAAAGTTCATCGCGCGCTTCTTCCATTTTATGGTCAGTTTAATTTTTGGCTCAATGGGTACGTAAATAAGCAGAATTGTCGATTTTGGAGTGAATATCAGCCAGAAGCATTGCAAGAGCTATCAATGCATCCAGAAAAAGTCACAGTTTGGTGCGGTTTATGGGCTGGTGGTATCATTGGGCCGTACTTCTGTGAATGGTGAGCGCTACCGTGAGATGATATCCAACTTTTTTTTGCCCAAAATGCAAGAGCTTGACATGTGGTTTCAACAATACGGTGCCACATGCCACCCAGTACGCGCAACAATGGACTTATTGAGAGGCGAGTTCGGTGAACATTTTACTTCACGTTCGGGACCGGTCAATTGGCCGCCTAGATCGTGCGATTTAACGCCTTTAGACTATTTTTGGTGGGGCTATGTTAAAGCCCATGTTTATACAGACAAGCCCGCTTCAACTGACGCATTGGATGACAACATTGAAGCATTTATTCGTGAGATACCGGCCGAAAAGTTGGAAAGAGTATGCCAAAATTGGACTAAGCGGATGGACCATTTGACGGTCAACATTTGCATGAAATAATCTTTAAACATTAAGTTATATGGACCGTACTATCGATTCAAATAAAGATTTCATGAATTTTTTTTAATTTTATGTGTTTTTTTTTTTTAAACTTTCCTATAGCTCTTTAAAAATTACCCTTTATGTTCAAATTGCCAATCCTTTCTTTGTTAGACGAGTACTCTCATGGAAATATTACTAGAGCTTCGGTGGGCACAATATTTGATTTTCAAAGCAATCCAACAACACGGCCAACCAGACACACACTGCATGTATTTGTTTTTGCAGTCGTCTCTGTCGCCCCAATACGCAATAGATTTGTTGTTGTTTTCGCTTCGAGTTCGGCTGCCGTGTGTGAGATGAAAAGAAACTTTAAAGCAGCGATGCCCAGCCGTATGCTCTTTGGGTGCGTTTTGTTTTTGTAATTGCACCGAAGATAGGAAATTAATGATTGTGTACATACAGGGTGAGAGACATACAAAACGTCACACATGCGAACGATTTCGTGTGTGTGCGTGGCGTAGAACAAAAACCGGGTTTGTTCTCTTACTTGATTGGCGTTTGCGCGTGCAAAAAAACTGACCAATAACGTTGTATTGGTGCTTTTCTTTGTGAGTATTTGTGAGTGCTGTCTTAGGGCATGTCTGCTTTAAAGATTAGAAAATACGGCTCAAAATTCCAATTCCAGAAGAACAAAAGTCTTCTCTAAAACTTTCTTCTCACACAGAGAAAAAAAAGGATATTAAAAAATATCCATTTGGAATGGAGGAAAGGATATTAAACATGGCTAAAAGGATATTAAAGACATATCTATTCCAAATGGATTTTCTTTGCATCTTTTTTTCTGTGTGCACTTAAACTTTCAGCCAAAATGAGTACTCAAGAAATTGTCATATTTTTTGGTGGAGTCTATCAATCATTGAGTAATATTCAAGACACAACCATGACATTTAAGTCCATGTCCTCAGCAGTTATTTCCTGTGTCAATCTTGGATTAATCAATTTAGAGATTATTTCATTTCCATTTAAATTTATTTTTCTAAAACCTTAAATAGATTATCGTAAGATATTGACCGTTGATGGCTTAAACAAAGACCCAAGAACAATAAGATGAGTAACTGCAAGGGGGCCTTCGAATAAACATGACTTTGCACACAGATTGCACAGGTCCACATTGAACTTTTCCCTTCAAATTTTCCTGATATTAAATTGTATGGCCATTACCCATCTTGTTGTTCTAGGGACTTTGGTTTAACCGACAAACTAACTCAACGACCCACGTACCCTTCGTTCTGTTGTTAAATGCTGGTGTTGTGTCACGCTAATAAATGTTTTATACTGTTTGATTGTTTGACCCTTTTTTTGTGTTTTGGCTGTCAGTGGGCGTGGCTAGTGGCTGCTGGCACTGTGCAATTATGGCGCAGTTTCGTGCAGGACTTATAAATTATTAAGTATACGCAGTGTGACATCAAAGTGCATTGAGCATTAAAACGAGAGATGACCAGTGCAACTGCAGTGGGTCATTAAAAGTGGCCAGGTTAAACAGAAATTATGACATTTTTTGTCTGGGTAATTTCATCAACCTACCTCAATTGAAGCAAATGTAGCAATTGCGTGCGTACCCTAATGTCAACCCAAGCAAGACATTTCAAGAGCGACCTTGGCCAACTTGCCAATAAGTTTACACTGCTAACCGCAAAGGTCGAAAGCCATAACCCGCCATTGTGCAGGGCAGGGGAGGGGAGGGTCAAGTGCCCTTTAATTTATTACTAATTAATGCTACTTCATGACACCAATTAAGGGCAACAAATTTGACTACATGTTTGGGTGCAAGTATTAAACGAAAAATGTAAACAAATAATACAAAAACTAAGCAACAATTTATCAGTCGGAAGCAACAAAAAAGCAAACAAATGTTGTCAACGCCAAAACCACTGAACTGTTAAAAGTGCCATTGAATACAACAACAACAAACGGCAGCAACAACAGCAACTGTGCAAACAGACAAGGGACAAGTCCAATGGAAAGATAGACAGCTCATATGCATGGCTAGATGCGATAGGTAGATACATATGTCTGTCTGTGGAGGGTCGGAGGCGGAGGGGGTCTGGGCCTTACCTGAACTTACGCATGTGGCATGCGGCAGCCTCGCCCTCGCCCTCACCAGCGTTAAATAGTTTACATCCAGCGAGCAATTCGGTTGCTATTCTGTCTATGTGGATACACTCCAGCGATCTAATCAGCAATCTCTGCGACGTTGACATGAAATTTCTCATACGCTCGGTTAGCCGCGTCGACGTCGACTGTAGATCGAAACATTCATATCATTTACATACACAACAAAGCTTTCGGCTTTTCGTATCTGTGTGAGTCGACCTGACGCTCAGTTTTGTGGCTTAGACTCGGCATCAGCTTAGCCCCCCCAAGCTCAGCTATTTGCAAGTCGAGAGTCGCGCGCGACAGACGTGCAAAGTGCATTTGCCTAATAAAAGTGACAAATAATTATAAATAACTAATTCTCCGAATTTGTGTTTCAATAATTTACGAAATCAATGCAATGGGCAAACTGCAGGTTATGCATATGCAAATAGTTCAAATTGTGTTAAACTGTGCCAAACAAAAACCAGCAAACACGTAAAATAAACAAACAAAAACGAATCAACCTCTAATCCCGTCCGGTACTGGTAACTGGCCAAAATCAATTACAATTTATTAGAGATTACACAATGCCTCCTCGTCAACTGGCAGCCCAGTCGTGGCTGGGCCAATTAGCATTTACAATAATTTTGCTAATGCAGCCACAAAATGCAAGCGGTGAGTTCTCATTTTGGGGGTCGTCCAGGTACTCCAGCTATGAGCTTTGGTTGGAACATTGAGTTCGCTTCCCTTTATGTTAGACAATGTTCTCATCACTACGGAGATGCTTTGCACTTGTAATTTGCATTCAATAGCAAAGTGAGTTTAAATAGAAAACCAAAACTGCAAAGATCAATTTACAATAGCATGCGAGAGAGAGGGAGGGAAGAAGGGGAGTGAACTGTTAGTATTAAATATATACAAAAATATATATCTTAAAAAATGGCTTAGCTTAGGCTAAGATCAAGTTTTTATATTGAGTTTTTCTTTTCGTTGGATACACTTCAGATATTGGTTAACAGAGGTCACATCCCTCAACTAACGTTGTTGATATAATATTCTATATTCTGACAACAGGCTCAACCTTGTGAGTTTCAATGGTTTCTGCGATACTCTTTTCCAAACATCACAAGTTATCAAAATGATGATTTCAAACGGCAATACGAATACATTTTTCGGCGTTTCATACTATAATAGAAATAAAAATTAAATCCTTCATTGCAATTTGGTGAACACAGCCTATACGCACTGGCCGCATTCGTTGTTGTTTTGCGCAAAGCCATTCCAATGCGTATAGCAACCTACTCAACGAAATTGCACAACCACTTCTTATGTATCTATATTCTCTTTCTCTCCTATGCCACTTGCAGAGTTGAACACAGCAACATATTGGCATGCGCTGGTTTGCATCCTTGCGTTAACATTTGACCAACCTAGGAGGAGTATTTTTGAAGCTATTCTTCGAAAACCACTTGAGTCCTAGACTTTAGACTTTGACATAATTAAAGCGGAACGGAGAATGCCCGGCAAATTTTAAGCAAAAAAGGTTATGACTTGATCCCGACAGTGCACATTGGGACAAACGACCCCTTTTTCTGTGCAAAAGTGATAAGAATCAAAGTGCCGATTTACTTTTCTTGTTGTTTTTTTAGTAGAAAATGCTTCAAAACTAAAGCAAAGTTCACACGGGCAAACTAATTTGTCAAAAATGACGCAAAGTTTGTCAAAATTATTTTGACGTGTGTGTTAAAACCAAATAAATATGCAGCCAAACGCTTGTGTCAAACGGTTTGCCGAGTTTGCCAAGTCAAGTTTTCGACAAATTTGCGTGCTGTCTGAACACAATGTGAACACTCTCTTGCTAACTGTTATCGTATTTGCCGAGTTTGTTCTTACAAGGCAAATGTAAGAACAAACTATGGTAAACTTGTGATGCTTGTGTGAGTAATTTCAAGTGCAATGATTTTAATATTTAATTTGGATCGGATTTGCATAATTGTGTAAAAATGAGTACATTTATATTGTTTTATTGTAAAATCTTCATGGCTGCATTGTTAAATAACCCAAACGATTCAGACGACTTGCTGCAGGGATAGAGTCACGCATTGGCGTGACCTTTTTGGAAATGATTGGCGCAAATAAAAATATATAAATTAGTTTCACGCAGCATCCCATGGTTTCCCTTCGCTTTACCCACGGACTCACCCATTCTCTGCGTTATATCTTACGGTTGTTTTTTGCAGAGAAGTTAGGGCTTGCAAGGATGCAGCGCCAAGGCAAATAATAAAGAAATTCTTTTCCTTATAGCTTTGCCCATGTCTGTTTTTGCAAAAATATTAAGCGATAGAGATTTCGATTAGCCCGATATTTTATATCGCACTAAGTCGATTATTTGACAGCTGCTATAGACAAACCAATTGGTTTGTGGAAAAAAGCAAAATTTTCGCAAACCAAGTTTGCGAGTGTGAACACTAAGCCAAATTCAATACAAACTTTCGATGTTCCGATAAATTTATTTGCAAACTAATTTGGCCTGCGTGTGAACACCTAGACAAATTCGGACACAAATCCGACAAACTCAGCCATGACAGTTTGTGTAAATTAATTTGCCCGTGTGAACTTAGCTTAAGACGCATGATGTTTGTTTGTTCTAAATATAGAACACCGTCACACAGCTGTGCTTCAAAGTAAAAGTCGATAACACTAGGCAACAAGGTCCAGTATCTTGAATGGTCTTTAGATGATTTTCGTGTGCAAAGCAAGACCGCGTTTTCAGAAATTGTCCATCACGTCGAGATTTTGAGTAATTTGAGGTTAAAGTTGCTAAAAGTGCCTATTTTGACCTTTTTAGGAGCGTTTTTCGGGGAATCCATTCTTTCTCTTTGATGCCATCGGAAAGTACCAATCCTTAGCTTTGAAATTAACTATCCCAACAATTCTGCGATTTTTTTTAATGGAGATATACCTCTTTAAGCACTTGCTCCTATTTATTGCTGGTGCCCCAAATTATGCAATGGGTGGTAGAGACTCTAATATGTTTTCGTTTCCTAAAAACAGTAAAGTAGGCTGGTCATTTGTAATGCACCAGGAACAAAATTAAAAAAGCAAAACAAGGCTCTGCGGATTCTAAGAATCTGCGCAGTTTTTATCTTCGTTTGTCAAATGTAAATCGTCTGTCTTTAAGCACCTACAGTAATCTGCTATCATGTTAATGTCCCAACTTTCCTGGTAAATTTTCTGCATTTCTTTGATATCCTGGTGGAACCTTCACTAAAGAGCCCTGCGAAGTTTTTGTTTAGAATTTTGTAGCTGGTTCATTACAAATGACCAGCCTACTTTACTGTTTTTAGGAAACAAAATCATATTAGAGTCTCTACCACCCATTTCATACTTTGGGGCACCCGCAATAATTTGGATATTTTTGGATTCTTACACAAGTTTATGAAAAAGTTTAGTTTTCTCGTCAGAGAGTCCAAACAATAAAAGGGGCAAAATAGGCACTTTTTGCAACAACAAATTTTGCAACGAAAATTTCTGAAAACGCAGTCTTGCTTAGCACACGAAAATCATATAGAATCACTACCAACCCTTCAATATACTGGAAAAAGTCGAATTTTGTTGCCTTGTGTAATTCATTACTTTAAAATGGACAAGAAAGAAAGTCGGTCAAGCCCATCACCGTTGCGACCGGTGCTGCCCATAATTGTTTGTTTTCATTATAACTCGACAACCGTTCATCCGATCTGTACCATTCCTTTGGCGGATCGATTATAAATCCTAATTACTAAATGTGTCCAGAAGGAACGAACCTTCTATCTATTAAACTGTGGGAGATATGACGTTTTTCTCAAATTGCGGGGGCGGGAGGGGGCGTGGCCAAAATTGAAAATAAACTTGATCTGCCTGCAGATAGAAGAAGCATATGTCCCATACAAGTCAAACCTCTATCTCTTACCATCTCTGAGATCTGTGCGTTCATAAGAAAAGACAGTTGGACATGTCGACTCGGCTGTTGATGCTGATCAAGAATATATATACTTTATGGGGTCGGAGATGCTTCCTTCTGGCTGTTACATACTTTTGCACAAACTTATTATACTCTATGTACCTTTGGTACAGAGTATAAAAAGGCAACTACATTTTTTGGAAATATGGCAGAAGAGACATATGACAGAAAGACGGACGGTCAAGAATATATATACTTCATAGGGTCGGATTTTTTTGCCACAAAAAAAAATCGTGTGGCTGAGTTCACATGGAATGACCAATATGACAAACCTACTGACAAATACGGACACTAGGGCAGACCTGAAAACAGCAAAATGGAAAATAGTATCTCTCCACATTACCAAAGCTAATATTTGTTGCATAATTACACAGGGCGACAAAATCCAATGTTTTTCATAGTGTTGGGTCTGTTCTGATTCCAAATCTGTTATTAGTTTTTCCACATCACCCTCAGTTTGGAAGATAGACATTTAGAATTATGTGGCCAATATGCACTCAACAGTTTGTCTGCTTACCACTTCAAGTGGTACTCCATACATTAACGCTTAGTAAAAAAAATATTTCACTTTCGTAAAATCGCTCAGGACCGTGAAATAAGCGCTCAAAGTTGAAATCTCCAATTTTTCACATAAAGTTTTCCCCTTAAAATAATTATGAAAATGCAATCTTCAGCTGAAGCCATTTTTTTATTTTTCTTTAAACTTAAGGCCATTCTGTTTTCTCATTTCGGTTTTTGTGTTATTTATGTAGCTATTTTAATGGTAAAGTTATGGCTACATAAGTACGAGTTTTTCACTTCAATTTGTTACAATATTTTCCCCCAATCTGTGAAGCATAATTGAGTTACGTCTACCACGGCGTTCTATACTCTGGCCCAACAAATATGTCCCCTAATCTTCAGCAAATTGAAGAGCTTGCTTTAATAGTTTTTTTACTTCATATTTAAAATGCTGCAATTAATATTAATAATAACTAGCTAAAGCTCAAGTAAGTATACTTAAAACTGTTTTTATGATTGCATTACCTAAGAATTTTCCTAGAATTTCCACATTTCCACTGTTCAGTTATGCATAAACATTTTAAAATATTTAGCTGACTAATGCGCATTCTCCCAGATGCCCTCGCTTGGCTTACACCGTAATTGATATACAGCAAAACGCATCCGAGTCAAGCACACGTCAAAAATTAGTTGCCCCTTATGGGTGATCACTGATCAGCAATTTGAAAAATGTTTGCTTTTCAACCAAGCGGCAAATAATTTACATATTTCTCTACTTCGTAGCGCTGCTGCTCAAATGTCCGCTGCATCAGATGCAATTGCAGAAAATCGTAGGATTTCGACCGCCACTGGATTATCTCAGCGAGGGCAACTTAATTTACTCACCGCCAACTGTGAGCAATTTTAAGGATCGTGATCGACGCAGTGGTGTGTACGATGAGCCGCCTGCTAGTCAGCTGTGTTGGCGCAGTTGCAACGAGGATCCCGACTGCATCGCTTATGTCCATTTATTGGATACGAATGAATGCTATGGCTATTCATATTTCGAACGCACTGCACGCTATCTGGCCATAGCCGGTGAGCTCCCACTGGTGGCCGATGCCGAGGCCGTGTTCTACGAGAAGACCTGCTTGCGTGGTGAGATAACCAGCCGGATGGGGGCGTACGCTAATGTTGACCCTGGCTAATAGCCTCTTTTTGCAGTCCCCGATTCGTGCAAAGGTCGCTTGTGGGCGCTGACCAAAATTCCCGGTAGCAGTCTGGTGTTTCAAAGCAAGAAGACCATTTCGACGCTGGTCACGCGCCGTGAATGCGCCGAGAGGTGTTTCTTCGAAACGCAATTCAACTGCCTGTCCGCCTCGTTTGCGCCCTCGTATAGGAACAATCGTGAGCGGTAATTGTCAGTTTGTGTGTTTTTCAAAAATTAATTGCCTTTGTTTGTGCATTCTTCAATGCAAAAGCAAACGCTTTCGCTTTGATTATGATATCACACGGTTAGCCAGAAAGATGAAGTCATAAATCACGTACTACTCCTGTTAACAGCTTTCGCGACGCAGGTCACCGCCCTCCGCCACATGTGACCCTAGGTCGCTGCATGCTGAGCGACAAGGACAAGACCATACAGCCGGATGCTTTTCGGGCGGCGCCCTACGATGAGGAGTACATGGAGAACCAGTGCTTGGAGCGGGCCATCGAGAATGACAATTGTTCGTACGAATTGTATGCCAACAGCAGTTTCATCTACGCGGAAGCCAAATATTTTGGCCTAACCCAAAAAGAGGTGTGTTGCCCCGTTACGCATCAACTGTCGCGCATTATGAGTGTTGTAATCGATGGAAATGATTGGATGATTGATTGATTGATGATTGTTATTGCAGTGTCAGGCGCTTTGTACACACGAGTCCAAGTTTTACTGCCAGGGTGTCTCCTTTTACTATGTCAACCAGATCAGTCGTTCCGAGTGTCTGCTGCATTCGGAGGATATTGTATCGCTGGGACCGCGTAGTCTGAAGCTGCGCGAGGATTCCGTCTATATGAGACGTGTCAAATGCTTGGATGGTAAGTGGACGCAATGAGAGAATGCGATGGTGAACAGTAACCGGCTTTTTGACTTTCTTTAGATTTTTCTCTACATAAAATTATTATGTCCTAGGGAACCTAATCTAGGTTAAAAAAAAATCCATTTTTTTTCACTTTCCATTTCACCTGTTTCTTTGCCAAGACACAAAAATTTGAACTATAATTTTGAAATTGCATTTTCCGTAAGGCAGTGGTTGTTTAGTTTTTTAATCTTCCATGTTGATTCATTAAGTTCTTCCAGAATGTTTTTTGTTTACAGCTGTCTGTCTTTTTCACAAATTCTATCTTGAATCCAGTACACAGAAAAAAAAAATTTCAAATCAATCCGAAACGGGATTGAAAACAGGGTAATCCCGAGAATGCTTCAATCTTTTTCGAGCCCGGCTTAAGAATATCCGGGATTACCCTGTTGTAACGAACTCTAGCCGTGGTTGCTGCCAATAAGATCCCTAAACAATAATCCAAGGTTCCAATGTGTTCCCTTTTGGGTTTTATTTCAGGATATTCTACGTGGTAATATTCATTCTAGGTATTATGCTAGATAAACTGGGCCACGAGGTCTTTCGGGGTATCTGGGGTTGGTTCCGTGGGCTGGCTCCTTCTGTGGGCGTCTGTACCTGTTTCCTTGGGGCTCGTTCCGGCTATTCTGGCTCGAACGAGAAATTCTCCGGGGAATCTTACTCTGGATGAGGCGGGCTCTCGGACGTAGGAGGCTCGATTGCTCTGTACCGGGTTTCAGATCTGGGGAGGATTGGTTATCCATGGGGCAGAGCCGAGTAGCGGCACGACTGCTCCGTAGAGTATTGGAGCTTTGGGGAGGATTGGCTCTCCAAGATGTACAAGAACGGGGCGGATGCACTACGGCTCCGTAGAGAATTACAACTCTGGGGAGGATTGGCAGTCCAAGATACTCAAGAACTAGGTGGATGCACTACGTCTCTGTAAAGTATTGAAACTCTGTGGAGGATTGACAATCCAAGATTCTCAAGAACGAGGTGGATGCACTACAGCTCCGTAGAGTACTGGAACTCTGAGGAAGATTGGCAATTCAAGAGACACAAGAACTAGGTGGATGCACTACTGCTCCGTAGAGTATTGGAACTCAGGAGAGGATTGGCAATCCAAGCCAAGAACTAGTGATCTACGCTCCGTGATTGGAACTCTGGAGAGGTTTGGCAATCCAAACTACACAAACCAAAGTGGATACGCCGCGGCTTCTTACCTAAGGAGGCTAAGTACCTCTGCGGGCTTACCTGTGTTCTTCGAGCCCTGGTGACTAAGTGACTTCCTAAGCCTTGATGCCGGTCTTTTATATGCTTTGCTCGCGCTTAGCTCACGCCACCATGAGCTTTTTTAGAGTCGCCATGGATAATTATCGATATCGATCGAAGTCGCCAATGCTTTGCATTTGAAATTCAAACCAGCCGTTATTTCAATTGTGCGCGCTGCTACAGTGCGGCACACTGATTTTTTTTCAGTGTATCTTTTGTATTGTTCCTATACAAATTAAAAGTACTAATCTACAGGGTGGCTGATGAATATTGCTATATTAAACAACTCAAATAACTGTTTTTTCAGTTAATGTAATTCATTTTTCTTTTAATTTAATTAATTAAATATAGCTTAGTCTTAGAAATAATATAATTTAAACGCCCACCTACTCGTTAATGCATGAGCGGTATCTAATCAAAAAGTTGTTCATTACTGCTTGGAGAGTTGAGACTGGAATAGCCGCAACTGATTCTCGAATGGATTGCTTTACTTCATTAACATTTTTCGGTATTGTTTTTTAGACTTCCTGTTTGCAATAACCCCACAAGAAAAAGTCAGATGCAGTAAGGTCAGGCGACCTGTGGGGCCAACGGCATGTGTAGTTTCTGGATATCTGCTTAGTCATTGGGAAATTTTCGTCGCAATTCTGTCATAATAGGCTGTGGGAGGAGTTGCATCATCTTGCTGAAACCACTCAGAGTTGAAAGGAATTCTCTTTTGGCGTAATTCTGGATAGGAAAACTCTCTTAACATGCTCAAGTAACGGTCTTCAGAAGTAGGGCCTGACCAAGGTATATTAAACAAGATAAGAAGGAAGTGTCAGTCTGTGAACCACAGATTAATAATACTAGACTGCCTGATTGTTCTGCTGCGTTGGCTTCGTCAGCAGATCAAGGCGCGCAGGTTTGAATTTGCGAAGTGAGAAAGGATTAATGGGGCTGCTAAATGATGAAAAAATCCCCAAAAAGGTTTTTTTATGCACAAATTGATTGGGCTGAATTTTTGATGTATTTTACGATTTTTTGTACCATTATGTTATGTTCGACAAAATATAAAACATTTGGTCTCCCACCAACGCTCTGTTTCCCTACCACCCAGCTTAGTTCCTGAGTCGTCCAAAAAACACAACAGGACAGCATATAAGGCCTTACCGACATTGTCCGCATCGAGATACTTTAATACCTGTTGCATAAAGTATCTTTTCGCTGACTATCAGTTAACAGGGCTTAATTTTAAGAGGCAGAGCAATCTGGCAGTCTAGTATTATTGGTCTGTGGTTCACACACAGAGATTTCTGGGACACCGAGAATTGGTTTTGGGTTGGAATTTGGTTGGAAGAGATTTCTGGGACACCGCCGATTAAGTTGATTTTTGTTGAAACAATCTTCCAAATGTTATGTGGGATTTTCAAATATGGGATAGTTTGGAAAACCAATATTTTCGAAAGTACCTTAAAATAAAAGTTGTTGGGATAAAACATTAAAACTTCATAATTTGTTAGCCAAAGTTTTAAAAGCGTCGCACAGTAGATTTGACTTTATAAAAAGGAACGAACCTTCTATCAATAAAAATGTGCGAGATATGACATTTTTTCCAATTTGCGTGGGCGGGAGGGGTCGTGGCAAAAATTGAAAATAAACTTGATTTGCCTGCAAGTTTAAAAAGCATATGTCCCATACATGTCAAACCTCTATCTCTTACCATCTCTGAGATCTGTTTGTTCATACGGACAGACAGACAGACGGACGGACAGACGGACAGGCCTAGATCGACTCGGCTGTTGATGCTGATAAAAAATATATATACTTTATAGGGTCGGAGATGCTAGCTTCTGTGGGATCAATACTTAATAGATGTCCGATTTCAACCAAGCTTAGCATAAAGCATTGCAAACTAACAATTCCGAAATTTGGAGTCGATTCCATTTAAAACAAAAAAGTTTTTCTCACTAGAACTTATTTTTCGACCGATCATTCGAACTGCAGCTATATGCTATAGTCATCGGATTTTGAGAAAACTTGGTAGAACTTTGTAAAAGTATATGAACTAAGTATATACCAATGACAAGGACGTTTCCATTAAAAAGGAAAAAGTTTTTCTCACTAGAACTAGTTTTTCGACCGATCGTTCCTATGGAAGTTATATGCTATAGTCATCCGATTTTGACCAAAATTTGTAAATTTATTTGAAAGCATTCCAAATAAATAAATGCCAATTTTTAGGACATTTCCATTGAAAACAGTTTTTCTAACTAAGACTACTTTTCAGATTAACACTACTATATAGATGTCCGATTTCGACCAAACTTAGTGGAATCATGGAAAAGCATATCCAACTAAGAAATACGAAGTTTGGTGGCGTTTCCATTGAAAACCAAAAAGTTTTTCTCACTAAAACTTGTTATGCTATGGTCATCCGATCCGTCCGGTTCCGACAAATGTGCATCGTATTTATACCAAAAGACTTCGTGCAAAGTTTGGTGAAGATAGCTTAAAAATGACGGGGGAGATAGCATAGAAACTAACAGACGGACATGGTTAAATCAACTCAGCTCGTCGTGCTGATCAAGAATATATATACTTTTGTGGTCGGAGATGCTTCCTTCAATGCGTTACAAACATCCGGTCAATTTTATAATACCCTCTGCAAGGGTATACAAATAGATAATAGTCATTATTTACGGTCCCTGGTTTCAAGTGAATTAAAGCTTTATTACAGACGAAGTTAGCTTTGCTTTCTTGTTCCCATATGTATGCCCCAGTCGTAATACTTTTCACCAATGTCCTTCCATAATTGCCTGGTTCATATCCCTTTAAGCTACCTACTTCACTTTACAGTGCAGGTCTATTGCACCCGCGATGAGATGAGCATACGCTACAAGCCCAAAGATTGGTTCTCGGGTAAGATGTATGCCAGCATGCACTCTAAGGACTGCCTGGCACGAGGCAGCGGCAATGACAGTGTCCAGTTGACTCTACAAATTGGCAGCGAGGCCAAGGAGAATCGTTGCGGCGTATTGCGAGCTTATGAGATGACCCAATCATATCACAGGTAAGTGAACAAAGCAGGCTACCTCCACATGGCTTAATGTATCTTTTGCTACATGCAGAACCTTTATCTCGGCTCTGGTGGTGATACAGAATAATCCAAGTGTGCAAACTCAGGGCGATCGTTTGATTAAGGTGGGTTGCATTTTGAGCAATGCCTCAGCCTCACTGGGCGTAAGCGTGCGTGATAGCAATGTGGATGCCTCGGAGCATATACCCAATGCCATTGCACTGGAATCATCGCTGGAGTATGCCGAACAGTAGGTTAAACTTTCGGGGTTCTCTTGAAATCTAGATCTAAAATGTTTTATTTATTTTGCAGCACATTTCCTCAGGAGGGCGTAGTGCACTATAACAGCAGCAGCACTGGGCCTCATCCGCAACCCAAAATCACACTCCAAATAGTCGATCTCTCGCATCAGCATGAAACCAACGATGTGCAAATTGGCCAAAATCTGGAACTTCAAATTGTGGCCGAATACAGTCCGCCGCATCAATGGATGCAGGAGGGACAGCAGCTGGCGCCATTGCCAGATTTCCGTGCCACCTCGTTGGTGGCCAAGACCCAAGATAATGAGAACTATGTTTTGCTGATAGATGAGCGCGGCTGTCCCACAGATGCCAGTGTATTTCCCGAACTGGAGCGGGTGCGCACACACTCCAAGAGCATGCTGCGTGCCCGTTTCCATGCCTTCAAGTTCTCCGGTACTGCCAATGTCAATTTCGATGTGAAGATACGTTTTTGCGTAGATCGTTGCTTGGACAGCAATTGTAGGTGGTCACGCAGCAGGCGACAAGTCAGGCAACAGCAACCACTTCAAGTGCAGAATCCAGTGTACATTTCCACTGTGGTAGATGTGCCGCCGGCGGAACAGCAGCAGCTGCAGCAGGGAAACAACAGCCAACAGCTGGAGCTGCCCTTGAACTTCAATCTGCGTGTGCATGGCCCAGATCAGACTAACAGCCAAAGCTATTTGTACGGCGAGCGTGGTGTGCTGCTCATTGCTGGCATTGATGATCAACTGCATTTGGACAACATCTGCATCAATCAGAGCCTTCTCATCGCCCTGTTCATCTTGTGGCTTATATGTCAGGTGGCTTTGCTCTTCGGTTGCGGCATGGTGCTGCAACGCTACAGACGACTGGCCAAGCTGGAGGAGCAGCGTCGACGACTGCACGAGGAGTACCTAGAGGCTAGACGCGTCCACTGGGCCGATCAAGGCGGAGGCTACACTCTATAGAGCTGCGTACAAAATTGTATTTTTAATTTAATAAACTTAAGGGAATCTTAATTACACTGAAATGAGTTGCAAATGGCTGACTGGCTGCTAGCTTAAGAGCTCTTCTTGGGATCGTAGTGTTCCCATTTGCGGTGATTGAGCACATTGAAGTCTATGCAGTTTAAGGCAATCTGGCGCAGATATTCGGACAGCTTCAACAGTTCCTTATCCTTGGAGCGATTCAAGTGGGCCTGACGAAACGGACGTATCTTGAGCCCCGACTTGGGGTTCATTAGAAAGTTGCGGCGTATGTCATCGAACATGATGGTGTTGCTGGAGCTGTACTGCTTGTACAGCGCCCAGATGACGCCCAACGGCTTCACATCCACCACCCCGCGTTCCGGCACATGCACCGAAATCATCGCATTGGAGTCGAGGTAGAACATGATCTTGTAACTCTCATGGCTGGCCACGCCCAGCAGGCGCATCTTCTCTTCGATCCACCGCATGCTGGTGGCCGACCAGATGACTATGTCGTAATGCTCATAGGCGGAGGTGAGAAACTCATGCAAGTAAGGACGCATCAGTTCGGTGCCCGTCTCCGCCGGAGAACGGTGATCGAATAAAGTGTAGTCAATGTCCAGAACCAGCAGTTTTTTGCCCTCGCGTGGCGGTGACAGCTCGGTGATCTTGTAATCCCTTACGCGTCGCTGCACTTTGGCCAGATACACCGCCGAGTTTTCCACGGACTCTTCCCGATCTTCGGCATCATCGAAATCATCAATAACCTCGCCTATATCATCGGGCAGACTGCAGGCGTCCTCAATGTCCGCCTCAGTGGAGCCCACCATCATGAGTTTAAAGTTCGGCTTCAGCTCGAGAGAGCAGATTTTCACATTGTCCGCTGCCGGTTTGCCTGGAAAACTCACCCACATTAGCATCAAATATGTAAAAAGTGGCCTTGCCCTTACCTTTGTGCTTCAGGTTTAACAGTTTCTGGCGTTCCGGGCGCACCTGTGTCTTGCGAAAGATCTCGTGACGCAGCACTTCTACGGTGTCCTGGTCAGTCAAATCCACGGGATATTCCTTGCCGCTCCACTTTACCACCACAATTAACTCTTTGATTTCAGTCATTTTGTGAGCCACATAAGTTGCTTTTAACTGTAAATATTACCGTAAATGGCCAAACTAGTTTTGTTGTTATTGCACCCAAAGAGGAGAGTAAAGGAGCGCTTTAAGGGAATTTAGAGAAATGAAAACTTGCCAGCTAAGTTGAAGAGTAAGCAACTGAGGGAGCAACGTGCAGGTGTCTCTGATTTCCGAAAATACTTTAATAATTTCTATGATTTGTTTATAAGTTTTGGTCAGTGTGCCCGTAGAAGCAAGTGAAAACATATATGATGACACTTGCCAACACTCAAACCAATGAAAGCTGTTAAACACGGTATGTGCTGTTATGCGCTACAGCTCACACTGTTAAGTCAAACCGTTAAACTTTGAAATGGAAATGCTTCTGTTACATTGAGTTACACTTTTAATTAAATGAAATTACACAAGGCAACAAAATTAGTGGGAATTGACGGTCAGGGATGGCGCAATCTCTATTTTCAAACTATTTTGAGGAATCCACAAAAAGAGGCAGGTCTTTTAGGGGCACATTTTAAAGACAGACCAGGCCTAAGAAGTGCAAGGCAGTCGCAGTGCAAGGCAAGGCAGTTGCTAAAATCTAAGTTCTGCTGCGGGCCGTTATGTGTAAAGCTCGTTCAGAGCTAATACTCGCGATTACTCGTAGCTTCGGTCAGATTCAAATCGAGTTTGTTTCAGATTTGGAAAATTCCTCCCCCTCCCCCCTTTAAGCGCAAAAAACAGTCAAAGTTAGACCCTCGAGACTTTATGTATATCAAGTAAGGCCCAATATCTATCTATTCTGATAAGATCAATAAGATCGGACAAAAAACACCGAAGTTATATACGAATCAATTTTGCTTGTAGGAGAGAGGGAAGGTCTTGCATTGTCAGTTACCGCGTGCGCGCGTTATTGTGTGCGTATTTTAGAGTGTGTGTGTTTGTGTATGTGTATGAAAACATCAGAAGTCAAGGGAACAGGGTATTTTGTAGTCGAGGCACTCGACTACAGCTCCCTTACTTGTTTTGCATTTATATTCTGAATACACTTTCTATTTCCTTCTTCTGGCATGTTGTTGTTTGAAGTTTTCAAAACATAACAACCATTTCATAAGAGGCTTGTCGAAGCTCGCCGTCAACAAGCCGAGTACGTGCGATTAAATTTTGCTGCGAGTGCGAGTAAGCACGTGTGTAGCTCGAAATGGCTTGTTATGACTTGAGTTATAAAAAGATTGTTTATATTATTACTCGTGCAAAGTTGGGAAGTTTGTTTTCCTTATAACTCGACAACCGTTTATGCGATCTTTGCCATTCTTTTTGCGGTAAATAATCCTGATTACTAAATATGTCCAAAAGGAACGAACCTTCTATCTATAAAACTGTGGGAGCTATGACGTTTTTTCCAATTTGCGGGGGCCGGAGGGGGCGTGGCAAAAATTAAAAATAAACTTACATCTCCCATACATCTCAAACCTCTATCTGTTACCATCTCTGAGATCTGTTTGTTCATACAGACAGACGGACAGACAGACAGACTCGGCTGTTGATGCTGATCAAGAATATAAATACTTTGTAGGGTCGGAGATGCTTCCTTCTGCCTGTTACATACTTCTGCACAAACTTAATCGGCCCTGTTCCGAATTCCGAGACGGTTTCCGTGTAAACGCTGCTTTTTTTAATGTAAAGTTCATAATATCATATGAAAAGTAAGCAGAATGTCTGTGGCTACTAGATCAGGTGTTTTCTTTTTGACGAATTAAATCCACTTTTTGTCAAACCTAATCTAGTAACCGTTGAAATGATTGTTACCTTCCATATAACATTGTTAAGATTTAACTTAAATGCAACGTTACCGAAACCGATGCGGATCGAACGGGCCGAATATACTCTGTGTACCTCTGGTACAGAGCATAAAACTTACATAAAGAAATTTTTCCTTGCATGATTTTGTTGTTTGATGGAGTGCATTCTGCGGTCGAAGCGAATGCTTTTGGGCCTCCTTCACACGAAAAAGGAATATCTAGTAAATTCCTGAAGGAAAATTCGATCGTTCTCAGTACTCACCTTTAGGGGGGTTAAGAGCAAGGCAGCAAACCGGTCTGTAACCGAACGCTTGAGAACGCAGTAACTCAGGTATTAGTTGAACGAGCATTTTCAACACTGAAGTTTGTTTTTCTGATCTAGTGGTGTAGATGGACAACTCCTGGAAAATATAATGCTTCGCAACTTAAACTAAGCAGTTTTTAAAAACTGTTAATGTTCAGCTCCAGGGTTAGCTCCAGATTCAGCTCCAGGAGCAGCTTTAGATTCAGCTCTAGGGTCAGCTCTAGTGTAACCTCTTGAGTCTGCTATAGGGTCAGCCCTGGGTAAGGTCAGCTACAGGGTCACAAACGTGCCAGCTACTGTCACAAAAAGTATGTGACACCAACTGAGTAGATGTGTTCACATTGAAAAGTAATCATTCCTGTCACGCATGGTTTCTGTGACAAGACATCCCACGTTCTCGTTGCTCTGCGACACTGTGATACTGAAATGTGACACTCTGCGACGCTATGTAAGTCCAGCATTTCGCTTTACTTTTGGCAAACCACGGGCTAAACGAAATCGGTACGAGAGAAACAAGCGAAACGATCGAAAATGGAACAGTCTCAATTGAGAGCGGCTGGTAAAGTCAAGACATTTAACAAAAAAAATCACAGAATTAAGGAAGATAAAATTAAATTAAACATTTGGAAACTGTACGAGTGCGAAATTTGCCAATTACTTTTCATTTCACCGGCCAGCAAGCAAACCTTTTTTAAACGAGTAACGCTTTCGTTTTAGTGTTGCGAGAAACTGAATCAACTCCGTTTCCGAAAAGTTGCAGTGAAAGTGGAATTGAGAACATAAAAACTTGGATAAATAAATAATATAGTCATCCGACTTGAATCATTCGTAACAGTATTATTTGGAACCAAATGTGTTAAATCAATTTGGTTGCTATTAGCCTATTTCTGTACATATTTTCACATTTTATCACATATCCAAAAATATTAAAAATTTTTCCATAGAAAAAAAAATGTACATCTACATATATAAAAGAAAGTCGTGTTAGTTACACCACTTATAACTCAAGAACGGCAGAACAGATTTGGGTGAAATTTGGAAGGAGGTAGCTTAAAGCCAGGAGACGGACATAAGATACTTTTTATCCCTTTATCATTTAATTAATTTTTGGTTTTAGTTAGCGACGTAAGTAAACATTTCTATACGTCACTAAGTTAGGTTACACAATTCGTAGCACGTTAGTGCTGACAACCGTCAGTGCTGACACTTTTAGCTTGGGATCATTGTGTTTGTATTTTAGCCGTTTTTCGGCCAGACTCATATTATTTCAAATTTTAGCTATTTTTCTCTGTTTTTCGTTCAATTGCTTAATCTCAATCTATACATCTATATAAAAGTGAAAGTATGTTTGTATGTTTGTCCCTTATGGGCGTTATATAACAAACCTAGCTCTCAAAACCCCTAGAACTAGAACTACACGAAAACAAACACACAACACAACAAATATCTAACATTAAAATCAAAACAAACACTACAACATAAGTTATTTTAAGGAGTAACAATAGCTTGTAAAAACTTAAATGTAATAGGGTCACTAAGCTCAATAAAATTACCTTTTAAAAAAAAAAAAAAAAAAAAAAAAAAAATGGGCGTCTAAACCGCTGAACCGATCTTCACGAATTTTTCACAGTATGTTTGTGTCGATCGGGAAAGTGTCATAGGCTATGTCTCATGTCTGTGAAATGGTCCAAAAACCGCGAAATTTGCAAAATTATACCGTTCATCCGATTGCAATATATCTTTGGGGAATGGCTGAACGCTTACCAGGGAAGGTTTCTAAGTGGAAGAAATTTGCGGAAAATTGTCCAAAAACCGCGAAAATTGCAAAATTTATGGTTTCGGTAAAGCTTTGGGGGAATGGTTCGACGCTTGCCCGGGAAGGTTTCCAAGTAGATGAAATCTGCGGAAAATGGTTAAAAAACCGCAAAATTGGCTAAAGCTTCGATTGAGATGGAACTTTGGAGAATGGTTAAACGCATGCCCGCGAAGGTTTCTAAGTTTAAAAAATTGGCGGAAAATGGACCAAAAACCGCGAAAATAACAAAATTATACCGTTTATCCGATTGCAATCAAACTTTGGGGAATGAATTGAACGGTTTCTAAGTTGAAGAAATTTTCAGAAAATGGTAAAAAAAACCGAGAAAATTGCAAAATTTGCAGTTAACATTGAGGAATTGTTCGACGCTTGCCCGGAAAGTTTTCAAAGTGGAAGATATGGGCGAAAAATGGTCCAAGAACCGCTAAATTTATAAAATGTATGATTTGGATGAAGCTTTGAGGAATGGTTGTACGCTTGCCCGCAAAGGTATCTTAAATGAAGAAATGGGCCGGAAATGGTCAAAAAACCACGAAATTTCAAAAACTATACCGTTCATCGGATTGCCATAAAACTTAGGGCAACGCTTGCCCGCGAAGGTTTCTAAGGTCTAAAAATCGCGAAATTTGCAAAAAAACCTTATGAGAATTTATGAAAACGCTTAGTGCTTATATTACAATGCCGGCGTTGGTAAATGGAAGCTGTTGCGTAACTTGCAAATTTTTGATTTGAGCCTGGATTATTGTGAAGATTTGATAGACGGCAATTGTAAACGGGTAAACAGGAGGTTTTAATCAAACGGTCAAAAAAGTCACAATTTGAAAAAAAGTCACGATCTTAGATTACAATGAAGACGTGTATATAGAGAAAAAGATCGCACGGTCCAAAATGTTTATACCGACATGCAGCATGCACTAGATTGAATATAATCGCTCTCTTAAGAATCATAAGAACCCGAACGACGCCGGGTATTCAGCTAGTCTTTAATATTAATAAATTTGATTTCAGTGTCTTGGAAGGACTACCATGAAGTCATGCTTATTGATCTGTGGGAGGAGAATTTTGTCGCGGGACATCCATTTATTTGGAAGAATGGTTGCCAAATTATTGAATGGAAAGACGTTCGCAAAAAAATTAAACATTTAAAGCGCAGATACAAGTAAATACAAGATAAGTAGGGATTCTTGTATACAGGTCTAAACTAAAAACGCAAGCTGTATCAAAATGACAGCCGTAAAATCAGTGCAGCCATCATCCTCTTTCTCAAACAGCGTATTGAGGTAAAGTGACTCGTGTGGCTCACTGGCCTCACATGGGAATTCAGTGTGCCTGAAGAAGCGCAAACTGGACCAGGCCGAGACGACACCATTTGTAAAGGATATGGTGGCTGCCACCACAGAGCGGATGGAGGTACTTGACCTACAAGCGAGTGCTCGCTTGGAGATTACGGAGCGCATGGAGAATGCCAATATAGAATTTTAGTGTAAAATGTTCAAACTATAAAATAAAATGAAGAAGCTAGTATATTGTTTTTTTTTTATTTATTGTTTAGTCTTTAGGAATTTTTTCTTTAATTTTATTTGGCAAATACAATTCAAAGGTGAAATTTGTTTTTCTTTTGTCAATTTTATTTGAGAAAGTATTTAAGCAATAATTATAAAATAATGTCTCATACTAAATGCAACTGCATTTATTGTTTTGAGCTCCATAGAACTTAGTGCAAAGATGTAATGCATAAATAAATATGTACATATCATATGGAAACGCTCAGAAAAAAAAATATGTACATTTTAAAATATGTGATCATAGTGGAAATAGGCTATATATCGCAAAGCAATATATTTAATTATTATTTAATTTCAAAATTGGCGCCCAATCTAATTGTTATCGCAGTTGTTATCGAAACTATACTGATCAAGGAATGCAGCGGCCAACGCCAACGTCGGCAGAGAAAAACAAACAGTTGGCCTCTGCATCTGCATCTGTATGTTAATGCTCTGGTGCCGGCGAGAAGCAACGCGCGTATATTTGAGTTTCACTGCAAGCAACAAATCTTAAAAGTGTGCGTGTCTGTGTGTTTGCGCGGGCCGTTAAAAAAGCTCGACTTGAATTTTTAAGCTTTTCCTTCTGTTTGCTCTTTCGTTGTTGAATTCTTGTTCGTTCGTGTGTCTCTCACCTGCTGCTGCTGCGACGTCTTGAGTCGTGTCTGCGCTTGCCACTGCTTGGCCGATGATCGCTTCAGTCGCAAGCGAAACGAGTTGAAGTGCAAACGTCTCAAGCGGATTATCAAGTTGTAGTTGCTAAATTCAAATCAAACTCAATCGAGAGAGCGATCGAGCAACGTTACCATACAAAGTTGAATCAAGTTGAAAACAAATTTTGCCATCAAACGAAATAAATCACGAAGTTAATCATTTGCAAGCGTGACCTGTGCATACACCCAAAACCATTGGAGCTACAATTTGCATAAAGCGTAGCCCAGACGCGCGATCTTTGAGTTAACCCACTTTCTAAAACGACAAAACAACAAAAAAAAAAGATAAACAACGAAACAAATTAACGAGCAAATAATCTAAAGGTGCAAGTGATTCATGAGAAAATTTACAAATTGTTGATATTTTTTTGAATGCCTGTGAAGTGTTTCTGGAATTCTAACTAAAGCCCAACCGGCTACCTAACTAAACAGCAATAAAAAGCCCGCAAAACAAAACAAAAAGTATTTTTTAACCAGAAAAAGTTGAACTGAAAACGATAGCGATACCGGAACACGCCCCCGCGCCTACGAAAACCGCAGAAGTGTAAGTTACAGCCGCCACAAGGCAGCCTTTTGCATTCCCTTTTTTTTTTTGCTGTGGCTAAGCGGCTTGCAAACCAGTTAACAAGACGTGCCCAACTATTGGCCAGTTTGGCTACACTCACGGACTTAAACGGTTTTCACAGACCATATCTCTCTTTTCGACGGCATATTTCATAATCTGCGCTGGCAGCAAAAAGTTTTTAGCACCTTAAACTTGCTCTTGGCCAGCTCGCATTTCACCCAAAAAACACGGTCTATAATTTCTTTGGATGATTATTTACTCGCCTGGCATATTTTATTTGGCTGACGCTGTAAAATTGTTTCTGTTTTGCACTCTCTGCCGGTTTGCATAAACACCTAGCGGGTAAGTGTTGACTTGACCATACAAATATGTACGTACCATGCAGCGAAATATCTTTATCTAAAGCACTTAATTGTACGAAAATTGTGTGCAACTTTCCTAAACGAACAACAACAACGAAAAAGACTGCCAACGGAAATGAGCGAAAAAAACTCATTTTTGTAATTGGATACAAGAAAAATAAATAAATTATGGGAAAAAAAGTTAATCAATTTGAGCCACTTGGGAAGACATAGGAATGCATTTTGTAATCAGCTAAGTAACAACTTTACAAATTCATCGAAGAAACTTGAGCATTGAGAATGTTGTTTGACTCAAGAATCGAGGAGTGGTTAGCACCATGTGCTAAGGGTGGGACTTATCAAAGATTAATTGAAGTGGCTAAACTTTAAGACTCTTGTTTGAGTTTGCAAAACATCAAAGCAAAGAAGAGAGCGGGATTGGTAAGCGGTGTTAGATTGAAATTAACTGTAAAGTGAACCCAAGGTATGGACACCTCGGTTTCCGAAAACTCACATTTAAAACCATCATGACGGGTTTATGGTCCCGATCTTTTTATCGAATCGCGAATTGATTTTAAAACCTTAAAGAGTTTAAATTACAATATTACCCCAGGCTGAAGTCTGTGGCTCCTCCGTAGAACTGCTTCGGTTGGGATTTTAAGGGTCCCTAGGACCGAACCCCGCAGAACCTTTTTAGTTAGGATTTTCAGTATCCCCCGAACCGAACCATCTAAATGTTTGACCTGCCGAACCTGAGCCCGAACCGGACCCCCTCTATTTAGAAAAAGGTTCGGTTCATCAAATTTCAGATTTTGTATGAATTTCCAAATATTTTGGACTGTAAAAATAATTGTATAACACTTGATCTGTGCATTGTCTGACTGTAAATCATATTCAAACTCGGTATATTTCGGATATTTCAAATCCCCGTCAATGATACCGCTTACAAGAGATTGTTTTCGTAAAACAATGAAAAACAAGTCCGAAATCGAGCGGAAAATAAATCATTCTACACTCAGTTTGCGAATTTAATACTTTTGTTAACGATATTTCGCTAAAAGTATCATAAACATTCGTTACTAAGCGCATTGACGAATATTTAAAGAATCGTCATTTCAAAATGTATCGTTTTCGATTTCGATTAGATCATGCGGAATCAGAATTGGTAGCTTTTTATTTCCACTCGGAAATGGGAACAGGCGTGGTTAAATATTAATATGTAAGCACCCAATTTTGAAACTTATATTTGGCAATCAACAGTTAAACAATTTATATACTCTGTACCAAAGGTAAACAGAGTATATTAAGTTTGTGCAAAAGTATGTAACAGGCCGAAGGAAGCATCACCGAACCTATAAAGTATATATTTTCAACAGGCGAGTCGACTTAGCCATGCCCGTCTGTCCGTATGAACAAACAGATCCAGAGATGGTAAGAGATAGAGGTTTGACATGTATGGGACATACGAGTATACTTATTATACTTGCAGGCAGATCAAGTTTATTTTCAATTTTTGCCACGCCCCCTCTCGCACCCGCAAATTGGAAAAAAAAGTCACATCCCCCACAGTTTTATAGATAAAGGGTTCGTTCCTTCTGAACATATTTAGTAATCAGGATACTTTTTTTCGATCCGCCAAATGGTAAAGATCGAATTGTAAGGAAAACAAACAATTAAGAGCAGCACCGGTCGCAACGGTGATGGGCAGCACTTAACACAAAATTTGACAGGTGCAGTGTATATCGACGCATTTTCGCGAAAGTATCGTATGTTACTTTTTATCGAAATTGAGACTTTATAATCCAGTCACGTTAGAATTTGTCGATGCAATAAATATAGACCAGCCAGATTTTTGATATGTAGTAGGGGTCTGTCTAAAAGTCTTAAGTTCAAATTTGTGTCAATTTGTGGCATTGGGACTGGCCGATATATTGCAAAACGCTAATTGGTCCATATCTCTGAAACTATTGCTTTTACATTCAGCGTAGTAATGACAATTTAACGAATTTGCGTATCTACTAGTGTGGCGCAACCGGAGGAACAGACTAACCGGCTCGAGCAATGGTTAAGTTAAGGAGTCAGGTCATGGATTATCGATATATTTTATCGCTATACAAAAGTGGCTCAACAATGATTTTTATTTATTATTGTGCCAAAATGTTTATGAATAAACGAATTTTTCAACTCCACCAATAAAATGGAATTGAGAGGCAGAGCAACGTATAAAAATCAAGAGAGTACAGGAAGAGGCTAATACTTAATGATCGTATGATGCCACATGTCAAGATCAGGTTGACAAAATCTCATGTAAAATAGTTTATCTAGGATTAGAGATTAAGTTAAGACTGACCATTGCGATTAATTTTGTGACTGGATGTAGCAGGACGGCGGCGCTGTGTTCTATGCAGTGGCAACTTTCACTGTCTGACTTCGTGTTCAGCGTCCTTTGATAAGCCGTGCAGGTACAAGGTCAGCTATACTTTTGATTCATCGCAACAATTTTAATAAATTTTTCGCAAAAATATTACCAGCAGAATTTAATAGGCTTTAAAAAAGCCATAACAAATCTAATTGTTGACCGTGACGGTCACCTTATACGATAGGAATTTATCGATATCAGATGAAACTGCTGTTGAAAACCAAATATGCGGTTCACAAATTAGCGGTTGGCAGCCTTGAGAAATCGGGCCTTAGACAACAATTTTCAAAGACAAAGCTATAGATAATTACTTTACCTTTCTTTTTTGTTCTCACAAATTTTCTGTGCGGGCAATAGTTTTCACGATAGGTTTGTTCGATCAAAAATGCATTTTTCATTTTTGCCCATTTTTCTTGTTTCCGGTGGGACCTACTCAAAATTGTCTTATAATATCAATTAAAGATCATAAAATTTGCATCAACTTTTACTAATAACATTTAACTCTGCGACAAAGCGTTACAAAACTATAGCTTTACAAACTTTGATTCGACCCGTTTTTTGCCTGTAACAGTTCGACAAAATCAAACTTTTTTGAACAAAATTTTATGCCCTTTTTTGTCTTACTTGGCTGGACTATTAATGCCAAATTGTTACAAAACTTATATCTCACAATCCTGCAAAATATTAAAACTGAAAACGCTATAGTTCCAATAAAAATTAAGTGTCAATGTTATCGTATGTAAATTGGCATTTTTACTGCAAATGAACAAAAAAAGATCTCTTCATTATGTGCTCTTTTGATCTTGGTATACGTTTTGATATTTATTGATATATCTGACGATAAGGGAGAGCGTGAAAGCTCAAATAAGTCTTCATTTGGTTTTAAGCGCATCAGTAGTAAACAAAACATAATCTGTTGTAATCAACCAAAGGTTTAATTGTAATGGAATTTACCCAAATCAATTCTTGAATTCTTAAAAATGATAATACTTTGTCAGCTTATTCTGAAGAATAAATAACACAAGGCAACAAAATTCGAGTATCTTGAAGGGTTGGTAGTGATTCTAGATGATTTTCGTGTGCTAAGCAAGACTGCTTTTTCAGAAATTGTCCATCACGTCGAGATTTTGAGTAATTTGAGCTTAAAATTGCTTAAAGTGCCCATTTTGACCCTTTTAAGGAGCGTTTTCGGGGAGTATATTCTATTGTTTGGACTTTCTTTGCTGCAAATGAGCAAATGATACCATTGGAAAGTACCACTCCTTAGCTTTAAAATAAATTATCCCAAACAATTCTGCGATTTTTTTCAATGAAGAAATACCTCTTTTAGCACTTGTGTAAGAATCCAAAAATATTCTATTTATTCCTGGTGCCTCAAAGTATGCAATGAGTGGTAGAGACTCTAATATGTTTTCGTTTCTTTAAAACAGTAAAATTGGCTGGACATTTGTAATAAACCAGCAACAAAATTCTCAAGAAAATTCTCTCGCATTGTTTCGACCAGAAAGCGAAAATATCTCTTGGAACCGAACCGAAATATTGGGTTCGGAACTGGTTTAGCTTCAACTATTTTTTTTAATTTTTTTCGGTATTCAGTTACAAGTTAGTCGGACTCGGGTTCTCCAATTCGGCTCAGTAATTGATTAATGCTTATAACATCGAGGGTGTTGTTTCAAACGGATCATGTTCATTGATTTTATCTTTTAAACGTCTTATTCCACTGCTTTCAAAAGTGCCTGGTGTTTAGAATTGAGAAATTGTACGAGGGACCCTTTAAGTAATCAACGATTTAAACCAAAATTTCAAATTATTTCATTCGAGTCTGCTTTTGTGACTGAGAACCTTAAAACAATGTCAGTTTACTCTTGCAGCTTTGCAGACTTTCCACTGACTGTATTAGTATTAGTTCGACTTTTCCTAGGTCTCAAGTGCGACACACATCTGTTATATAAAATTTTTGTACTTTTCTCGGTTTGGGGCGTTTCTACTAGTTTCTAGAAATTGGCTTTATATCGTGCTATCTGACTGCAGTCGATTTTATGTTTTTTTCACCTGTCGTTTCTCTTATGGATATCAATATTTTAGTTTTAAAATAATTTGCAGGTGTGCAAAAAAAGAGTTTCTTTATACATATTGGTGTTTGCATGTTCATCTTTAAGATATGCTTGAATTTAAAGGTTTGGTTCATGGTATAAGGGTCTTATCAAATGAGCAAGCCGGTTCTGAATATAAAAAATTTGCTTGTCACCCCGATCAAAAATAATATATGTAGGTACTTTAACAAGTCAAAATTGCTTCCTCTGTGAGGTCTCAACTTATCATTAAAATTATTATTTGTATTTCTTTGCAAAGGGCATAAACAGTAGCTTCACCTGTTACTTACCGCACCTTAAACACAAGCCAAGTACACGTAACTCATAAACCATGAATGGAAATGCACATTTCAAATACAACAACAACAACATTAAATGCCGGTGGCCGGTTAAATTTGAAAGGTGTGTGTGTGTGTGTGCAAAAAGAAATTGTCAATAAAGGCAAGTTAAACATTTTTTCACCAAAGGAACGTGTTTTAGCGCACTCGGAGGCCTCGAGCCAATGCCTTTTGTTTTAAGGCGAGCCGAGGAGCAGGCGGACAGCCAATCATTGTCGTCGTCTACTGTGTCCACTGCCAATAAAACTCATATTATCTATGTTCGAGTATTTGGATACACTTTCACAAAACTTGTTCGAACAAAATATGAACATTTTATTTTCTTTTTTTTTTACCTTTTAAATTTTATGAACATTTTGAGGTAGTTTTATGCAATTTTTGTTGCAGTTTCTTTACTAACCAAGAGGAAAATAAAATTAGCCAACAAGAAGTTTGTTAAATGATAATAAAACTGCATTTTGGCACGAAATGCGACAGCAAGCGGTGGGGTGAAAAGTGTAAGAGTTACGCAGGCGCGCAGTGACTGAGTAAAATTTTAATGAAGGTGAGCTCATTGTGCGAGGGAAGTTAGAAAAGACATACGTTCTTTTTAATTTTTTAAAATAAACAAATTTAACTGTCAAAAAAGTTAAAGGAAATCTTAAAAATACATAAATTTCGGTCTTTGTGTGGTTCGATAAAATTAGAATGAAATCGCTTGGTAGGATGGATAAATAAAATTGCTAGTTGGTTCTGCATTTGCTAAAATACATTTGCCTCTTGGTTACCAAACCAAATTATATAAGTTTCATTGCTCCATTTTTCTCCAAACACTGATCCGTATCAGTCTTTGTAAACCAATGCAAAGTTATTGTTCTTCTTCAACTTTCCCTTTTTAGTAAAGGAACTTTGCGGAATATTTAGTTTTTCTCTTACTAATCGCCGTCGAACAGTTCGTGTTGGAAAGACATTCCCAATCTCGCATAAAATCGTTTTTTATGATTTGAAAATATCGCATTCAAATTTCGTAATTTTTCGTTTGTTATGCTTTTCCATGATTCCACTAAGTTTGGTCGAAATCGGACATCTATATAGTATAGCTCCCATAAAAAAGTAAGGTCCTAAAAGTAAAATCAGAAAAACTTTTTTGTTTTCAATGGAAGCTGCAAGGGTATACAAAACTTCGGTTGAGCCGAAGCTAGCTTTCCCCTATTTATTTTTAAAATTAAAAAATTAAAAATTAAAAGATGGTAGTTGACAGAAACACTGCATTGCATAAAGACACAACGCGTAAATTTTTTTAAAACTGCCCTCGCAGTAATGCACTAAAAAGAAAAAAAAAATCATTGCAACTTTCCCACTCATTATTTTACTCAACGACTTTAAGGCACGCACTTTTTGAGGTGTTTATGCTTTGCTTACTCAATATGTATTTCAATTGTTTAAACTTTTAACGTTGGCATAATCAGATAATTTCTCTTTATGAAGTTTCACACCCAGCAAAATAATATGAAATGCTTCTGTTTGAGCTTAGCTGATGGTCGATAAGCCGAAAGTGATTGATTGTCCAGTGACAAGTGACCCAACTAGACTTAAATATATTTTATGCTTTCTTTATGTGCACAGTTCAGTTTGTTGCTCCCCTTCTCACACACCTGATTTGCTCATCTGCAAATAACTCCAAAAAAACCAACAAACAATGACCATTTCTTTCTTTTGCCCAGTAAATCATCTGCTTGTTGTTAATTTTGTTGTTTTTTTCTCCCCCCTCTTTTTCTTTAAAGTCTGCACGACAGGCGCGACGGAGAAAGTTTTTCTTTTTTTTTTCGCAAACGCAAAATTTGAAACCAAAGCGCAACAAAATTTGTAAAAAAGTGTGTGTGCAATGTAAACATGTGATTTATATAAGACATTATTATCTGATGTTTTGTTTACTAAAAACGCATAACATTTAATTGACGAAGCTTAACAATTCAAATAAATCAACTGATTAAATTTGTAAAATTGTAAACAGCTTTTGAATCATCTGGTGGCTGCTGTTTTGTCTTTAGCAAAACATTCCAAAACTGAATTACTTAATTTATGGCACAAATGTGTCGCCAACCGAGCAACACTTTCTACGACCGCACCTAAGCAACAATAAACAGCAGACGGTGCGACATTTGTTGCATAAGCAGAAGCCCGTTTAAAAACAAAAACGCATGCAAATCGCGTGCAGAGCCCTTGCCTCTGGGCTACATTACATCAGCGCCCCTCCCACATTCTCCCCTCCACTCGAGCAGCATGAGGTCAAAGCGGGAGCACTTAATTATGCGTCGACTGATACCAATTGAAGGGACCCAACCACAAATCAAGATGAATTTTCGTTACAAAAGAAAGCCTTCGGCGGCGTGGTTGACCCTCATTATTATGGTTATGGCTTTGGACTTTATCAGTGCGTAGCTCTAGATGCGACTCTGACAGTGGGCAATTTATGTTTTCGAAAATGGGTAAAATTCTCAAGTGCATTAATTTTGATTTCTTCGTCATATATGACGATACTTAAGAGCACACACAACAATTTGCCCAAAACAAAAAAAAAAAAACAGACAGCAAAATATTTATATTTCTATTTTCGTAACTCCAACACAAACACACACATACACTTGAAAAATTATGGGAAAATTATTTAAGGGGAGAGGAGAAAACATTAATTAGCTGTACACATTTTCTTTTATTATTCTTGAGTATACAAAGAGTGTTTAATCAAAGTAAAAAGCAAGAGTTGCTTACCCCTCGAATGCTCAATGACAAATTAAACTTAAGGGTGAGTACTGAGAACGTTCGAATTTTCCTGATTTTGTTGTTTGAAACTCAAAAACAAAGCAATACACAAAATTCTTTTGAAAATTGTCACCAGAGCTGGCTCTTCTGTTGTGGGTGGTGTGCATTCTGCGGTCGAAACGTATTCTTTTAGGTCTCCTTCACGCGAAAAAGGAATATCTAGCAAATTTCTTGAAAGAAAATTCGAACGTTCTCAGTACTCACCTTGAATCGCAATGCTTTGATGTGAACTAAAAATTTTTTTTCAATTTTACGTAGATACAATCGACCCTTATTGAAAGAATTTATACAAAAAACCAGGACGGCAATCAGGTTTGATATGAAAACGCTTCGGAATCGAATAATCCTGGATTTTCGGGAATTCCGACATGAACCTGAAGTGAAGGAGCACAAACTTTACCATGTCGATTACCGTGTTCATTTTCTGATGGAGATCAAATAATATCTTTAGCTAGAAAATAATGAAAAAGGCATAAAATTCAGATCAATGGACGATTTTCTCGCTTGGAAAAAAATTTCATTGTAAACCACTTTTGATATATTAGCTGTGCCTGCCATACAAGTATTAGTCGACGCGCATTTTCTACTATAAAATTGGTTTTATCCAGCCAAAGAGGCAGTACTTATGAAAGTTTTTTGAAATCTAAGCTTTGAAATATAAATAAAATTTTAAAGTTTGTTCCAAATTACGGAAAATTATTTCTGAATCTAGGTTCAGCGACCTTATGAACCGGCTCCATAAACTGAAATACAAATATTTTCTTGGGTTCGCACCTCGAAGTGAAACGATTCCGATATTTAGAAGGTTTGCAGCCCAACATAAAACTTTAAAATTTTATTTGGAAAATGTTTATATAGCTGGCCCGCAAAAGTTATATTATAGCAGACTGCAACGATATTACAGCTATATTTAGCAGAACAAATTTCTCCTAATTTACAAAAGCTTACAAAAAGGCAACTTTTTAACCAGAGAAGATAGTTAACGTTCCTAATGTATTCTCAGGCGCTGAACTCAAATAAATTGTCCGTTGTCCGCTGGGGCACGTCAGGTTTAAGTAAAATTTCCATAGGCGTGTGTTCACATTATTGGCTCCTGCAGCCACATAATTTAACCTATTAAAACCAAATATGTTTTTACGTAGACTGAATTGAATAATGACCACGAAAAACGAAAACCAAAGTTTGGTTCTGGTTTTTAAGATACCATTATTTTGATTTTAATATGAACAAGAAAGAAAGTCGGTCAAGCCCGACTATAACATACTCTGTACCTGTGAAGCGCTGCCCATCACCGCTGCGACCTGTGCTGCCCATAATTGTTTGTTTTCCTTATAACTCGACAACCGTTCATCCGATCTTTACCATTCCTTTAACGGATCGATAAATAATCCTGATTACTAAGGAACGAACCTTCTATCTATAAAACTGTGGGAGATATGACGTTTTTAATTATGTAAAACTTTCATAAACAGCCGTCTGTGAGTAATCGCGGCACCTATATTCTGCCCCAGCTTCCTGAAGTCAAAATTTTTTACCAAGAAGAAAGGTAATGGTCCTTAAAAAATGTTTTGTTTGTGTTATTCATCTAGACCGTTCGTACTGCCTCATATAGATTCTATAGTTCCACAGATACAGAAAAAGAAGAGCGCTTATATCGAGGGTTGGCAAGAGTTTCGGTAAATGAGTCAGAGCCATGCTTTATAGCAGCGATGCCCAGCCGTATGCTCTTTGGGTGCGTTTTGATTTTGTAATTGCACCGAAGATAGGAAATTAATAATCGTATACCTGCAGGGCGCGAGGCATAAAAAAAAACGGTTTTGATCTCTTATTTGATGGGCGTTTGCGCGTGCAGTCAAACAGACCAACAACGATCTATTGGTGCTTTTCTTTGTGAGTATTTGTGAGTGCTCTGCCGTATGCTACTTTTGGGCATGTTTGCTTTATAGCAGTGGTGTCCAAACTCACACACAATCACCAAACTTGCCAACCACGCGTGGCTGCCTTTTCAAATTTTGGACATCGCTGCTTTATAGCTTTGCTTTATGCCTTCTAAATGGCTTACAATTTGAAATTGACTGGACTTAGACAATCGATTCAATTGGGGAACTAAATGTAGGATTCCACTCCGGTTGAGAAAGCAACTCAAAAGACTGGCCGGCCGGCGTGTTCGTGCTTATAAATTAGTATCTGTAACATAAATATGTGTTAATGTTAATTCAATTAGATTCAGTAAAAGTAATTTGGGTTTATTTATTTTGGTGTTGTGTTTTTTTCGGCTTCAATGAGAAAATGCGCAGGCATAAGAAAAACGTTGAAAAATGAAAGCGTTCTTAATTGCAAGTGGGGGCCATTGTAAAACAATTTCAGTTTTTTTTCTCACTTTTTCCCATTTCTTTACAATGTTTATGTGCAGTGCATGTGCACGATATTCAATATCGAAGAAAACAATCCCAACGAAAAAACTCACAATCAAATCAAATTTATTTGCGCATGCGCAGAGCTAGACACGCCACCAACTCCAGTTACCACTGCCTGAGAAATGGGATTTTTTATCTGTTTCTGTATCTGTAACTGTGGCTTTGATCGCATCTTTCACTCTGAACAGCACTTTCAACATTGCATTGAATATAATTGAAGAGCAAAGTGTGGCAAACAAAAGCAGGCAGCAAACATAAATTGAATTATAATTTCAATTATGAACCGTTAACGGCGGAAGAAAAGCCGTCGAGTAGAGCACAATGAGCCTATTGAGAAAGAAAGGCTGCAACTGTAAATGAGGTTGAGGCCAAAGATTCATATGAACACATACAATCTGTCTGTCAATCAAAAAGAACAGTGAAATGCTTCTAATGCCCCGAGCTCAATCTCGACTTAAGCATTAGCTAAGCCCTTAAACCAAACGCCATGTGGGTCAACCCATTTGTGCCATGGCACACCACACATTTCCATTGACAGACCTCGTAAATTGTTGTCAGAAATATAAAAAATGAGCTGTCAATATTTGAAAATTGTGAAATATTTGCGCTTGCATCGTGAAGACTTGCATAACAAAAATACAATTTTTATGGTCTGCCACACAATGCTCAAAATCGGTATTTTTAGCTTAAAGTTTTACACTTGTTTGCCAAATTATATGTACGAGGGGAGTTTAAGAAGTGGCTGTAACTTAAAGAAGCTTTAAACTTTCATTGTCGCCCGAAGGCGTGCGTTTTTTTTGATTTCATCACTTAAATATTTCTTCGCCTTTTTGTTTAAATCAATGATTCCCTTTTAGTCTATTGTCTTGCGTGTTTTTCCACTTCCATGTTAAAGCCCTGGTTATTGTTATTAGTTGTTTGTGATTCATTGTTAATAGTCGAGGCTGTTATCTGTCTCAAATTTCTTACTTTTTTTTTACATTTTTGTAAACTCGCTCCATATTTATCGACGGTCCTAGAAAATAGTTACTCAAAGAACAGAACTTAAATTCGGTAAAAACTATGAACTTATTCTGAACTGAAGTCAGGGACAACTGAAAAGAACGCCGTGACAAAGACAACTTAGTTTATTTTCCCATGAAAGACGCATTATCAAACGTAATCCTCCCACACAGGACAGATCAACGCTCTATTTGAATATAGAAAAATGGCGGAGAAAAGATGGAGACATAAAATCAAGCTAAAAAAAAATTGATTTGATCTCGACCTTCGGATTGAAATTTCAAGCAAGAGTCGTACTAGATCCGAGATATCCAAGATCAAGTCAATCTTATTCGTACTTGGAATGAGACAATGCGGGATGGACCGACTTCTGACATCGTTCGAGATTGATTTAATCCCGGATATCTCGAATTCTTTTTCTGTGTAGTATTAAGATGTGCAGTATACATTTTTGACGAATCAATGATCCAGCATTATTGTACGTAAAAACTTGTTGACTTTTAGGCATTATTTCTGAATAATTCCGGATATTCCCATCTTATTCGAATTCACCCACACAGCACTATTTGCTTTTCGGTTTTGAATAACCTTAAATGTATATGCCAGCTTGTCGATACACAGGATCTTAAATTTCTGCCTAATTTCCCAATTATGATTTCGTATTGTCCAATCTGGGAACCCGTTTTCTTCTTTTCTTTACGGATTGATCTGGACAGCTGTGCATGAGACGCTAGAGAGTAATGATTTGCTACTAATTGTCCGAAATGGAACACTTACAGGAGGTTATCCGTTTTCACTTTCGCAAATATATTGCGATTTAAAACCGGTTTTTGGTAACAAGGGAATTTGGTCATAAGTCGATTTGTCTGAAGGTTTTTGAGTAAAAGTCAACGAGCAGTGGAAACATTCGAAGAGTCGTTCCCCAGTATGAGTGTTAAGGTAATTCATTTATGTACAAGCAGTGTTAAAATTCCAAAAAGCGTTTTCTTGTACGATTCGGTATGTTCGATGTGACTGGCTTTAATTTGAGATCTTGAAGGGTCGTTCGCGAATACGACAGCTAATGTGTGCAATTAGATTCCCTTTTTGTAATTTGTTAAGGTGCTTACACTGGCTGCAGCTTTCAAAACATCGCATAAATCTAAGCTGCTTTCATAGGAAATCAAGAGCGAAAGTTAAAGTCGGATCTGTCCTACTTTGATTCAGTATGAAACACCACGCCAAACGATAGAGACATGTAAAGTAATTGTCCCTGATGCTGCTTGCCGATGTTGCAACCGAAATATATTGGAAAACTTAACACAAGCTGCTGTGTTCTTATTTGAGCTCGAGCCAGCTAAACACACCATTCTACAACTTAGAAAGATCGTCAAACTATAATCTTTTATAAGCTTTTGAGTTTGGGAATTTTTATGTGAGGTTTAGATTTGAGCTCTTCCAAAAGATATTCAAATTTTAAAACAAAATTGATTCGCGTGCAGACATTAGCAGTCTACATTAAAAACATGTTTGCGCTAGCTCTTCTAGTCTCTGAGATCTAGGTGTTTATACGGTCGGACGGACGGAACGAATGACATTATACTAAGATATACTTTATGATATTGTACATACATTTGTACGATTTTAGTACACCTTTTTTATACTCTATGTACGAGTAACAGATATACACACAAACTGGTTGACATCACTCAAATGATGCATCATTGAAGCTGCGGCTCATCTTTTTCTAGTATGACCATATGTTTTAAAGATTGTTATAGCCAACCGCTTTTTTCCCATACAAAAAAAGACAAATGTTGGATATTAACGCATAACGCAGACCTAGTGTAAATGTTGTATTAAACGTCGAAAAAACTAAAGACTGAACCTTCAGCAGAGTTGCAAAATCTTGTATTATCAAAATGTCGCTACTTTCTACCATAGTAGTCCCTCTTCTATTTCAAAATCAATCGCTATCTGCAACTCAGCCAGGCTTCTGCTAACACTACCCTCGTATAACCTTGAATTGTGGTTTTTGGAACTGTGCATGATTTCATTGTCATTTCACACACTGGCCAAAGAAAAAGAAACCCAAACTTGTCAACAACTTTGCGGCTCATTATAATTTTCACCACAAAATCGATGACTAAACAAACGCAATCAGGTTTTTGTCAGGTTTTCGTTAGAATTTCCGATCCCCTACTCAATGAAGCTGTGCTAATTGCCCAGTTGACTTGTCCAAAACAGCTGTCGCTCGGCAGATGGCAGCACCACTTGGGTCTGGTCGGTAATTGAATTAATATTTGCACTTGTTGCCAACATCAACAATAGATACAATGCAATATTATTCGCATAATTATTAAACAACTCATTGAGGAGGAAAAATAAGACAGACTCTTGCGGCCAGTTTCCTTGTCGTGGCAACTCAGTTCCGGCTCTTTGCTGGCCGATGGTGAATGGTAAAGCCATGTAGCTAAGCGCATTTAGACCCAATAATAATGGATAATAATTACAGACCACGATTTCGCAAAAGAGAGCCGCAATAGGCGAATAGCCGAGAAACTACAGACAACATAAATCGAAATACGTTTAATCATAAAGAAAAACAACGCTGATTGTTAGCCCTCGATTTATGGCCTATGTGTAAATTCTTCTAAGTCACGTTTCTACTTTATAGATTGCGCAGAAAGAGCTTGCCTGGTTGCCATATTTCTCAAATAATTTACTCAAAATTCTCGATGGCTTTTAAGAGGCTGCAGGGCCGCTTGCATTCCAAGCATTTGGCCTGCCAATGTGGCTGGGCTTTTTGGGTGGGGTTCTGGTTTGGCTCCACTTTACCGTGTGGGCGTAGTAGGTCTGCTATGTGTGTTTTGCGGCAAGTGAAAACATTTTGAAAGTCGTTTTAAAGGCTGCGAGAAATGTTAGACTGGTTGCAATGTGTCTGTAAGTGTGTGTATGTATAAGTGCATTTAGAGTAGCCAAAGTTGTCCGTGGGCTATATTTCTAGTTGAATGCGGTTGTTTATGGTGGTTAGTTTAAAAAATAACTTGGTTCATGGTCGAAAAGTTTAATGGCGTGAAAATCCAGCTGGCTCCCACAAATATTTATCTACTTTTAAGTACTCCCGAATATGGAGTAGTTGGTTTTATTGATCCAACATTCCAGAACTGTTTTCGAGAACAGCCATCCCACATTCTCCGTTGAGTGACCTCATAAGCGAATTCATTTGTGTACCGCTTGTAAGCCATCTTGTCCAGATATTCTTCTCCAGATATAAGACAAAACGTGTGACACGCTGATGCATTTCGATAAGACTACCTACTATTTAGATAGGATACGTAGACATATCCCAGGCATTAGAGACATTAGAGAGAGCAGATTGTTGGTCCATGCTGGAATAAGCTTCAGCCCAAAGTTTCTCACATTTAGTTCACAAATTCTCAATCATTAAAAAAAATCTCGAAAATAATTCCACAACATTCCCTAACAAGTCGTTCTTTGAGAAACCTTTTTTGCGATTTCACTTTCGGCAAGATTATGTGGATTTGCAATTAGAAAATGTTTACAAATAATTTTTATATAATTCGCTTTATAACATCATCTATTGAGTACGTTAAAAAGCAAAAAAATGTAAAGATGGAGCCCATTAACTTTAAGGGAGGATCAATACTTCAAATTCACTTCCATTAAATGTAAAAATTGGAAAAATCCTGTATGTTAAGTTTTTAGTTCGAGCAACTATATATTTAAGTTATCCCGCTTCTTCCTGAGTATTAGGAATCTTTTAGAAACTTGACAAATGCAAAATCAACAGCTAGAAGGATAAACCAAAGTTTAACATTTTGTGTTCAACTGTACCCACTGTAGCCACCTCAGCAGCTGAAACTCTATGCTTCATTGGTTTTTCTCACCAACTGCCAACGCAATTATATCCACCTTTGAGTCACCCTGTTCGACTTGCTTGCGCAACAATTAAGCACAATTACAGTTTTATGCAATTAAATATTAAAAACTTGTTTTGTTTACTTACTCTTTGGTTGACCAATCATTTTCCCCGCCGCAGACTTCCGCACCCAAAACGAAGTCATATTGTGAAAATCTAATCAACTTTAGCTACCGTTTTTTTTCCTCACTGAGGCATAGCAAATGAAATTGGTTTACCATACATCTCGGAGTTTTCTTCATTAATAATCCCAATTAAATTCAATAACCTTTTTTTGGTGTTGATCAATTTAAAATTGATTTGTTGCAATTAGTGTAAATGGTAATTGAAACCAGCAAGTTAAAATTATGCAATTAACTAAGTGGAAAAATAAACTGACCCGCGACGAGAAACTATTTCAGTTTTAATTATCGCACAAATGTGTGTGAAGTTGCATTTCGATTTGGGCCTAACATGAGCTGCTGCTGATGGATGCTTTGTTGTCGTTCACATAATGCCTTAAGCCGATTTTGGCGTTTTTTCAAACTTCCTGCTCATTATTGTGACACAAAAACAACAAACGGGTGGAGCAATCCATTTGGGGGCAGACACACACAGAGACAAATGTACTCAGTCTTGGTCGAAAATTCATAAAGTATCAATAGGGGAAACGTCAATCTACTTATACAATCTTGAGATTATGTAAAATAATTTGGTTTATGTTGGTTACTGCGGTTTATGTTGGTTACTTAAATTTGAGTTTGAATGTCCTGGAAACTTTCTATTAGTACAACATAATTTAATTTACTAGATGCTATTAAGATTCTTTTTCTTTATATTAAAATATCTATTTAATGTTATATTGATCTTAGACTTTCATCCAATGGAGCTGAAAATTGTCAAAAAGGGTATAAAAAAATGATATTTTAGTATTAAAAATTAAATTACAAATATGTTAACATCCATTCCAAAGAATGTTGATTCAATTTAAGAATTTAATGCAATTACAGTGATTATCGCTAATATGCAAAAGCAATAAAACAGCAATATTTTTGCATATCAGCGATATTTGCATATAAGCGGATATCGGTTATATGCAAATCATTTGCTTGTATGCATCGGTTTTATTGTAAAAAGCAAATATTAAGCAAAACAATTGCATTTATGAAATCAGTTATAAATTCCACTGCTTCTTTTCCAATGCTCCAATTTGTTTTTATTCCATTTTAAATGAGAGGATAATATTTTGATCAAGTGACAGTTGTATTTGACGGCAAAACGTGAATTGTTTTGTTCGAGAATTCCGTTTCTGCATCTGGCACCTCTTCTCCTTTAAAAGGCCGGGGCTTGGCTAACTTTTCCAATACAATAAGTGTACCAGTTGCGTTGCACAGGAAAAGCAATGTGAGGAGTTGCTTCTGGGCTTTGAATCCTTTTGGATTTTCATTCTTGCCTTTGTAGCTTCCGTTTGGCAGCGCCTTGTAGTACAATCCAGTTCCATTCTGGAGTGAATTTGTCCAGAATATGCGGCAAATAATCTGAGATAAAAGCGGCCTCACGTGCTGTATTATTATCACTGGTTTCCCCGTGAATCTTTGCGAACTTAATAGAATTTAACTTGAACCAAAGCTGAAGCCAGCTTCTATCTGGTGCATACACAGAGAAAAAAGATCAAATCGGCCTTCATCTGTAAAAATATCAATTTCAATATCAATTTTACCCTATAATATAACTATTTTCATATCAAAAGGGTATTATTTAGTCCCAAATATACGGACTCGATCATATAATCTTGATATTTTTGCAGATGAAGGCCGATTTGATACTTAAAATACCCGTATGGTATGATTTTTTTTCTGTGTAGGGAGGGGGAACGGGGTGTTTCTCCCCGGGCACGGACTTCTGAGAGGGTCCCGGTGCCCGGATTTTTGGTGAAAACTTAAATAAACTATGTTCAACATAAGAAAACCCCCCGGGCCCGGAATCCCCTTTCGACGGGCCTAGCTTTATGGCGAACTTCTATGGCTTAGCGAGTAAGACTGATCCACTAACAATTCAGTTTTGAGAACGGACAACAATGCTGCTTCCAAGTGAACGTGTGTGCTTTGTCTATCCCATTTCTTGTTAGGATTGGTGACAGCGCGGACTTCACTTGCATTGTTTTTAATGCGCGAAATGGTGCTGACGCTTACTATATACTTCTCAGCAATCATCTTTCGATTGTAGTTTGATTTTAAGTCATTTAAAACCGAAATTTTTTGTTTAGCTGTTAGAATATGTCGAGACATTGCTGCAGTTATTCGGCCCTGTTCTGTATTCCGAGTCGGTTTTCGTGTAAACGTTGCTTTTTCTAATGTAAAGTTCAAAATTGTATATCAAAAGTAAGCAGATTGTCTTTGGCTACTAGATCAGGCCTTTTCTTTTTGACGAATTCAATCCACTTGGCATTGAGCAATCGATTTCAGCTGCTTAAGCAATTCCGACTTTCGTCAAACGTAATCTAGTAACCGTTGGAATGCTTGTCACCTTCCATATAACATTATTAAGTTTAATCTCTAAATGCAAACGTTTATACGAAAACCGACTCGGAATTCGGAACAGGGCCGATTATTACAGAATCAGATGTTTAGCTATCGATGAAAAGTCAATCGATAATTTAATTTACGGGAAAGGTGTTGAAAAATTTGCTTTCAACTGATTTAAATAGTACGCAGAAATTTCAATTTTGTTAAAAAAAAGTTTGCATACAAACGATATTTGCTTATAAGCGATTCGCATACAAGCAATTAAATTTCTCATATTTAATTTGCGCAGAATGCTCTTTAATGTCGAATTTTTGCATACAAGAGGTATTTGCATATTTCCTGTACTTCAATTCAAAAGTGAAACTAGTGTGAGGAACTGTTCCAATTCATGAGTGAGTTTAGTTCTACCCACTTATAAGTTTGGTACTTGAAAATATGCCTCAGAGTAGCGTCATGCAGTCCTACAGCTTAAATTAAGAACCGTGAACTTCTTTCAAATTCAATACTGAGCCGTACTGCAGAATACTTAGGGAAGGCTACATTTTCCATCCCTTTTTAAAGCATTTTAGGGCGAAGCCCTAACAGAGGAACGACAGAATGCGAGATAGAACAGAGAGAGGCCCAATAATAATCCCACGTGTCCTAAAAATCACTTTCCACCCAAAAGCGCCTCAAATCGAATAATTTTTCGGTTCGGAAGCGACTTTGCGAACACATGGAACAATTTTACTGATCTGAAACCGAATCAAACCGAACCGACTCGTAACTTGCTCACATTGACGCGGAGTATTTCCGACTACTCAACAGAACGCCCATTATTATATCGAAAGCATTAGGGAAGGCATTAGGAAACAGAGTCAGTTGGCTGAGTCACCACTTTTATACTTTGCTCCGTCGGGCATTTCTTCTAAATTATTTTTAACAATGTTTGGATAAAAACTAAAAAAAGAGATTCGTCCTAATTGTCTAACCCAAATCGTGTGTATTCAAAGGATCCACAGCACAGTTGAGTGTTTGTACTTTGAGATATCACTCGACCTGCACCATCAAAGTTCTAAGAAGTTTAATTTATAAATTTTTTAAATCGTGAACTGGCATGATAATATACTAAGTGTTAAAATCGGAACCGAACCGAAGCCGTAGCTCAGTAAACTATAAGGGCCACTGAACCGAACCAATCCCAATTCCGGAGCAGTCGATCTATTAAACAAAGATATACAGCCATGCTCCCATTTTCACCTTACTTTTGCGATTTCAGCGAGTGAACACTTGTATTTAGAACAAATACTCGCTGCTTCATATAGAAAATGGCACTTATATCTGTGGCTACTAGAGGAAGACTACAAAATTTGAAAATATTTAAATTCGTACAGTTTTATTGGACTTTATCTACTTACCATTGAGCTTTATGTCACACACATTTATGCATAAACAGTTTGAATGTGAAATTTATGCCGTTTACATGTCCAAATCGTAAATGTAAGGTGAAAATGGGAGCATGGCTGATAGTGTACTAAAAACTAGTCAAGCTACTGAACTGTTGAGCTAATCGTACAATTTGAACTAGTTTACTCCATTAATATAAGCTGAAATAAAAACAAAGAACAACAAGATGCGAAGCGGGAAATTAGAAAAGAAAACTTGCAATGTAGCCCTTCGATTTTACATGAGTGTGTTGTCTGCTTGCTAAGTTTGCTCACACACTCATGAAAAATCGAAAGGTCCAAATTGAAATTTCAGCTAGCCAATCACTTGTATGTCAGATGTTTCAAGCTGTTAAGGTTTCCCATATGAGATATCAGACAAGTGAAATAATCAATCTGAGAAGCACAAAAATATATGAAAAGCTACTTGAGAAGTGGGCTATCTGAGTTCTCACATGAGTTTTTTGACAGTCAACCCATCTCATATGATCTCTGCAAGTGAAAATACAGCTTATGAATGTTAAATAATCAAAAAAGAAAGTTTGGGGCATTGGATTTCATATGCTAAGAAATTTTTATTAGTTCTACCAGATTAAATTTGTCTGACAAAAGTGAATTTTCTAGCTTTCAATTCGACTATAGTACTCTTAACGAAATGGGGGAAGTTTGAAGAATTAAACCGGATCCCAAAATCGTTCACAAAATATAGAAGGTAGACCGGAATCAAATTACTTCCCTGTTTGCGACTACTGAGCAGCTTTGAAACATCAATTAAATAAGCTCATACGCGGCCGTTTTCTTTACCAGCTACTAGTTTTAGCTGTGAAACTCTGTGGTTCAAAAGGAAAAACCAGAGTAACCTGATTTTTTTAATACAATTAACGAAAAACGATGCGATAGTAAAAGTTTCCATTACAAAGGTGTAAACGCCTTTCAAAGTTTTATTGAATCTTTTAATGATGCTCATTAATTTTAATAAATGATTTTTTGACGATAGTTTTGTTTACCTCAAATTGTACGTTTTTTTAATTTAACGAATCTGATAATAAAAATGTTCGATTTTACAGAAATCGAACATCATTTTCTCATTGGCTGCTTAAAATCACAACGTTCCCAATTGATTTTAAATGAGAGTTTGAAATCCAGTAATTGTATGAAATCCAATGAAGATTGTCTTGATTAAGCATGTAGCATATTTTAAGTGCAGGCACCCACTTGGAATCTGCCAAACTGAGCTTCCGACTGTCTGAATGTCTCGCCCAATCTGAATGACAGGGTCTGTGTGTGTGAATCTTGTGACACTATATGAATGATTTTGCTTTGCAGTCTAAGCCTTAGCCTTAGGCTAAGCTCTTGCACACAAGTCCATCAAGATGAACGACCCCATCATCAAGATGTGGCTACCCAGATGCGGATACATTGCAACTGGCGTTCGCTTATGCAGATCAGCTCTCGCACTTGAATGTTTTCAATTGCCACTGTGTGTGTGCGTGAAAAAAACACGTAACATAATCTAAGATCAGCATCAGCTTCTAATGGCTGCCCTGGCATCATCTTCTCAACTTATTACTATAATTTTTTTTTAGTGCCTTCCGCATTTATTGCACTTAAATGCATTTGCCCTCAAATGCGAGCCCTTTCTTGGGATCCCCTCGGGCTGTCCAATGTAATTATGCACTTGTACAACTTGATTCCGCCTGGCGGAGCTGCTGCTTTGGCGCCTCTCCTAGAGTCATTGACGGCGTCGCTTGATTGATTCGCTGTATGCATGCAGTTCTCCCACTACTTGCAGAGGCCAAACAATCAAAATATTTTCATATTGCCAGTCAAGGCAAACACAAGACACATGCAAGCAAATCATAGATAAACAATGCACCACCATCAAGGGGAAGGCTGCGGGAAAAGGTCATGTGTGGAATTTCACAAGCGCAAACATCACACATCACGATGATGAGGCTGCAGATGAACAGCCAATGACCGCTCAGAGTTCAGGCTAAGCGCTTTTGCATTCGACTTGGACTTTATTATCAGTTTTTTTCTTTTTCTCGTGCCGCTCCAAAGCTGAACAAACGTTTTATGGCTCGCTCTTGACCGGTTTGTACAGCTACATAGCTGACTCTATGGAACCCCAAATCGAAAGAGTTAAAAGCAAAAAAAAAATAGAAGCAACAAAGCTGCCGGCTAGCCAAGAAGCCAAACTGAGAAAAAACGGCACATTTTGCAATGTGACGAGGTCAAGGGGCGCCCCAAAGATAAAAACCTACCTGCAATCAAATGTTGAGCTCAGCTACTGTAAAGCAAGAAAACGGCATAGATATTTAAGACGAAGACCCATTAACCTTAGCCAAGAAACACAAAAAAATGACCAATGTTTTGTAATGCCTCTGGCTAACATTTTGTATATTCAATTTCTCAAGTTTTTTATTTATGTTTGCGCACAATTACAGCGAAGGCTAAGGTCGAAGCGGCCGTGTGGGCGCTGTTAAGTCAATGTTAAAACAAATGTTAGGCCAATGTTAAATGTGATAGTCCGCAATAATGTTAGAGTGAAAGCAATGGCAATGAACGGTGATGGTTCGAGTGACTGATTGATGTGTACTTATGTCATAGACTGAAAATAGCCCACAAAGAGGGGTAAGAGAGGGGAGTTTAGTTTAGTTAAAATGAAAAATTGAAAAGTAAACCCACTTGGGGCATGACAATCTTTCACTGGAAACCGGTGATTGCTTGCCAAAGGCTAAACAACCAATATTGGTTATGCGCAAATGTTCTAAAACAAAGTGGGTAGAATGTAGAATAAGTTAATAAATATTTTCCCATACAATCTTTTCCGGCGCTCTTTCCCTTCTTGGCTGCTCAAAGATTGCCAATCAGTGATTGGTTCTTCGTGGAAATTGAAGCGGAAGACTTGACCGATATTTGGTTTCAACAAGACGACGCTACGAGCACAAGCAATCTTCTGCGCCCTATCTACGAAAATCGAATAAGCAGCAAATATGGAGATGTGAATTGGGCGCCAAGAAGCTGTGATCTGACACCGTTAGACTATTATTTTTTGGGAGCGTTCAAGGACAAATGTTTTGCAAAGAATCCTGAAACAATTGAGTTGCTATTGCTGACATACGTGCCGAAACAATTGAAAATGTTCTCAAAAATTGGCTGGATCGAATGGGCTACTTTCAAGTCAGCCGTGGTGGTCATTTGACCGAAATTGTTTGTCATAAATAAATGACATGAACCAACCTTTCCAATAAATGTTCAACCTTTGAAAAATATCGAGCCGTTTTTTTTTATAGCAAAATTAAGTTCCAATTTTTAAATGGACCACCCTGTATATACTTAGTATAGAGGGCATTGACGGTCAGGTTCTGCGCAGTCTCTCTATTTTAACCATTTTGAGGAATCCACAAAAAGAGCCAGGTCTTCTAGGGGCTCATTTCTCGGACTGCCCAGGTCTTCGAAGAATGGTTTTGCCCATTTGCTGGGTATTTCCTAAGAAGTGCAGGGCAGTCGCAAAAAAGGGGTGCTTTCTATTTCCTCCTTGTTCCCACAACTACGACAGAAGTCTTGGTGGGGTACGCGCATCCTGATGGCCATATGACCAATGGTGCAGTGTCCCGCTAGGATTCCTTTCACAGCTCTAATCCTGTTCTTGCTAAAGTGTAGGAGTTGTGAAGTTCTTTTGGGTGAGTATCTTGGCCAGAGTGATCGGGAGATGTTACAACCGGGTGCGAGGTCCCAATGTCGTTCTGCCCTAGTTCTGGCCTTCCACTGTACTTCCGTCATGATATCCTGCAGGGGTCTTTGAAAGTTCGTTACCGCTGACAGCGCTGAACCGTTCCTTGCGCACTCGTCTGCTCCCTCGTTGCCCGGTATGCCTGCGTGACCAGGTACCCAGACGAGGGTAATAGGAGTGCTGTTGGATTTAATTCAGTGCTGTCGCCGTGCTCTTTGTGGCGTTTGATGACAGAGAATTAATGGCAGCCTGGCTGTCGACCAGGATTGAAATTTTCCTTGAAGTTTCCTCCAAGGTGTATATCAATTTGGACGCCTGCCAGACAGCATAAATCTCTGCTTGGAAAACGCTATACCAGTTTGATAGACGGAATAAGAACAAGTGGAAGGCAAGTGCCCGCTCCTGTACCTTCCTCCGTTTTCGAACAGTCTCTATAGATGGAAAACTCGTTCTCCCTGATGGTAGTGTCTGGCTTCCATTCCTCTCTCCGGGAACCAAGTTCCAAAGTTTATCGTTCCATTTCTGAACTGGTATGCAATAGTCCCTTTGCCTCAGCATTTATTCCTACCTCCTGTAGGATACTGCTGTGGCCTGAAGTAGATGCCTTAAGAAATTTCAGTTCCGGAGCCTTACTGCCCTTATCGCTGCTTCATACTTCAGGAAAGTGTCTACTGGTTCCTGGTTTAGAATTACTTTCAGGGCCGCCTGGGGGGTAGCTCGCAGGGATCCTGTAATACCCAGGCAAGCTGCTCTTTGTACCTTATGGAGGTTGTTTAGGTGGGATTTGGTGTTGGCCGCCTTCCACCATACCAGCGCTCCTTAGTTAGGTAAGGATAGGTCTGACGACCGCTGTGTATGACCAATGAATGAAATACGGTTGCTTTCCCCACTTCCTACCGAAACTCTTTTTGCAGGTGCTCCTAGTGCTTCTTCATTCTTTCCTCGCAGTTTCTCTTCCAAGAGAATTTCGAGACTAGAATGACACCCAGATACTTCGCTTCATTGCCCCAATGGATGGGAGTGTGAACTCAGGGATCTTGTGAACAGCACCAGTTGGGTCTTCTGTGGGTTAACCCCTATACCCTTCTGATGTGCCCATCTTAGGGTGCTTGCAAGAGCATATTGCAATAACTCACTGATTGTAGGTAAGAATTAACCCGTTACCATTAGAACCAGGTAATCTGGGTATGCTGTCACCCTACATCCGTTAAACCTCAAGGTAAGAAGAAGTTCGTTGAGAACCAGGTTCCATAGAAGCGGGGAAATGATTCCCCCTGCGGAGTGCCTCTCGTTGTTCTTCTTCTTATGTTGCCTGCACAAAACTTTTTTGTTTTCAATGGAAATGTCCTTAAAATTGGCAATTAAAGTTATTTATTTGGTACACAATTCTACAAAGTTTTGTCAAAATCGGATTACTATAGCATATATGTAGCTGCCTTAGGAACGACCGGTCGAAAAACTAGTTTTAGTGAGAAAAACTTTTTTGTTTTCAATGGTAGCGTCTTTAAACTGGCCAGATAGAAATATTATCTGCTTCAGCACAATTTTGATGATAGTCGGATGAATATATTGAATAGCTGCCATATAAAAAACTGATCACAAAACAGGCGTCATCTACTGGCCAGCTTTGGAAATCCCTCAGCTAGCATTGTTCAAAGCGAAAATGAATTTAATGTATAAAATCATTTTATAAGTGCTGCTAGCCGAAGTTAACTTTCCTCTGTTTTATTTATTCATTTGTAAAATCAGTAGAACCTCTCTCATATCTCTCGCTCACTGAAATATCTGCAAATCTGTAAACCGAAACATTACCAATTCTAGATCGCTTACATTCCTAATTTAATACCATTTCGGTTACCAAAAAATTAATTATCGAACGAATGTTATGAGCACGCTTATCAAAAAACACAGGCAACTTTTCGTAGCTGATGTCAGATATGATGTATGCGTAGTGATATTGACGATAGCAAAAATGGCTACCATGTTTGTCTTTCTTTCTTGTTTGATTCACTCTACTCGAACTTGTTATCACGTATGTTTAATAAGATGGAAATCTACAGGATACTGTCAATTACAATTAGGTGAATTGCATAATTTGGCCACACTCACAAGGTGACATCACTTTCCTCACAGACTTGCATCGGCGGCAATCATTATGCAATTGTCTCCCATTCTAACGGCTGCATTTTTAGATACATCAGCTCTAGGAATGAATAACAACAAGCACATCCAGAGCGACACGCGCTGCAAAACGCAAGCGGAACTAAGCACTTAAGGGAGCCGTGACCAAGAGAGGGAAGGGGGCCTAATAATAGCCACAAGGGGTGCACACACACACACACACTCACTAACTCTGATCTAGGTCTAATTATATGTATATATATATTTATGTAGATGCAGACGAGCTGCTCTTTGGGAAATGCATCGAAGAGGAAGTTTCTATTTCGCTTTCCCAGTTGTTGATTAGCCGGATAAGAGCTATGGGGGCGCGTATACGCATGTGTTGAAGGGTCGGCACACGTGATTTATGTGGCAGTCCCAAGATGCTCACAGTTTAGCATTGTCATAAAGAGAAAAATTAAAATTAAATTAAGTCTCGCCTGGCTGGTCAATGAAACTGAAAAATATCGGTACTTTTTTTGTAAAGAAAAAAGGTAACTAAACCAGTTCATTAAATGGCCACTTTTTAAATATTTATGAACTCATAATTCTATGCTCAGGTCGTTCAACTTTTGATCAATCATTTTCTGGCCACATTCGCTTCTTCTTTTAGAAAACAACACACTACGCTTCTCTTGCTAATTAACCACAAGAATGCGAATCTTTTCAATGCCTTTTCACAAAAATTTTTGCTTCAAGCTTACAAATGCAAATTCGCTGTCCATTTGTAGCTAGTGAAGGGAAGTTCTTTGTTTGGATCTGACAACGCGTCACAGCGATGTCTAATTAGAAGTGGCTGGTTTTGTTTAATTATCATAAATTTGGCCCAGAGTCTGGCTTAGTGCATTTTTTCGTTTTATTTCTAGTTCGGCAACCGGTCAAGGTGAAAGTTGCGGCACCTGCCACAAAACTTGCCCCCGAGGCAGTCTCGAAGTTTTGACAAATTAATTGTCCGGCTAAACAGCAATTTGTTTTATGCGCTTAATTAAATTTTGCAGACTTTGCTTTTTGTGGTTATCAACCAAGATGAATGCACTCGACATGCGCCACTAGAAGAGACCGGGGGGAGACAATTTTGCTTCCAGAAGGTTTTCTGCTCCATTGAAGCATTCAATTGAGGGGCAACATTGTAGAGACAAAAAAGAAAAAAAGAAACTGAATAATGCCACTCAACTTGGCTTGTTTTTTTTTTTTTGTGAAGAAAGTTGCAGCAGGCAGAGATGGAGAGACTCATCTGCATTGGTCATTTAACGGTTAGAAGAAAGAACAGAAACGGGATTGTCAGTGTCATTTCACGGGGGAAGGGGGTAGCCATGGGTCAGCATTAGAACCGGTTGAAAAAACCAAATCTATTGATGGCACTTACAGTTATATTGGACCAAAGCTGGAAATGAATTATGGAAAATACGACAGTCGCTTGATCAGTTAGTGACAATTTGCATTGCCCGCGGAGTAACTTCAATTATCAGCTGGTAATGGACTCTAAAATTTTGAGCGGACTGTGTCATTTAGTTTCTTTAGTTTGTTGACTCCCATTGAATTTCGACGAAGTTGGAAAATGTATGCTAAGATGATGCATGTGAAACCGCAACAGTCAATGCAGGGGACTTCTACGGGTTGGAGGTTCTGTTTATTACATCGGTTACCTTGAATATGAAAAAACCATCAGCGGTGAATCCTCTTCAGATCTGTTGGACAGATTCGACTTGGGTCTGAGGCCAATACTTCCGCATTTGGCGAAGTAAAAGTGTTAGCCACAAATTAAACAAAGATCAGTTACCTCAAACTTCTTTGGTGGAGATTTATTGACCCTATTTACCCTGTAAGGAGAGTTCGCCGCTCTGTGAGAGATTTGACGTCATTGCTGAGGATCTTGGAAATTTGAAAAAACGCTACACTGCGAGACTATTTCGTACGTTGATAAGTAAAACGCTTCTTATATTCAAAAAGTCAGTAACTTATCAAACTGCCCTCTTCTGGTAATTTGATAGGAACAACTCTTAGGTAAATCGGTTTCCTGCTTGCAGCTAAACTTGTCACATAATAACAACTACAAGATCATAATTAACCTTTCGCCAGAAGCGACAAACAGGCGTGGGCTTTGGCATGTCATCCTCTTCATAGTTGCCGTCGTCGTCGTCGTCGTCTCTGGGATGAATGACAATTTGCAAATGTCTCTTGGGTGCATAATTTATGCTGATGCAGTTTGCCAGCCAGTTTACGGCAACTGCAACTGGAAGTGCAACTGAAACTACAAACCAGGCAGCATTTAGCGCATTGTCGACTATTAAGACGAACTTGTTGCAGCTGAAGTGTAGCCCGGGGCAGCTCCAGCGCCCATGCCCATGCATATTCAGCGCCATAATCCCAACGGTATTTTGATGCTAAATGCTTACTCACTTCCAAGCCACAGAGAACCCGTTTTTCCAGTAATGACCTTCAGTGTTATTTTATTATCACCCCCCACACGACACTCTCAGGTAGGTAGGTAGGTTGGTTGGTCGCTTGCTCTTGTGGCACTTTATTTAGAGCTCTTGAAATTCCATTGAATTCACAAAAAGCCGTAGTTTATTATTAGGCTTAGGCCATTAGACTTCCTGAACATGTACTGTGAGAGCTTGTTGTAGATTCAAATCGACTTACCACCAGGTTAATTCTTGGTAACCGAACTTAAAAGCACATTTCACAAGGCTAGAGGGATTTTAACCGAGTTCTAAGCATTCACATTGTAATCTACTGTTGCTTAGCATAAAAGTTAATTAAAATCTACAATTTATAATGCAATGCCGGTAATTGACATTTACATTCAATTTATGGGTTTATTAGTTGGTGCAACCTTCGAGCTAAGAACCTGATCAATTAAGTATACTCTGGCAAAGACGGTTCAGTCAGTTTGCCAAAGAAGTTGGCGACAAGATGTGGTTGCTTTCTAATAGTGTACAATGATTATGTTATTAAAACTCGACTGGCCATAGCAGAATTGAACCAGCAGAGCTACTTTACCGGTTTACATTCAGAACCTGAATTTCAGATGTCATCCAATCTTTTTTCTTGGTACCCAAAGGTATCACAACTTGCACTTTGTGAGATTTTCAAGCAACACACCACTTTCTACTAACGACCCAAAGCAAACGTAGAGAAGTTGGAGGAGTTGTAAGGATATGCACATACTTCTGTCGCCTTCTAAAGAAAAGTTGATTAAGCACAACTTTTAGCATTTTCATTATATTTATCTTAGCCTATTCTGTGTGAGTAGAGATGTTTTCGTGTGTAATGTGTGAAAAATTCTTGCAGCATAGCACGACAAATGCTCGGACAAGATCTTAACTTTCCCGCTCAAAACAAAACGGCCCAAATTTGAAAGTAAAGAATAAGTCCATCCCCTTTTAGTTGATTAAGAAAAGACGTGAGTTTATCTTAGGCTCTTTAGAGTCTTCTTAAGTGAACCAACTTAAATTTGAAAGTTTTTCGGCATGACGGAAACAGAACCGGTACTGTTTTCTGAAATTACCCGTCTAAAACTCAGAGCCAGTATCGGGACCGCAATCGATATTTATATTTGTTTGTGTACCGGTACTAGAGAACCAATACGTCGGTCGAAAAGAACCTATTCATTGTACTGGTACAGTTTAGATCAGGGGCCGGCAGCTTGCTATCTCGCGTATATAGGAAAATTCTCAAAGCAGCGCTGCTCAAACACGCAAGTATAATCTGTATAAGCGCCGCTGCGTTGCTTTCCACGCCGCGACGCAGTCGTGTATGAAATTGAGAGCAATTTTGAGCTGCTCCACACACACTAATGCATTGCAATGCAAAAATGTAAATGTATTTTTTGCCTCCCTCTGGTTTAGATTCTAAGTGTGACAACTAGACTGCATTGCGAGCACTTCGTTTTTGGGACAATTTAGCTGCATTGTAAGTTTTGTATAAGGGAGTAGAAAAATTAAAGACTAGTTTCTTTAAAAGAAGAGAATTCCTAAGAATAATTATACTCTGTACCAAAGGTACATAGAGTATAATAAGTTTGTGCAAAAGCCATGTCCGTCTGTCTGTCCGTATGAACGCACAGATCTCAGAGATGGTAAGAGATAGAGGTTTGACATGTATGGGACTTATGCTTCTTATACTTGCAGGCAGATCAAGTTTATTTTCAATTTTTTCCACGCCCCCTCCCGCCCCCGCAAATTGGAAAAAACGTCATATCTCCCACAGTTTTATAGATAGAAGGTTCGTTTCTTCTGGACACATTTAGTAATTAAGATTAATAATCGATCTGCCAAAGGAATGGTAGAGATCGCACGAACGGTTGTCGAGTTATAATGAAAACAAATAATTATGGGTAGCACCGGTCGCAACGGCGATGGGCAGCACTTCACAGGTACAGAGTATGTTAATATGGATATACCACTAAGAATACATGTGTTCCAAACGGCAAAACTTTATACTTTATATGCAATGCAAAAACTGTACTATGGGCTATCATTTGTATACCCTGTTCCCATTGAAAATGGGAAAAAGGGGATCATGAAGTTGTGCAAAAGTATGTAACAGGTAGAAGGAAACATTTGCGACCCTAAAGTATGTATATTCTTGATCAGCATCAACAGCCGAGTCGATTTAGCCCTGTCCGTCTGTCCGTCCGTCTGTCCGTCTGTCTGTCTGTCTGTCCGTATGAACGCGTGTTTCTCAGAGACTATAAAAGCTAGAGCCACAAATTTTTGCATGTAGATAGGTGTATACCCGATTCAAAACGAGTTTGTTTCAGATTTGGAAAATTCCTTCCCCTCCCCCCTTTAAGCGCAAAAAACTGTCAGAGCCACAATTTTTAAGATAGACCTTCCAAACTTTACATATGTCAAGTAAGGCCCAATATCTATCTATTCTGAAAAGATCACTAAGATCGGACAATAAACACCGAAGTTATATACGAATCAATTTTGCTTGTGTGAGAGGGCGGGTCTAGCATTGTCAGTTATCGCGCGCGGCCGCATGCCATGCGTTTGTGTGTATGTTGGAGTGTGTGTGTATGTAAAGAAAAAACACACGAAATCAAGGGAACAGGGTATTTTGTAGTCGGGGCACTCGACTGCAGCTCCCTTACTTGTTTGATTTTCACGACTTTAAAAAAACCTTTTTGAAAACACTAAAGCAAAACTTGAGAGGCCTGTTTCGGTTTTCACATAAAGTGCAATCGAACTTATTACATATTTTAATTAAGCAACATCAAAAACTCCCCAAATCTGGTCGAAAGTGAACTCAGATACAGGTCTTTTGAAAATAGGTGTCCAGAATAAACATTAGCAAATTTTCAAAGTGCATTTAAGTTTCGGTATAAACGAACTTTCCTTGGCCTTTTCTAATTTAAATCCTCCTCCCCTTCCAGCACATGTCGTACAAATTGCTTTGTGTTCCCGCTGAATATGCAAATTTATCCGCAAATGCATTTAGCATTTAGTTACTCCGTAACGGTCAGTCTTTATTATACATGTATGTCCCATATCACAGCCCAGCCAGTTATTCGGATTTATAAAGTCAATCGGTTCAAGAACAAGCGCAAGACATATAGAAAAACCACTTGGCACTTGGCATGTTAACCTTGATGGGCACTTTTTGTTCTCGTTTCGCGTTTTTTTTTGCTTGCTCGGAAAGACATAAAAAACCAAAGTGTTCAAGTGCATAAAGCTGGTTACAAAAGTTGGTCAAACACAGGCACGGGCGAGAATGACAAATAAATATTTTGCAGCTTATGCAGCTTGATTACAACTTTGGTCTGAGACTCTGGCATCGATTAAATGGCCCGAAATGCCAACAGTTTGTAGTGTGAGCCAAAAGTGCATGAGGCACAAAGCCACTCAGTACTCGGTATGATGGGGGAGCAGGGGGCTTGAAATACGAGCTATACGTGCATTGAATTCGGGTCATTGCTTGACTGGAGGGCAGCCGGTGTAGGGGCGGGAGAGGACTGGCGCCAAAATCGACAGACGGTTTCAACATTTTGTAATTTGATTTTTGGCAATTTGGAATTATTGCACATGCGCCCTTGGGGCATTGAACTGCAGTTGCAGAGTTGACAATTAACAAATTATTATTTCTTTTTCTTGCAGACAAACGAATCGAATCGAACGCGCCAGGAACAAGGAACAAAGTTCAAGCAGGTAAGCGATGCAAATTTTCACACAGAAGGCAAAAATGCGTAACGTAACTGGGTATGCCCATTGAGTTGGCCACAACGACAGAAAGTGGCTCCCATGTTTAAAAACACTTGTAATTCGAGGCGTCTACTAACAATGTGTTGTCAGGTGTGTGGCGGTGGGGGAGGGGGCAGAGAAAAACCAGGAAGAAATACAACATTGCAACTTGCCAATTGACTGGAAATGGCATGCAAAAATGCAAATGCTAATGCAACTTGCTGCTGGGGGGCAGGCAGCATTGTTTATGTTTAATTTTTAATTGGCCGCCTATTAAACAATGTGTGGAGCGTGTTAAATGACGCAGAAATCATGCGAATGCCATGTTAATGAACTCGTGGACACTTAAAGCGGGGAGAGGGATAGAAATAGAAAGAAACTTTTGCTAAAGTTGCCAACTTTCCATTGTGCTAACAAATTCGGCGAGGGTAGGCGTGAAAGCTTCTTTACAAATTTTGTATCAGTATTGTCCCAGTGGTTGGTTGTGGTGCAGTGGGTAGTGTGTGTGCCTCCTGTGCAAGAGGTCGTGGGTTCGATCACGCCTCGGGACATCCAATGAAAAAGTTGTTTCTTAAAAAAACTTTCACACTCGGTCAGTAAAAAGTTTGAATTAACAAGCCATGAAAAAGCTTCTCAAACTTTGCCATTCGGATTCGGCGTTAAAACTATAGGCCTCTTCTCTTGGGCGAAAATCAGAAGCACACAAGCCAAGAGATCGGCTAAGCCCTTTGGGCTTGTGTAGAGCCATATATTTCTTTATTATACCCTTGCAAAGGGTATTATAAAACTGTGCGGATGTTTGTAACGCATTGAAGGAAGCATCTCCGACCACATAAAGTATATATATTCTTGATCAGCATGACGAGCTGAGTTGATTTAGCCTTGTCCGTCTGTCCGTCCGTCCGTCCGTTCTATGCTATCTCCTCCGTCAGTTTTAAAGCTATACTCACCAAACTTTGCACGAAGTCTTTTGGTACAAATACGCTGCACATTTGTCGGAACCGGCCGGAAGAACGATCGGTCGAAAAACTAGTCCTAGTGAAAAAAACTTTTTGTTTTTAATGGAAACGCCTCCAAAGTCTGTATTTCTTAGTTTACTATCCTTTCCCATGATTTCACTAAGTTTGGTCAAAATCGGATGACTTTAGCATATAGCTGCCATATGAACGATCGGTCGAAAAACTAGTTCTAGTGAGAAGAACTTTTTTGTTTTTAATGAAAACGTCCTTATCATTGGCATACATTTATTTTTATATACTTTTACACGATTCTACAAAGTTTGGTCGAAATCGGATGACTATAGCATATGGCTCCCATAGGAACGATTGGTCGAAAAACTAGTTCGAGTGAGGAAAACTTTTTTGTTTTTAATGAAAAGTCCTTTTTATTGGCTTATTCTTATTTTATATACTTAAACACATTTATACAAAGTTTTATCAAAATCGGATGACTATAGCATATAGCTGCAGTATGAATGATCGCTCGAAAAAGAAGTTATAGTGAGAAAAACTTTTTTGTTTTAAATGGGATCGCCTCCAAATTTCGTAATTGACAGTGCATTATGCTTTTCCATGATTTTACCAAGTATGGTCGAAATCAGACATCTATATAGTATACATCCCATAGAAAAGTAAGGTCCAAAAAGTAGTATTAGTTTGAAAAACTTTTTTGTTTTCAATGGAAGTTGCAAGGGTATACAAAACTTCGGCTAGCCGAAGTTAACTTTCCCCTATTTTTTTTTATTTTTATTGTAAAATTTGTTGTTATCAAAGTCGGTTAAATTTATCAAAATCGGTTTAATATACAAAATATTTTTTTTAGAATCTCATAAATTGGAAAATATTTAAAAAATTTTATATAAAACGGCTAAATATTAACAGATAGGATCAAAATTATAGTCCCATTTTCCCCATTTTCCGATCTTGGTGGTAAAATTTTCTAAAATTGGAGTTCCGAGTGCTTTCCCTTTTTTTGGTCCATTAAGCCTTCAAACCGACTTTATGATTTTAGCATGGGCCGACATTTTTTAAAATCAAGAAGCACACGTATTATTATTTCGCATACTTTTCTTTAAGGCCAAATTTTAAGTCAATTGTGGGTTGATATTCCAAAACAGTAACAAGTAAGGGAGCTGCAGTCGAGTGCCCCGACTACAAAATACCCTGTTCCCTTGATTTCGTGTGTTTTTTCTTTACATACACACACACCAACATACACACAAACGCATGGCATGCGGCCGCGCGCGATAACTGACAATGCAAGACCCCCTCTCCCCACAAGCAAAATTGATTCGTGTATAACTTCGGTGTTTATTGTCCGATCTTAGTGATCTTTTCAGAATAAATAGATATTGGGCCTTACTTGTATAGTAAAGTTTGGAAGGTCTATCTTAAAATTGTGGCTCTGACAGTTTTTGCGCTTAAAGGGGAGGGGAGGAATTTTCCAAATCTGAAACAAACTCGTTTTGAATCAGGTATACACCTATCTACATGCAAAAATTTGTGGCTCTAGCTCTTATAGTCTCTGAGAAACACGCGTTTTTGCATGTTGATAGGTGTATACCCGATTCAAAACGAGTTGGTTTCAGATTTGGAAAATTCCTCCCCCTCTCCCCTTTAAGCGCAAAAAACTGTCAGAGCCACAATTTTTAAGATAGACCTTCCAAACTTTACATATATCAAGTAAGGCCCAATATCTATATATTCTGAAAAGATCACTAAGATCGGACAATAAACACCGAAGTTATATACGAATCAATTTTGCTTGTGGGAGAGAGGGGGGTCTTGCATTGACAGTTATTGTGCGCGGCCGCATGCCATGCGTTTGTGTGTATGTTGGAGTGTGTGTATGTGTGAGTGTGTGTGTATGTAAAGTAAAACACACGAAACCAAGGGAACAGGGTATTTTGTAGTCGGGGCACTCGTCTGCAGCTCCCTTACTTGTTTTGATATGGACCTTAGCTTCCATAGGACCGATCGGTCGGAAAATGATTCACAGTAAAATACAACTTTTTTCAATGTTACAATGTTTAGCTTGGACATTAATATATGGGCAATATATGCTTTCAAACAGATTTGGCAAAATTTGGTCAAAACCATCACATCAAAACGAGCATTTGAAATGGTATTAAAGCTTCGGCACAGCCTTTCTTCTCGTTCCACAGGCGTTCTGTCATGTATTGAGGACAGTAGATTGGACTGATTCGCTCTTCTTAATGTTAGGATAGGTTAGGTATAGATCCACTTACCCAAGTTTCCACCCTCAAGTTCAAGCTCTTAAATGCTTTGACCACCGACTTAAGGTTTAAGCCAATAACGCAAAAAAGTATAGCCATAATTACCACACATCAAAAACACAGCAAAAAGGCTTATACAGAGCATAAAAGTGTTCGTAACTCCTAGCAAATGCTTCGACAAATTTATTGTCTTTTCTTACTTAGGCCGATTACTTACCAAATGTATCCCATTCAGCAATCATATTTCTTTATTTCGCAGATAAATGTTTCGAATCAAAAGCTTTTGTTTCTTTATGAATTTGACAACTTTTTGAGCAGCCCCCCTAATACATAAATACACTTCTCATTGTTGCCACTGGCCACAATTGAATAGATTTTCAAAGTTTTTCAGTTAGAAATAAAAAATGACAGCTGAATTCAAGACGTTTAGTCTGAGAGATTTGCTTTCAAGACGATGCGAACAATAAAAGTATAAAAACAAACTTTCCATTTCTAACACAAATTACATTCAACACAAAACAAAAGCAAGACAAATTTATCTAGTTATCTGATTTGGTTCGTGCGGCTGCCCCATCTGCGTGGAGAAAAGGGAGGAGGGAGAATCTGCTTGAAATTGTTTTCTACTTCTGCTGTTGCCAACGCCTACATGGAGATTAACAAAAAATACAATAAAAAAAATAGAATCTGTGTGGCAACAAGAAATTAAGCGGCCATAAAAGTTGCATGTCATGACATTCCCCAGGTGACATGTAGCACACGTGTGTGTGTGTGTAGGGGAAGGGAGAGCACTATGTTGCGGCTCGATTAACCCGCTGATTTGTGGCGCCTTTAATTAAAATGTGGGTTTTCAGTGGGCCAGCAAATTATTAGGTGCTAAAGTGTGTTGACCATGCAAATGACTTAATGCGGTCCAAACATGCAACATTCTGAGGCAGCATCTGCTGTGAAAACCAAAAGCTGACTGCTGTGGACAATGTGTGGAAATTTAATGAAGAAAAATGTCACTTGCGTTTAGCATTACAAGCTGACAGCCAGACCCCCACCCCCTCCTTCCCTGCATAACTACTATTTCTGCATTAAAATTGCATTCAAGTTGCGACAGGCCATGTGGTTGGTGCGGTTGGGTGTGTGTGTTAACGGTTGCTGCTGCCACATTCATCTAATTGTGGTTGCTGTCAAAATGATAATGGGTTTTTAGCTGCCTCGATGGATACACCGATAAGCAGCCAGCCAGTCGCCAAAGAGGAGGTCTGCGTCTGCTTCAATTGAAACTGTCAATTGCAGTTTCTCTCCTTCTTCTCATTCCTCACTCGATGTTTGGCCATTTTCGGTGTAGGCGACACGACAGTGAAAGTTAGTCAACGAACAAAGTACAAACGCCGGTGTGGTGTGTGATCGGGTGGCGGGAAGAGAGGTAATTAATGCCAATTAAGTGTCAAACCCGAAAGCCTTGTCTTGGGCGTGTCAGCGGGAGCAACTCAATTGGCTGGCCGAACTTTCAAATGCTGCACTGATTAATTAGGCACGAGTTCAAATGATTGCATTTCTCACGAACTTGCCGCCTGTTGCTTCCACTAATTCAACCCTCCCTTGCCTGATAGGCACTTTCTAAGCTTTTGTGTGCAAAAACAAAAACAAAAGAAAAGTGCAACAACATGTGGTAAGAGGCATCAAGTTATTTATGATTATTTAATGCAATGCTTATTGCCACAGCCGCAGGTTCATTGCCCACAAGAAAAACCTTGCAAATGCAAATTGATTTTCTTTTTGTTTGGACTTTGTGTTGCCCTGCAGTTGAACTTTTGTCTCTTCGCTAATTGCATGTCGCTGTCAACATGCTACTTTTGTTTGTTGTCGCCTCTTCCATTGAACTTTGAACTTGGCCAGCCTGGCAAATGGCTTACTGACTTTCTTTTGTTGCCAACTGACGACAGCTGACTACAGTTACAGCAACGGCAACAGCAACGGCAACACCAACAGCGGCAACATGTTGCCACTCATCAACCAAGTGTTGGCCTCTGGCCTGACTGCACTTTTCTCTTATATTTTGTTGTTGCTTTTTTTTTGCACGCATTAGACCTGGCCTTGGGTTGCTGCGTATACGTAATAATTATACCTTAGGTGAAATGGGTATTTTCCTTTGGGCCAGAAGTTTGCATTTCCGTTTAGGCTTACTTCAGACAGCATGCTTGCATGTTGTCCAGCTAAATTGTGTCAATTTGACAGTTTGACAAAGTATGTGACTTTGCAAGTTTCCACGTGATTTGTTAAGTAACTTCATTATGCCATTTCATTACGCCATTTTCTTACGTTATTAGTCATCTCATAAAGCTTTTTCGTTACGTTTTGTCAGTTTGCCAGTTTGACAGATTGTCATTTCATTACGTTATTTCATAACTGCATTTCGCTACGTTGTACATGCTACATGTACACTATACTATCACTTTATTTCGTTAAGTCATTAAAGTTTCGCAGCCTTTTCAGTTAACCTGTTTGCCAGTTTATCAGTTTTTCTACGTGTCAATTTGTCAGTTAGACATTTCGTTACGTCATTTCGTTAAGTTGCATCATAACATCTTTCATTTTGTCCTTTTGTTTCGTCATTTGATTTCGTTACTTCATTACTTCATTTCGATACATCAACTCGATAGGTCATTTCATTACGTTACTTTGATTCATTACGTTTTGTGTTATCCAGCTTTAAATATTGTCTTTTTTTATTACGAAATTTATTTCTGTCATATTATTACGCCATTTTGTTATGTCATATTATTACGCCATTCCATTACGTTATTTCCTTACGATATTTAGTAACGTTGTTTTGTTCGTTCAATTCGACAATTATACGGTTTGAAGAACTGGATAACACAAAACCTAATGAATCAAAGTAACGTAATGAACTGACCTTATCAAAATGTTGTATCGAATTAATGTAATGAGCTACGTTGACTACGTTATATCATTACTTTATTTCGATACATCATTTTCATTACGTTTTGTGTTATCCAGTTTTAAAAATTGTCTCTTTTCATTACGCAATTTATTTCTGTCATATTATTAAACCATTTATTTCTGTCTTGTTATTACGCCGTTATGTTATGTCATATTATTACGCCATTTCACTACGCTATTTCCTGACTTTGACTTATTACGATATTTAGTTACGTTATTTCGTTCGTTCAGCTTACCAATTATCCGGTTTCGAAAGATTGTCATTTCATTACATCATTTTTGAACGTTGTTTCGGTACGTCTTTTCGTTAAGTTGTTTCGTTACTTCTGTCAGTTTTACAAATTGTCCTTTTTACGTTGTTTCGTTACGTTATTTCGTTACGTTATTTTATTACTTTATTTCATCGCTTTTTCTCTTTTTTGACCAAGCGTTGCGTGAAAAGTGTGTCCAATTTCTTATGGTCAACTTGAAGTGAAGCCAACTAAAAGTCGATTGAAAATCTATAAAAATCAATGGCACCAACATTTTGGCCATTCATGAAATCTCAGTTCATTCGCATTCTACCACCAGACTGTACATCATTATTTGCGCTATTTGAAAATTCAATACAGTTGTTGACCTTTAGCATACAATTACTTACATACACTTTTAAAAACCCCTCCCTCGGTTACCCCCTTCGTTTGTCTCAGACATTCGCCAGACACTAACGATTTTGGCTTTTTGTTTTTGTAGGCAAAACTTGTTCTTTTCTGTGAGTCAGTTGCAAAAATGCCAAAGTCTTAGGTTTCTTGTTTTTGTTAACTTGAACATATTCTAATTGTGCCATAAAAGTCAGCCAAACAAAGGCAAACATATATCATACAACAACCGACAACGAGTACAAATTGCTAAAAATTGCCCAGTCCGAAAGAGGAACAGTTAGCAGCGAAGTCATAGGAAACTCCTTTTGTTAGGGCACAATACTTTGTGTGGTGGTTGGCTGGTTGGCTGACTGCCTTGCTGCCGGGCATGCAAAGCTGTGCAATTGTGGTGGGAAATTTATGGCTTCAGCCCCCAAATGTGCAATGGCGACAGGCTCCCTCCCAGGCAAACTGTTCAGCATTTGCAGCTGGGATAATGTTCAAAAGCCGCAACATGTGGCATGAGTCATGCGGTTGTGGCAACTGTCTTGACCAGGCCAACAAATGTCACCGTTAATACGTACAAAATGCAACACATTTGAAAATTGTCCCACGCAACAGGTTTTTGACTTTTTATGTCACCCACAGAACTTTTTGTAATGAAATATCTTTTACGGTTCATAATTAAAAGTACAATTTCTTAAAAAGCGAAGGGGTCAATCGTAAAATGAAGTAACGACTGGGGCAGGCCTGTGGGAATTGCTGTGGCTGTTGATATTTAATTAAGCAACATGTTGCGGCAACACATGTGCGTGTGCCAGGGAAGAGGAAGCTTCGGCCAGGCAACAGTTGCATGAATGAATGCGTTTTTATTTATTATTAATTTGCCGCCCATTGTTGTTGTTGTGGCTGCAGACTGCAACAGCGCCCCAATGTCGCCACGTTTACTTCGTCTGCGTCACGCAACAGCAACACAACATTAAATGAAAACGAAGACGACATGGGAGCTTAACCTTGAAATATTTCATTTCAGTTTCTGCAATATCCAGTAAAATGAGCCAAAGAGAGGGAGTGAGGGTTATGCGAGGGTGGGGGCTGCCTTTCGGCTGATTAAACCATGCCTCTCCCACCACATCGTATATTTCTGTACAATTTTCTTGCGAAAATAAACCTAAAACATTTCTCTGTAATAAACTGCCAGCTAAAAATAAACTTGAGTTGCTTGAGCCTAAGGAGTTTATGGTTTATGTAGGTAATCAAGTTGAAGCCATGAGCTTGTGTAGCAGCAGCAGCTTCAATTAACCTGACATCATGTAGTCAGGCCGCAATGACAAGCGATATATTGACAGCTGGCTTGGGGTTTGACTCGAGGAGTTGAGCAGCGGAAACCCAAAGGTAAGCAATGCTGAGCTGATGTCGTTGCCAATTCACGGTAATTGACAGCTGAACACTAAAATCAGAGAGCCCCAAATCCATGGGCAGAATATGTCAAATAATCAAGCAATTAACTGATGGACATCCATGCCCCCATGGGTGGTCAGTTGACCATGGCGGCTGGAGATTAGAGGTAAAGTAATTGGAAACTGGAGGGTAAAGGGTAGAGAAAACGAAATGTTTCTTTCCTAAACACCGGCAAGTAGTCTAGGATGAAGAACTTTGAGAAAAGATATTAATGGCAAGATATATATTTGAAAATCCAACTAATATCACTTGATTTTTGCTTTTTAATAAAAGTTTTGTTAGTTAATATTGCATTATTTTTCTTTCATATTCATTTATTTCCTGCTCCTTTATTGCTCGAAATTTTTATTTTAAGTGTACCTAAAGATAGCATCCCTTACTTTTTACTCCATTTGAAACTAAATTTGTTAAAGTCCTCGCCCACTAGTGCATACTTATATACGGCAATGATATGAAGCTCTGTTTGACATATAAAGATTTGGTCTCCCTATAAATTTAACAAGCAAATTTGGATGCATTTCAGCTAGGATCCTATCCCATGAGCCTCGCTTTCTAGTTGACCTCTAACCATATTCTTTCCATCTTTAATTAACCTTAGTATTTGAGCACTGCAACTATTTTGTTCTATTGTGCTCCCATGCTTAGTTTAGAACTCCCCTAGTAGCCCTATTTTCTGCACAAAAGTCAGGACTTTCGACAGGTCAAAGTGCCTCTCGGATATAATACACTTGTGTCAAAGCTTTTTCCAATCCTCGAAGCACTTCTGAAATTCCCTTTTCGGTATGGCCATCAGCTCGTTCTTCGATTCTGTCTTGTACTCATCAATTGTAGCAAAACGATTTCCTCTCATTGGTCTCTTCAGTTTTGGGAATAGGAAAAGGTCGCAGGGAGCCAAATCTGCTGAATACGGTGGTTGAGGCATGATTACGGTATTGGTTTTGACCAAAAAAATCACGAACATGCAATGATGTGTGATGATGTGTGAGCAATTCCGATCGTTTGAGCCGTATTGCTTGACGCAAACGTTGCCTAACTTCCTTGTAGTATTCCTTATTAACTGTACGACCTCTTGGCAGGAACTTAGGATGCACAACACAATTGCAATCAAAGAAAACAGTGAGCAAAACCTTCACATTTGTTCTAACTTGGCGTGCTTTTTTCGGTCTTGGCTCATCTGGCCGCTTCCATTGGGATTGGGATTGGACCTTGGTTTCGGATGTCCTAACCATATACCCACGTTTCGTCACCAGCTATGCCCCATTTTAGCAAACCCGGATCGTCGTTGACGTCATTAAACAACTCCTGAGCGATACTAATGCGACGTGGCTTTTGCTCAAAATTTAGTCAAAAATCGAAGAGCACACAAAAACATGACTAACCTTTTCAGTTGCCAAAAACAAACTACTAATCGAAATTGGCTGCTAATGCAAACGTATGTTAAACATATGTGTCCGAATATAACAAAAACTGTACACAGCCCTCGAAAATTAAAAATTCACCTTTTCCTTTGAACACACCTCGTATGTTGTGTTTATTCTTTGTCGCTAAGACCAATTAAGTGCTGCTTGGATTCCAGAGAGAATGGGTATTTCTTTTTATGGTAGTATTTCCATTAGCAATGTTACAGCGCGTTAAACCCGATAATCATGAATTAAATTTATGGGAGTACAACTAGATTTCCATCAAAAATTTGTATAGGAGTTTAAAAAAACTACTTGATATAACATTGGCGTCACTAAATCGTTATTGAAATTTACAATAACAACATTCATGGAATGCTTCGTTTACATTGAACCTGGTAAAAAATGTTCAAAATGAACCTTTGGTTGACCCACAAAAGGATCCAGACTGTTAGGCGGTTGTGATTTACATGTCGAACCAAAGAGGAAGAAAAAGATCAAATAGTACCGTCATACTTTTATTATCCGCAAATGTTAACGTTGCATTCCATGAATGTTGTTATTTTTCCCTTCAATTTACATTTAGTGACGCCATTGTTAGATCAAGTAGCCTTTTTAAAAACTACTATAAACATTTTTGGTGGAAATCTAGTTGTCCTCCCATAAATTTAATTCTTGATTTTCGGGTTTAACGCGCAGTAACATTGATAATGGAAATACTACCATAAAAAGAAATACCCATTCTCTCTGGAATCGTTAAAAAAATGCAAAAAAACTTCCAAAACTAGTGCATATGTTAATCTATGCGATCAGATGGTTTCTATAAATATCCGACAAAACCCATGGATTGTAGCAGGTGGTTTGCATTGACAAAATTGCTATAAATCAAGTAAAATTTGTCTTAGGAGGCCAATTTCGACACCTTTGGCATTGCTTATACCGCTTGTTTCATTTTTCTCAGCTGCATTGATATGTTGAGTATCCTAGAGGCTTCATAAAATCACAAATTAATGCTTGGTGTGGCCTACAAAAATTCTAAAACGGTCCAAAGTCGGTAAAATGGTTTTCCGCAAATATTTCGGAAACGGAAACTAAGTTTTGACTTTGACCATCCAACTGTGTAATCGAGCGTTTATATGATTGAAATGAGAACAAACGTCCCTGAATCAAGAACATCTCGTACTTACTTTTAGCGAAAAAATTAAGAAAAGTTCCTAATTCAAGCACTAAAAATCTTGGATTGATTACAAAAGAAACTTTCAATGTAATCTCCAAAAAGTGAGCAATGGAAAATGATAATTTAGTTCTAAAACTGGTTCTAAAACCTCTGTTACGGAGTGGTTTTCCCGCCTTCTTTGATTTAAGGTCTCTGACATATCAAGAACAGTTTGCGAATGGCTTTAGTATTTTATTGACTAAAACCAAGAAAATGTTGGCTATGTTTGATGTGCTCTTATTTTGTGTTAAGAATGAATTGAGCTTGACTTTAGAACTTAGAAGACTATATTTTGTACTGATTTAAGAGTCAAACGGGCTTGACTTACGAATGTTACAACCAAAAAGATTGTAAAATAGTTAGAAATGTACTGAGTATACCCTGAAAAAGTCTTAAATCAAGAATTTTGGGATTGAAGAAATCCTACTTCAAATAAGAATTTTTACTTGAATAAGGTAATTTCGCACTTACCCACATTGGGCGATTTGGTCTCGCTAGCGGGTCTCAGTCGGTTTTTTTCACTGTTCAGAGAAAAATCATAGAATTTTTTAAGAACAAAAAAATTTGTTTTTAATTTAAAAAAATTTTTTTTTAATTTAAAAAAATAAATTTTTAAATATAAATTTGTTTTTAATTTTTTTTTTTTTAACTTCAATAAACATATTTCATAAATGAAAAATTATCTAGAAAAGGATAGAATATTATTCGGAATCAGAGAGAGGCATATCCAGATGCTTTATGAAAAGCAAGCTCTTAACATCACTATCCATAATAATAGTTTTTGCAGAAGAAATTGGATACCCATTTGACAATGAAGTTATCAAAGGGTCGGAAGAAACTAATAAAGCATTTAAGATATCTTCTATGGTATTTTTCGTATGTTTCCTTGTTCCTAGCTTCAAGAGCTTTCTCGGACATAATACTAATTGGAAGGCAAAAATGGCTTATAATGTCTGCTCCATGAATCAAAATTCTGTGAACAGACGATGGCATATAAAACCAGGGGTATGCTTTCACAAACAATTCGGCAGTTTCCAATGCGTAAGATCCGAATGCCTCCGAATTTATTTCGTGGCAACAAGCCAGTGCTCGTAGGACTACACTGAATCGATGTATTAAATCATAGCTTACTCCTGTTATACGAGCAGCCAAATTTGGTTGTTGGAAAAACCTCCTTGCAGTGTTTCCGTTGTTCGTACTGCCAGTACTAGCAATTGGTATATCCACCAGCAAATGCATTTCTTCTCTTATCTTCTGCTGAATAATTTTTTTATTTTGTTCAACGACATCCTTGTAATAGAAAAGCTCTTCACCAAATTCAGATCGTTCATATTTTTAGGAGTTGCGCTACAGATTCCGCATGTTTGCGAAGAGGATTCCGATATGACACTGGACGTGAAACTTATTGGTTGGGATCGCTTTTTCGTGACATATTAAAAAAAGTGTCCGTTTTGCTACTGTAATTCTGCCTAAAAAGTGTCATAATTTGAAGGGTAGCAGGTATTAGCAGTTCATATTAGACATTTTGGACGCACAATGATTCACACTTCCAGATAAAATAAGAGTTACACTGAATCCAGGTGAATCTGGTAAGTTCTTCTCCACGAAAGACAGGTGTGTGCTACTGTGGGCTCGTTGTTAATACACTTAATTACCACTACGTTCTATAAGCAACACATTTATAGACCGGTCACAAACACTGATTTTCTAAGTAAAACATACCTTGAAGTTAATAAAAAAACAAACTTTTAATAAAATAAGTAAAGATTGTGGATTTCCCAGGTAATCGATATGAAGGCGCACAACAAAGAATCAATTTAGTAAAGCGCTTGCTGAAACATATGTTGTGTTTGACAACTCACAGCTGTTGATCAGCTCATCAGAGAGCTTGTAAAAAACCACCAAAAATCTAATCAATCAATTAAATGCCGCTAGCGAGGCCCAATCGCCCTACCTTTCTTACAATTTTAGAGGTCTGCAGCCTTGATGCAAACAATAATATTGGTTATCTTAAAGCTGAATAGTGGTCAAGTTTTTCTGCTAACACCGCATACTTTTTATTTCCAGTTTAGTTTGTCTCAAAAGTAAACATTAAAATCCATAGCCGGTATTTAGCTCAACACACTTCGCCCTGCGATGGAGAACTTTTTGCTAAGCCTGAATCTGACTTTTTTTCTGATATCAAAACATTCATTATTTCAGGTATAATCTCAAATCCAAAGTACATTTTTTTTCGCCGAGACGTTTCCTAAATTTTCTCAATGAAATATCATATGAATTTTTTGAATATCTCAATAATCCTCATGTTTCATGGTGGTTTAGCTCTGGCGAAAATCGTGATAAATCATTTTTTAAATGGAGGTTTTTTATTCGCTAGTATTTTGCTGGTAGTTCAATACCTGGCTATAAAAAAACGATCGTACCATACAATTGACATCAATTGTAATTGCACTGAGTACAAAGTAAACAACTTTTGACCGCAGAAACTCCTAGAAAAGCGTAAACAGCCAGCTGCTTCTTTTACCTCCGCATACATCGTTCCTCTCAAAGCATAAAGTTTGCAAATTAATTACTGTTGCTGTCGACTCGGCGTTAGTTGTTATTGCTAGTGCTGCTGTTGTTGTTGCTGTTGTTATTATTGTGGTCGCACAAGTTTGTTGTATTACCTGTTGACAAAATTGCTCGGTTGCCTGCACCAACATCCGGCGAGTTCTCGAGAGATATACAACAACAACCAACAATAAAGCAACAGCAGCAACAACAATTTGGCTAATGGCAACTTTGACTTGGGTTTAATTAAACCAAAAACTTGGTCTTGAGTCCATTGGGCGTGTGAATAAGGAAATGAAATGCTTAATAACTAATTTTTTGGCTAATTAGTTTAATTGATTTAATCTGCACAAAGTGTATCTGGTTGAGTTTAGGTGAGCTATGTTCCCAGTGGGAATTTTTCAACCGCTTATTCTTGTTTAGAGTGTGAGGAGATGTTCTACTGCAAACATTTTAACTTATAGCTTTACTTACTCGTATAGGTTAAAATGTTGCCCATTACTGATATAGAACTTTGTGCATGAATTTATGATACAAAAATATATTTGTTGGGAGTTTTAAACAGTTAGAACAGTTCCAAAACTCACCCTGTCTTGCGTCATACTCAGACTATTTCTTGTATGTATACAGAATTACAAGCATTAATTGATTTTTTGCACACTCACCAAAGAAATGCCTATCAAATCGTACATCATTTATCAATACTGGTCTAAAAAGGAGACAAAGAAAATCATTTTCGGGTAATCATATTGTACATCTATCACTCACATTGACCTTGAGCTTTTGCTTCATGCTTCCAAGCGCTTTGAGCAAATAACATTTAAGGCTTCGGCAGTCAACATTTCTATTTCAAGTAGTTGAAGTCAACTCAATTTACATGACATTAAACAACTTCTTGGGGTGCCTAATTGCCAGGTTGCCTTTAATGGAAACGGCGAGCCGTTGACATTTGAAGCAGCGCGCCCACAACTTCCGCTCAGGCAAAGTGGAGAGCCCAACCCAAAAGAATTCTTTTAATTTTTTTTTATCTTTGCCAAAACTTTTGCACAAATATTGGCCTGTACCTGCCCCCGTCAACGAAGTTTCCAATAGCTTTCGGTAAGGCATTTTCTATGCATATCTTAACAAAATAAATATGTATGTGCTTTGTTCGGCTAAACAAACTTTTGTTTTGCATAATCTTGAAGGCATGCATAACGCAGGTGTGTACCTACAAATCTGTATATACATATGTATATGCCATTTACATAACGATACACATATAAATAAACATCTGAGGAGGGGTCAGAACCAGAAGCAGCAGCCGCAGCAGCCGGGTACGCCGCCACGCATAAATCTCACGTGTAAATGTGGAGCAAACTTCTCGCACTTCCCTTCACACTTTAATTTAAATAAGTTTCTACCTCTCTTGTTCTCTCTCTCTCGACATTTCGTTAGGCTTCTGCTGCTTTAATGGGAAATCAACGCGTGGATGATTAAGTTTCATATATGTGCTGGAAAATTTATGAATTGTGAATCGGTTGAGGTTTGAGCTAACCCACTTTCAAAGTGCTAATAGAACATTAGCAGCAGCAGGCGCTACCAAATTCCAGGCCTACTGTATGCCTACTCAACTCAACTGAAAATGCGTTAAAATCGCCAGTGTCCAAAAAATGCCCGCAGGCTGCAGCGAGAGAACTTTCTGCCACAAACCTGTTGGCCTCAATTGGGAGACGGTCAAGTTAACTGTTTCGTTGCCTGCAAGCGGCACAAATTTGTATGCCAGTCAGCAGATTAAAGCAAATACAGAATGCAAAATATGGGAACGGGTTTTTGGGGTGCCTGAATTCACATCAATTAATTTGTATCGCCCACCAATCTCTGCTCTGTGCAAAAAGGTGACCAACTTGGCGGCAACTCTCTCACATTGATCGGCCACTGCTAACGAGCAGCATTTTTTTCGCTACACTCAGAAAAAAAATGGAAAAACAATGTTATTTCTAAGAGAAAAAGTAAAAAGAAATCTTCAATCAAGAATAGTTTTAAGCATTTCAATTTAAGTACCAAATATATTGGATTGAGTGCATAATAGATTTAAAATTTCAAGCCCTTAAAGTATGCTACGACAAATGCGTTGCACATTAAATTCCCAAGCGGTCTTATCACTTTTTATTTTGAATACTCTAACATTTTTTGTAAAGGAACTATTCAACCTTATTTGATTCAAGAACCTGTTCGGTTTGTGTCTATAGGGACTTTTAAACCGGACCATTAGCCCTACCCTTAAAATAAATACTTACTTCTTATAACTTTTTTATAATCTTAAATAATTTTCTTTGTATTTTTACCAATTAGAAATAGGAAAATCATTTAAAAGTTCCATTTCAATAGTTTCCTTTGAGAAAACTCTCGAACTTAGCAGACCTGTCAAACGATATCTCGTGATCTTATGACTCAAATGTCTAGACTAGCCACGACTGGACCGCAGGGGCCGAACAAATTCCATGCTTGCCGAAGATTGTTTCAAGAGTGCAAATAGCTTTTCACTCGCTACTCAGCGATCGATGAAATAGGTCAGAGCTGGTTTGCGTCGCTTTGTTTTCTCACACCAATAGAATATCTATTTTTGGCCTCGCTATTTTTGACAAACCCTGGACTAGACTTTAATCAGGCAAGTTGGGTGCAAAAAGCATGCAGATTTGTACCGGCCCCGCCTAACAGAATCGTTCAAAAAAAAGTATTTAAATAAATGCACCAAAAGACCGGTAAATAGCCGGTGTATTCCAAGCGGTCACAAAAATTCGCAAAATATGCAAAACAGGCAGGCAAACGGACATGGCTAAATCGGATCGGCTGTTGGTGCTGATCAAGAATATATATACTTTAAAGGGTTGGTGGTGCTTCCTTCTGGCTTTTACATAAATTTGCAAATTTTTTATTAGAGTTTATATTGTAAAGAAGATTTGATGGATGGAAATTGTAGATAGGCGAATAGGCTTTGAAGTCCAATCAGTCCAAAACAAACTGCGAAACTTGCCAAATTTTATGTATTAAGATTATCAAAAAGATTTAATAGTTGGCAATTGTCGATGGGTAAATAGGAGGTGTAGGCCAACCGGACAAAAAAAATCTCGAAATATTCAAAACAACAAATACAAGGATAACATGTCAGAAGACATTTTCCATCGAATTTGTGTCAGTTCAAGAAAACCCGACCTAAAGGCATATGAGGAGATTCATTACCAGGCTTTGTTCTTTATCGAAGACATGTATTACGTTATTAGCGGCAGTTTGTTAGTCAGGTTAGGAACGCCAGCGCCAGAATATGATCGACATGAACTACACCTATCAGTTCAAACTAATGTACCCCTGTTCAATCCCCCAAACAGGGAAGTCTATGATACTTTAATGAAGGCAATTGATGATCGAAATTGTGTCTAATTTTTCTTGGAAGCCCCTGGAGAAGCTGTGAAGACTGTTTGAGCGAAATCCATCATTACGGTAGCAGTTGCTTATTCTGTAACAGCGGCAAAATTGTTAAATCTTCAAACTATTGAACAACCGACATGTAACACTGCGAAACACTCCGAAATGGTCAATGTTTTAACAGTGTCTATAACCATCTTTAGGGACGAATGCACAATGGCGAACAAATGCATATTGAAAGCACGTGACCGAACATTAAATGACGAACGAATTTACTATCTGGCGACTTCCGTCAAGCATTGTCAATCATTACAAGATCGACTGCTGCAGCTGAAAGAAACCCTTGCCCCAGATCACCCAATCTGTCAGCAAACGTGAGTGTTGCATTGTTGAACGAATCGAGCGGATTGATTTCATTTCCTCTAAACTTTTGCGAATTTTTCTCATCGAATCAACATAATATTTCCAAAAATCATTTATAACCACAAAAAAAATGAATGGTTGAGCGAGCGCGTTGGTTCTCTGCATGCAATCCAATCTAATTACTGTGTAATAAACGAAGATGAAACTACCAACTATACAATTGAATTTTTTAAAGCCTTGGCTCACCACCACATTATTCACAACTAATGGTTGGCTCATGCTTCGAAAAAGTGCTTCACTAAAGAGAATCATCCCAAATGTAACCCAAGCATCAAAGTGCTCAGCGTCATCAAAGTAAATGTCTTTGTTAAACTATTAAACATAATACATTTTGCGCATCCATTTTATTACCTTCATTTAAAAAAATGTATAATAAAAGTTTAGCTAAAAACTATCACTACATTCACGGACGATTAAGCGGTACGAAGTTCGCCGGACTACCTAGTTACCTATATTTTCAGAATTTTCTATTATTCTACCAAATGTTTGGTAAAGATGGGATAATCGATACTTGAGTTATAGGAAAAACAATCAAATACGCTGGGCAGTACCAGCGATAGACAGCCCTTTACCCTCTTTTTGCGTCGTCAATTTAAAAATTGATAAGTTACCTACTAACTTTGGGAGGAACAGATTCGGGCTACACTGATTTCTTACTTGTATTGTTCTGAGTGTGCCATATACATATATATAAAATGCTATAAAATTAAATGCTTACGTTCGCACTAGAATTTTGAAGTTTGTACTTGAATCAAATATCTTAGAGCTTTCCGTACTAATGACAACATTTTCACTCAAATAAAAAACTCTTAGTTTTTTTCTAGTGTACATCCTGGCCTGTATAAATTAGCCGTCTATATGGCCAGGAGTTTAGCGTATGAAATTTATGTAGATTTATTTGTGTGTAACACTTTTACGTGCTGTGTGATATCTCTTTTCTTGGGGCTGGCCAATCTCAGTGGTAGAAACAGCATTCCTTATAACGAGTCGAACTGCCAAACTTGAAAAATAGCTTAAAGATGTTGTTGGTTGTTGCTGCTGCTGCTGCAGCATTCCTTACCAGTTTACTATTTGCCGCTCTTCTTTCTTTTCCGCAGCTTGGCCGGCTCCATTTGGGGCTCTATTTTTATGGTCAAATGGCCAGACAATTTGTTGTAAGTTTTTCCTTTGACAGTTTACCCAAGTGTGTTTCACTTTTTCCATCAATTTGAACAACCATTGGTGCCATTTTGGAGAAAGAATTGACACAGAAAATCGGCAATCGATGCCGCAACCAAATGTAAATGAGTGAAAGAAAAACAAAAAGCAAAACAATTAACCAACAGAAGAAAAAAACTAAATTTATGTGTAACACGACGGCCAAACAAAAGCGGTATGCAAAAGCAACCAAACACGGCAGCAATATTTACTACCAACAGTTATGCAATTCGCTTCGTTAGCTCTCCCTTCCTTCTCCTTGGATGCTTCACATGCCAATTGTTTTTTGCTAGCGTATTGCACAAAGCCAAGATTTATGCATATTAACGTTTAGTCAAAATGCTGACCCAAAACTGTAAACCCCACAGCAGCATCAGCAGCAGCAAATGCAAAAATCAAGCGCAGCAGCAACAGCACTAGCCAAGATGTCGGCCACATTCAACAATGGGTCAACTTTCGTTGGCGTTGATAAATGTATACCAAAAGAAGACCAGCAACTGTGGCAGACGTTGCTGTTGTCATCTCCATTGTTGCTGCTGTTTGTGGGTGTTGCCGCTGTCAGCAACAGCAGCAACACTTTCCCAATTAGGTGCCTTAAATACGTGTTTGGGTTGGTGGATGACATACATACTTACGCATGTACTTACTTAGAGCCAAGAAGATACGGTCTTAAAGACATAAACGTTACATTGTAGCAGCTAAATAATTGTGAATTGTTACAAAGGAACCGCCTCACACCTTGCACTCGGTCTATAAGAGGGGTCTGCAATTAGTAATTTAATAGCCCGAAATTACACTGAAACTTAGAAAATTTTATCTGAAATTGGAGCCGTTTCTTTTTTAGATTTATACTAAAGTAAGCGACTTGCCTCTTTTTAGCTGAATGCTCAGTTAGCTTTCGATTTCTTACTCTAGGATTTTTTCTTTTTAAAAACAGTTACAAATATGAACCGCGTTTTTGCCAATCCTCAAAGCATACCAGTATTCTGGTATAGCCCAAATAGAGCACTGCGACTTACATCTGTACAACTAACTAAAACGGTCTCTTGAGTTTAATAAAAACCACGGTGCCTAATCAGCCGAATAAGTTGGTTGTGGAAATCACAGAGAGGCAGTGCAGCGGTTCCAAATACCATCATAACGCAAATGACTTTTAACTCTCAAAAAATATTCCGTGTTGACATCTATCAATTTATTTTTATACCAGACTTGACGCCCCTTTGGCCCATAATTTCTTTTAAAATGGAGTTGTCAGATCCTTTGGAACTGTGATCATCATCAGCAATATTTTAAGCTGAAACTCAAAAAATATGATATGGAAAAAGTGCCAAAATAAGTTTAAGCATTGTACAAAACTAAAACCTAAAAGCTGATGACATATGATGCGAACTTTGGCACAGTTGTTTTTAATTTAAACAAGAAAGAAATTCGGTCATGCCCGACTATAACATACTCTGTACCTGTGAAGTGCTGCCCATCACCGCTGCGACCGATGCTGCCCATAATTGTTAGTTTTCCTTATAACTCGAAAACCGTTCATCTTATCTGTGCCATTCATTTGGCGGATCGATAAATAATGCTGATTTCAAAATATGTCCAGAAGGTTTGAACCTTCTATCTATAAAACTGACGGAGATATGAGGTTTTTTTCTAAATTGCGAGGGCGTGATGAGATGATTTTGCCCCATACACGTCGAACCCCTATCTCTTACCATCTCTGAGATCTGTTTGTTCACACGGACAGACAGACAGACGGACGGACAGACGGACATGGCTAGATCGACTCGCCTATTGATGCTGATCAAGAATATATACTTTATAGTTGTGGACACTTATAACATAAATTTAACTAACGCAATCGGTAAAGCGATTCTTGAAAAAAAAACAGTTTTTTGATTTTTGTTGTAATCTTGTTTTGCTTCCTCCTTCATAACTCCACTGCAACAGCGACTATCAAATTAAAAATTTAGCAGAGTGATTTTCTCATTGATGGTTATTACATATTTAAATTTGGTTAGAGTTTTCGCCTGGCGTCTACTGTTCCTTAGTAAAAATCTACTTGAACTGACGCTTCGAACGCGCTATGGATCTGGCATCTCTGTCAAGAGTTATAGTGTTGCCAGATGGTTCCGTCGAATATGGGCAATCCTGTACCTGAAGACTGGTTTAGGTACCTCCAGAAGTGGTCCAACCTAAATTCTTGAATATCTTTAAAACCGCACGGTAGATTTTGATTAAAATCTGAATTTATGTTGGAGTACCATTCAAAGACTCACCCATGAACCACTCCATATAGGCCACAAACTAGATCAAAAAATAGGGAAAGTTAACTTCGGCTCGGCCGAAGTTTAGCATACCCTTGCAGCCTTTATTGAAAACAAAACAGTTCTTCTAACTAAGATTACTTTTCGGACCTTACTTTTCTATGGGAGCTGTACTATATAGATGTTCGATTTCGACCAAACTAAGTGGAATCATGGAAAATCATAACAAACTAAGAAGTACGAAATTTGGATGCGATTCCATTTAAAACAAAAAGGTTTTTCTCACTAGAGCTTCTTTTTCGACCGATCATTCATACTGCAGCTATATGCTACAGTCATCCGATTTTGACAAAACTTTGTAGAATTGTGTAAAAGTATATAAAATAAATATATGCTAACGTAAGGAACGGTTCCATTGAAAACAAAAAAGCTTTGCTCATTAGAACTAGTTTTTCGACCGATCGTTCCTATGGCAGCTATATGCTATAGTCATCAGATTGCCAATGGAAACTTCCTTTTCAATGGCATATACTTATACAAAGATTTGTTAAATCCAAATTTGTGGTATGAAACTTTGAAGACTAGAGTTTTCTGAGACAAAACCAAAACAAATTGTATCTTTTGAACACTTTTGGAAAAGGGGTTTATGCCTAAAATTTGAACAATGTTCCTATAGTGTACTGCTAGAGCTCAATTTTAAATTAAGTAGCCATAACTTAACTTCAAAAATTAATCGAGAGTCCCAGACGACTAAAAATTTTCTTTGTTGAAATAAATTTAGCTCCAAAGTTTTAATGTCTCATTTCCGTCATCGTAAATCTGATTTTTTTTTAGAAATTTCTTTATTTAATTAAAGTTTGCTCAAACAGATTCTCTACTTAAAAAATCAACAAAACTGTCAGATTCTTCCTTAAATGGAAACCGGTTTGCCTCACAGTCAAATATGGCTTTCAATTATGAGTGTGTGCAACAAGTCAATAAGCTTCGAACTTAGGTCTGTGAATGTTTTATTTCCTTATTTTGTTTTTCAATTGTTGCACCAACGACCCGGGCAGTTTTAGAAAGTCATTGACAATTTTAACCACAAACATAAACAAAGTAACGTCTAACTAACAAACGTCATGCAACCAACATGCATTACCCAACCAACGGCCATTCAAGGGTCCAAGCAAAACTCTGCCCCATGTGACAAACACATTCAATTGTCAGTGGCGCGGGGTCCAAGTCGCCGTTTTGCGGGAAAAATTTCAATAATTTTCATTATCAAGATGAAGATTGATTGATAGCCCGAGCTGGCAGAGATTTTGGGATGTTGTTGGATGACCACATCAATGTTTTATTTTGTTTTGGAATTTGTATTGCACGAGTGAAAGTTAATTGTTGGGCTTGCGCAATGACTGCAAAGAAAGTTTAGTCAGCCTGTAAGTTTATTACCCATAACTTTTAACAAAAACCAAATACTTTTTTCTTGCTCTTACAGAATATGGACAAAAGTTGTTAGCGGAAACAACCAGCAGCAGCAGACAGACAGCAACAGCAACAACAGTAGCGACAGCAATCCATCATGTCATCCTCCATCTGTTCGCATTTTACGCAGAATGCCTGGAAAAAGGATCTCTGCTCCAATTGCTTCAAGTCCAAGGATGAACACAAGGCAGCCGCAGCGGCAGCAGCTGCTGCCCAGCAAGGTACCAAGCTGGGCGGCATTACACACAAGTCGGAGATACCAATAAAGACTGATTATCCAAACAAAAACAAGACACCCGCCAAGAGCATCATCAAGAAGGCCTTTGGGGTGCGACTCACCAGCAGCTCTAGCAGTGCCAGCAAGTCCAGCAGCAACACCAGCTCCAAATCTGGCAAGGTATGTTTTCCCAAGCAGCTGCATGAGATCATAGGCTATGGCGGCGAATGGTCGGACAACGACGATGATGATGACGATCATGACTTTATGAATCTGGGCAATGAGCACGACGATATGGCCGTTACGGAAACAGACGATGAGGAAACGGTGGAACTCAAGCGCATAACGCGAGCCAACACAGATTTCAATATGAATAACGGCAACTTGCTGGGCGATGCCCAGGAGAATATAAAGAAATCCTTTGCTGCCCTAAAGCTGGGTGCACCACAAGTGGACAAAGAGGGCAAGAAACAAACGCTGACAATTAATGTAATGCCTTTTGGACAGCCCACCCTAACGAAGTCCACGCCCAGCACAACTGTTGCTGAGAGCAAATCCACAAAGCTAGCCAGCAAGCCAGCGACCATTATCAACGCAGTAAAATGCACCACTACCACAACCACCAAGAAGGTGACCACAACACTTACTCCCACTTTGACCACACACAAGAGCACATCCTCACGGGATGGCAAGGACAGTCCCCCCATAGAAAGAGCCATGGAGAAATCCCTGCTGGATGAAATCTCTGAAACTTTGGAACAAAAGCAGAAGCAAAACGAAAGCACTGCAGCCACTGCCACTTCAGCAACTGCCAACGTTGCTGCGGGGACCCTCGGCAGCAACAACAGCGGCTGCAGCAGCAACAAGATCAAATTCGAGTTGAGCGCTTTAAGCGACTCGCCGAAGCCATTTCTCGACCTTAAGAAACCAATCGCGCGTAATGCGCCCATAACCAAGGATCATGCCAAGCCCAAGGTGAATGTGTGTCACAAATACTCAGACACCGACAGCAACTGCTCGGATACAGAGAATGGTGTGTCCGCCTACTATGATGTGGTCGAGACCCAGCTTAGCTATGAGAATCTGCCCGATGGCAAGTATAGCGAGCAGATAGGAGTGGCCAGTGCCCCAGTGGACACAGATACAAGCAGCACCTCTCACTATTCCAGCTCACAGTACATCACCGACATGTTGCTGAGCTCCAAGACACGTGCCGCCAGCTACAATCTGCACGAGGGCAATTTCATGACCAGCAAAATCACCTCAGACGGTCTGATTGTTACCAAATGTAGTTCAGACGATGCTCTGGACTCCACAGGCAGCAGCTTTGATGGCAGCTCGGATGAGGAGAATGCCTACAACATGATACGCAGCGAATCGGACTCGGGCATAGGCATCAGCATTGGCAGTGAGTACAAAAATGTGGGAGCCGCCAAGGCAGCCAATGAACAGCGTCAGCTCAGCGCCAGCACCAACAACTCCGACTATGAGGACATACAGATAGGACCAGACCAGTCCAAAGCAGCCAGCAAGCCTGCGGTTAAAAGTCGAGAGCTGCATGGCGAACCCGATGGCAGTGCCGATCCGGACAACAGTCTGGAACAGAAGCAGGAGCCAGAACTGCCTGCCTTACCCAAATCTCCGCCGCCGCCCATGAAAATCGATGCCAGACCCTCGTTCCTGCATGGTCTCAAGAAACCTGAGCTACCAGCCAAGCCGCTGGCATCCTCTCCGCTCAAGACTTTCATGAGCAAGCGCCAACCGAGCTCCGCGGAGCAGCAATTCATCACCCAGCTGCAATCGGCCATTACCAAATCGAGCGAGAATCTGTTGGCAGCCGCTGACGAATCCAAGCTAAAGAAGGGCAAAGCACCAAATCCGCCGCCAGAGCCAAAATTAAGCGCTCCACCCACGCCGGAACGAGATTACAGTTTGGTAGTAGAGTTCGAGCAGGCGACCTTAGCGGAAGCCAACTCAGCCAAGCCAGCGACGCCGACGGAAAAAGTCAGCCAGAGTGAGCCAGTGGTGGAAACTATTTCACCAACCACAACCTCTAGCAATCTCTACACACGAAAACCGCCGCTGCCAGTGGCCACCGGCGGAGCTCCCGTCATACGCGAGAAAGACAAACGTGAGCGGGCGGTGATTAATCCCAAATTTCGGAGTCTCAACACCTTTGTAATGCAACGAGCCAACGCGGCCAAGCAACTGCAACTGCAATCGGCCAGCTCGGTGCTGAATCTCAAACATCCACTCACACCGGAGCCCACGCCGCGTGGTCAGCGCCATCTGTCCATGTCCGAGGAGTGCCTGGCAGCGGCAGGTCTGGCGACGGACAGCAAGAAATCGCCTTCAGCCTCTCCGCCGCAGAAGCAGAAATCCAAATTCTCCATCAAAAAATTCCTCCGCATGGGCAGCAGCAGCAGCAACGGAGGCGGCAAGTCCAGCGATGCTCTTCACAAGAAAGATGGCAGCGTCTACACCGAGATTTGTACGGGTGACGATGGCAGTGTGCCGGGCAAGCCACGCCTGGTGATTATCCATCCCATTGATATAAATCCCACAGCTGTGGAAGTGGTCAAGGATATAACCAAAACCAATGACGCAGTCTCGGCACAAACTGTGGCAGTGATTACAGCCAAACCGCCGGCTCCGCCGCTACGCTCCAGTGAGGGACAACGCAATGCCCATGAGGCCAATAAACCGGCACGACCACCGCCACCCAAAAGTGCCGAACTGCGACGCAAACAGAAGACGGAGCTGACTGCCACTCTCAGTGGCAGCAGCCTAGAGTCGTCCACATTGCCCAGTCATGGAGGTGGTTCCATTAAGCTCAAGGCGGACAATGTGTATGCCAATTTGGGTGAGTATTCCTTAAAGAATTTGGTGAAACTTGAACTACTTCCGAATTGACCCAAAAGAAAGCGTAAGCAAATCACGTTCCCAAAAAACAAAAACGTCACATCACGCGACCTTCAGAATGACAACTCATGCTCTCGTACACGGGAATGTGTGTGCGTGGGGCCTGAAGGGTCTCTTCACCTACTTTGCCAAACTGGTCGAGGCGAGTTCAATTGCATCAAAAAAAAAAGAAGTAACAAAGTCAGTCAAGCTGGACTTTAATATACCCTGGATCTATCTCTCCATAGACTTTAAAGCTTATATTGTTTTCTACATCGGGAATGTCCAGACTATGTTTATAACCCTGCTGACACTAATACATATTCTGGTATTAAGAACGATTCGTACTTACAGTAAGCCAAAAAATTTAAAACTAGGTAAAGGACAAAGTATACTTATACTTGACAAAAAGTGTGAAACGGAAGATGCCAATTACTTCTAAGAGCATCTGTTCTTGAAATACCCAACAGGTTCTTATATTTCTGTTATGAAGTGATGGTAGATTTCTGACCCACAGTAATACCATTTTGGTCTCTGGCACTTGGATATTTCCAGCCTCCTTTGATTCAATAGAGAGACCTCGTTTTAAATGGGCTTAAAAACTTGAAAAAATGGTAATTGAAATAAAAATGTTGTGCCTTAATCAAGTATTGACACCGCTTGCACTTTATTCAAGTAAATAGTTCATGACCATTTTTCAGAGTGAAGGTTAATCTTCAATAGGGCGCTGTCTTCGATTTTCATCAAAAGCCTGAACATTCTTTATTCTTACCATCTCTGAGCTTTACACAAACTCAATATACCCTTTGTACCCTTGGTACAGGGTATAACAGAAAAAATAATCACCATAAATGGCGACCAAACCAACAAATGTTGAAAGTAGAACCAAAGCCAAACTCAGAACAAGTTACGCATTTTAATCAATCTAACGGACACACTCACACACACCGAGTCCACCTGATGAGCGCGGATAGGTAGCCGGATTTAAGTAGGTTAAGTGGCCAGAGCAAAATAGTTTAACAGATGAACACGAAACTAACACAAAAAATCGAAAACAAACCAAAGCCAGGCCAATGAGGTAACCAAGCACCATTAGAACCGGCGAAACAAGCTGGAACCACCAGAGAGACCCATTTCTATTGCTGACACTTTGTTGGCCAGGCCAATGTGAATGTGGCGAGAACTTGTTACACCTGCCGCTGCCGGAGTTGGAAACTGGTGAAGGGGGCCGACCAGCGCAGAGTCATTTGTTAGACATCTCGGACGACGACGACGACAGCTGCTGCCGCACCGCCATTTGACAATGAGCGCGAGCCAGCACCAGGCAACATAATGTGAATTGTAATTTGGCACGAATTTGGGTCAAAATCACAATTAGTGTAGTAGTAGGTTAGACTAGCCAGGGAGGAGAGGGCAGGAAGCAGATGGGATTTGCCACAGATGTTGGCAAATGCTCGAAATTCCATGAATAGATTAAGGTAAATGGACTAAAAGGCTCCGGGGAACAAAGGTGCAAACAATCATTTATTATCATGGGACACAAAAACCTTGAATCGCCGTTTCATATCTGTTTAAAGAGTCTTCAAAACCTATCAATTCACCATTAGAGATTTTGAAAAAATACACCACTATACAATACGATTTGAATTTGTTATACTCCTGGTGTAAAACAAACCTTCTGGACTTCTCTAAATGCAAAGTAATGAATGAAAATATTTCATCGGAGTAAGCCCATAAAGCTATACTTAACTCATACTCATTAGATATCAATAAAGCTGCTTAGTTAGTCGCATCTTTGTTCTAGTTTGTTTTGGGAGGCTGCAAAACAGTCCAGAACCGAATCCTGTTTTATGGTCTCTCGAACCGGAGCTTGAACCGAACCTTCTAAATACTGAGCCAGCAGAACCTGAAACTGAACCCGAACCGAAAACCTTTGGTTTGAAGAAGGGAAGATTCTAAACATAACTTAACTTACTTACTTACTCTATAAGAACGTTTTAAACAATTTTCTATTTATTTTTTTTTTAAAACGATACGTCATTAAATTCTGATCTAAAATCAGTTCATGAAAAATTAGAGGAGGAAAATAAAACAAGAGTCAGACTGTGATTTGGCAAATTTATGTATATTGTACATAGAAGGTTGATGTTACCTTCCAATTTCAAAGACTAGGCCATTTTCGAAGTTGAAGTTGTGGAATAGGTCGTTATGGAATATAACAATACCAGAGCTCGCAAAAAACTCTCAACACTTTCAACGTGTCGGCAAAAAACAGTTTGGTTACGGACAGAACGAAAACAGGGAGCGAAAGACAGTTTCAGTTCAATTTTTGCTCAATTCTAATGCGCTCAGAGCAAAGAACGCATTTTTCGTTCTTGTTTCTCTCCTGTCTTTCACTGACACTTTTGCCAAGAGCATATGTGTTGAGCACATGTGTTGCGCTCGTGTGTGTCTTTGTATAACTAGCGTCACACATCCAGACAGCCTACCAAACGCACAAATCAAAAACAAAACAAAAAAGCACTTTTTGTAGACACTTTTTGTGTTCTGCTCATTTGCAGACAGTTGCTTAGTGAGCGCTCGCTTAAAACAGTTGCTGTCGGATGACCGACACATGAGGTGCGAGAAAAAGTGTTCCGCTCAGTTTGTTTGTTTATGTTTTTCACTGAAGCTGCTTGCATGGAAAAAGAGTTAACAGTTTTTTGCGAGCTATGAACAATACTGAATACGGTCCAACTACTGATTCACGGATCAAATAATAAAATTATGCCCAATCTTCTTCAGAAACCAACGTTCAAACCAAAATCTTAGGCTCGAAAAGTATAGAAAGTGTTCTGCAAAAGTAACCTTTGACATTCTTATGAGTTCGAACCTCGAGACCGAACCTTCTGCAGAATTTTAAGGTCAAATTACTAAAAATCTAGACGTGATGGACCATTTCTGAAAACGCAGTCGTGCTAAGCACACTAAAATCACCGAGCACTAGGAGAGGAGACGCAGGGTCATTATACGACAAGCAATGTTTGAGGTCATCGGCATACATCAATGAATGCGAGTGGAAAAAACTTGCGGGATAACATTTATAAAAAGGTTAAATAGTAAGGGCCCCAAATTACCTTGGGGAGCCCCAGATAAAACCCTAATGGACCTAAATAGAATTTGATTGAAACGAACGCGTTGAAAACGATTGCTTAAAGTATAAGATATAGAGGGCTTCTTCATGAAACCATGTTGAGATTTGGATATTATCGAGATACAATAATGCTGTAACTGGGAGGTCATGATCTTTTCAAAGAGCTTAGGAATGTCCGATAGATTCGAAACACACCTGTAGTTCGAGACGATTGACTTTGGTCCTTATTTATTAGTATGAATAATATAAGATTCTTTCCAAAAACTAGGGAAATCTCCAAGTTGAAGAGATAAGTTGAATAGTTTATCAAGCGGCACGCATAAGGAGTCGGGCCAATATTTCAACACACAGCTGGGAACTTTGTCAGGACGCAAGCTGGATAATACGACATCGGTTTCTACTATCGAGCATACAATGTTGTTGGAGCTAGTCACAGGATAAGGATAATTAGAGACAAATATATTAGACGATGCGGAGTAACATCATTGAGAAAATGATGCAAATAGATTGGAAATATCAGAGTTGTTATCTGCTGTTATATTATCTAACGAAAGGGAGGGCTTAAACTGAGAGAATCTTCTTTTAGCATTAACAAAATTGTACAACATCTTTGGGTCATGCTGAAAGCTCAACTTACACCTGTCCAAGTAGTCCTTATAACATTCAGAGTTTAAAACCATAAACTTAGATCGCGCCACCGAATATTGGGAAAAAATCCACGCGGGATCCAGATTTTTTAAATTTTTTGTTGAGTCGAGACCTAATGTTTTTGAGATTAGATAAACTTCTAGTGAACCATGGAGGCGCACGTGAGGGAGGGGAATTGATCCCTTCAGAAGCAATTTATTATGCGGCGAATTCAAAAGCTGTGTCTCGCTCTCATCCATTTCCCTAAGAGCAAAATTGCTGCTAGAAATTGTCGGTAGATCACTGATTTTCTTTATCACGAGCCACCTAGCGATAGTCTATCCCAGCCATTGAACTGTCATCTTGAGCTTCATTGGTGCAAAACATTTCAATCAATGTACGTACGTTAAGCGCTTTTAAAAAAACTGCGAAAGTTTCATGCAAGTCTTATTTTACAGAGGGGTTCTTGAGTTTTACGCCTTTAAAAAAGGTGGTACGAAAATCAGACATCGTATAAAGTACATCATATGGTTCCTCTGCCAAGGTAAGGTGATGCGCTCTGCAAAGGTAAAATAAAAAACCGAAACCGTCCCGGTACCAACGTTTCGGTTTCGTTTCAGTTCTATCGGTTCTATAAAATCATCGGGTATCGGTTCCGGTTTCGGTTCTGGTACGTGATTTGAAACGGTTTATTACGGTTCATGGTTTCGGTACCGGTATGAATCCCTGCTTTCAAGTAGTTATTTCAGCTGAAACGAATCCTCTGAATTTTCTTTTTAATATCGTCTGGTAACCACGATCCTAATCCATACCTAAATTTCAGGCGAAATTCGCTCCTCCATTGCCCCACGCAAACCAGAACGCACCGCTAGTATGAGGGAACGTGAGGCACAACTGGAACTAGTGCGTAAGCGGGGCATATTGACCGATACTATCTCCATTTGCTCGTCAAACGGTGAGAATGTAACGGCCGATCCATCCAAGTCAGGCAAGCCAACAGGCGGCGCCAGCAATACTCCTGATGGAGGCAAAGTGATTGCCCCATCCACATCCACAGCCAATAGCCGCACCAGCACATTTGAGCGGCAGACCAAGAAAAATGAAACCAAGATGTCCATCTCCAGCAAGCTGGAAATCTTTGAACAACGCTCCAACGATGCCACTGATACCGCACAGCAGCGAAGCAGTCTCAAGGATTCGGTGAGAAAAATCAATAGCACCATCGATAGCTATCTGAAAGATAAGCGTGACTATGAGAACCTGTATGAGTTTGTGAAAATGGGCAACGGTAGCAGCGGTTCGACCACAGCGGTCACCGGCACAACGGCATCAGCCTCAACTCCTCCGGCCCCACCGACACGCACCAATATTGATTTAACGGCCGTGGCTGGACAGCGACTTACTCAGGCCAGCAGACGTAATAACATTTACTCGGACACGGCATCGATTGCCAGCTATACGCGCAGCGAGTATGGACCCGTGCGTGGCTATGGACTGAACAATAGCTTGGGTAAGTGCAATTCTGTGTAAGATGGTGTCCGCAAATGAAACTAAGCTTTGGTTTTGATTTGTAGCCAACATTCCACGCGTCATCTCGGCCTCGTATGCGGGCAGCGAGGTGGGCGAGTTCGACATTTATGCGCCGTACAGCTACTACGGCAGTGAGGCAGGCGGAGATGTGGCCACGGATATCAATGACAGCGTCTGGGGCATGCCTATGGTAAGTCATGGGAATTCTCTAAGCAAGCTCATTGATGTTCACTCACTCACTGCTCCCATTCCTTTCCCTAGGCCAACAAGAACCGCAGCAAGGCCACGAATCGTTTGCGCATGCGCAAGGGAAGGAGTGTCGTGCACAAGACCATTGAGGATAACTACACCGCCGTCGTGGTAGCCAATCACGAGGCGCTGGCCCAAGTGCTGGATCAGGTGAGCTCACTCAATGGCTTCCTCTAAACTCTTGTGCTCATTTCAATTCTTATGCAGCTTCAACAAACCCCGGTGGTGCCGGCAGCTCTGAGACCTTTGGCGAATGCCATCAACTTGCGCTACGAAGACTTTACCATCCTGGAGGGTGCCCAAGCCTTTGTGGTGGGTAAGAAGGCTTTCCACGCGGCCTTGTGGACTTCTTCGCCCGTTACCTTGGCTCTATCGGCGGACTGCAATCAGCTGGGCGGAGTGGGTGGCGAGCTGAGCCAGCTAACAGGCGCCGTTTGCGATGTACTCAATCCCATCACCGAGTTCTGTGACTTAGTGCCCAGCTATCAACTGCCATTGATGCCCTCGACGGAGGTGACTTTGCTGCAGGCCACCATTTCGGTACTGCCTCGTTTGCAGCTGGAGACTCTGCAGTCGATTGGAGCCATTCTTAAGGGAAAGTCACAGGTTCTGGATAAAAGCAACTTCAACTTCCGCGGCTCCATACCCAATCTGAGTGGCCTGAAGGATGCAGCTAATGGCGGGTCGGCCTTGCGAAATGTGGTTTCAGTGCAAAACTTGAGCACTTTGAATGAGGAGTCCACAAGTTCGCCCACAAATGCGACTGGAGAAGATGTATCGTCCACATCAAATGCCATGCCAGCTTTTGATGATGTCATGACGCGAGAGGTGGCCTTTATCATGCTGCAGCTGGTCAATGGCATGAAGAATTTGCAGGCCAAGGCCATTGAAGAGACGCCGATGAGTCTGTCCAATGTGGTGCTGTCCAAGGATATGGATAACAAGGATGCTCAGGCGCGTCTCTGCGTGCTGCAGGGGTGAGTCAACAACAAATGCTTCTCAGTCACGTGTACTTAGTGAAGGCTCTTCTTTTTTAGCAACAACAATGATGATGAGGAGCCCATGGGTACGCTCTGCAAATGTGCCCACTCTGCCCTAACCGACATGCTGCCTGCCACCAAGATTACACCCATTCTGGCCGATATATTGCAACAAGAGCGTGCCGAATCCTTATCCAAAGCCAAGGCTGTTCTGGAGTTTGTGCTCTGGGGTCCGTCTGATGTGGCGCTCTCCGGCTCCACCAAGGAACGGGAACTGGCTTTACAACGTTGGTTGGATCTGGAGAGAGCCACGGTCCTACATGGCCTGGTTCGCACGAGAGTCGAGCTGACCGTCTACGATGAGTGTCATCTTATGTTCCTCGTACGCTCTACGGCCAAAATGATGAACGATGCGGCCAAAATTGTCTGCAGCTACCAACAAGCGACCGTCGAGGAATAGCTTTAAGCTTAATGTAAACCCTTGTATGGAATTTTCTAATATTTATTATACAAAATTGTCATAGACGCGTTAGTCCTTAGAGAAGGGTTGTCTGGTAACCCCTCATTACATACATACTTACGATATACTCTACATACATACGTAGCATTTTATGCCCCATTAAAACTTTGTATACTTCTTTGCCCAGCGTGCCAAATTGTTTCGCGCGGAAATTGTCATGTAAACAGATTAATGAAACTTTAAATATTTGTACTGTACTGTTAAGCATTATTATCGTAACCTATGCGAATCTATTTATACATACCGATAATCCGATTTCAAATGTATTCGGTTAGGAAAAACTTTGGTGTTTGAACAAATATAAACTATATGGAATACTAGCGGACTTATTGGTATTATGTGAAATTTAACAGAATAATTGATGCTTACAAGTTCTGATGCACAAAACGAGGAGATTGGAATTCCCTTATTAAGGTAAGGATGGTTCTTTTTTTCCGTGCCCTGAGATTCTGACGTACTGAGTTCGTAGGGAAACCGAAAGCTTTTGAGTGAGGTCAACAAACGGAAGCGGCGATGCTTAAGGGGTTAGGTGGGTTTCAAAGGCTCAAAACAGGTACATTTTTACGAATTTTTTTTTTATTTAACCAACAAATTATTTCATTCCATCAATTTATCATTTAAAAGGTATATATTTTATAAGTAAATTGTGAAATTTTCATTGAAAAATATTAAAAATTAAGGCGTGGACACGTCGTCTCCTGTGACCCCTCAAAAAAAAGGACCCTCGGCGTAGTCAGGATAACTCATGACAGATTCATTAGAAATGCAAAAACCAAAAATTTTCTGTTAGTAGATGCTTAAAGCTTGTGCTTGGACGAAGGAAAAAAATAAGAAAAATTGCATTTTTGGCGGCGTTGAGAACAAAAAACCCTCTTTTTGAGTAAAATTTTCACCCTTCATGTCCTTGAAAAATCACTTAAAATAGAACAAAAAAAAATCCTTCGTTCAAGCACGAGATAATGTTATTTTAAAGAAGTGTGCAAAATTTGAAAGAAATCGGTTCATAAGTTTTCGAGAAATCGTGACTACCGATTTCAAAAACGTGGTTGCGAGAAAAACGCGATTGAAGATTTACATTCACGCTGACATAGCCTGATGGGTAGAACATCCGAAGGCTATATCTCTTAGAATATTACTCAGATCGTTTTAAAACTTTGAGAGAATATTCTAAGCATATTGAATAATAAGATAAGCAAAAAAAAAAAAATCGATTTTTTGAAATTTTGAAACCCACCTAACCCCTTAAGCAAATCGAAGCGGATTTTTTCCCCCGATTCTTTTTAACTTGAATTGAAGAATGGGAAAAATAAGGTGAATGTTAACTTCGGCTCGGCCGAAGTTTTGTATACTTTTGCAGCCTCCATTGAAAACTAAAAATTATTTCTAAGACTACTTTTCGGACCTTACTTTTTATACTCTGTACCAGTGGTACATAGAGTATATTAAGTTTGTGCAAAAGTGTCCGTCTGTCCGTCCGTCTGTCTGTCCGTCTGTCCGTATAAACAAACAGATCTCAGAGATGGAAAGAGATATAGGTTTGACATAAATGGAACATATGTTTCTTATACTTGCAGGCAGATCAAGTTTGTTTTTAATTTTGGCCACGCCCCCATGGGCAGCAGCGGTCGCAACGGTGATGGGCAGCACTTCACAGGTGTAGAGTATGTTATAGTCGGGCTTGACCGACTATCTTTCTTGTCCTAGTGGAATCAATGAAAAGCATAACAAACTAACAAGTACGAAAGTTGGAGGCGATTCCATTTAAAACAAAAAGGTTTTTCTCGCTAAAACTTATTTTTCGACCGATCATTTGTACTGCAGCTATATGCTATAGTCATCCTATTTTGACAAAACTTTGTAGAACTGTGTAAAAGCGTACCAAATATATTAATGCCAATTTTAAGGACATTTCCATTGAAAACAAGAAAGTTATTCTAAGGCCTGACTTCTCAAAGGTTCCGGTTGGCCAACCGCTGGTCAAATTTGTTCCTCCAGTTGACAAGCGGTCAAGTCATTTGGGTTTTTCAATAGCAGTTTTATCTGATATCGATAAATTCCTATCGCTACATTTGGGTGACCAGACACGGTTAATAAATTAGGGATTTTTGTTATGAATTTTTTAATGCTATTGAAAGCTGCTGGTAATATTTTTGAGAAAAATTGATTGCGATTAATCAAAAGCAATAGCTGGAGACACTTGTTTGCCTGCACGGCTTATCAAAGGAACGCTGACTACACAGAAGTCTGCCGCAGTGATAAGGAAGTTGCCACATACATAAGAACGCAGAGCTGCGCCAAGTCCTGCTAACAATGCTAGTCACAACAAATTGAACCGCAACTCCCTTGCATTATTTATTCGTTGCTCTGCCTCTTCAAATTCCATTTCCATTGCGTGGAGTTGAAAAATTCGTTTATTCATAAACATTTTGTGGTAGCAAATAATAAAATAAATATAACAAATGTTTGTTTGTAAAACGATAAAAATATCGATAGTTCCATCGGGAGTGAACTCGCGGTTAACTTTAACCAGTGCTCGAGCAGCGGTTAAGTCTGGTCCTCCGGTTGCGCCACACACAGCATAAGATACGCAAATTCGGTTAAACTGCCTGTCAAGAAATCGGGCCTAAGACTACTTTTCAGACTGCTCATTTCTATAACAGCTATACTAAAACGTCATCTTTGAAGTCAAAGTCGAATAGACATTTCCAAATATGAAGACACTCGGAATATAATTTATAATACGATTTAGTACTGAACGATTTAGTACTGAATTTTTTTGCGGTGTATTCTGAGCTGAGCAGTAGGTATAACTGAATTTATGACTGATTTCAGCACTGTTTTTAGTGATTCCCAAGAAACTCACCCATGTTTTCAGTACTGAAATCAGCTAAGGTCATGACGAAGTAGGCCCTGTCAGTATTAAACTCATAGCTGGAACTTATATAGGGAATTCAGTACCAGCAATTTCATTTCAGGGCTAATTCTGCATTGATTCAGTACTGAGCCGAACTACAGGGGCTTAAAAAATTAATTGGGATCTTTTCAAAATTGGTAAAACTAAAGCCGAGCCAATGTTCGAACCAAAACCTTCGCCCAAAAGCTCGAACCTAAGCCATTGGTAAATTTAGGTTTGGAAATAATTTGAAACTCGACCAAATTAAGGTCCACCTCTGGTCTAGACGACTGAATTTTACGTGATTTTTTAAAGTTGTGGAAAGAAATCTGGGAAAAGATTTTGTAATTCTGTTTTCTGTATTTGGTTGCTCAATTCATTAAAAAAAAATCAAAATAAGAATTGTGTGAATGCGAGTGTTGCTCAAAAAGTTCTCGGCCTCCAAAGTAGGGTCTTCTAAACAAGGTGTGTTGATGGTTCTCACCTTTCCTGGAGTCCCCAGTAGCAGAAAGCAAAACGGAAAAAAAGGAAACTGTTAAGTATGAATGCCTTTATGGGTCGAAGCAGAATCATGAAGACAAATAATATTTGTAAGAGTTGCGGCCATTTAAAATTGAGAAATCGATTTTTAAACAAAAAAATTGCTAAAAAATTGTTTTTTTTTTCTGTGATTGAGGTTCGTCCATTAAGCCCTATTAAGCCATTAAGCCGTACATCATGGAAGTCGGTCCAGTAGAGCTTGACAAAAAGTGTCAACCATTTTGTCTTAAAGGCTCTAAAAATAATATTATTTTGACTTTCTCAAATCGTAGTCTATCGGGCCTGTTCCGAATTCCGAGTCGGTTTTCGTGTAAAAGTTGCTTTTTCTAGTTTAAAGTTCACAGATTTATATGAAAAGTAAGAAGAAGGTCTGTGGCTACTAGATAAGGTCGTCTCTTTTGGACGAATTGAATCCACTTGGCATTGAGCAATCGGTTTCAACTGCTTGAGAAGTTCCGATTTTCCTCAATATGATCTAGAAACCGTTTATATGCTTGTCACCTTCCATAATACATTGTAAAATTTAAACTCAAAATGCAAACGTTTACACGAAAACCGACTCGGAATTGAGAACTGGGCCGATTATATCTAATGGCGATGGCGATTCCCGAGTTATTCAACTCGACCGTACTCAAGAAAGCGTGCCTTCAAACCCAAAATAGTCGTGTTCCTTTTCTTATGTCATCTACTTTTGGATACGCCCAGGCAAATGTATATGCTACAACTGTCTAGCTCACTTATTATGGTGAATTGCTATACCGAATTAATGGTTAGTTTATAGTACATTAAGTAAAAAATAAATAAGAACGAAAGTCGGTCAAGACCGATTGTGGAGTGCTACCCATCACCGTTGCGACCGGTGCTGCCCTGTAGTAGTTCCATTGCCATGTCGCACTGTACAGATTCATTCATATAAATATAAGCTTCTCTACTTATCACTTAGCACGGACACAAACCAAAGCTTCTCTACTTATCACTTAGCACGGACATAAACCAAAGCTACACTCATGGACTTTTGAAATTTTTATTTCAAATTCATTTCTTCTCTAATCTCAACAAATCAAAGTTTTTTCAAATCTTATATTGATTGTCTTTAAACAAAAAGTAAAAACAGTTTCACAAACCCTTTAATATACAACTTACTTAAATACTTCCTTAAATCCGCCAATTTTGGCTGGACACAATATTAGTTGTAAGAAGATAAATATTTAAATTAAATCAATATTTCACTATTTTTGGTCTTGTTTTATATTAAACTAAGTATCTGGCAGCTAATAACCGGTAAATCCGCCATTATTTTGCAAGACTTTCTCCATTCGTCTTGGCATGGAGGATATTAACAAGTTGCAATTGGAATGTTTTACCAAGCTCTTTGGACAATATCCCAAAGTTGATTTTTATTTTGACAAAACGTTTCTTTTGAATTCACCCCAGAGATTCTCGATGGGATTGAGATCCGGGGATTGACTTGGCCACTCAAGAACATCCGCATCTTGCTCTCGGAACCAATCCTTTACTACTCGTGAGGCGAACTTCGGGTCGTTATATTGCTAAAACTTCCATAAAAGTGGCATATTATCCTCGGCATATGGCAGCATCACCGTCTCCAATAGATCTTTGTATACGAATTTGTCCATTATTCCGTCAATAAGATAAATCGGACCAACATCATACCATGAAAAGCAGCCCCATACCATTAGGCTACCACCTCCATGTTTCACATTTTTATATGTGTACTTGGGATCAAATTCTTTGCCCTACCTGGTAGGTTTGCTATTGCCAATCGTTGCCGAACGGTACGTGATGAAGCAATATTCCCAATTTCATTGGCAATCGTCCTGAAAGGCTTGAACGGGTCGCGTTTAACCAACTGAACCATGCGATCGTCGGTCTTAGATTATGATTTTCTAGTTGCTCCCCGAGTTTCACCTATTTTTTCCGATTTTAAGGCATTGGCTATGAAGTTTTGAGAATGTTTCATTAACATGACAATGGATTTATACGTTTTTCCTACATCTCGGAGTCGTCGAATGTTCCTTCTCTCCTCCGCACTGCAGTGGCGACCACGGCTCATCTAATACAATTGTAATGCTTATTAACTCCCCGTTTAGTTATATTTTCCTAATACCTTACCTTCTGCAACCAAATAATTGTATTTATAAACTACAGGTTAATGTTTTGCTTCATACACCTATTTTATTGACCAGTCGAGTTTGCAGTCACATTTTTTTCCAGAAAGCTAATTAATTCCGGGAATTCACCCAATTCGTACCAAAACAGTGTGACCATATTAAAAAAGTATAGCTTCCATATAATATAATATGTTTATATCGATTTAAATCGATATTTAAAAAAAAACAAAAATTTCACACATATTATTTTGTTTATGAGTGTACATTACTTATTGCTTATGGGGCGTGGCCAAAATTGAAAATAAACTTCATCTGCCTGCAAGTATAAGAAGTTTTTGTCCCACAGACTTCAAACCTCTATCTTTTACCATCTCTGAGATCTCAGCGTTCATACGGACAGACAGGCGGACGGACAAATGGGTATGGCTAAATCGACTCGACTGTTGATGATGATCAAGAATATATATACTTTATGGTGTCGGAGATTCTTCCTTCTGGCTGTTACATACTTATGCACAAACTTAATATACTCTGAGTACCTCTGTTACAGAGTATAATTATGCAAAGCGGTGTAAGTAAAACTCAAGTAGATTCCATAACATTAGCCCGTAATCAGTCCAACAAGCTTTAACCCTTGCGAAAGAAAAACAAAGCAACTGAGGGTTAATAATTTGAAAACGGAGAAGAAAAACAAGAGAGAGAGAGAGAGCTTTAATGGGAAGAGTCGGTCTCCCTAGAAACGCCAGCTGGTTCTCGTAAACAAACAACAATTGGCAGAAATGTTATTAGGAAACGCCAAGCGGCGTCACAGTGACTTTCCAAAAAGTATTCTCCCGGCCCAATTAACGACCACCGCTCTCCCAAAGCTCACTCGCTTCTTAACTATAAAGTTGTTGATATTGTCCCCCGTCTATTCAGTTATTAGTTGAACTTGCCGAAAGAATGTTGAAACAACGTATCCAGCTACAGCGCTTGCTGAGAACTGCCCAACAGGTATGTGTTTGTCTTAGCCATATTTTTGTGTATTTTGGACAAATCATGTTGAAATGTACATTTAATGATTAGCGCCAGCTGACCAGCGCAGCCGCTGCTATTAATGAACCAAATAGCAACAATGCCTCATCAATGGATTGGGAACAGGCGCGTCCATACCAAGAAATTCCCAAGGTCAACCTACTGCATTTTATGGCAAATTTAATGCCCGGTGGTAGATATCATAGTATGCAGTTTCCGGACTTGATGCTCGATCTACGCCGTCAGCATGGTCCTCTCTTTAGGTTACCGGGTATATTTGGCAAGCCGGAATTTGTTATTTCCCATGATCCCAATCATTTCGAGCGCGTATTTCGAGTGGAAGGAGTCTGGCCAGAGAGGCCGGGTAACGAGGTATTGAGATACTATAGGAATGTGCTGCGCAAGGACTTCTTTCAGGGCAGTGAGGGTGTCATAGCCACGTGAGTATCATAATTATGAATAAAGTGGAGTATAATACAAGATTTGCCTACAGTCAAGGAGATACCTGGGCCAAATTTCGTACCGCAGTTAATCCTGTGATGATGCAGCCAAAGACAGTGCGTTTGTACTACCAGAAAATGTCCAATGTCAACAAGGAGTTTGTTCAGCGGTGAGTTTGTGCTGGGTCCTTTATCATGTATCATCATAGGAGTCCAATATCTTTTTCAGTATTCGAGAGATACGCGATAGCCACACCTTGGAGGTACCCGACACCTTTGAGGAGGAAATTAACCGCTGGACCTTGGAATCAGTTTCTGTGGTAGCACTGGACAATCAATTGGGTTTGATGCATACAAATCGTGATAATCCGCAGGCCAAAAAACTATTTGACGCCCTCAACGATTTCTTTGTAAACGCTGCCGCCCTAGAGTTTGAGCCTTCAGTTTGGCGTTATGTGGCCACGCCCACTTACAACAAAATAATCAAGTGCCTTGACGACATCCAAGAGGTAACCGTGGGCTATGTAAACGAAGCTCTTGATCGCTTGGAGCGCGAGCCATCAAACAAGCCGGAGCAAGAGAAGAGTGTGCTAGAGAAGCTGTTGAAGATTGATAAGCGGGTTGCCACCGTCATGGCCATGGACATGCTGATGGCTGGTGTGGACACGGTACAGGGCTATCAATATACAAAAAAAAAGTCCACTAATATACTGCTTATTCCACAGACCACCACAACAGTAGCTGGAGCACTCTTATGTTTGGCCAAGAATCCGGAAAAGCAGGCCAAATTGCGAGAGGAAGTTCTGCGTATTTTGCCCAACAAAGATTCCGAATTTACGGAGGCCTCCATGAAGAATGTACCCTATCTGCGTGCCTGTATCAAAGAGTCATTACGTCTGTATCCGCTGGCCCTGGGCAATGCGCGTGTCATCAAGTCAAATCTTGTGCTGGATGGCTATCAAGTGCCCAAGGAGTCACACGTCATGATGCTCTCCCACGGCCTGCTCACCGATAATCAACACTATCCTCGTGGAGAGGAGTTTCTGCCCGAACGTTGGCTGCGCACCAGCACGGCGGACGACGCAAAGTGTCCGCATTCACTGAAAGCCAGCAGCCCATTCATCTACCTGCCCTTTGGATTCGGCTCTCGCATGTGCATAGGCAAACGGATTGTGGAAATGGAGCTCGAGCTGGGTCTAGCCCGTCTTATTCGCAACTTCCACATTGAGTTCAACTATTCCACAGAGAACGCGTTCAAGTCTCAGCTTATCAACTTGCCAAATATACCCCTAAAGTTTAAGTTTTCCGATGTGAAAAATTAGGGCTTCAGCTCAATAAAGATTCGAAGTTGCCTAGCGCAAACTTCCCATTAAGTAGGCGCCTACTGCAATGCCACAACTAACCTCATTGCTCAGTTGTTCAGTTGCTCAGTTGTTCAGTAGTTCAGTTGTTCAGCTGTGCAGTGTTCAACTGGGGCTCGTGGCACGAGTGCCTGGCTGATTATACCCTTTTTGTCAGTGGCGCTAGTTCCTTAAATTCACTTGTGGGATTTTGTTAGTACCATATTGATTTCGCAATTGTTAGCTTTGCAAAACTTTATCCCGCTTTCATTAATCATGTGATCTCGGAAAGATAGCGCTGTGCAGGTTGAGCGAAATAAAATACTGGGTTTCTGTTAAGAGACAATTTGATAGCCAAAACTGATCTCATTTTTGATCGCGCTTTTCGCTGTGGCATTCACCTTATGCCGTTTTTTCTTATTCTGAGAACAATGGTCGCAATAATAGAAGGCTTTTTTTGACTAAAGAAACGGACGTTTGCACTGCACCACACAACCTCGCGATTCATGGAGGCCTAACTTAGTATTTTTAAAAAAGCTGTTGAGTTAGAACCATCAATGCTAAGTGAGCAATCTGGCAACCGTCAATTTACAAGTCTTGTGGCCTAGTGAAAAGATAATCGACATAAATATAAAGGGTGATTTTTTAAGAGCTATAGGAAAGTTTTTCAAAAAAATCACATAAAATTCAGAAAAATGCATGAAATCTTTATTTGAATCGATAGTACGGTCCATATAATTTAATGTTTGAAGATTATTTCATGCAAATGTTGACCGTGACTGCGCCTCAAATGGTCCATCCGCTTAGTCCAATTTTGGCATACTCTTTCCAACGTTTCGGCCGGTATCTCACGAATAAATGCTTCAATGTTGCCTTCCAATGCGTCAATTGAAGCGGGCTTGTCTGTATAGACATGAGCTGAGACATAGCCCCACAAAAAATAGTCTAAATGCGTTAAATCGCACGATCTAGGCGGCCAATTGACCGGTCCCGACCGTGAAATAAAATGTTCACCGAACTCGCCTCTCAATAAGTCCATTGTGTGGCATGCGGCACCGTCTTGTTGAAACCACATATCATGCAAGTCAAGCTCTTGCATTTTGGGCAAAAAAAAATTGGATATCATCTCACGGTAGCGCTCATCATTCACAGTTACGTTACGATTCGCATCATCTTTGAAGAAGTACGGTCCAATGATGCCACCAGCCCATAAACCGCACCAAACTGTGACTTTTTCTGAATGCATTGGTAGCTCTTGCAATGCTTCTGGCTGATATTCACTCCAAAATCGACAATTCTGCTTATTTACGTACCCATTGAGCCAAAACTGAGCTTCGTCGCTGAACACAATTTTTCGGTAAAAAAGTGGATCTTCGGCCAACTTTCCAAGAGCCCATTCACTAAAAATTCTACGTTGGGGTAGGTCGTTCGGCTTCAATTCTTGCACCAGCTGTATTTTGAAAGGGTTCACACCTAAATCCTTCCGCAAAATCTCCACGCTGTTGAGTAACAGAGGCCCAATTGCTGCGAACGGCGACGAATCGATAATTGATGGTCATCATTAACACTGGCCGATACAGCTGCGATATTTTTTTCAGTTCGCACTCTACGTAAGCGTGTTGGTGGTTTAATGTCCAACAATATAAATTTGGTGCGAAATTTAGTCACAATAGCCCGAATAGCCGCTTCAGTGGGTCGATTAAACTGACCATAAAATTGAAGAAGCGCGCTATGAACTTTCTTAACAGAGCACGCATTTTGATAATAAAATTCAATAATTTGCAAGCGTTGTTCGTTTGAAAGACGATTAATGGTTAAATTATAGACCAAACTGAAGATGTTTGACAGTGAAACAAACGAAACGTGCGTGAGCTGTTTAAACCAGTGTTGCCAAAAAGATAATAGCTAAAAAATCATCCTTTATAACCTCTTATATTATTCCTTTAGTGTGTTCTCTTTTTATGAAAGTTTAATTTTCCAAAAAGGTAAAAGTCTGTTTTTTCAACTCCTATACTTTTTTCATTTCACTTCATGTTTTCTAAACGGAGAAAAAGAAAAAAAACATGACCAAATGTTCATGAATCCAGAACGTCATATTGTTCTCTGCTTAGTTTAACTGATTTATATTTTTATTTAGATACTAAAACAGTATCCTTAGACTGGCTTTTTGGTAATAATATAACATAAGTGATTCCAAAAAAATGCATTACATACATTTTTTCTTGGTTCTCCTTTTTCAAGACCCAATCTAGAAACGAGTTTTCTTAATTTGTTCGTCAATGTAGAACATTTGGTATACTTTTAAAACGTGGTCTTGTTTTAAGAACGAAAAAATCAAGAACGGATTGGGTATATATATAAGAAAATACAGCTGCCTTTTACAACGCCATTTGTACAAAATAATCAAGAAGAATAAACTCCAAATTAAAGTCGTTTTCAGTATGGTCTATACGGGCTAGATATAAATATATGGGTGTGTTTTAAAATTCGTAGAACCGCTTTAAAGTTATTCAGGCCTGTTCTCAATTCCACTTCCACTGCAACATTTCGGAAACGGATTGATTCAGTTTCTTGCAACACAAAAACGAAAGCGTTTTACGTTTTAAGAAGTAATACTTGTTGCTCGGTGGAATGAAAAGTAATTGGCAAGTTAAGGCACTCGTACAGTTGCCAAATATTCATTAAGCTAATTTTATTTAATACTGTGATCAATGGAGAGTTTGTAAATGTAATTTTATTTGCATTTAAGTCTATAACTAAATTAAAACAAATTTTTTTGTTAAATGTCTAAAAAACTAGAGGCGCCTGCCAAACCGAAACGTAAAAGTCAGCCTCTCTCGATTCCGCATGTTCCATTTCCCATCGTTTCGCTTGGTTCTCCCGTGCCGTTTTCGTTTGGTCCGTGGTTTGTCAAAAGTAAAACGTAAGCAAAATCATTCGGAATTGAGAACAGCAAATCCAAACCGAAACGGAATTGCTTTCGGTTTACTTTTCAAAACGTAGCGGAATTGAGAACATACCTGATTATATTCCCGCACAAAATAATCGAAACAGCGCTAAAAATTAAGGTTCCTCTTCCGACTTTAATTTCTGCCCATTTACAAATCACAATTTTCTGGTAAAACAATTGAACAACAATAGAAACCAAATAAGATACACCGATCTAATGATTAATCTCAGCATTTGTTTTGTTATATTCATTATAAATACATGTTTGCCGCACTCTGCGAGCTTTTCTCGATTTGTTTTGCGTTCTCTTCATAAGTGTCGCGTTATCTCATTAGTCCGCCGAGCTTTTCAAATTTTCCACGTTAGATTAATTTATTGCTAGCGGTTATGGTCAGTTCAACGTTAGAAGCAAGAGGAGCTAGACGGAAATTTAACTACAATAAAAATGAGCAGTGTTTTATTCATAACGCAGAGGCAGAAGGCGGCGCGCGCTGTCTGTTGGCACGCACAAGTAATTAACAGTTCATTGATATTATCCAGATATAGACAAAAATTACAACGCAAAAAATTTTCAGCGCTTGCAAACCAATGCAGCCGCAGTTGAGAAACCAAATCTCTCCAGAGATAAGACCGATTGGGCACAGGCGCGTCCTTTTGACGAAATTCCGAGAGCCAGCTTGTTTGCGCTTACCTGTAAATCGGCTTTACCTGGAGGAAGTTATAAAAATTTAGATATATCACAAATGGTAATAGCCCTGCGTAAGGATTATGGTGACATTTTCCTAATGCCCGCCATGTTTGGACGCGAGTCCATATTGACTACACACAATCCCAAAGACTTTGAGGTCGTATATCGTCATGAGGGTGTTTGGCCACATCGTCCAGGCAGTGATACTTTACGGTATCATCGCGAGCAACATAGCCGTGAGTTTTTTCAAGGCGTCGAAGGACTTATTCCCACCCAAGGTAAGGCCTGGGGTGAGTTTCGGTCTGTGGTGAACCCCGTTCTCATGCAACCGAAGAATGTGAGGCTCTACTACAAAAAGATGTCACAAGTTAACCAGGAGTTTGTGGAGAGGTGATTTATTACTAAGAGTTCATGAATTTATACTCTTGATATTCTCCTACACAGAATTAAAGCCATACGGGATCCCAATACTCTAGAGGTTCCGGAGAATTTCATCGATGACATTAATCGCTGGACATTGGAATCGGTCTCAGTGGTAGCACTTGATAAGCAACTGGGACTTTTAAAAAATGAATGCATCAATGACGAAGCAATGCTTCTCTTTAAGAGCCTGGACGAGTTCTTCGAATTAACTGCCGATCTTGAAATAAAACCGTCAATATGGCGGTACATAAAAACTAAAAGCTTTAAGAAACTAATGAAGGCTTACGATACGATTCAAGCGGTGACATCGGCGTTTGTAAGCGAGGCAGTGGAACGCTTGGAGGCCGAGGCCAAACAGGGCATTGTAAGGCCAGAGAATGAGCAAAGTGTCCTCGAAAAACTGTTGAAGGTCGACAAGAAGGTGGCTACTATAATGGCCATGGATATGCTAATGGGCGGTGTGGACACCGTAAGTTAGAACCCACAAATACCATTTGATACCTACTTTAAATAATTTTTAGACTTCCAGCACTTTTTCGGCCTTACTGTTGTCTCTGGCAGCTAATCCCGAAATACAAGCCAAGCTGCGAGAGGAGGTGATGCAAGTGCTGCCCCATAAGGACTCGGAGTTCACAGAGGCCTCCATGAAGAATGTGCCTTATTTGCGTGCCTGTATGAAAGAATCGCAACGATTCTATCCCTTGGTGATAGGCCACTCTCGTACTACTGCTAAGGATTGTGTTCTCAGTGGCTATAGAGTACCAGCTGGAACCTTCATTTCCATGATCCCTCTAGCGTTACTCACCAATGAACAATATTTCCCGCAGGCTGCCAAGTTTCTACCCGAACGCTGGATACGCAGTGAGACGGACGGAGAGGGCAAGTGCCCAGGCAAATTCATTGAAATCGACGAATCCGTTTGTTTTTTTACCCTTTGGCTTTGGACCGCGCATGTGTGTGGGTAAACGCATTGTGGACATGGAATTGGAGCTGGGAATCGCACGTTTAATAAGAAATTTCAAGATTGAATTTAACCATCCAACGGAAAATGCATTCCGTTCTTTGGTCATCAACGTTCCCAATATTCCGCTACAGTTTAAGTTTACAGACTTGCCCAAATGAAATTTGTCTTTGTATTGTTGTATTTATATATAATGTATTGATAATAATTGAGATAATTTGTATTGTTTATTTTTGTATTGTTGTATTTATATCAGGGACAGGCAGATTGCTATCTCGCGTGTATAGGAAAAGTCTGAAAGCAGCGCTGCTCAAACACACATAGTATAAGCTGTACAAGCGCCGCTGCGTTGCTTGCTTTCCTACGCCGCGACGCAGTCGTTGCTACTGAAATTGAGAGCAATTTTTTGAGCTGCTCTCACACACACCAATGCAAAAATGTAAATGTATTTTTTGCCTGCCTCTGATTTATATATATGTATTGATAATAATTGAGATAATTTGTTGTAATAAGATTAGCGATTTCTTTGTTCAAATGCATTAAATATACTAAATGTCTGTATACAAGTAAACGAATGTCTGTTACAATTTTCAATAATTTCATGTGTTTGTTTTCCATATAACTCGACTTTCAATTGTCGATAAATATCGATAAATAATCCTGATTACTTAATACGTCCAGAAGGTACGAACCTTCTATCTATAAAACTGTTGGATGTATTTATAAAGTTTTTTCTATAGCGTACGGTGGGTCAATTCAAAAGTATATTTTCGCTGTAACAGGGTGTAGTCTTTAGTTTGTTGTCTTCGAAGCAAATACTGAAAAATGGCGACAGTTTTGCCGATTAACGAGTCTTCCAACCCGTGCCGAAATTTGTATACCATTCACATACACCGGGGAAACGAGAGCCTAAGTTAAAATCGGCCTTGCTCGACTTCGATATACCGATATAAGGATTACACTTTTTCGAATCTTAGAAAATTGATATTTTGCAATTTAAAACAAGTTTGGATGAGTTCAAATTTCCATGGATACGACGCTAGTGGCTGGTGTTGACACAGTAGTTGGCCCTGTTGTTTGGCCGAATCTGAAGCAGGCAATTGCGAGAAAGATTTTGCCCAACAAAGATTCCGAATTTACGGCCTGTATCAAAGAGTCATTAGGTCTGTATCCGCTAGCCCCGGGCAATGCGCGCGTCATCAAGTCAAATCTTGTAAAAAAAATGGATTGACACAGCCCCAAAGGGCCAAAGCCGAGCCTCTCTCAATCTCTTGGCTTGTGCGCTTCTAATTTTCGCACAAGAGAAAGTGGACGTACAGTTTAACGCCGAAGCCGAATGGCAGTTTAAGAAGCTTTTCATGGCTAATTACTACAAAGCTGGCGCCAACAGCAGAGAGGGGTGACCGGTTGTAAAGTTTATTCAAAGAAAAAACTTTTCATTAGATGTTCCAAAGCGGAATCGAACCAACGACCTCTTGCACAGCGGTAGCGCACACTAGCCTCTGAGCCACCCGGCCACTCAGTCAAATCTTGTGCTGGATGGCTATCAAGTGCCCAAGGAGTCACACGTCATGATGCTCTCCCACGGCCTGCTCACCGATAATCAACACTATCCTCGTGGAGAGGAGTTTCTGCCCGAACGTTGGCTGCGCACCAGCACGGCGGACGACGCAAAGTGTCCGCATTCACTAAAAGCCAGCAGCCCATTCATCTACCTGCCCTTTGGATTCGGCTCTCGCATGTGCATAGGCAAACGAATTGTGGAAATGAAGCTCGAGCTGGGTCTGGTCCGACTAATTCGCAACTTCCACATTGAGCTGGACTATTCCACCGAGAACGTGTTCAAGTCCCAGCTTATCAACTTGCCAAATATACCGTTAATGTTTAAGTTTACCGATGTGGAAAATTGGGGTTTAGCTGAATGAAAACAAAATCAATAAAGATACAAAGTTGCCTAATTACACGCACTCAAGTGGGAAAATAATCTTTTCACCTTATCGCAAATGTCGTTACCCTAATTTAGACCTTATCAAATCGAGCCAGAATAAATTGTCTTCAGTAAGGAAAGGCTTTCGACATTTGTATAGACACATTGCATCAGCCTTAGGCATTGCCCTAGCTATAGTGTTTTGCCACTTGCACGCGCCGAATTCTTACCGAAACTTTGGTTTTTTATACCCATTACTCGTAGAGTAAAACGGGTATACTAAAGTCGTGCAAATGTACATATGTAACAGGCAGAAGGAAGCATCTCCGTCCCCATAAAGTATATATATTCTTGATCAGCATCAACAGCCCAGTCGATATAGCGATGTCCGTCTTTCAAACCGGTTTAAAAATATGGTGAGTTGGAGGACATGTGTTCAAAAAGGTATATCTCCGGTTAAGAAAATCGTAGAATTGCCTAGAATATTTAATTTGAAGTTGAGAAGAAGTACCATAAGATAATATCAATACGAGCCAAATCAAACGAAAAGGAACTCCACAAAACGTTCATAAAAAGGGGTCAAAATATGCCTTTTAAGCCACTTTAAGCTCAATTTATTAAAGGTCTAGACGAAATGCGCCCTTTATGAAAGCAGATTCGTGTGCAGCAAAAAAAATCATCTAAAATCACCATCAATCCTTAAATATACTGGAAAAAGTTTAATTTTGTTTCCTTGTGTAATTGTATGTAAAAACTGTTAGTGTAGTGGGAGTTGCGATGGAAATATTCTCTTAAGTCTTCTTCCGTCTCTGACACCATTTATTTTTCGTCTCCGCAGCATTCGCCTCGCTAGCCGATTTGGGTGTACTCTGAGTCTCGCAAAATAGTCTGTTTAGGTGCGCTATAGTTGCTATTCCATATACTTGCAGGCCGTATTTCCAAGCTGAAGAAATAATTCCTTTGTACACATGTATCTTGTTTTTATACCAGAGGCAGGCAAGAAATACATTCACGTTTTTGCATTGGTGTGTGTGAGAGAGCGGCGTTTGTACAGCTTATTCTGTGTGTGTGGAAGCTGCGCTGCTTTGAAATTTTTCCTATGCACACGAGATAGCTATGTGCCTGCCCCTGTTTTATACCCTTGCAGAGGGTATTATAAAATTGTCCGGATGTTTGTAACGCATAGAAGGAAGCGTCTCCGACCACATAAAGAATATATATTCTTGATCAGCACGACGAGCTGAGTTGATTTAGCCCTGTCCGTCCGTCCGTCCGTCTGTCCGTCTGTTTCTATGCTATCTCCTCCGTCAGTTTTAAAGCTATCCTCACCAAACTTTGCACGAAGTCTTTTGGTACAAATACGCTGCACATTTGTCGGAACCGGCCGGATCGGATGACTATAGCATATAGCTGCCATAGGAACGATCGGTTGAAAAACTAGTCTTAAAGAGAAAAACTTTTTTGTTTTTAATGGAAACGCCTCCAAAGTACGTATTTCTTTGTTTACTTTCCCTTCCCATGATTTCACTAAGTTTGGTCGAAATCGGATGACAATAGCATATAGCTGCCATAGGAACGATCGGTCGAAAAACTAGTCTTAGTGAGAAAAACATACACTTATTTTATATACTTTTACCCAATTCTACAAAGTTTGGTCGAAGTCGGATGACTATAGCATATAGCTCCCATAGGAACAATCGGTCGAAAAACTAGTTCTAGTGAGAAAAACTTTTTTCTTTTTAACGAAAACGTCCTTATCATTGGCATACATTTATAGTATATACTTTGGACACATTTCTACAAAGTTTTATTAAAATCGGATGACTATAGCGTATAGCTGAAGTATGAATGATCGGTCGAAAAAGAAGTTCTAGTGAGAAAAACTTTTTGTTTTAAATGGGATCCCCTCCAAATTTCTCAATTAACAGTGTATTATGCTTTTCCATGATTTCACCAAGTTTAATCGAAATCAGACATCTTTATAGTAAAGATCCCATAGAAAAGTAATGTCCATAAAGTAGGCTTAGAAAAACTTTTTTGTTTTCAATGGAAGCTGCAAGGGTATACAAAACTTCGGCCGAGCCGAAGTTAACTTTCCCCATTTTTTAAAGACCATTTTATTTCTGCTATTTAGCATCCACCCCAATTGAGCAGCTCTTCTATATAGCGACTTTGTTAGCTGGCTTATAGCCAAATGTCAAGCACCTGTCAAGGTTCACTCCCAGTTACCTGTGTCCTTGAAGATGAGCTAACAGTTGATCTTCCATGAAAATATCGGGGGCAGTAATTTTCGGCCTCCGTGGCCTAAATTGGGATTCTAATATGCACCTACCACAGAACGAGCATAGACTACGCTTGTTGGATCTTCCATCCCTCAATAGTCATAGAACTTACCTTAGTGTGCTTTTCCTTCATAAGCTCCTGTCAGGTGAGATTGACTCAAGCGCTCTGCTTAGCCTAATAAGTTTAGCGTTTGCGGCACGTGTAACAAGGAATTAAGTTTCGATTTATTTACACATTTGTCTCACGAACTAAGCTCATCATGAACCCTTTCGAAGCCTTTGTCTAAATTACAATAATTTGTACCATCTCTTCACTGTAAACTCTCCTCTTCTAGATGTAAGAAATATTCTATTGTCTAATTTAAATTCATAATGTTCACTAATCAGTTTGACTTCGTTAAACTATAAACAAAACAAAAACAAAATTAACAATAAAAGAAAGCAGGCTGAAATTTGGACCGAAGTTTCTATTTGTGGTGAATGTTGGAACTTAACGGTAATCATAGTACTCGAAATAATTGGAAATGTATTTCCCCGACTTTGGAAAATCCGCCCACTAGAAAAGTGGTGGGAAAATTCTGCTTGGAAAAAACTTTTGTTCATCTGATTGACCTAAAACTCAGTTTTTAAGACTACACTAGAATGGTCCAAATTTACCTTATATATTAGGCCATTTTGCCTAAACTGGGGCCTTAGGGATATTGGACTCGAATTTAGGACATCCATTACCTAAAAAGTTTTGTATATCCTTGCTGCTTTTATTGAAAACAAAAATGTTTTTCTTACTAAGACTACTTTTTGGACCCTACTTTTCTATGGAATCTATACTATATAGATGTCCGATTTCGACCAAACTTGCTGCAATCATGGAAAAGCATAACAAACTGTTAACTACGAAATTTGGAGGCGATCCCATTTAAAACAAAAAAGTTTCTCTCACTATAACTTCTTTTTTGACCGATCAATCGTACTGCAGCTATTTGCTGTAGTCATCCGATTTTGATAAAACTTTGTAGAAATGTGCTAAAGTTTATAAAATAAGAATAAGCTAATGAAAAGGACGTTTTCATTAAAAACAAACAAGTTTTTCTCACCAGAACTAGTTTTTCGACCGATCGTTCCTATGGGAGCTATATGCTATAGTCATCCGATTTCGACCAAACTTAGTGAAATCATGGGAAAGTATAGTAAACTAAGAAATACGTACTTTGGAGGCGTTTCCATTAAAAACAAAAAAGTTTTTTCACTAGGACTAGTTTTTCGAACGAACGATCTTTGGACAGCTATATGCTATAGTCATCCGATCCGGCCGGATAGCTTTAAAACTGACGGAGGAGATAGCATAGAAACAGACGGACAGACGGACATGGCTAAATCAACTCAGCTCGTCATGCTGATCAAGAATATATATTCTTTATGTGGTCGGAGATGCTTCCTTCTATGCGTTACAAACATCCGGACAATTTTATAATACCCTCTGCAAGGGTATAAAAAACCATGGTCGACCGCCAATTAATTTTTTGTTCCGGTTTACCTCTAGGTAAACATTTACCAAAATCTAAATTGAAGTCGTTTTCAGTCTGATCTATTCGTGGTAGAAATATCTGGGTGTGTTTTAAAATTCATAAATTTACATTAATTGCTACCTCGTGATAATACATTTTGAAGCATTTCAACAAACCAAAAATCTAAAAAACGCTAATGATGAACCTTCCTCTTCCGACTTTTTTCTTCCCACTTGCAAAACATAAGTCTTTAAGTAAAACAGCTGATCAACAACAGAAACCAAATAAGATACACCGGTCTTAATGAGTAATCTCAGCATTTGTTTTGTCATATTCATAATAAATACATGTTTGCCGCTCTCTGCGAGCTTTTTTCTGACTTGTCTTGCGTTCTCTCATACGTGTCGCGTTATCTCGTTAGTGCTCAGAGCTTTTCAAATTTTCAACGTTAGATTAATTTATTGCTAGCGGTTATGATCAGTTCAAAGTTAGAGGCGAGTGAAGCTAGACAGAAATTTAACTACAATAAAAAATGACCTTGGGCAGTGTTCTATTCGTTACGCAGAGGCAGAAGGCGGCGCGCGCTGTCTGTTGGCACGCACAAGTAATCAACAGTTCATAGTAGAACTGGCAAACTATCGATAGTACTATCGATAAGGGCATCCAACCGAAACGAAATTCGGTTTTGGACAAGGCATTTATTTTGACCGAAACCTTTTTCTAACTGCAACCGTTTCTAATAGTTTATCCGGAATCGAAATATATCTATGGCCCGAGATAGACAACACCACTGAAACTGTAAATCGTTCGGTTGGATACCCTTAGCGATAGTACTATCAATAGTTTGCCAGCTCTAGTTCATAGATACTATCCAGATATAGAAAAAAATTACAATGCAAAACATTTTCAGCGCTGGCAAACCAATGCAGCCGCAGTTGAGAAACCAAATCTCTCCAGAGATGAGGTCGATTGGGCACAGGCGCGTCCTTTTGAGGAAGTTCCGAAAGCTAGCTTGTTTTCGCTTACCTGTAAATTGGCTTTACCTGGTGGAAGTTATAAAAATCTGGATATATCACAAATGGTAATGGCCATGCGTAAGGATTATGGTGACATTTTCTTATCGCCCGCCATGTTTGGACGCGAGCCCATATTGACCACACACAATCCCAAAGACTTTGAGGTTGTATATCGTCATGAGGGTGTTTGGCCACATCGTCCAGGCAGTGAGACTTTGCGGTATCATCGCGAGCAACATAGCCGTGAGTTTTTTCAAGGCGTCGAAGGTCTTATTCCCACCCAAGGAAAGACCTGGGGTGAGTTTCGGTCTGTGGTGAACCCCGTTCTCATGCAACCGAAGAATGTGAGGCTCTACTACAAGAAGATGTCACAAGTTAACCAGGAGTTTGTGGAGAGGTGAGCTATTACTAAAGATTCAGCTCATGAATTTATGTTCTTGATGTTCCCCTACACAGAATTAAAGCCATACGGGATCCCAATACTCTAGAGGTTCCGGAGAATTTCATCGATGACATTAATCGCTGGACATTGGAATCGGTCTCAGTGGTAGCACTTGATAAGCAACTGGGACTATTGAAAAATGAATGCATCAATGACGAAGCGATGCTTCTCTTTAAGGGCCTGGACCAGTTCTTCGAATTAACGGCTGATCTGGAAATAAAACCATCAATCTGGCGGTACATAAAAACTAAAAACTTTAAGAAACTAATGAAGGCTTTCGATACCATTCAAGAGGTGACATCGTCGTTTGTTAACGAGGCAATGGAACGCCTGGAGGCCGAGGCCAAACAGGGCATTGTAAGGCCAGAGAATGAGCAAAGTGTCCTCGAGAAACTGTTAAAGGTCGACAAGAAGGTGGCTACTATAATGGCCATGGATATGCTAATGGCTGGTGTGGATACCGTATGTTAGAGCCCACAAATACAATTTGATACCTACTTTAAATCATTTTTAGACTTCCAGCACTTTTGCGGCCTTGCTGTTTTCTCTGGCAGCCAATCCCGAAAAACAAGCTAAGCTGCGGGAAGAGGTGATGCAAGTGCTGCCCCATAAGGACTCGGAGTTCACAGAGGCCTCCATGAAGAATGTGCCCTATTTGCGTGCTTGCATGAAAGAATCGCATCGGCTCTATCCCTTGGTGATAGGCCAAGCCCGTACTACTTCTAAGGATTGTGTTCTTAGTGGCTATAGAGTACCAGCTGGCACCTTTATTTCCATGATCCCTCTAGGGTCACTCACTAACGAACAATATTTCCCGCAGGCTGCCAAGTTTCTACCCGAACGCTGGATACGCAGTGAAACGGACGGAGAGGGCAAGTGCCCAGCAAATTCATTGAAATCGACGAATCCGTTTGTTTTTCTACCCTTTGGCTTTGGACCGCGCATGTGTGTGGGTAAACGCATTGTAGACATGGAATTGGAGCTGGGCATCGCACGTTTAATAAGAAATTTCAAGATTGAATTTAACCATCCAACGGAAAATGCATTCCGTTCTTTGATCATCAACGTTCCTAATATTCCGCTACAGTTTAAGTTTACAGACTTGCACAATTGAAATGAATGTTTGTCTTATTGTATCTATTTGTATATGTATTGACAATAACTGAGATAATTTGTTGTGATAAGATTAGCGATTTCTTTGTTCAAATACATTAAATACACTAAATTTCTATATACATGTATACAAATGTCGAATGGTGAGCTTAGACACCAGCCAGTGTAGTTGCACTTTACTGGCGACCATGTATTGTCAGATAAAGCAGACCTGCCAGATAACTGGGACATATATGTATATGTGGCAACCTGCCAGTGTGTCTAAACGCACCCTAATTATAACGAATTTTCAATGTCAAGAGGAATGGTAAGTAAGTATCTGGTACACAGAAAAAAAAATCAATCCGAACGGGACTGAAAACAGGGTAGTCTCGGATATTTTTGATCCAAGCCGAAAAACAAATTGATTTGTCCCAAAAATACGCCAAAAACAGGATCGCTTTAAGCCGCTCCGGGATTACACTGCATTCAATCCCGTTTCGGATTGATTTAAGATTTTTTTCTGTGTTCTGCCTTTAAACCTAAGTTTACTCAAGCAAATAAATTGGAAAAACTTTGATACAAATTTGGGTAAATATGCTTTTTAAGTGAACTTTTCGGCCATATTTGAGCAAATTATTTGCGAATAGAACAATAGCATTATGTCAAAGTTTTGGAAAATCTGCCATTTTTGCAAATTATTTGCCAGTGTGAACTTAGCTTAATGCATATTTAAATGTACTTCGCGGAATTAATAGATACGAAATTCAATCAACTCTCATTAAGAATAGTCTTTAGTTTGTTGTCTTCAGTCCCAAATTCGCAGCACTGAAATGTGGCTACAGTTTTGCCCATTAACGAAGTCTTCCAATCTGTACCGAAGTTTGTATACCCTTGCAAATTCACATATACCGAGAGAAACGAGTGCATTAGCTAACAAGAAAGAAAATTTGGTCAAGCCCGACTATAAACTCCGGTGCAAAATTATGGCCGCACCTAGTTTTTTCAGTGTACGCATAGAAAGAGTGGAGCTAAAAAAAATTTCGGACTACCGTTTGAAAGAGCGTTAAAAATGAGGTAAAATAGATGACAAACATCAACGCTCTCCATGCAAAAATTAACCGTTATGTTTCATTTTCGTTTTGTGCTTGGTGCATAATTATGGCCGCACTTCACTAAATCAAAAAACTAAAGAAACATGTTAACTTATTAACATATTTTTATTTAGTTTAATAATGAGTGTAGCCTTCCTTTGCACTAATTAACTCGTAGATCCTATTCAGCATACTGCCTACGAGACTTTTTTAATCGCTTAGGGAAAGTTCTTCCCATGCCTTAGAAACTGCCAATTTGAGCTCAATAACACTGTTGTACTTTGTGTTCATAGCACAAATCCTTCGGACCAGCAACGCCCGCAAATTTTCCATCGGATTCACGTCCGGGGGCACGCGGGCCACTTCAAAGGCCAATATTATTGCCTTCAAGCCAAGAACGCGTCTCACGGCTGACGTGCATTGATGCGTTGTCCTGTTGAAAAATGAACTTTTAACGCCTACGACCGCGAAGAAAGGGCAACAAGTTCCCTGGAGTTCATATGAGTGCTTGGAAATGCCAGCTCCAAGCATACAGACTCGCAGAACGCAGCCCAAACCATCAAAGATCCTCCTGCGAAATTTCTCTTAGAAAAGTATAGGGGTTCTTTCTTTAAATCCCTCCAATAGTGCGAAAATCCATCAGGACCGTCCAAATTAAACTTTTTCTCATCCGAGAAAATGATCTTGAAAGATAAATTAGTATTTGCATTGTTCTATAAAAACTTTTTACCTTTGTCCAGTCAGTTGCCATGTCATTCCTGGCGAATTTTATCCGGGCTTCTTTATGGCGGGTATTCAGCTAGATCTTTATAAGATTAATAATGTCATACTTCCAGCCCGAATGAATAGACCCATTCAATCCAAAGAGAATTCGGCGATAAAAATTAAAATACCAAGTGGGAGCGTAACATTGAACTTGTTTATGATTTCCACACACATACCATGCGTGTGTTTGCCGCTCTCTGCTAGCTTTAGCTGGCTTGCTCTCTCTTTGTTCTTATTATCTGGTTAAACAAAAAAGCTTTTTAGAATTTGTATGGCAACTTAATTGATCGCCGGCTGGAACGACCAGTGCTACTTTGGAGGCGAGAGAAAATAAACCAAAACATAAACATAATGCAATTGCGCAGTGCTGTTGTTTTATTAAAGGGGCAAAAGAAGTTACCCGCTATCTGGTGTCATGCACAAGTAAGTGTACCTAACAGATAAAATCCAAAATTGAATTTAATTGCATTACCAATTTAATTTTAGCGCTGGCAAACCAATGCAGCCGCAGTTGAGAACGCAAATCTCTCCAGAGATGAGGCCGGCTGGAAGCAGGCGCGACCCTTTGATGAGATGCCTCGAGTCAGTTTTCTTCCCCTACTCTTTAAATCGTTGTTGCCCGGTGGACCGTATAAAAATTTGGACATATCACAGTTAATAATGGCCATGAAAAAAGACTACGGTGATATATTCATGATTCCATCCATGCTTGGACGCAGACCTATCTTGACCACACACAATCCCAAGGACTATGAGGTCGTATTTCGTCACGAGGGTATTTGGCCAGAGCGTCCGGGCAGTGAAACATTAAGATATCATCGGGAACAACATAGGCGCGATTTTTTTCAGGGTGTTGAAGGTCTTATTCCCACCCAAGGAAAGACCTGGGGTGAATTTCGGTCTGTCGTGAACCCCGTTCTAATGCAACCCAAGAATGTAAGGCTGTACTACAAGAAGATGTCACAGGTTAACCAGGAGTTTGTGGAGAGGTAAGCGCCATCTAAAGTTTCATTTAATGAATTTGTGAGCTTGGTATTTCCCTACACAGAATTAAAGCCATACGGGATCCTAACACCCTAGAGGCTCCCGATAACTTTCTGGACTACATTAATCGCTGGACACTGGAATCGGTATCTGTGGTAGCTCTGGATAAGCAACTGGGATTACTAAAAGAATCTTGCAACAATGAGGAAGCAATGCTTCTATTCAAGAGCCTTGACGAGTTCTTCGAGTATACTGCCACTCTGGAAATGAAACCATCGATCTGGCGTTACATTGCGACGCCGACGTTTAAAAAACTGATGAAGGCTTTCGATAACATTCAAGAGGTAACGCTAGCTCTGGTGAACGAGGCCATCAAGCGCTTGGAGGCGGAGGCTAAGCAAGGCGTGGTACGGCCAGAGAACGAGCAAAGTGTTCTCGAGAAACTGTTGAAGATCGATAAAAAGATTGCTATAATCATGGCCATGGATATGCTAATGGCAGGCGTGGATACCGTAAGTTAAAGCGACTGTTCCAAACAAATCATTATTTTAACCGATTCTAAATAAATAGACCTCCAGCACTTTTACGGCCTTGATGTTGAGCCTGGCAGCTAATCCTGACAAACAAGCCAAGCTTCGGGAGGAGGTGATGCAAGTGCTGCCCCATAAGGATTCGGAATTCACAGAGGCCTCCATGAAGAATGTGCCCTATTTGCGTGCTTGTATCAAAGAATCACAACGACTTTATCCTTTGATAGTAGGAAATGGTCGCGTTACCGCAAAAGATTGCGTACTCAGCGGCTATAGGGTGCCGGCTGGCACATTCGTCTCAATGACTCCTCTAGGGTTACTCAAAGACGACAAATATTTCCCGCAAGCTGCAGAGTATCTACCCGAACGCTGGTTGCGCAATGCAATGGACGGAGATGGCAAGTGCCCAGGCAATTCATTGAAATCCACAAATCCATTTGTGTTTCTCCCCTTTGGCTTTGGACCACGCATGTGTGTGGGTAAACGCATTGTGGACATGGAATTAGAGTTGGGAATCGCTCGATTGATACGGAACTTCAAGGTTGAATTTAACCATCCAATGGAAAATGCATTCCGATCAGTGCTTATTAGCGTACCAAACATTCCACTAAAGTTTAAGTTTATAGATTTGACAAATTGAAATGTAAATGTTTCAATTTGTGCACAGCGAAAACAGAAATAGCTACTCGCCGCATGTAGAACCGGCAATGCTAAACGAAACGAAAGTTACACTTGGCATGTACAAAAACTAAACGAACATGTGGAAATAAAAAAAAGTAAACGAGGCATGCAGAAAACTTAAATGCTGCGCGAACCAATGCTACGTGGCAAGAAAACATCCGCGAATTTTCAAAGTATTTCTAAATTTTTCATTGAACAATCTAAATATCACATGGAAATTTAGGTTTTCCACATCAACGTTTAAATATTGAAAACAAACATGGGCGTGTGGATTCTAAACGAAAAATATAGCTCCAAATCAATACAGGAAGGTTATATTTTTCATTTAGAAAACTATTTTCCACACGTGACTTGTAGGTTTTTTTAAATAAACGTTAAGGCTTTCAAATGTTGAATGCTGCATTTAGAAAATCTACACGAAACGTGTAGCTCGTCGTCGCTTACCATTTTAACTGTGATTTGAGGCATTGCCGAGCGAGTGGATAATGGTCGTGTGGGCTAAGATGACGGCAATTGTATTTAAATTCCTGAGACAAGGTAAGTAAGTTGTGAGTTTGAGCCCCAGAAAACAAGAAAGAAAGTCGGTGAAGCCCGACTATAACATACTCTGTACCTGTGAAGTGCTGCCCATCACCTTTGCGAACGGTGTTTTCCTAATAACTCGACAACCGTTCATTCGATCTTTACCATTCCTTTGGCGGAACGATAAATAATCTTGATTTCTAAATGTGTCCAGAAGGAACGAACCTTCTATCTATAGAACTGTGGGAGATATGAGGTTTTTTCCAATTTGCGCGGGCGGGAGGGGGCGTGTCAAAAGTTGAAAATTTACTTGATCTGCCTGCAAGTATAAGAAGCATATGTCCCATACATGTCAAACCTCTATCTCTTACCATCTCTGAGATCTGTTTGTTCATACGGACAGACAGACAGACGGACAGACAGACGGACATGGCTAGATCGACTCTGCTGTTGATGCTGATCAAGAATATACCCTGTAGTTTAGCTGGTGTCAAGGCACTACCAGGCGTAACGACTTGATGCATCACTGAGCGTCAGTCGAGTCGTTAACGACAGGTAATGCATAACAGCGCTAGTCTAGAACGTGAACTATAGTGTGCACCCATCACCACACTAACGACTGGAAATGCAGGGTCGTGCCGATCGGTATGTTTTCCAGACATTCCCATACAAAATTCGTTAGACAAATACATAGCTGGTGGTTGGTCTGGTGGCGAGTGCTCACTACGAAAAGCTAGGGGGTTCGTTAGTGCCGCACCGGTGCAGCCCGTTATTCATTTCGTTGAGTTTTAGAGTCTTCGGTTATTCTATCCAAACCTGTTTTAATTCGCAAATTTGCCCAGCTAAGAATAAAACACATAATTTTTTGTTCATACATTTAATGCCGATTTCTCATCTCCAAATAAACCAACAAATACTCTAAGTAAATTGTAAGTTCATTTGACTCCTAGCAGTTATCTAGAAGATGAGAAATCAGCCAATAAAGCTATTTCTTTTTCAGTATATGTATTTATAGAATGTATATATATAGATACTAGCACATTCAATAGATAATATTGTACATTCGTGGTAAACATTTTACAACAGTTTTACAGTTAAACAGCTCTTGATTTTCATTTGATAAATTGGTTGTTTTGGTAATTTGTTTTACAATTTTTGGCCAATTTCAGCAATCATTTTGATTGCGGCTTAATTTTAGTTTTGGAAATGCCATTAAAGTTGTAGAGTCGAGTAAATTACTGCAATAGTTTTGCATATTTGTAAATAGCGTTCCAATGAAAATTCCTTTTGGAGTATACACACACGAGTATGATATTTATATTTATATATGTTTTGCTATGTATTTTGTTCGAGTTTTCATTTTACTGCTCTGAACTTTGTTTTTGTTGGTCCAAATGGATATTGAAACTTTTCGTTTATGTCTTGTTTGTTTTAAATATTCGAAGGATTTTAACTATAGAAAATATACAATTCTTCGATTTAGTTTGTTTAAATATTTTATCTAGATAGAAATTGGATCAAATTATGCTGAAACGTAGATTCTATGTATACTTTCAATTATAAAAATTAGAGAGGAGAATTCAGTCCTAAATTATGGATATGAAAAGTTTTTGTTTTCCTAATATACACTTAAACATTCATACATACATACATATGGTATAAGTAGTGGTTATAACATGATTTATATGCTGCATTTTCAAATCTCTACTACGTTTAATTCATTGGCATATTTTGTGATTTCATATCAAATTTAAAAATAGAACATTTAAAAAATACACAATAAACTAAATTCAACAAAATGCAATTGTGGGATATATAAAGGAAAAAATTTAAAAACAAGAGAAAGTTTTATCTTTTCAAATTTTTCCTTTTTTCCTACCTTTAACATAAAAAAAACAGATTGCAAATATCTCATTTACTTTGGAAGTTATTTTTTACTTCCGCTAAATTTGTAGTGTAGCAAACCGTCCATTTTAGAAAGAATGGCAAAAACTGGCAGAAGACGGCAACTGTTTTACATTCACAATAGACGAAACTTTCTAAAAAACGAAAAATTAGCTTGGACACTTTTGGACAAGACAAGATCTGCTCCAGGACACTGAAGAAAGGAACTTGAACTGCTCATTATAACAATAACATGTTACGCACAGAAAAAAATACTTCTTAATAATATATACTAACCGCAGACTACAAAAGATCGCATTTTTATTATATAAACGAAGATTGTTGCAAACGATAAAAAGTGACGCAAAAATTAAGCTCAGCAGCTGTGAAAACATATGTTATGTTAAGCAGCTCACAGCTGATTCAATATGCAAGTTAACAGAGAACCAATATTATCCTGTAGTTCAGCTGATGTCAAGACACGACCAGTCCTAACGACCTGATGTATCGTTAACGACAGGTAATGCATCACAGCTCTAGTCTAGTACGTGAACTATATGGTGCACCCATCACCACACTAAAGACTGGTAATGTAGGGTCGTACCGATCGGTACTTTTTCCGGACATAAAAAAATATTTCCCAAACAATTATTTGGTGGGGGGTTTATTTGGCTGAAGAGTGCTCACTAGAAAGAGTTAGAGAAATCGTTAATGCCGCACCGGTGCGGTCAGTTAGCTATTTATTAACTATTGAATAAAAAAAAAAAAAAAAAAAAAAAAAAAAAAAAAAAAAAAAAAAAAAAAAAAAAAAGAAAAAAAAAAAAAAAAAATAAAAAAAAAAAAAAAAAAAAAAAAATTTGGGACGCCGGGTATTCAGCTAGTACTAAATAAAATTAACGAATTTCCACATTTCGGAATTTGACTATAACGCCGCTAAATAAGCCATTTCGTCCACTGTGCGCGATATGCTTTAAAGATGGTCAACTACTCGATTTTTCTTTATCGTTTCTACTATTCTAGTAGAGTAGGGTATAGGCAACGAACACACCTTTTCTGCACTTTCACTCGTGTGGTCCGCGGTGGCCTACGCAAAGCCGCCATATCGTTAGCGTTCAGATTTTAGGTCCTGAGTCTGATACCCATACAAGGTGAAGTTATTAAAAGGTATAAGAAAAAAGGAATCTCGTTAATCCAGTTGTCGGCACAAAACACAATGAGTGCGAAGCAACAGTTACGAGGATGTTTTTGCTCTGCATTATAGCCGAAAGCTCAATGCTGAAAATTTACGACATGGTATACCACTGAGCTATCGTTAACAAATGACGCAAATCTAAGGCTGCACGTTACACAACATTTTTTGGTTATCTTTTCCGAAGCGTAAATGAAGAGTGCGGATGTTTCCCAACACGGGAACACGCCACATATAGCATGAAATTTCCAGATTTATGCCGCACCACTGGAAGTGTGCCCTTGTGGTTATCGTAAATGCATGTTTCAATGGGAACTGAATACAATTGAACTGGAACTGCAAGTCGCTTAAAGTCAAGGGCATTCTTTTGCCTTTCAAGAATCTTCCGGCTATCATAGTGTTCATTAGCTTCGTTACAATCATTTGTGGCATGAAGATTTCGTAGTAAAACGATGACAGATCCAACTTAAATACGCAAACGATGAGCCGCCACGCCAAACAAATTCAAAGAGTTTAAAAATCATATTTAAGCTCCGTTTCGGGCGTCGACTGATTGAATCAGCAAATAATATAAAGAAGATAATTTTTATCAATTTCGAATACATTAGCGATGAGTTCTTCTTTCTTTGAATTAAACTGGCAGATGGAAACGATATTAAACCTCTGGAAGTATCTACCGAAATTTGACCATTTTGGATTCACATCTGTTGTTTGGAGAAATCTTCTGCAGTAACACTCGTTGCACCCTGTTGCAGTAACACTCTTATATTCATAATCAATAACTTCACATATTAAAAGCATATCATCAGGCGCTGTTGTTCTTGGAATCATAGCAAAAGCCACCACCAAAGCGATGAAAGCGATGATATGCAATTCTTTCAATGTTCGATAGAGTGCTTTTAATGATCGTTTGTACCCATCGTGCACTCATCCCATATGATCAATTTTCAACACCTTAGCCCTAAAATGTGGCCGACCTTCCAACTGTGTTGCAGCAATTCCGGTAGATGCGAGAACTAACGCATTGTTTAACATGTGGCGAAGCTGGCGGTCATTTCATTCGAAAGCTCAACATATATTTTTCCTAATTTTTTTTGTTTTCCAGTTGATTTAAAATTTTCAATTGCATAATTTTCGTTCTTTTGCTTTTCTTTTATTGGCTTTTTAAGATCAGAAATTGATATTCTTATAGGACTTTCATCGCTGAATACGAGTCCAGCCTCCAAAAGTGCATATCACGTCGAAATTTTGAGAAAAATGCACTCAACGTCTCAAAAAACCCTGTTTTTGCTCATTTTCGGAGGTGCTAGAAGTCTCTAATTAGGCTTAAATTATAGCTTGAACTGTCAACCATATGAATCAAGTCGAAAAAACCTTGAAGCAATCCAAAATTTTCATGTAGTACAACTTTTTCACTTTATGTAATAGTCGGGATTGACTTGAAAATCATATGATTTTTTCGAAGTTCGAAAAACACACTGCTTTGGGGCAACCCAAAGGAGGCTAAGCAAAATGTGTAATTAAGTTTTTTGAAAATGTTATTACAACCTCAAAACAAGGCCGCTTAAGTTTTACATTTTTACCTCAAACACGAGAGACTTCGATGGCGCTGCTAGATAAGTGCTTACTTCACACACGGGGGATTGTGTGGTCGAGTTCTGGTGCTGATCAGCATTTTTTCTTTATGTTATCGTTTATGTGAAAAAATTCCTTTCTCATAATTTCGAACATATCATTTTGATTGATATAAAATTGATATGAAAAATGTGAAAGTGACTGCCATTTCATATCATTTTTGTCTCACTGTATGAAACGAGACGTACGCCTACAGAGTACCCTGTTGAGAATTTTCCGAATTTTCTTTTTTCCCAATCCTAGGCGTACCAATTGCGGAGAAACCCGCAGAAGGAAGCACACTAACAAACTTAGATCCATTTTGTATGTACCTATATACGAGGCTGTTCACAAAAATATTAAAAAGGGGAAGTACCGACTATTAAAAGCTTAAGTTTGAAGTTTGGTGCCTTTACCTTGCACATTTTTTTTTTCGGTCGATTTTAATAGAGAACGCTTGTTATTGATTTGCAAACATGGACAAAATTGGTCATCGTTATGTGATACAATACTTTCATAAAAAAAGGTCTTAGTCCAACCAATATTAAAAAGGAGCTGGATTCTACCTTACGTAATTCTGACCCCTCGTTTACAACAATAAAATATTGGGTGGCTGAGTTTAAGCGAGGTCGTTTGAGCTGCGAAGATGAACATCGTAATGGGCGTCCAAATGAGGTGACCACTTCAAAAATGGTGGCCAAAATTAAAAAATGTGTATTGAATGACCGGCAATTGAAAGTTCGTCAGTTAGCTGAATATGTAGGCATTTCAAAAAGTGCTGTACATCGCATATTGACCGAAAAATTGGACATGAAAAAGTTATGCGCAAGATGGGTGCCGCGTTTGCTGTTTCATCATGACAATGCGCCGGTTCACACCTCTGCCGTTGCAATGGCTAAAATTAATGAATTATTATTTGAATTGCTACCTCACTCCCCTTATTCGCCAGACTCAGCTCCATCTGATTATTTCTTATTTCCAAACTTTAAAAAATGGCTCGGAGGAAAAAAATTTGGCAACAATGAAGAAGTGGAGTCCGAGTTTAATGCCTATTTTGAAGAGCTTCACAGTTCTTATTATAAAAAAGGTATCGAAGCTATTGAACATCGCTGGGAAAGTGTATCGACCTAAAAGGTTGAAAAATAAAACAAAAAATATTATAAATTTTTGTGTTTTAGTAGTTAGGTCATTTTCTTTTCTTATTCAAAAAAAGACTGTTTTACCTTAAAATCGAATATAAGCCATCTTTATTTAAGAAAGTTGAAACTAGATTAAAATTGAATACACAATCTTGGATTTTCCCGCCTCTGTTGAGTTTTCAATCCCTATCGATTCGGTTTCAAGACTTACGGCCCTGTTCTTTATTCCGAGTCGGTTTTTGTGTAAACTTTTGCATTCAGAGTTTAAACATAACAATGTTATATGGAAGGTGACAAGCATTCCAACGGTTACTAGATTACGTTAGACGAAAATCGGAATTGCTTAAGCAGCTAAAACCGATTGCTCAATGCCAAGTGATTTCAATTCGTCAAAAAGAAAAGACCTGATCTAATACCCATAGACATTCTGCTTACTTTAGGTATAAAATTGTGAACTTTACATTAGAACGTTAACACGAAAAGTTTACACGAAAACCGACTCGAAATTTAGAACAGGGTCGGTTATCTTGATTTTAAATAGATTTTGTCCCAGTGCTAATGTGAACTTTAAAAACCTGTGGAATTAGTTGACTGTCAGAGTTCTAGCAGGCACGATTTATATCTAAATAAGCGATGCCCAGCCTTATGCTCTTTGGCTACGTTTTGTTTTTGTAATTACACCGAAGATAGGAAGTCAATGAGCGTATAAATGCAGAGCGCGAGGCATAGAAAACGACACACATGCGAACGATTTCGGTTTTATTCTTTTCTTTGATTGGCGTCAATGAGCGTATACATGCAGAGCACGAGGTATAGAAAACGACACACATGTGAACGATTTCGTCTGTGTGCGTCGCGTAGAACAAAAACCGGTTTTATTCTTTTCTTTGATTGGCGCAAGCAAACTGACAAACAACAATTTTGTGTGATTTTGTTGTTGCCTTACCCAATTTCAATGTGCATTTCTGTGTGAGTAGTGGTGAGTGCTCTGCCATATGCTTAGCCACACACCTAGGTGATGTTGATAGAATATGAATACAAGAAACTTGTTGTTTGTTGCAGCACCCTTTCTTTAGATTTTTGTTTCCACAGAGAAGAAATGTTGTGATAGGCTGAAATTAAATTTCTTACAATTTACCTCAGACTTTTTGGGGTCTTTTTGCGAATTCAGTTGAGTCAAGGCGGCACTGGCATTGTAACCTTCGTTATTTTTGTCCTTATATGTATAGCCACAATGTCCAGCATGGAAACTCAGAACACGACGTCCATATGGACTCAATTCATCTTGCCTAACCAACTTGTGGTTGAACTTAATATGTACTTTTTTTTAAAACCCACACGCTCGCATTTTTTCATCTCCTGGCCTTCGCGCACATGAGCTAGTTATACATTTTTTATTGTACGCATTTTGTTTGCAAACAGAATTTGTATGTTTATAAGTATTTTAATGCGCAATCGATACGCCGCAACAGTAACAACACAATATGTGCCCGTGGGAGTGGCAATAAAAACTGAGAAGGAAAAAAAGCTCACACACACACGGAGAAATGGCATCCGGCTTTAATCTTGAGCCACATGTGTCTGTGGTGCGTGCCAGCGCAATAAAATCTAATTTAATGCAGGCACTCACTCACACACACACACACCTAACTCAAAGGTACACACCAGCAAAAAAGGTAGTTACATTTTTGTTCGACATTGCATAGTTCTGGGCTAAAAACAACGACACAAAAAACCACAAATGCGGTCGGAAGTGGCTACCAAACTCCATGAAACCCACCACAGCGCAGTTTAAGCGGACGGATTAAGCCCAAAATGCCGTAGATAAAAGGCAGCAACAGCAGAACATGCAATAAAATTGCGCCAAAGGCGTCAGCACAAGGACCAAGAGATGATGACGGCTGCTGTCTCTACCCGCCGGCAATCCTGTTAAGAGTGTGCCAAGGCATTTGTATACCCTGAGTATGCCTAAGGGTATGTGTCTTTTTTTGTTTAAAGTTAAAGCTAATTTCTTGATAATATTATGCCCTGTGTTAAATCACTTTGCATTTTCCTCATAATAATTCTCAATTCAACGTACAGCAAAAACCAAGGTTGCATTTCGGTTTAGAAAGTTACCGCTTAGGAAGTTCAGTAGCGTCGGGATCTCTATCTGAGATACGTTCAAGAGGTTGATTAGAAACGGATGACCAAATCTTTTGAGTCTCCTTCTACTAAGTGCTATGCAAAGGTAAAAAACCTGCAGTAATATTTTCTCCTTTTTCTCAAACTTGTAGGTTAGCACGCCTGTAGAACATGCCGAACGATGACACACTGAACAGACCCCAAACAGAAGTAATATGATTTCTCTACTTTCGCTCAAAGAAATGCTGGTTAGGTTAAGATTGAATGCGCGCCACTTGACCTACTAGTAAAAGACCTGGAAGTCATATCCAATTGATTCAGCAATCAAAGAAGCCATTAATCATACTTCCAACCAAACGCTTAGGGTGAACTTAAGCGTTTCCTAATGGAAGTGTGGTTTTTTATACTCTGTAACAAAGGTACACAGAGTATATTAAGTTTGTGCAAAAGTATGTAATAGGCAGAAGAAAGCATCTCCTACCCCATAAAGTATATACAAGGAGGGCCAAAAGAAGTCACCGGGCCAAAAGAACTCACCCAATTGGAAGATGCTCTTATTTTTACAAATAGCCGCCAAAATATAAAGAGGTAAATATTATATATATTCTACATCTGTCTAGTCCACAAATGTCAAAACAGATCTGACTTTGGCGGCTATTTGTAAAAAAAAGAGCATCTTCCAATAGGGTGACTTCTTTTGACCTTGTATATTCCTGGTCAGCATTAACAGCCAACAGCCGAGTCGATCTAGCCATATCCGTCTGTCCGTCCGTCCGACAGTCCGTCTCAGTCCGTATGAACAAACAGATCTTGGAGATGGTAAGAGATAAAGAATCTTTAGTGAAGAGGGGCATTTTGGGCAGAGCTTGCAACAAGTGGTCCATTTTTACAGGTAGTCAGAAAAAAACAGTTACCCCCGGATACGATGAAAAGGGGAACTAAAATGATATTTTACCTCTGACTGACTATTTTTATATTTTTTCGCTCTCTTTGTGACACTTTGCTGAACAGAATCAAAGAAGATTTAATATAGAAGCACAATTTGCTGAGTCGACAACTTTTCTCTTAAGACATTAATCAGCTGTTCGCTGAAATTTTCGCTCTTAGAGTTATTTTTGACAACCTCTGTCTTCCTCTAACCACCGTGTTTATCTATGTCACAACATTCAAACAATATAAAATTACTCAAAAAAGAAAGGCGTCGCAGATTGTATTCTATATTAAATCTTCTTTGACAGAATCTGCCTAAAGGTCCTTTCCACACCTATGTGTGTTGCGCGTGTGTCTCAGTAAACTGCAATTGTGTATGTGTGCTTCTTAAGCAACCACAATAAACTAACGCAACAACATCAAAAAGACACTTTGAGCTGACACTTGGCTCGATTTGCTCAATTGCTTATGCTCATCTGCTGAGAGCCGAACGATGCTTAAATCATGAAACAAAAAACTTGAGAGAAACAAGTGTTCTGTTGTGAGAGTAAAGCTTAATTTACACGACCTGATCGTTCAGCTGATTTTTTCAGACCTGAGTGTCAAACTGAACCACTTGGTTCAGCATTTACATATGTCTGAGAAGCTTAATTGACTCAGTTACAAAACCAATGCTTCATTGAGCGCTGTGAAAAGCAAAGATATGCCTTGAGTAGATTATAAACTGCAATCTATAAGGGAAATCGTCAACTCACAAGATGTTCTATAGGTACCAATGCTCCCAAAAAAAGTTATTGGTTATAGTAATTGTCGTCATGGGTTTAAATTTTTGTAAAAACGAATTTGGCAAGGCCATCACTGTCAAAGCCAAGGTCGCAATATTCGCTCAACAGTTTCGCGTTGTCTTCAAAATCAAGCTTTTGCGCAACTCATTGAATCTTCTTATTCTTTGGCCATAACAACAGCTTTACGGTCTCGGCCGCTGCGACTAATGCTCACAACTCGCCTCTGTACCAGGAGGGCCCACCCAGCTTCGAAATATCTAACTTATTGAATAGGGGATACAAAAACACCTTAACAGTTGACTCTGATTTTTATTGGTTATGAAGGGAGAGAAATATATGCTTTAATTTTTATTGCACTTCTGTCTGTCACTCTTTCCCAACAATAAGAAGAATACACGCAATCCGAGTATTGTTTTGGACTATCACTGTCGTGTTATAGATCAGATAGATCAGTGCTGTTTGCTCAACCAGAGCCACTTAACAGTGAGCGCGGTGGCAGTACAGCTGTGCCCACACCTTTTCAGGTTCCGCTTCATTGTTTTCTGTCTTTGATATGTGCAGAGCAGAGTAAAAAAATGTTTTAATATCAACATAGTCCAGACCATCGCTCAAATACAATCGGATCCTAGCGGCAGTGTCATTGATAGTTGAACGAATACGTTTCACCTTGAAAACAAACGGAGGACATTTAAATGGTGTTACATTTAGGAATGCAAACCGCACTGAAATAAAGATTGGTTCGGCTCAGCCCGTTTTTTAAAAGCCTGTTTGGTTCATAACATGGATTTTGGTTCATTAATTACAAATTTTTAAGTGTTTCCGTTTTTCTATTTCCACAAAAAGATTGTGAATTAGAACCGGCTTTTGTAATACATTTGGTCTCAACATAACGAAACTTTTGCTGAAGTAAAATTTAGAACAAGGCTGATTATGATTTCTAATATGCAGACATGATTTTATTCAGCTAGAGTGTCTCCCACCACAAAGAGAAAAAAAAGAAAATGCAAAAATATCCATTGGATGATTTCCCGTATCCATTTGGACTGGATATTTCTTTAATAACCTTTTATCATCCAATGGAACTGAGAAATCATCCAAAGGATATGAAAAATGATCATCTCTTGAATGATTTTTCAGCTCCGTTTGATGATAAAAGGTTATTAAAGAAATATCCAGTACAAATTTATATTTTTTGGATCTTTTATTTTTCTGTGCAGAAGAAAAAAATTCATACTGTGCTGCTTACAAACGCCAAATCTTCGTAGACTAAATGGAATACTCACACAAATGAATAAGAAATTTCCAATAATGGAATGCAGTCTGATGACAGGTGTGTAAATCAAGAGGACGGCGGGTAATCGCACTAGGACACGGGACAGTGGTCTCCCTTATGGGGGGGTCTAACGGGTGACAACTAATCTGCACAAACTTTAATATGCCACCATAACCACAATTCTCAACGGATCTTTATGAACATTTGACAGTTTATTTATGACTATATATACAAAAGAATTTCATCAATGGATTTGGTCTAAAGGACCGTTATCAGCCACTCGACGTAGCTTCCGGAAAATGTCTCCGCAGGCGGCCTGTACGACCTTGGGGTCGTATTTCCGGATACATACGCGAATTCTATTGGTCAGTTCTTTGATATTTTTGCCCTTCCAGTTGGCTTTGTAAACTGCAGCACTCAGACTTCCAAAAAAAAACTTCAATTGGACGACACTGCGGCAAGTTTGTTGGGTTTCGTTCCTTTGGTACAAAATGGATATTGGCCAAAAGGCGAGACTTGACAGTTTGTATTTGGTCAGGTGTGTAACTTGGTGCTCTTTGCTTAAGTCTGGCAACAATATTATTCTTTTTCAGTACTTTACTGATGTGTTGTTGGCTGCAATTAAATTTTCTGGCTGCATCTCGTTGACTTATGTTGTCTTTGTTGCTAAAAAGTTGGGTTAGCTTTCTGACAGATTGGCCGGTCATAATGTTTGCTTTCCGACCACTTCCAACTTCTCTTTTTATTATTTTTCGTTGCAAAATACTATAAATAGTGCGCTTGGACTTGCTCTCTTGGGTAAAACGGTTTACTGTAAACACTTTACCTTTGTCAGCGTGCATTTCGTGGAATTTTACAACGCGATCACGAAAACGTTCTTGCTCGGACGGCATGATGGCGACTACTTGTCAAAACTTTTGTCAGAGGGGGCATGAAAACGTGTTGACAGGAGAACAAAGAGAAAGAAATGTCATCTCAAAAGCTTTCATCTAAAGCTCAGCTAAGGGCGCGCTCTCTCAAAGTATGTGCAGATTTTTAGTTGTCATCCGTTTTAGGTAGAACCTTATTTAACCGAAAGTCGCTTAAAACTTATCTTAGGGAAACGATTAAAATTCCAAACTTGCTAGAATTATTGTCCAAAGGTATGCATTTTTCGTACGGGTATGGGTTAACAGCTGAAATAAGCGGTTCGGTTTTGGTTTGGTTCGGTTCAGAGTTGGATAGATTTCCTAGTTGAATAACGCACAGAATGGCATGAATGGGCCATCTAATTTACATAAACTACAGCTCGATTTATATTCTGTATATTCTCGTTTCCGAATACGATTGATCTGTGGAAACGATTTGCCATCGAAAGTATCAGATGAAAACCATTAGAAGTTTTAAGTTAAAAGCCAAATATTATGATCGGTTTTTGGAAGTTTGGATTTGAACGGAATCGAAACGGAAACACCCCTGTATATCTTTGATTGTGGACTTCTTTGAAAGGTTTTTCGTCAACTTATTTTCGTTATTTTGATGTGATTTGAAGATTTCAATGAAACAAAACTAGTCTCAGTTTGAGTTTTATGCCTTTGTTTGCTTTCGAAAATATTCTAAGAATTGTTTCTTAATTACGACTTCACTAAATGCTACGTTTGGTTCTTTGCACGCCTAAAAATTAAGCCACCCTTAAGCCCACATTTGTAGTAAAATGATACAAAATTCAATTTCGTGGATCATGAGTTCAAACCGTTCATATCGATTCAATGTTCCTTATACTGAGTGCATAAACATTTAACAGAAAGGCACAGCAACAACATTTAAGTTTTTTAGCCAATTTTAGTACACACCAAATTTCAAAAAGTTTCAAGAATTGAATAGAGTATTTAGACTTCGGCCCAACCGTAATAGAGCGCCCTTTGCGGCTTTTGTTTCATTTTCCTTGCTGTAATGTTAATTAGTTTGTGTGTTGTTGAGGTTGAATTTTTGCCACTTTTAAAACTTCAAATAATATTTTGGTTGGCCCAGTCTGACCTTTAAAGCAGGACTCTTGGCCTAGTTGTATGGCAACCCATAAATTTAGATAAGCACAAGGACATAACAGTGGGCCTCCTTTGTTCTCTGCAAAAAAAAGAGGCAAATCAATTGTCGCGTTGCCTGCCACTGACAGCAGTCCATGGCATTTGGGTTGAATGGGAAAGGGTGTCTGTATGTGTGTGCATTTGAGTGTTTGTGTGTCTGCGGCTAATTTGGCGGTGGCAGCTCACGCGATGTGGTGGCCCGCTGCTTCATTAAAAATAAAAATGTAATCATAAGCTCTAAAAACTTTCATAGATCATAAATCAAAAATAAAAATGTTTATTGATATGCGGGTGGGACTCTGTGTACGCTGCTGGATGACATAAACGGTCGGAGCAAACATAGAACCAAGTAAAGGAAGTGACATCATTTCTCATCCACAAAACCAAAATACATTAACTACAATACAAATACAACAACAACAGAAACAAGGATTGGGCCGCACACCATCATCAATTATGAGGCGTGACTATAGAATAGATATAGACTATATAGAGACTTGGATAACTAAGGAAAACTATGCAAATGATTATGCAGCACTTTGGACTTTTATAACCTGCTCAATACTTGCGGCCAAAGCTTGGCGTGCCCGGATTGAGCACGCGGCAATAATGCGAACTGGTCACGCAATAGTCCCCAGCGGCATCCACGTGGCCAGTGGCCAGCTGTTGAGGATGTGGCTGTTGCTGCTGCTGAAGACGCCGCCGCATGGATAACGGTCATTGGCGCAGTTGGGCATTATTGATATAGTCGCTATGTTTTTGCACCTGAAATGAAATGAAAACTTGGATTTCCTTTGTAGACTTGGTTTTAATTGCATTCTTACCAAATCAGCCACAATGGGCTCCTCAATTTCCAGGCCCTGCAGCGTTTGTTCGCGACTCAAATGCAACTCATAGGAATCTGTGGGCGTGACAAATACCACGCGATGTTTGCGTGTCTGCAGCACATTGGCAATGACCAGCTGGGGAAGAGGAACTGAGGTGGAGGCGGAACGATTAACTTACAGACTCACCTTGTGCTTGTATTTGTTGAGACTGTCACGTGCCTTGACAATCAATAGACTCTCATCCGTCTCCAGTTTGAAGGATACCACAAAGGCATGCGGCACCCACAGGCTGGCCAGGGGAGCCAACATTTTTGGCACCAATTGCAAGGATATTGTTGGGGCACCATCTCCTGATTGCATTTTGTGTGTGGGCTGGTGAAATTGATGACAGCGGTTAGCATTTTAATGAACTGACAGGCCAACGAGGCGTATGAGCGACGCGTGGTGAGATTGGTTAGGGGATTGTGTTCGGCCAGGGTGGATTGTTTTTTCCCCCCTAGGATATACTTTTCTGACCTTGAATTGCTCCTAGATTTTCCAGATTTAATCTTTGACTAATAAAAGTTGCCTTTACAAATTCCCAGAAGCTCGATATGTTTCAGAAACTTTGCTTAACTGAATTTCGTTTGCTTGCCTGAAGCCACACGCTGTTTAATAGGAAAAATACACAGACACACACATAAGACAGACAGACAGTGAAATGTCCTTGCCAAGGGCCAGGGCTGTCACGTGTCATATGAATTACAACTAATTGAAAGCATAACTCAGCCGTAATGAGCTGACGGCAGCGTCTGGCTGCACAATTCTCTTTGTGAAAGGCTCTTTCAAATATTACACATACGCCATGTGCAACTTGTTGAGCCTGAGTGTCCATGGCCATTAGCTAAGCTGCTCTCCAAACGGCTGACCAGTTTCATTTGTTCAGCACACAAAAGAGAGACGGCGACAAGTCCAAGTAGCTGGAAATGAAAAATATAGCTAAAGGCAGCTGAAGTGACATTGCCATCGCTGTTGATTAGCACTTTAAGCTTTTAAGGCAGAAGGCAAAAAAGTTTCATTTTATGCTTTTTAAGAACTGCTAACAGCTGTTGACATTGAATTTCCCTCCTCCGCGCTCTCCTTGCTGTGCGTTCATGCGTGCTCTTGTAAAATCTTTTGATTTGATTTGCGGATTTCAGCACGTCGCCTCTTGTCTGTCCTAGTCGCTACCTCTCTCCCTTTGTCTGCGTGTCGTTTGCTTGTATAATTTCTTGTTTGTTTTTGCTTATTAGAATTTACTTTCGGGTCTCTTGCGCCATCCTTGTCCTTGTTGCCAACACTAAATTAATTCAAATGGTAAGTTGGCTCTTGCTTTTGCATAAATTAGTAAAGGCTTCCAGGCACATTTAGCAGGGGGCGTAAGTGGGCGCCATTTTGAATGTGATTGCAAAATTGAATTTTTAGCACCAAAAGTTTGAAGTGTGGCTGGGGGAAAGGAGGTGTGATGACTTGTTGAAATTCTCAAACGAATAGCCTTGGCCTTGTCTTGTGTTGCTTTCGGAACTAACTTAGTTGTTATGGTTGGATTGAAAGTTAAAGAAAAGTAGCTTAGCATAGCTAGTAGTTAGCTAAGTACATAACTAACATCATGCCAATTTTGGGTTGTGTCGTATTTTGAATAATAATAACAACACAGTGTTACAAAAAAAAAATAGGGGAAAGTTAACTTCGGCTCGGCCGAAATTTTATATACCCTTGTAGTTTGTTTTTCCAAGTAAGAGTAAGTCGGACCTTTCTTTTCTATGGGAGCTATACTATATAGTTGTCAGATTTCGACCAAATTTAGTGGAATCTTGGAAAAGCATAACAAACTAACATGTACATTTTTAAAGGCAATTCCATTTAAAACAAAAAAGTTTTTCTCACTAGAACTTCTTTGTCGACCGGTCATTCATACTGCAGCAATATGCTATAGTCATCCGATTTTGACAAAACTGTGTAGAACTGTGTAAAAGTATATAAAACAAATATTTGCCAACGTAAGGGACGTTTCCATTGAAAACAAAAAAGTTTTTCTCACAAGAACTAGTTTTTCGACCGATCGTTCCTATGGCAGCTATATGCTGTGGTCATCCGATTTTGACCTAACTTTGTAGAATCGTGTGGGAGCATATAAAACAAATACATGACACTTTTAAGGACATTTCCATTGAAAACAAAAAGTTTTTCTAACTAAAACTACTTTTCAGACTCTACTTTTCTAAGACAGCTATTCTATATAGATGTCCGATTTCGATCAAATTTGGTGAAATCATGGTGAAGCATAGTAAACTAAAAAATACGAAGTTTGGAGGCGTTTCAATTGAAAACAAACAATTTTTACTCACCAAATCATTTTTTCGACCGATCGTTCCTATGACAGCTATATGCTATAGTCATCCGATCCGGCCGGTTCCGACAAATGTGCAGCGTATTTTTACCAAAAGACTTCGTGCAAAGTTTGGTGAAGATAGCTTTCAAACTGACGGAGGAGATGGCATAGAAACAGACGAACGGACAGACGGACAGGGCTAAATCAACTCAGCTCGTCGTACTGATCAAGAATATATATATATTTTTATGTGGTCGGAGATGCTTCCTTCAATGCGTTACTAACATCCGCACAATTTTATAATACCCTCTGCAAGGGTATAATGACTTAGGTTTCTAAAATTAGACCGTGTTTTTAAAGTAACTTAGTAGTGCGGTTTATTAATTAGACCTTAAGGCCTCGTACTCAGAACGACTAAAAGTAGCTTTCGACACAATACCCAGCGGCGCTAAAGCACATTACAAGATCGATGTTCTCTCTAGCACTTTAAAGGCTGGCAGCCTTCAAGTATCGATTACAATCCTGTATACTTTTACGTAAGCTTGGCCGTTTTCGTAGGATTCCTGACTTCAAAACAGACTTCGATGTAATCGGAAAAGTGGGCATATAACAAAAAACAGTTGGGCTTTAGATTACAACTCCATATACCATTTGAGAAAATTTTGGCGAGGAAGTATGCGTTCAGTTCACAAGACGATAAACAATTTGAAAATTTGTGTGTGGACTTGTGTAATAGCTGTACAATTCCAAACATTTAGTATATGGACTTGTACAGCAGCTACCTTACAACCTTGCAAATCTGTTAGTTCTAAATGTGTGGGATTGTAACGAGGATTTCAAATACATTTGCTGTAGAACTCCACAAACTTGGTGTATGAAGTTGTAATGGAACTGGAATACTACTTTGTCAACAGTGAATATATGGAGCTTTAATGTATGACTGTTTAAGATACCGAAGGGCAAGCCTTTGCTCCCATTGCTCCGAGAGTTATTTTACGGCAACTGGCTCGGTTCTTGGCGCCAGCCGCACACAGTTGTCTCGTTTCGAAGCGAGTTAAAACAACAAATCCTTTGCGCATCAGCGCAGGGCGCCGTTAAGTCGCACAAGCAGTCGGCAAAAGAGGTGCAATGTGCGCGATCGAGACGACTGCAAAAGAAAATGTATGCAGTGTGTTTCTGGCTTGCCGACTGGAGCCTTGCCATTAAGGGTTTGTTGTTGGACTGCTCCCAAACTCAAATCTTATGCCCACCGCTGGTGTAAGATAAAATAGTATAGCGACAGGGGCGGCAACTGTGGGGGGCAAGGCACTTTGAAATTAAAGAAAAATCCGATTTTGTGCACTGTTCAGCACATAAATTGAAACTGGTCATCCAAGATTCAGTGAAAATATTTCCTCAATATCATGATGCCTTTTTGTATCCCTTCTTTTTTTTTTTTTTTGCAATTTTAGCGACTTTTTGACCTTAAATTTTGGGAACACTGGTGTTTAGGGTTACCAGAATTTTAAGTCAAAAAGTGGCTAAAATTGCAAAAATAATATAAAAACAAGTAAGGGAGCTGCAGTCGAGTGCCCCGCCCCCCCCTGTTTATTGTCCGATCTTAGTGATCTTTTCAGAATAGATAGATATTGGGCCTTACGTGATATATGTAAAGTTTGGAAGGTCTATCTAGAAAATTGTGGCTCTGACAGTTTTTTGCGCTTAAAGGGGGAAGGGGGAGGAATTTAAGGGCAATCCAGGCACGCTAGTTCGACGCAATGCCATGCAGGAACCGACATGAGCGACGCTCGATAGCCGAAATGCCATCCAAAGAAGCGACATAAGCCTCAATCGTTATCGTCACGACGCATCACCGTACAAAGAGCAACGCTGGGATGACGAAAATACTGTGACTGGCCCCAGCCTTACTAGAGGGACTGGACGAACTTGATATATTAAATTTACTACCCAAGTCGCAAAAACCCCTTCAGTGTCCGCCAATCGAACAAAAAGTGAATTGCTTATATAAAATTCAAAAAGGGAGCTTGCGGAAATCGATACAAACGGAATTGAGGAGTCGATGCGACAGATTCCCCAAGAATTGTCGCTATTTTACGGTCTGAAAACAAGCACGCTCGGGCATGCACGAATCACATATAACTATCGAGTCGTTCGTGTTCTTGTTAGAGCTATACTGCGCTTTCTTTTGACAAGTTTAATTGGAGCATCTTCAAAGCCATGAAGTATCCGATTTTCTGCGAGAAGTCATTCTTACGTCTAAACGTATCCTTTTCACTTATAGCGCGGTCGGTAGATTTCAATATGTCTCTCTGATAATCGTATAGCCAAAATATCAACAAAATTAAAGGGTACATAGTACAAAATGTGGGGTACTATTACTATACTGTTATTATTGATTACTGGAACTGAAGACTCAATCTATTAATCTTTTAACATTTTTTGACAGATCACCATAAAAGTTGGCATAAGAGTGAAGCGTTTAATTGCTACAAAGACATCAATAGCAATGATGTGTTTTTTCTAAGCTACTTAAATTCAATGCAACCACAAAATACGCCTTTAAGATTCCCTGAAGCCAGCTGCCAGGATAATCGCAATGGATGTACATGCTTTATGCAAAACTAAAGCGATTTACAGGCATCTACAGAGAGAGATACACAGTTACGGGAACAAAACACACAACCAAAGAGGTTCGAGCCAAATATGCGCATAAATTTTAATGTAAGCATCAACAAGCAATTTTCGCCATTGCTTGTTGGTAAATTTGCCTGGGAATAGAAGTGAGAGTATCAAACAATTTAATCAAGCGAACGGGCGATTTGTGGTTAACACCCACGACCACACACACATATACCCACAGACTATGTCTTAAGCAGGCCACCCCAACCAAAAGGAAATGCACGAGCTGAGCGGAAACAGAGCGTAGGAAATGCTAGGATGAAACTCAGGCGGTTGGAGGCAAGTGGAAAACTTTCGTGTTTACTTACCGTAGCATCTGTCATGTTTCTGTAAATGTGTGTGTGTGTGTCTGTCTGTTTTATGGTATGCAAACGTAGTGAGTAGGTAAAAACTACAGGCAAAGCCATTCACGCCCCCAAGAATGGACATTTGATGCACCTGAAAGCCTTTTGCAGCTGAATATGCGCCAACAAGTCAGCTGACAGGCAAAAGAAGGACGAAGGACGGGTGAAGAAGTGGGCGCAGGAGTATGCTCTGACAAGTAAAAACGCCCACGAAGCGAGACGGCGACGCACAGTGGCTTGTTTCATAGCTTTTGAAGTATAATATTTAAAACATCGACTTGATAATTTTTCTGAATAATCTAGAACAAAAAGTTTAAGAATAAACCAAACAAAACAGTGCGAGATCCGTTTGGTGCAACATCTTGTGATGTATACATTGCAATTGAGCTCGTAAATAACCCTCAACTTATATTTTCACTGATGACTGCACACATTAAAGACAGAAAACAACATTGCAGTACACTACAAACACGGAGATGTGCTTGCAAAAGAGCAAATCAAATAAAGTGTAAGCCGTAAGTGGTTCTGTTTATTGATGTGGTGTAGCAAAGAAGGAGAGTGTCACTGGGATAGAGAAAAACGACCACAAAAGAAAGCGCATACGTGCTTATTCACAAAACAACTACACTTCGTGTTATAGTTATTAAGGAAGTGGTCGTCAAGATATATTTAAAGACAATAAAGAAAGTCGGTCAAAATGTATGCTCAGTATGAATTTTGATGCTGCAATAGCAGCCGAAAGCAGCGCTGCTACTGCGCTGCAGTAGATAACATTCATTTGCTCATAACTTGACTACCGTTCACCCGATCTTTACCAATCCTTTGACGGATCGATAAATAATCCTAATACCTAAATATGTCCAGAAGGCAAGAACCTTCTTTCTATAATATTGGGGGAAATACGAAAATAAACTTGATCTGCCTGCAAGTATAAGAAGTTTGCGTCCCATACATGTCGAACCGCAATCTCTTACCAGCTGTAAGATCTGTTCGTTTATACGGACAGACGGACATGTCTAAATCGACTCGGCTGTTTATGCTGATCAAGAATATATACACTTTATAGGGTCGGAGACTAATTATACTCTGTCGTCCTCTGTCTGAGAGGAAATGAAATTGTTTAATGTTTCATTAAACAGATTTTTCTTGCAGATTAAAAGATTGTTTATACCTTTGTTGCCTACAGAGGACCACTACTTTTTGCTTAGTAAACCTAAACCTCTACTCCACCTAAATCTATCCCAGCGAAAATATTGAAAATGGAACAAATTCCTAACTTGATAAACAGAAATATAATTTTTAGATAAAGTAAAGACGTACGTTATTTTGTTACGCTCTTTCGTTACATAGGTTTGTTAGGTGAACTTAGGTTAAGCTTAGATTTGTTACGTTCCGTTACAAGCTAACGTTGTTAGGTTGTTATTTGATGTTCCTTTTTCCCTCACCCTTAAACGACTCAGAACGAAACACTATCAGGCATGTTCTCAATTCCGCTACGTTTTGAAAAGTAAACCGAACGCAATTCCGTTTCGGATTGGATTTGCTGTGCACCGCGTCTAATCCTGGGCTGTTGTGACCCCTTATACAGGTGACCCCACAGTCTGCTGTGGCCCGTGTAAAGCCCTGTCAGGATTCTGAGGGCATTCTTTCCTTGCTGGATCAATTTCTGAAACATTTTGAGATGTGGTACACTATTAATGCTTTTGCTTGTCTCATACTCGTGGTGTTTACCCAGTAGGTTGTTCTAAGCGTGTTCTCATCCTTTTTAAAGAGTCCCCTAATGGTGTGTTTGCCTTGGCCACACACTAGTGTTCTTGGCCTACCATTGCAGTGGCAGCACTCTTGCGTGGCAGTTCGTCAGCCATTTCGTTTCCGGGGATATTGTTATTAGGATATGTTTCACTACGATATGGTACGATACGTTGCGTTATTACGTTATTTACGTTATTTAGTTACTTTGTTCTGCTGCGATATTTGGATAAGTTATTTGCTGCGATATTTGGATACGTTATTTTGCTAAGTTATTACGTTACTGCATTCACTGCATTATTTTATTTCGTTATTTCGATACGGTATTTTGTTTTGTTCTTTTGTTACGATGTTTGTAAGGTTAAGTTAAGTAATGGTAAGTAATATTACGTTTCGTAACTAGCTTTACTACGATATGTAAGGAAACGTTGCGTTATTTCCCCCAAGTTATTCCTTTACGTCGTTTTGTTACGTTATTTTGTTCGTTGTTTTGCTACGTTATTTCGTTATGTACTTTTGTTCAGTGCAGCGAAAAGTAAAACGTAAAAGTCAGCCTCACTTTCAATCGTTTCGCTTGGTTCTCCCGTGCCGATTTCGTTTGGCCTGTGGTTTGCCAAAAGTAAACGTAATCTCTCGAATTGACACGCAAATCAAACCGAAACGGGCGTTCGGTTTACTTTTCAAACGTAGCGGGGAATGCCTGATAGTGCTTCGTTCTGAGTCGTTTAAGGGTGAGGGAAAAAGGAAAGTTTTCTCTTATAAGAATTGTATAAAATTAACCAACTAAACCATAATTTGTATAATTATAAAATTTTCGGCATTTTTAAGTTCGACCAATTGCTACTTACAATCTATCGATCCTTTTACCCACTAAAACCACTCAGAAGTTTATTTTTGGCCACACCAAGTTTTTGAAATCGATCCACTGTGCTAAGGGCAGAGCCAGAACAGGTAAAAAAGCATGAGTATAAAACTCGAGTAAAAGTGAAATGGTAGGCGAGTAGCAGGAGGTAACCCGAGCATCAAGTGAAGCGTAGCCCAACAACCAGGCTAGAGCCATGGTAACAAGCAAAATTATGCAAATCAAATTATATGATGACAATGTTAAGGCTGTTCGAACAAGGACGTTTGCTGCAAATGACGCTGACAGGCTCCTGATGACGGTTCTGACCGTGGAGCGACAATAGTTGACTTAGTGCTCCCATCGGCAGGCAACCCATCTAAAGAGGAAATGTGCCAAGGAGCAGCAAGGGCAAAGTCAGACGCAAGCAATCAGAATCAGCTTTGGAAATCGATAAAAAGCAATTTCCAGGCATCTAGCGACAATACATTGATGACGAACACAATCAATTACAAGATTTCCCACATGGCCAACTCTCCACCGCCGTGCTCCACCACCCACTCTACTCACCATCATGTCTTCGGGTATGTAGAAATCTGATACGGCCGCTGCCAAGTACAAAATAGCACGTTCCTCGAAGGCAGCCAAACACTCGCAGGCGGCCCTCAGCAGCCACATGTAGTCCACAACGCTGGTGAAGTTGACATACAATATCATTTGCGTCTCGCGGGCAATCTTGTATTTGGCCAACACGGGAGCAAACACATCCACCGAGTCCGGCTTGATGGCTATCGTTGAGCTTTGGCTATTGTCCGCTATGTCCAACATATCGAAGAACTGCTGTCCCGTGAAGTGTCGCGTGAAGGGCTCCAGTGATTTGTGGCGATGCATGAAAATGACGGCATAATCATGATCTAGAAAGTATTCCGCCGAGGCAGAGCCGCGAGTCCCCGCACTAAAGTTGTCCACAAATCGGACGGTGTTATGCTCCAGCGGTACTGTGGTTCCACCAGACTATACAGAAAAAAAACCAACGAAAGGAAAGTATTAAAATGATATTTACCCAGAAAATATCATCTCGTATTGACTACTTAGAAAAGATCATTGCTTGCCGACTAATGATCTTTCAAATGCCGAGAATCTCTAGTGATTTTCGTATAAACGCTTATGTTTCAAAGTAAAGCTGCTTGCATTTACTTGTGAAGTGCCTCCAAAATGCTAGGCTACTAGATTAGATGACGAAAGTTGAGCGAATTGAAACGGACTGTTCCAAGTAGATTTAGGTAGTAGGCCCAAATCGCTTAACATTCACCATCTGATCTAGCAACCGAAGATATGCTTGTCAACTTTCATATATAGTAAAGATAAAGAATTTAAAACTGAACTGCAAACGTTTATACTAAAATCACTAGAGATTTCCGTGTCACACCCGTATAATTAAAGATAATAATCTCTGAAATTTTCATAAAGATATGGGATAATAATTAGCGGGGCTATTAGAATATCTGTCATCTATTTTGGGGTCAGAATGCGGTGTATGTTAATAACATTTTTTTGCGTACAACTATTGTCATATTTGAGGTCCGCATGAGCTGTCTGCTAACATAATGTTAATTTGTTAACATTAATGATAATACTTTATTAATGAACATAAGGTAAGACTTCTCAACATTTTTCATCTAAGTATCGGGTATTCTTTAGAAATCTCTTCAAATAAGCAAATATAATATTTGGCTTGACACAGCCCCAAAGGGACAAAGTCGAGCTCCTTTCAATCTCTTGGCTTGTCTGCTTCTAATTTCGCACAAGAGAAAGAAACTTACAGTTTTACGGCAAATCCGAACTGCAGTTTAAGAAGCTTTTTCATGGCTAGTTACTTCAAGGCTGGCCGCAACAGCTAGTGCCGGCAGCAAATGAGGCAGCAAAGTTTTTGGATGAAGGTTTTGGTTCAAGCCTTGGTTCAGCCTATGCTTTACACAATATTTAAAAAAAGAAAATTTTTTTGTCATAAGTTTAATCCCATTTATTCTACAAATCGCTTCGACCTAAAATTGACCGAATCGTGTGGAAAGCATGGACTAAAAACGACCCAATCGTTTGGAAATTGTGCGAACAGCGAATTGTAGAATACATACTCAAAATATAATTTACAGTGAAGTAAAATTCCATTTAGTCGCCTACATATGAGAAATACTCATAATGTAATGTAAGCTCTTGATTTGTAAATCATTTAATAAGCTTTGGAGTGGAGAATCTTTAAAAGCAGAGGCTAGTATGGGTATAGATTCCAAAAGTTGTTTTAAGCGCTTTTCTATATGTTTTATTGAGTTTTCCTTTCGATTAAGTTTAAGAGTCAATCGCCTAAAACAGATCAGATAACAAATGAAGTCGCTAGACCGTGGATAAAATTTTTCATTTCTATAATTTTTGTTGAACCGAACCGAAGTTTAAGGTTTGGAACGGGTTCAGGTCCAGCTTTTAATTTTGATGTTCAAGACAAGAATAAAGAAATAGTGGAAAGTTCACTTCGGTTTGCCCGAAGTTTTTATACCCTGGAAGGGCATCCATTAAAAACAAAAAGTTTTTCTAACTAAGACTACTTTTGGGACCATACTTTTTTAAGGGAGCTATACTATATAAATGTTCGATTTCAACCAAACTTAGTGGAATCACGGGAAAAGCATAACAAATTAACAATTACGAAATTTGGAGGCGATTCTATTTAATAGAAAAAAGTTTTTCTCACTAGAACTTATTTTTCGATCGATCATTCGTACTGAGCTATATGTTATTTTCATCCGATCTTGACAAAACTTTGTAGAATTGTGTAAAAGTATTTAAAATAAGTATACGCCAATGATAAGGCTTTTACCAGAAAAGTTTTTCTAACTAAGACTACTTTTCAGACTCTACTTTTCTATGACAGCTATACTATAAAGATGTCCGATTTCGACCAAACTTAGTGCAATCATGGGAAATCATAGCAAACTAAGAAATACGAAGTTTGGAGGCGTTCACATTGAAAACAAACAAGTTTTTCTTACTAAAACTAGTTTTTTTACCGATCGTTCCTATGACAGCTATAGTATATGCTATAGTCATCCGATCCGGACGGTTCCGACAAATGTGCAGCGTATATGTACCAAGAGACTTCGTGCAAAGATTGGTGAAGAAAGCTTTCAAACTGACGGAGGAGATAGCATAGAAACAGACACAGGGACAGACGGACGGACAGACTGACAGGTCTAAGTCAATTCAGCTCGTTGTGCTGATCAAGAATATATATACTTTATGTGGTCGGAGATGCTTCCTTCAATGCGTTACAAACATCCGGACAATTTTCTAATACCCTCTGCAAGGGTATACAAACTTCAAATAAGATTGAAAATCTCAAAATCAAGATTGATTATCTCTTAAATTATCAACGCTTCTGCATTTTTCTGAAAAAACGAGAAGGTTAAGCTACCTACGTCTATGCCGAAGTTTTAATTCCCTTGCAAGTGCTTATTTTGATATACTGATTTCGATCAAAAAATTCAAAAAGTTGAAGAACAGAAACATTGAAAATCAAGTAAGAAAGTCGGTCAAGCCCTACTAAATATAATATACTCTGTGCCTCACAAAGTTTGTGTTACAGTGTGTGTAGTGCAACCAATTACAGTTGCGGCCGGCCCTGCCCATCATAATTGTTTGTTTTCCTTATAACTCGACTACAGTTCCTTCTATCTATAAAAATGTGGGAGATATGATATTGCGAAGGCGGAAGGAAGCTTGATAACAATTGAAAATTAACTTGATCCTGCAAGTATAAGAAGTTGTTGTCCCATACATGTCGAACCTCTATCTCTTACCATCTCTGAGATCTGTTTGTTCATACGGACAGACAGACGGACATGGCTAAATCGACTCGGCTGTTAATGCCAGTGCACTGTGGGCCAGAAATCTATTTTTTTGGCCAAAACTCTGTCATTTCTACACCAGACTAGCTAGGAAGCTGAAATTTTTTACGAAATGTTCTTAAAAGATTGAACTTAACGCACTTAATTTAAAAAAAAAAAAAATTTTATAGCATATTGATAATCCAAATCAAAGTTGAAAAATTTTTCAACATTTTGGTTTTTTAATTATTTAATAAGAACTCGTAATTAGATTTACGCCAAATTTTGCAGAGAGGTACACATAAGTAAACGTTGTTTTTTGAAAAAAAAATTGTCATGATCTGATTAGTCGTTTATGAGTTATTGACCCAAAATGGTACTAACTTTGACTGCCCACCCCGATAAGGATTTTCAGTCAACCGGATTATTTTCACTGTTATTTTCATTTATTTAACCTGTTCTTTGGATTCTTAAAACAAAAAATTAAAAATAAAAAATTAATTAATTAAAAAATAATTTTTGTATGTATTTTAAACCGTAATTCCGTGCTTCTAAAAGTATGCTTCACATTTTAATCCATGGGAATGAAAATAGCTTAGCTCTCACAGTTTGGCTTCATGGTTCAAATTCCAATATCTTAAAAAAGAAAAGCATACATTTTAGGCTGACTTGAAAATTAAAGCTGGCTCGATGCCAAATGGGGATACATTTTTAAAAGCGATTTAATAAAATTCAAGGCAAAACCGCGCAAAAGCGCATACCTCCAGTTATAGTACAATATTCAAAGAAAATAATTAGTCATGTTGCCAGTGAATACCCAGTGGCACTCGTGGGCACTTAAAAGTCAAAGTTGCCAAATGTAAAAAATCCCACAAAATTTTAGATTTTTTCCATTTTATATGAAAACGAATAGAATTGGAAACATTTTTATAATTTTTTATTAAAGTCTTTTTCGTAGTCGAAAATATACAATCAAACTCTAGAAGCTGTTTCTTTTCTAGTTTCGAATATTAATTTTCTGTTTTTTGGAACAATTTTAAGAAAAATCAACTTTGAATTGCTGCCATTCAAAAACCAATTTGTAAAAATGTTCCAAATTTTGGCATAAAATAGCTATAAGTATTCTTAATCATTTCCGACAATCGTTTTATCCAGTTTCCCAAACAAAAAAGTGGGACTTTTGGCCAAAATTTCGGCCGGCTGGCCCAGTGTGCAGTGATGCAAATCGATTCTGAATCGCACCGCTTTTTCCAGCTGGTGCAAAGAAAAACGGTTCAATGATAATTATTAATATCGTTTTCCTAAGTTAGTCTTTATTCGATCCACTACAAAGGGGACCACTGACATACCGAATTGATGCTAAGGAGAGATAAAGCCTTTACGGATGACTTGACCCAAATGTCACTTGACCGCCGATCTCTTAATATAACTGTCATCAGTCTGCATTCTTTTTTAGGAAGTTGATAATTTATTTGTCGCCCTCTACTGGACAATATTCAGTGTAGGATGCATAATACGTATTCTTTAACCGCCGACCGTTCGAAGTGCACTCCTAGAAGTTATAGGCGATTCCTACAAATCCTACTTAATACATTTTTGACATTCTTATAGGATCTTAAAGATATTCAAATGGACTTCAGGAATTCAATTTCAGAGTGTGCGAAAAGTCACATTAAAAAATAAATCATAATATTTCATAATATGCCTTGATGAATTACTGAACCGAGCCGAAACCACGGTTCAGTAAGCTCCAAAAACCATGTAATAAGCCGAACCGGCGGTTCAGAAACTGTGTGGACCACTGAACCGAACTAGTACTTATTTTCGAGTGGTTTGCATCCCTGGTTAATGCTGATCAAGAATTTATATAGGTTTTGGGGTCGTAGTCTACGCCTCGTAGCTGCTTCCTTCTGGCTGTTACATACTTTTGCTAAACCTTACAACTTAATTTTAAACTCCACAGCTGACAAGCAAGACGCTGTAACTCCTGTACAGCGGAGGACGGATTCCGAAGGAATTCGAAATATAACGAAAAAAACAAAAATCACAAAATAGTGGAGTTTTATTTGTTTACATTTAATCGCAAAACAAAAAAACACAACCTGGAGCCGACTAAAACATAAAACTTATAACTTAATTGTTTACCGAAAAATGTCTCAACCATCTTGCATTCCCTGAACAAAGCTTCGTACCAAACACTTATGTTCGATAGACTTTATAGCGGGTTTGAAAACCCGGACCGACGCTTTTTCAGAATTTTAGAAGTTTGCAGCCGATAATAACATCACTTCGGATCACGCTTTGGTACGGATCGGTTAAGAACCGGTTTTCTTCCCTGCTACAAACTTTTGAGCACTAGCAGCGTCATGGTTTGAAAATGTTTCAAAGAGATAACTTTAAATTTTTCTTCGTCTCATTACCATGAACTAAGTTTGGATTTATCGCAATAAAGGTGAAAGTGAAAGGAGCAGTTAAAATAATGATCTGGAAACGAAGAAGACTTCAAAGAAGGCAAGAAGGTAGTAAGAGAATTATTAACAATGAAATAATGGAGTAGAGTGAAGACTTCTTTTCGGAAGAACTAGAAAATACAACAAAAATACAGAGTATTGAAGCTATAACATTCTTGCGAAAAGTTTAAAGGAAGACCAATAAAAATCCATGCACCAAATTAAACTTTAAACCGTATAAAACATTTCGTAAAGAACCGGTTATGAAATTCTACTGGAGACTCTTTCCCGCTTAGAAATGGCTTGGAAATAAGAAAGTCTTTAATTCGCGCAGCACAAATGACTGAGATTTATGTAAAAATGAGTAAGTGGGGAATTATGAGAACTACTAGATTAAATAAAACTGATGAAAGTCTCTCATCTTTGAAAAACTAAGAAAAATTCAATGTGAAACTATGCAAAGAAGGCATCATTAATTGTTCTCCTTTTTATACCCTTGCAGAGGGCATTAGAAAATTGTCCGGATGTTTGTAACGCATTGAAAAAAGCATCTCCGACCACATAAAGTATATATATTCTTGATCAGCACGACGAGCTGAGTTGATTTAGAACTGTCCGTCTGTCTGTTTCTATGCTATCTCCTCCGTCAGTTTTAAAGCTATCCTCACCAAACTTTGCACGAAGTCTTTTGGTACAAATATGCTGCACATTTGTCGGAACCGGGCGGATCGGATGACTATAGCATATAGCTGTCATAGGAACGATCGGTCGAAAAACTAGTTTTAGTGAAAAAAACTTTTTTTTCAATGAAAACGCCTCCAAAGTTCGTATTTTTTAGTTTACTATGCTTTACCATGATTTCACCAAATTTGATCGAAATCGGACATCTATATAGTATAGCTGTCATAGAAAATTATAGTTTGAAAAACTTTTTTGTTTTCCATGGAAATGTCCTCAAAATTGACATGTATTTGTTTTATATGCTCCCACACGATTCTACAAAGTTTGGTCAAAATTGGATGACTATAGCATATAGCTGCCAAAGGAAAGACCGGTCGAAAAAACTAGTCCTTGTGAAAAAAACTTTTTTGTTTTTAATGGAAACGTCCCTTACGTTGGCGAATATTTATTTTAAATACTTATACACAATTCTACAAAGTTTTGTCAAAATCGTATGACTATATCATATAGCTGCGAATCGGCCGAGCCGAAGTTAACTTTCCCCCTATGTTTTCTTTAATAACAAAATTTCTTTAGTAATTTAAAAAAAAAACACAATTTATCATAGTTGTAAAGTGCATTTCGACTATCTTAACAACCATCTCTGTAATTAGAAAATTGCATGTTTCGTACAATATGTAAAATTCTAACTAAAACTCAGATTTTCTCTTCCAGTTGCCTCCGACGTTAATTAATATTTCATTAGTAAATTTCCGCTAAGGCATTTCGCAATCATTTCTAATGGCTTTGGCGGGCTAATTAATGGGCTTGAGGTGTTCATTCCATACGTTTGTGAGCTTTGCCACCGGCTTACCGTAACGAGGACAATGCGATTCTGCAGCTTATTGTGCCGTTCGCAAAACTCTTTCAACAACGAACGATTATCCTCGAAATCTGTGGGTGGCAGATGCGTATTGTAAAAGTCCTCCCAATGCGACATATTGTTGTTCTCCTTATTGATGTTCGCCTTTGTTTTTAATTGGCCGCGAAAGGAAGCGCGCACGTGTTAGGGGTGGAAGTAACGGAAGCCCAAAAAAAGTTTCAGCAGCGCCGGAATGTATGCAATGTTTTTAGCCGTTAATTGGTAAACACAGCCAACAGAAGAGGGAAGGGAACTTCAAGGCGGGGGACCGGACCTTTCGTTTTTTGGCGAAACTCAATTAATAGCTGAATGAAGCCGCGCAAATAATTTAATAACTCATCCGTACTATTATAATTCAATAATCTCCACTTTCACGCTGTGGGGGAGAAGGGCGAAGTGGGCGGGGGCGACACGCGCGTCGTGACTTTCACTTGCTTTCGATTCTTCTTATCAATGAAAATGACGAAACAAACACGCTCTCGGGGCGAAAACAAGCGCGCGCAGTCTAGGCGTTGTGCACAGCAGCGAGTTCGGTGAGAATCTGACTGATGGACGAGGACGAACAGGACACGGACAGGCGCACTCAAATTCGGCAGCAAATTCTCGTTTTGTTTCTCGACGGCAAGTTCAAAGTGCAAAATACAAACACTCGGAAAAGAAGTGCGAGCCAAAACAGCTGATGCCAGTGTTGGGCAGTTCATGTGCGAGTGAGCCAAATGAACACTGGGTTAATTCAGTGATGACACTTGAGATGAACTAGTACTTTTTTTACCCACAACTAAAAACTTTCATCAAAATCGGATGATTATCGCAAAAAGCTACTATAGATAACTAAATAAACGTTATTTAAAAGCTTTTATTAGACGAGGTCTTGCCGTTAAAACATTATAGATGACAAAAATTATTAATTACTCTAAAATATAAAAAAAAACAAAATAAGCTTTTTAAATAAAGTGATTTTGATTATTGTCTTGGCCAATAGACGTCCAACAAATCGGAGGGAATAAAATTTCAATCCTCGCACTAAACCAAAGAACGAACGAAAAAAATATTTACCAATAAGCTAGTTGGAGTGTTATCTATCGAAATAAAATGAATTTTGGCGCAAGCTAAAAGTTTGAATTTTGAATTAATTTATTTTGTATGGGAAAGAAACAGCTTGTTATCTATTAACGCATAACGCACTCTTTGCGTAAATAGCCTACAGCTGTTGCTTTAATAAGCTTTAAGTCTCTGCCAGAAATACCACAATTTATTTGAAAACCATGTACATTTCAATGCATTTTAGGTATTTTTATGTATGCGCACATATGGTCACACTGCAAAATAGTTGTAAACCAAAAACTGTTTCTGCCAAAAAAAATCGAGTCTTAATTTTTTATAAGTAAACAAATAATATAAAATACTGGGGTGGTTTTTTTCAGTCAACTGCAGAAATTACTGTATGGACATAATATATGCAGAGAAATTCCACTAGAATCATTAACTGTCAATATCGTCAGCAAACACACTAAAAATGTTTACAAGCATCTCAGAAATTTTTAAACAGATTTGATAAAAATCGGACTACTATATCTTACAGCTGGCATACGGATGATCGGTCAAAATTAAAAAAAAAAAGTTTCTCTTATTGAAAAAATCTAAATAAATTTGATGGAAAACGGTCAATAATGAATATTTCCTGAAAAATAAAGGAGTAGCTAAGCATGGTCAAAGTGTTTGGTTTTTTAAGTACTTCGAGGATTGGAAGCAACGTTGGCTAGAATGTATTATATCGGAGGTGCACTAATCTGAAGGGCACAAAATATTTATGAATTAAGAATATGGGTTTAACGACCTATTTTGATTTTAGTCAAAGTGAATGTTAGCAGGCTCAAGGTCGAGGTTTGATTATAGTTCAATAATCAAGCAGAAAATTCAACAGAGAATACATTTGAACAGTAGCTGTGGCTGTGTAGACGGCCGTTTCGGCTGCCGCCATGGCAAAGCCTTCGTCAGTACACTTTCAGTTGCTGTCACACCAACAAGCCATTTGCAAATCCTACTTATACTACCCAGGCGGCGAATAAATTGTTGAGAATTCCAAGTGCACAAATTTGCACGAACTTTCAACTAGCTTTTAAGCTAGAATTCCAAGTGCATAAACGGCCGTCTACACAGTTTGTGCAAAAGTATGTAACAGCCAGAAGGAATTATTTCTGACCCTATAAAGTATATATATTCTTGATCAGCATCAACAGCCGAGTCAATATAGCTATGTCCGTCTGTCTGTCCGTCCGTATAAACAAACAGATCGCAGAGATGGTAAGAGATAACTGGAGGTTTGGCATGTATGGGACATATGTTTCTTATACTTGCAGTGGGCAGCACCGGTCGCAACTTTGATGGGCAGCACTTCACAGGTGCAGAGTATACTTTCTTGTTTTCTTGTTTAAAATCATGCTTTTCTGCAGTGACGTTTAAAATAAGGTGTCAGCACTCTGGCACAGTCAGCTTATAAATTGTGAAAAAACAATTATTAGCTATTAATTAAAAAAAAGAAAAAATAGTGTAAAGTTAGCTTTGGCTCGGCCGAAGTTTTGTATACCCTTGCAGTTTGTTTTTCTAAATAAGACTACTTTTCGTTCCTTACTTTTCTATGGGAGCTATACTATGTAGATGTCCGATTTGACCAAACTTAGTGCTATCATGGAAAAGCATAACAAACTGTTAATTTCGAAATTTGGTGGCGATCCCATTTAAAACAAAAAAGTTTTTCTCACTAGAACTCCTTTTCGACCGATCATTCATACTGCAGCTATATGCTATAGTCATCCGATTTTGACAAAAATATGGAGAATATTGTAAAAGTATATAAAACAAAAATAAATGCCAACGTAATGGACGTTTCCATTAAAAACAAAAAAGTTTTTCTCACAAGAACTAGTTTTTCGACCGATCGTTCCTATGGCATCCGATTTTAACCAAACTTTGTAGAATCTTGTGGAAGCATAAAAAACAAATACATGCCAGCTTTGAAGACATTTCCATCGAAAACAAAAAAGTTTTTCTAACTAAGAATACTTTTCAGACTCTACTTTCCTATGACAGCTATACTATAAAGATGTCCGATTTCGAACAAGTTTTGTGGAATCATGGAAAAGCATAGTAAACTAAGAAATACGAAGTTTGGAGGCGTTTCAATTGAAAACAAAAAAGCTTTTCTCACTTAAACTTGTTTTTCGACCGATCGTTCCTATGACAGCTATATGCTATAGTCATCCGATCCGGCCAGTTTCGATGTGCAGCGTATTTATACCAAAAGACTTCGTGCAAAGTTTGGTGAAGATAGCTTTGAAACTGAAGGAGGATATAGCATAGAAACAGACAGACGGACAGAAGAACAGACGGACAGGTCTAAATCAACTCAGCTCGTCGTGCTGATCAAGAATATATATACTTTATGTGGTCGGAGATGCTTCCTTCAATGCGTTACAAACATCCGCACAATTTTATAATACCTTCTGCAAGGGTATAAAAAGCGAAATAGTTTTTAATTTTCTGAAATGCGGATATTCCAGGTAAATTGGTTATTTCGTTTGGATTTGTCATCTATCTGGCTAAGCACTGCCGTCGTTTTAACTATTGCGAGAAGCTCATGGCTTTGCTCTGTTGTCCACTGGCAGAACAACTGTCTATTTAAAAGAGGTGTTGCCAGACTGTTTTTAATAAAAAATCATGGGTTTTCTCAAAAATCATAGTCAAAATTCGTGTGTAGCAAAAAATCATGATTTTGTGTTATGCTTGCATTTTCTGGGAAAAATCATTATCGGATATAATGGTAAGTAATTCTTTTTGTAAACGAGCGTCATCAAATAAATGTAAAATCACAAAACTCTTGCGGAAGTAGAATTGAGAACAAGGCCGAATAAAAAAATTTTGTGTTGAGTTTTTGTTTTAATTCTATTTTCTAATTACCTTAATAAATGTATAAGCACACATTTTAAAAACTAAGTTAAATGTAAGTTTTTCAAGAATCCGTTAAATATAAGTAGACTCTTTGAACGCAAATCATGAAGGAATTCACCTCACAAGTTACAAAAATGTAAGTCACTTTGACGGAAGATTACTCGGCACCTAAAATGACTAGAGCATTACTTTTTTTTATATTGTATGCCAAATTTAATATATTTTCGTAAGATAACATATATGTGCACCAAATGTAAAAAAAAAGTTTGAATTCATCAATATATTTGGGATCTAATACTCCACTGTGAGTCCCGCAACTTTCAAGATAGCAATGGTGTCTAATGAAAGGTATATGAACAATTGCTGGTGATTTGCGGGAGAACATGTTCTTAAATGGTTGATAAGTCATTCACTAATCCGGCATCACTAAGGATCAAGTCTAGGTCTAGGACTGGTCTTCCTTATAGAGCGCCTACAGCCGAAGTCGAATCCAAACGAAATTTGGATAAACTACAAAGGGCATAACAGGATAAGCATACAAAAACTGCCCCCGCTCTTATCAGCGCCAAATTTAAATATGTGTAACCATCAATGAGAAACTCACTCTCCAAAACTTTTAGTCTGGTAGTCGCTATTGGAGTGGAGCTATGAAGGTGGAAAGTTAAATAAAAAAACTGTTTTTTCTCAAGAACCACTTAACCGATTGGAATCGACTTAATATATGTGGAAAGTGTCCAGAATACAATGAAAAACGTATTTTTTTCAGAATTTTATTACCAATACTTAGGCACAAAAAATATTATTGAAATTTTTAATTAAGTTTTTTGAAGATGATAACCTATTGGGACACATACAATTGTTTGCTGGATTTTTTATTAAGAGGTCTCCACAACGTATAAATTTTGCAGACACATCCCAATTATCTTGTCGGAATCGAATCATAATCGAATCGATTTGCTCTGTGGTTTTCGGTTACGCTCAGGAGTTTTCCGAAGTACGCTGGTTTCGGTTTGGATCTGGTTTGCATTCGTGCTAAGTATATCTCTATTTACGAAATCTTTAGAAAATGTATACTTGTTTGGTATTTGCCAAAGCTTCTGGCAGTGTCCCAAAACTTTGAGATATTTGATTATTTTATTCGAGAATCTAATTAAAATATTTTTAATTGGTCCCACTTGGTGGTTACGACGGCAAGCCTTAGTCTAAACTATAACTCATTAGTATTTACATATTCAATTAGAATTGGTCGAATATTTTACTTGTTTCTTGATTTATATTTAAAGTTTAAAATTCATTTTCGCGACAATTAAACCTGATTCCACAACCGTTACTTGCCTTACCAGTTCACTAGTATACACAACTGCTAGCGTTAAGTTGGCAGCCCCTTATCAGTATTGGTAAGCAGCTTGTTTAGCCCGCATTTTTTGAATTTGAATCAACAACAGTTTGTTTTACTTTCTACTTTATTTTTGTTTAATGATAATACTTGGCACCATTTAATTGTCCATGTTCATTACAAAATACATACAAATCTTGGCTCTATGCATATTAAAAAAGAATCTCTAGAGCAATATCACAGAAACTTACAGACTAAATTGGCTTTGTCAACTAAGCGCTAGCTTAAACTACTAATAAATGACCTTTAGCGTGGTGGTTAGTGTGTGTGTGTGCCATGTAGTTAATTGTAAAATGCACTCGGAACTGCCCGTTCAGGCAGGTGGTTGACTGTATTATGGCATTCATTAAAAATGAGCGCTCAATTACGGCTTCTTCACAAGTGCAATTTAAAGTGAGCTTAAGCGTAATTGAATCCCATCTGTCCCCGCCCTCACATCCGCAGGACTACGCACGTGTCATAGCCGGCGTTGTGGTTGGAGCATATACGCTATAATCACCATCGTCGATGCCCTCCTCATCCACATCTCGATTCACCAGTCTCTCGCGCATGCCATAACGTTGCCTGGGGAAATGAAACGATTAGCAATTGCTAATTAAATGCAATTAAGTGTTCAACTTACTCCAAATGTGAACGCCAAATGACCAGACCAGCGTACAGACCCACCGAGGCCAAGGCCAAGACGACCAGAATAATACTGAGCAGCATGTGACTCTCACTTATTGCACTGGACTCTACGTCCACGGGTGTCATCTCTATATTCTCCGCCACAAAGGTGTCGGTATTGGTGTTAAGAATGCCATGCCCCTTGAAATGCTCCTCCAGCTCCTCGCTGTCCTTGATAGTGTCACTGTCATCATCGCTCGATTCCAGAATTTCCACATCGTACTTGTAGTTTTTGGCTAGGACCAGATTTGTGGCCGTGTTCAGCTGATCCTCATCGCGATGCGGAAAGGCATGAGGTGTAAGCTCTGCTGAATTCGAGTCAACATCCTGTAATAAAAACGGAAAAGTGAATGAGTTTTTTTTTTTTTTTTAAATTTGAGAGACTTAGTCACGTAATTGGGAAATATATGACAACCGTTAGTTCCCCGCACCGGCATTAATCATCGGCAAATAAAGCAAGCGCCTTTTGTTGTCACTTTTCGAAATTGATTTCGTTTGGCACGTGATTAAATGCGAATTTCAGGGCTAAATAAACATTTCACACACGCGAGCTCGAAGTGTGGGCAGTGCCCAAGTAGAAGCAGTGTGGGTGCATTAGAAATTTTCATTCTCTATTTTTCACAATTAGGTGAAATTTTAATTGAGTCTCTTGAAGCTGACTCAGAGTTTTTATTTTTTTTGGAAATGCCTTTAGATCTCACACTTGGCGCGTTTGTCAAAGAAAAGATAGACTATAATTATCAAGATTTTGTTTGAAATTAGCACCATTTATTGAGAAAGTTTCCATCACCAAGAAATGGACGAAAAATATTTATTATGTAATTAGATGATTTCCCGAATCGACTTTCTAATCAAAAATTCTAACAAATCAATTCAATATCATCCTAACAATACAAGTCATGAGAGATATTGTACTAAGAAGAAATTTAAATATGATCTGAGAATTAGATCTGGATAATAATTGAATTAAATTGATTATAGTTGGTGGTTTTAGCCCAATTTTCTTTCATTTAGAAGTAATTGACTGATTTCTATAAAAATAAGGATAGAATTTTGAAAAAAAAATCTTTTAATTGCTTTATTTTCAATTAGTTAGACATTTAATTCTTCGGAAGGCAGGAACTTTCCTGTGGTTATGGGGGCGTATGTAGCTTACTGTGTCTCAAGTCGACTCACACCTCCACGTGGTAACCCCTGGTAACAGAGCGATGCACCTGCAAAGCTGCTGACTAACGTGAGCGGCGATCCTACCCTGGGGGGAATAGCGTGCGCTATTTCGGGCTTGGCACCCGATTATCGTCTATTACATCCGCCAATGAAAACTGTAACAATGCCGGAAAAAGACGATTTCTATGAGCGCCTAGAAGACCTATATGAGCGCTGCCCCGATCTCGACATCAAGATCGTGCTAGGCGACTTTAACGCAAAAATCGGGAGAGAAGAAGTTTTTCGCCCGAATATCGGCCGATTTAGCCTGCACAAAGAAACCTCCGATAATGGAGAGGATAGACTTCGCTTCGGGCCGGAACATGGTCATTCGTAGTACCAGATTTGAACACCGCGACGACCACAAGGCGACCTGGAAGTCCCTGGATCGTCAATCAACACGAAACTAGATTGATCACGTTGTGATAGACGGACGGCTCTCATCAAATGTTCTAGACGTACGTGCGCTCCGAGGAGCCAATATTGACTCGGATCACTACCTTGTTGCAGCCAAAGTACGCTCACGGCTCAGTGTGGCACATGCCACACAGTCTAACACACGCCGAAAGCTGAACGTTGAGAAGCTGCAATCACAACGGACATCCGAAGCCTACTCAGCAAAACTCACCCAGCTGCTCAGGGAGACCCCACCTGGCCCTCCTGTTGTTGACGAACAGTGGAAGCATATTTCACACTCTATGAGTACAGCTGCCAAGGAGATTCTAGGATTTGCCGGAAAGTCATGGTACGATGATGAGTGCCGCCACGCTACTCCAGAAAAAGACGTTGCGTACAGGAGATCTCTGCAGTCTGGAACAACGCGGGTTGTTAAGGAGCGATACCGGGAGAAAAAAAGAGAGGAGAAGCGCCTTTTCAGAAGGAAGAAAAATGATCAGGAAGGGCGCATGAGGAATGAAGTCGAAATGCTGTTCGTAAGGAGTGAGTCTCGAAAATTCAACCAAAAGATTAGGCAACTAACCGAAGGTTTTAAGCCCTGAGTCACACTATTTAGTCAGAAATCCGCAAGTGACAAATGGAAAAACTATTTCTCCAACCTGATGGGAGGTGACGACGAACCCAATGTCACCTTCAATCGATAACATAGAGATACACCCGCCATAAAAAGGCTAAAATGAGCTGCCCGCTGAATTGTTCAAGGCTGGCGGTGAGGAGCTGGTAAGGTGCCTGCACCAACTCCTATGCAGAATATGGTCCGAAGACCTGTCCAATATTTAAAAAAGGAGACCCTGCGGTTTGCGCCAATTACCGCGGGATCAGTCTCCTTCCCATTGCATATAAGGTTCTATCATGCGAGAATAAGTGAACTGATTGAACCTTATCAGTGTGGCTTTAGACCTGGCAAATCCACCAAGGACGAGATATTCACACTGCGATAAATCCTGGGGAAGCTCCAAGACAGAAAGATCGACACCCACCACCTTTTTGTTGAATAAAAAGCGGCCTTTGACACGCCGAAGAGGGCAAAGTTCTTTGAAGCCCTGTCTACCTTTGGTATTCCAGCAAAGTACGTTCGACTTTGAGAAGCACACAAAGCTCCGTCAAAATAGGAAAAACCCCTCCGAGCCTTTCGATACCTATAAAATGTTTAGGCAGGGTGAAACCTTATCGTGTGACTTCTTTAATCTTCTGATGGAGTACAAACTGCGCCAGTGCCCAAATGCTAACAGAACGGGCACCATCTTTACCAGAGATAACATGCTACTTGCATATGCCGATGATATTGATATCATCGGCAAAGACGAATCGGCGGTAAAACAGTCAAAACTTATGGGCTTAGCGGTAAATGAGGAAAAGACGAAATACCTAAAATCCGCTTGGACAATCTGTTGCAATGGGAGACTACAACTTCAAGGTTGTTAAGGAATTTGTCTACCTCGGAACGACGATAACCAGCGACAACAACACCAGTCTGGAAATCCGAAGAAGAATTACTCTTGCAAACCGATGTTACTACGGGCTCAGTAAGGAGTTCAAGAGCAGAGCCCTCTCTCGGAAAACGAAAATTGCACTATACAAGTCGCTTATCATCCCAGTCCTGCTATACGACGCAGAAGCATGGACAATGTCATCAACGGATGAGGCGGCAATTGGCGTGTTCGAGAGAAAAGTTCTTCGGAGGATTTATGGACCTCTAAACGTTGGCGACGAATTTCGCATCCGAATGAATCACGAACTGTACGAGCTCTATGGGGACACTAAGCTTGTCCAGCGAATAAAACAACAGCGGCTGCGCTGGATAGGACATGTTACCCGTATGGATGATAACGCTCCAGCAAAACGGGTGTACAGTCGGCATGCGAACGAGTTAAAAGGCAAGCCCGGGCCGGGTCGACCGAAGCGGAGATGGCGCGACCAGGTGCAGGGAGATTTTGCGGAGCTGGGTGTGTCCTCCTGGTGGGATGTCGCTCGGGGCAGAGGCGAGTGGCGGGTGGCATTAGTGGCAGCGGCCGAGAACGTAAAACGGTTGTGATGATTTTATTACCCTCAAATGGCCAAAGAAGAAGAAGAAGAAAATCACTATAGTTGGCTAGGCAAATTTTTTAAATTTTTATGAAAATTTTTAACCACATTTTTAACCATACCCATGGGCGGTACGAAATATGGTCAGTTCGAGCACATGTATTTAAAGTGGTATATCTTAGCTTAAGAAAATCTTAAAATTGTTTTTATTATTTAAAAATAATGCTTTAAGATGATATCAAAGTGAGCCAAATCGAATGAAAAGGAACTCCACAAAACGTTTATAAAAAGTGTCAAAATACGCAAAATAAGCAACTTAAAGCTCAAATTGCCAAAAATCTAGACGTGATGGAGCATTTCCGAAAACATAAAATCATCCGGAATTACCATCAATCCTTAAATATACTTAAAGGCTTAAATAAAGTTTGATTTCTTCTTATTTTAATATCAAAGTTCTCAATCCAATCATTATTCGTTCTTAGTCTAAATCAATCCCGAGTCGTGCTTAACAAATCCAAAACGTTCTTGAAATCAAGTATTTACTAAATACTATTTAGGGACATAAAAAAACACGTTTGAATCAAGAATTTTGTTCTTAAGTCATGAAAATTCTTGCTTATTTAAGTTTTGAAACGTTAAGTCCTTGATTTAATTACGAAAGTTCTTGATTTTTTTCACAGTGAAGATGTATGACTTCAAGCATGAGACTAATCCGTTCAGCACACTCTGTAAATTTCTAGTAAGTATTTCTGATGAACGGTAAGAGGGAGGTGATTTGAAGAACATTCATAGACAATGACTTTATGGATGTCCTACTATGCTCGGAAAACAACTGCGATGACTGATTGCGTCAGTTGAATTCAATCTCTAGTTGAGGAGATCATGCCATCTCCCCCTCTTGGAGTTCTTCGAGAGGGGAACGAAAAAACGGCCATTTTATTGGGTGAGATATCTCCAAGTCCCACACTTATCGGCAGAACATTAACTAATAATCGCCAGCATTCAATTAATATGCAACTGTAAATTTGCACTAATCTGCATATTGTTTAACAAACAACTGTTTAAATAACGTACTTAAAATATTAAGAAAACAATGTTTTTTTTTCTTCTTATCGAAACTCATTAACGGAAGACAGTGGGACGAGAGCAAGGTCATAAAAAACTTGCATAAGATCACAATTGTCTATCTTTCTGTTTAAATGCAAATATTGTGGGTACACAAAGTTGTAGAGTGTAGTAAACATACTGTTAACGCAGTCGTAACCTGATTTCGAAGTGTTGATCTTGATCTAAACGGGTCTCCAGATGCGAGTCCAGGTCGAAGTGCAGATTCATGATATGTAATTGCCTCGGGCTTTTTTCACTTTTCGTATAATTATAAATGTAATTGCTTCATTTGTTTACAACTTAGGTGACCCCTGGGAAGCACGAGAGCAGAGATCAGACAAAGCTGTACTCTGATTGGCATTGAAACGTGAAATTACTTAGAACTTTAGTTGACTCATCACCCCTTACCCCCAGCACCTTCCGTCATGCCCGAACATGTTTGTTGTCTCGTTTTGATGGAATTTCGTGACTAATCCATTGAGCCTCTGAAATACCTCATTGGGGGTTTCTTTAATTTTATGCAAATGTTGGCCACTGGAAACTTCATTGCGTGCGTTTTTTGACGTTGTTGCCGTTGCCTTTAAAGGCAAACGCCGCGCGTGTCTTTCTTGCGGTTTTGCATTTAATCAAAGTGAAAATAAATAAAAGCGTAAATTTCCGGTTCTGTTTAAAAATAAACCCAAAAAGTGCATGCAAGTATTGACCAGACGGCTCATATTTCATGCGTCAGAGCCGGAGCTTTGTCCCAGTTTATTTTACTTTTACATACCTTTTCCTCCTCCTCCTTCTCCTTCTCAACGGCACTGACAGCTGTTGTCTTATTTCGGGCTCCAAGCAAATCACTTAACTCGGTGTCAATTTTACTTAAGTCCTCCAAGGGCTTGGCATGGGCTATAAAAAGTAAATAAGAAAAAAACAAGACACAATTATGTAGAAATGATTAAAATATTTAACCAGCAAAACCAGATCTCCCGACTTCAGAGAAACTCAAATATTTGCAAGCGTTTTGTTCCCACTAGCACCTTTACTTAATTATTTACTTATCTTTCAGCGATAAGTTTCAACAGAATCTTGCGAAACTCAGACAATACACATCAGATTGGCACAAACCAGTCTGTAGATACATACAAACGTATTTGTACGTATAAGGCTTAAAAAAAAACAAACAACAAACACATTTCTAGTGCCAACGAGCTTCAGCCAAACTGTTTGGCCATGCAACGCACATCAAAGCGCAAAAAAAATTGGAAATTTTTCAAAAACAACAAATTCCATTTAAGCACAAAGGTTGCCCTACAAAACAAAACCCCCACTCGATATATGCCGTCTTGCATTTCATCGCATTTGACATTCATAAGCCAACCAGATTTAATTTCTGGGCTACGTGATGGATAATGGACGACAAGGGCATTAGCCATCCATTGTATTCGCATGACATGTGCCAAAATATTCCACAAGTTTTGCTTATCAGAGACCGCACAACACATTATCAACTGATATCAATCGTAATGAGAGTTGTGTGGTTCAGTTCTAATCTAGTTTTGTTGAATCATAAACATCGAAGAGGTGTAGAAACAAGAAAGCTTATAGAACCGTTTCAGTTCAGACAAGACAAATACCTAAAACTAATCCGACTACTTTCGCTTGTATACCATACACTCGGGAAAAACGACTGACAGAGTTCTAGATCGTTTGTGATCGAATTCATACCGTTTTGTACTTAAAAAATGTTAAGTATTTTATGTGCTTGGAAGTACTTAAATAACGCACATTCTTAGAACGAAACATATTATTAAAATGAGAACAAACGGTCTTAAATCAAGTAGTTTTTGTACCTTCAGTAAGCCGAAAAATTTAAGTACGGCCTCGGTTTTTTGCGGTGCCAGCTCCAGTCCCACTGATGATAACCAACGGTAAACCATGGCTATACCTGCGCCGCATACAGACTCGGCAATCGGAAGCTCTTTGGCCAAATCAACCAGTGCCACAACATCCGCAAAACCAACAATGTGGGTGCCAGTTGGGAAGGGTAGTCGTAGAATGCCTTCGTACATGATGTTCCATAGAAGAGGCCCTAGAACTGAGCCCTGAGGTACTCCCGCGGAAACATCATGTCTTTTTATGCCATCCTCTATCTCGTATAGCAACTGCCTGCCCGTGAAGTAGCAGAGTATCATGGCGTACAGATATGCCGGGATACCGAACGACGCTAGTGCGTTCAGGATGCTCATCCAGTCCGCTGTGTTCAACGCGTTCTTCACGTCTAGGGTCACAATCAGGCAATACTCCTTTTTGCCCCCTCGCCACCTCGTTCCAGATATGGCTCCCTTAGCAATTTCAACCACTTTGCCGATGGCGTCAATGGTTGATTTTGCCTTCCTGAACCTGTACTGGCTTGATGAAAGACCGCCTGCCACCTCTACAGCTGCGTTAAGCCTATTGCACAGCAACTTCTCCAGAACTTTGCCAACTGTGTCCAGCAGGCAGATGGGCCTGTATGAGGAAACATCCCTCGGGGGACTTGTCAGGCTTCGGGAGTAGCACCAGCCTCTGCAGTTTCCATCTTTCTGTCGATTATGTCGATTCCCTCAAGCATTTATTGTACAACGTGACAAATACTTCTGGAAGAAGCGTCATAGCCATCTTCAGCAAGCTGTTTGGAACAGCATCTGGTCCAGGTGCCTTGTTGGGCTTGAGGCTGTTTGCTGCCGCACACACTTCGTCAGCCGTGACCTCAGCTATAAAGTGGCCTGAAGCTGGACCTCGGCCCAGGTCGGGCGTATTGCTTGAGGCGTCAGGTCTGAATGGGAATTGGGTCTCCACTATGCTTCTGTGTATGTTGGAGTGTGTGTGTATGTAAATGAAAACACACGAAATCAAGGGAACAGGGTATATTGGAGTCGGGGACCCCTTACTTGTTATGTTTGGGAAAAAAGCTAACAGTTAGCTAATAACGCATAACGCACTCCTAGTGTAAATAGCCTTTAAAACTTGTTTTTTTAGTTTTTTAAGCTATATTATATTAACCTTCTTTGCCTCAATACAGAGACCTCACTTTAAGTACAAATTTGTACTTGTTTGAAGTGTTATTATTTGGTTTCTTAAATGTTTTTGGGAATTTACTGGACTCTAAGAAAGATACTTTATGCTTATTTGGAGTGTTAATCTTGACTGAAGACAATTACAACTTAATACTGTATGATGATTAAAACGATTTTAATGCCCTGTCCTACTAGAACTGCATTTTGCATTTTGGCAAAAGGTACATTTATGCCGATTGACGAATTTTCCAACACTACATTAGGGCGCGCGAAATGGCAGAAGGTTGGAACCTGTGTATACTTTTATAAACTAATCAATAATAACTCAATGAATTGCACAAAGTTAAGACTCCCAATATAATTGCAATTAGTGTGAAGAGTCTTGTGTAATTGTATACAAAGAACATATTTTCTCAAAATGCAAATACAGAAGCAACACAATGAGGATAGCAATCTGCATTTTCAGTGATTTTTTTTTTGAAAATGAGCTTCAGTGAGAAAGCCACATAAGATGTGCTGAATATATTCCGAAAGTTTCTATCTTAAACAAGAAAGAAGGTCGGTCAAGCCTGATTACTAAATATTTCCAGAAGGAACGAACTTTCTATCTACAAAACTTTGGGCAAAATGTGGAACTGTGGAAGATATGATGTTTTTTCCAATTTGAGGGGGCGGGCGGGGGCGTGGCAAAATTTGAAAATAAACTTAAGAAGCATATGTCCCATACATGTCAAACCTCTATATCTTACTAACTCTGAGATCTGTTTGACAGACAGACAGACGGACGGACAGACAGACAGACGGACATGGCTAGATCGACTCGGCTGTTGATGCTGATCAAGAATATATATACTTTATAGGGTCGTAGATGCTTCCTTCTGCCTGTTACATACTTTTGCACAAACATAATATACTCTGTGTACCTCTGGTACAGAGTTTAAAAATTTCGGAGTTAAGGCCTTGAACCACTTTTAAACTGACTCGATCGGCTTAGGAACCAGTCTCTAACCAGTAAAACTCTTAATCACCAATCTTAATCACTCATTTTATTTCATGACATTTTGAAACTGGTTCGGAACCGGGTTGATCACCTAGAAAACTATACATCAGAATGGTTGAGTCTTTTGTTTTGTACGACTCCAAAAACCGCTGGAAAGCATATAATCAAGTTTAATGGAGCCTTATTTTCCGGATCATGGGACAATCTCACACTGCTCAAGTTTATAAAATCGCAGGTTTTTAGCATTTAAGACGATCCAGGATGCAGTTCCAGCATTAACTGACGGGAAATTGACTTAAAAGAAAAATGTATCCTAGTGGAACATTCGCCGGACAGTTCAGTTTCTCAAAGAGTGAGTTTCTCAAGTGCTGTAAAAGTTTTCTAAAACAAAACCAAGTGTTTTATACTTTCTATACATCAGAAGTCGTAATGCGGTATAATATATGGCCAGAGACCTTGAAAACCTCATCCGGTAATTTCTAAACTGCGTCGCTTAACCTTTCTAACAAAATGTAATCCACTAGGGCAATTTTATCACACTTTTTCTACGTTCTATTAGCTTTCTCATTTGGCTCATTTGATTCCGAGCTACTACGAACGAATAATGAACTAGAAACGAATGCTCAGCTCTACAAATGGAAATCATATCTTGGGACTGGCGAAATCTTATCGGCTGATGGGTTAGTAGGTAGTGCAATCAACCCAACTTCTCTGCGGTATCATATCTTTCTCTTGTTTAGCTGGACCTTGGCTGTCCAGTCCGTTGAAATTATTAAAACAGATATTTATGCGCCATAAACTTTATCTTGCAAAATGGACAGAACAGGCAGGCACTTAACATTTAAACAGTTAAGGCAAAAGGTAAACTGCCGCCGCCGCCTCTACGCAAGCTGGCTCGGACTCTCCTCCAGCTGCGTTCGAAACTAGTTTCCCCCGAGGTAATGTAAATGTGTAGAAAAATAAATATTGAGACGACTCTGCGTGGATTTTTATGTTTGCTTGGGGGCCATCTATCTTGTCTTGTTGTTTGTACTTACAGCAGGCAGCGAGGAGCAACAGCAGCGACAGCGGCCACAGCAACAAACTTTTGCTAGTGCGCATTCTTGTTGTTGTTTTTGTTTATTATGTACTAAGTAGACTCAACTTCTTGTCTTTGGTTTTATCACTAAATACGCGTATTTAATTCCCCTTATCACTGGCAGAATTTAATAGTTTCACGCGCCTTCGTCAGCCGGATATTTTCAACACGGTGAATAAGCGGTGGGATTTTCTGTATTAACGGCCACTTATAAATATTTTTACTTGTATGGCCAAATAAGAATGACTTTAGACCAGTTTCGATTGACGCGTGCGTTAATAACGAGCTTTGCTTTCAGACTGAAACAAGTAAACTGAGCCAAAGGCGCACACGAGACAAAAAGTTTTCTTAACGGCCAAAGCTCACCTCGCCAGAAAGTTAACAGAGGAGAGCCGTTAAGCGAGCAGAGTGCAATTTAACAGCATGTGAATTCAAAATTAACGGTAAGTCAACTTGAGCGGGTAAGAATTAACATTCCATGTCGTTACATCTCTCTGTTAGAGAACCCGTAAATAATTTTAATATCATATTTCAATTAAAAGTAACATTGCAACTTGCGCGAAATAATTGCTCATTGAGTTTGGTAAATATAATATAATTGAAGTAATCCTTATGATTACTCTTTGCAAGCTATAAAGTTTTAACTCTTCCTAAAAAATTAAATTGCAAAGAAATCAATGAAATTAAATATAAAACAAGAAAGAAAGTCGGTCTAGCCCGTCTATAACATGGTGACATGACAAAACGCCCACGGACATAAGTCCCATATGAAAAATTTCAATCATTACTTTGAAATATAACAAAGAAATTTTTCTAGGCCTTATGTCCGGACATTAAGCCCATGGGCGTAAAGTCCGTACCCAAATTTAAATGACGGTGATGAATATAAAACTTGACCAATTTATGTTTTCCATACTGATGGACAAGTTCTACAAGTGGAGTTATAAGTTCTTACTATAAAAGAATATTATGTGTGTTTACAATTTTATTGAAGATTCGGCCATTTGGCAGTCAGTTTAGGGCAGGGGCCGGAAAAAACACAATCCCATTTTGGCATTGGTGTGTGTGAGAGCAGTGTGTGGGAGCCGACTGCGCTGCTTTTGAGAGCTTGCCTACGCGTGCTGGCCTCTGGCTTAGGGTAACCATCGACCTGGCCGATCCGCTCAGCCTTACCAGAGTTTGTGCACTTTATGTCAGTTATCCGCCAGGCGATTTCAGACAGCCGTTGGCTTTGGTATATTCGTTAACCGGCAGTCTGTAACCGTAAGCGCTGACGAGACAGTTTAGATGGCCCTAGGCGGTATCGCAGACATACACACTACCCGCTACGTCAAAATCGGGCAGATTACCAGAGACTGTACAAGAAATGTCGTGCGTCCGCCAGGCGATATTGGGACATAGTTCGGCTGGCGCGCCCCATTTCTCATGAAGAAGCTTTGAACTTATAAAGCTGCTCCTCTTCTTTGATCTGCAAGAGGCACAATTTCGTTTTGCACCCTGCAGGACCTCAATATGTCCGAATTTAATGCGGACATTAACCCATAACATTTTTATACCCGTTACTCGTAGAGTAAATAGGGTATACTAAAGTCATGCAAATGTATGTATCAGGCAGAAGGAAGCGTCTCCGACCCCATAAAGTACAAGGTGGGCCAAAAGAAATCATCCGATGTTGTTTGGCTTTCATTTTTTTTTCTAAATAAAAAACGTATATTTTGTTTTTTGATTATATTTATTTGAACCTTTAGAATTTTATTGGTCTTTTCGAGAAGATGATATCGGTCAAATGGGCGCCGTTACAATTGTTTGCCATACGGGCTCGTTTTATGGCATTTTTCATGGCGCTTCTCGCACTCGTGTCGAATGTTGTCCTTGAGGGCTTCCAAGGTGTCGGGCTTGGTTACGTAAACACGGGATCTCAAAAACCCCACAAAAAACGTCTGGAACGGTTAAATCGAGCGATCTTGCAGGCCAGTGCAAATCGCCAAAACAAGAGATGAGGCGACTCGGGAACGCCGCCTTCAGAATGTCGGTGGTGGCTAGCGGAGTGTGTGCCGTTGCTCCGTCCTGTTGAAACCACATGTCCTCCAGTCCTAATTCGTCCAATTGCGGCAGAAAAACGACCGTATAACGCGCACCGTCCTATGCTGTCGTTTGACCATCGGCGTTCTCGAAAAAAAAATGGCCCGATGACTCCTTCAGCGTGAACAGCGCACCATGCAGTCACTTTGAGCGGGTGTAATGGCTCCTCGTGCATCACTCGTGGATTTTCGGTGCCCCAAAAGCAATAGTTTTGCTTGTTCACGTACCCGCTGAGGTGAAAATGAGCCTCATCGCTCATTATGATTTTGGTCGACAAATCGTCCATTTCGTCCTCGAGATTGAGGATGGCTTGGGCGTAGGTTACACGCGTTTGGCGGTCGACAGGCAGCAGCTGTTGCACGGACTGGACTTTGTACGGGAGCATGCGCAGGTCTTTGACCAAAATTCGCCTTAGGGACGACCGGCTGATGGCAAATTGCGAGGCACGGCGTCTAGTCGATGTTTTCGGCGACCGATTGACATCCTCGGGAACAGCGGCGATATTCTCGGCCGAAAGGGCACTCCGGGGCCGGCCACTCTTGGCAACGTCTCGTGTGCTCCCATACTCTTCAAGGTTGGTGGATAAACGGCGCAGTGTTTGCGCAGTCGGTGTAGGGCGGCTGGGGAATCTGCGACGGAATTCGCGCTGCGCCAACACCACAGACGAATTGTTACGCAAAAAATTAGACACGATTATTCCGAGTTCTTGGGGAGTATATTCCAAAAGGGTGACTTCTTTTGGCCCACCTTGCATATATATTCTTGATCAGCATCAACAGCCCAGTCGCTATAGCTATGTCCGTCTGTATGTATGAATACTTAGATCTTGGAGACTAGAAGAGCTAGAGCCACCAAGTTTTGTATGTAGACTCCTATTGTCCCTACGCAGATCAAGTTCATTTCAAATTTTGCCCATGCCCCCTCCCGCCCCCACAACTAAAAATCTTGAATAACTCCTACAATTTTGAAGATATCAGCTCATATTTGGCAGTGTAGTGTATGGGCCCAATACCTAAAATCTCTGATTCATAAATATCGGATAAAAAATGACAGTTATTAAAGTTATAAAAAACGTTGCATTCTTTTTGGCGCCTCAGGCGCTATTTGCTTACATAATGTTGAAATTTTCTCATTAATGTTAATGCTCTGTTAACTAACATAAGGAAAGGCTATACAATATTAATTTCCCTGAGTAACGGCTATATCGAAGTCGAGCAAGACCGACTTTAGCATACGCTCTCGTTGAGCTTAATTTCGATGCTTACTACTTAATACTACTCTTTAAACTGTTTTATAGCAAGAAAACAATGGCTCATAAATTAAATGGTTTATCAATTAAATTTCCGTTTAATATCTCATTAGCTTTTATTTTCGCTCTGGTGGTTTCCGTCCCATTTAAGTATATACTTAATATGACCAATCAAGTAGTTTAGAACCAAGACTTTTTGGCATGCACTAAGATGACTTGAGGTGTGAGGATCTTCACAAGTTTAAAAATTTTATAAAATCATTTGAATTCGTTACAAAAGTTTTCCTTTTCTTAATGGATTTTGAGTTTCGTTAGACATTGAACGAAACGGCCTATTTAGCAGTGATGAATTCAAATTTATCAAATGAGAAATGCCGTAATTTTTTTTTATAAGCAAAAATGTTTGCGATTTGGAGTGTTTCAAATCGCAAAACTTTCGCGAATGCGAAAATGGGAGCATGACTGTAGTTGCTGCCATAAATTTTAATTCATTTTTTCGGGATTAACCGCCCTTAGCTGTGTCAATCAAGCTGATATAAAGAAAAGTCTTTGGGCTACATATATGCTAAAGTGGTTGAAATAAAAATTCTCTTCAAAGGACTATTTGGGCACCTTCGGGCTTGCTGATGCTGCATTATTTTTTCAAAGCAAAAAACACGCGAAACACATTTTCCGCCATATCTTTAAAGCAAAAGCTGATGGAGCCAAACCGAGATCAGTTTTGAAATCAGTGGACAAAAAGAATTTTTCATCAAAGAGGCTGCAACATACAAAATTAGTAATTTAGTTCGCCTGTGTAATATGGGCATTTCCTGCGTTACGTACGTTACATTCGTACGCATATTTTTGCTTATTTTTGCAAAGAAAAGATCCCTGGTAGAAAGGGTATTGAAAATATCCATCTTAGGATCCAATATGTCAATATCCTTTTGACTTTATTCAGCTCCCTTGGATGAAAAAAAAGATCAATTCAATATTTTTTTTTTTGCATATCCTTTTTACATTAAAAAGCTCCTATGGATGGCGAAATAATGTCAAAAGGATATTTTTTGATTCAAGTTTCGAACTTAGTTGTCGGTAATCGATAACTCGATGGATTTGCTGGATTTGAATCGTTACCCGCCTACATACATACGTATTGGCTCCTTTAGGTAAATTGGATTTAATTCTGTTAGTACACATATCATTGCATTCGTTTAGATGTGAAGGATCGCTGATGTCGGGTTGTCATGAGGCCATCACCGCTTCAAGTCACCCTGGTGTATTATGTGATCAACTCGGCTGCGGAACCGCTGCCGTCATACACCTATGGAGAGTGACGCATTGATATGCATATCAATTTCAAAACGTTATACATGTTTATTTTTTATTTTTGTTTTACTATTTAACAATTTCTTATTAGCAAACCAATTTTTAATCTTATGCTTAAACTTAATACATTTTTTTTTTTGGCTTCATTTGCAACAATTTTATTTAACTTTGGTAACTTTTTCATCACACTTCTCACGACATGATTTGAGGATTTTAAAGTTCGCCACACTGTCGTTTTGCTAATTGGAGTGCTGCTTAGAGCAGCTGGTTAGTTGCAAGACGCTGTTAAATTGCTCGCTTTCTCGAAGATTCGACGCTTGTCACGATCAGAAAGTTTTGGTTTACGTCCAGAACTACGTTTTGCTCCATAATTTGAAGGATTCTTAAAGAAATTGGTTATAACACACCGTGTACGACCAATTAATTTTGATATTTTGCTAACATTATGGTAGGTCTCTTTGTAAGCATTAATCATACCCTTTTCCTCATCCGTTAAACGTTTTCCACGTGACATTTTACTAGTAGTAGTAGTAGTATTTATTTGACAATACAAAGGCTTGTTTTATAGCCATCAGCCATAACTTATCAATATTGTACACTTTATATAGTAACTAAAAATAAATTAAGAACAACATTACTTATTAAAAACAAAAGAAGAACCGACTGGAGAAACAATTTGGTTATTCTATAGGTATTCATTCAAAATAGCAAGGCGGTAATTAAGAGCGTGTTGTAAAAACGAAGCGAGTATCTCCCAATTTTCTAAGTTAAGCAAGCTGATTACCTCGACTTCCGAAAAGGAAGGCTTGTTGAAGCACAAACTTCGTAGCTCGCACAGGATTGGACAATCCCCCATCAGGGACGCCACATTCTTCGTTACACGGAGGTTGCAGAGTGCGCAGTCAGTATTGGAGTTCACATGAGGCCTGTAGTTAAGATTGAGCATTTCACATCGAGCGCGGCATATCGTGGAGATCGTTGGAAGTAGTTCAGAGTTCAGTTTTGTGTAGATGAGTCTGGACTCACTTAAGGACGCCAGGTGCAGAAAATTTTCTCTTTTCCAGAACTCGATGTTTTCCAGGATCAGTTTATGAGAGGCTTCCCAAGACTCTGGACAGTTAAGGTTGATATCAATGTTACAATCGGAAGCAGTGGATATCCATTTCTCGAACACCTGAGTTTTACTGGCTAACATCATATCTGCAAGAACTTTGGGCAGTCTTTCGTTGGGCAAATCAAAGATCTTACGTATGTATTTGAAGTGGGTTTGCAGGCAATATATGTGAAGCGAAGGCAGGCCTGTTTCAATGTGGATGGCGTAATTAGGAGTGGTGTTTGGAAGTTTGAATATACGTTTAATGAACATCCTTTGAAGCCTCTCAATCTCATCATACCGGCAACATTTTACTATTAATTTACTTAAATTTGATCAAAAACTAAATAACGTTGCATTTCTGGCAATTACACTTTATGCTTTCGCTTAAAACGCACTTTAGAGAATGTGTCGTATGTATATGAAACGCCTGCATGCAGACAAAAAGATGAGCTTTTTCCGTAAAACTAGCGGTGCTTTACCAGCAATGCGAAAAAATTGATTACAACGGTGGCGTATCACTCTTTATTCTTTGTTCTTCCATTCTTCACTGTGCTCAACTTGTTTTTGTAAGCTAGGTAAGTTTGACGAGCATTTAAAAAGAAATTTGGGGACTGTCGTATAAATATAAAAAGGCACCTTAGCAATATTCATTTGCCTTCCTATATAACCATTGGAGTTGGCTTTATTATCTTAGAGCTAAGTGAGCTGTAAAGTTAAAGTTGAGGTATTTAAAGTACTTATATACCACTTGAACCTTTTTAAACTAGTCGATAAAATTAGCAGAACCTTTTACTTTTGAGCTTTACGCTTCAGTTCTGCACTTCCGTAAGAACACCAATTACGGCTTGGTTTGGTTCATAACCGGTTTTCACCCCAGGTAAACAAAGTTTTTCTTGATGTTAAATGGATTTTATAGCCGGTTTTCTTTATAAAAAGGACTCAATATACTTTGAAATTAACTTTTTAGGTAATTTTGTTAACCGAATCTTCGAAACAAAAGTTACAAGTTAAGTACTTCGAGTTGCCCAGTAAATATTAAAAAAATTCCGTTTTGTTTTAAAAGTTTTTTTTATTTTTTAGATTTTTCATGTGGCGTTTAGGTCGTACAACTCCTCGTGTTTTTTGTTTGTTTTTCAAGTTGGCCTGTTGTCTGTTTGGGTCGTTTGTGTGTACAGTGAATTTGCCTTGGCCCTGAACTAACGCTCACGACATTTTACGTATTTACAATCGGGCGAAAGCGCAACGGGTCATTTGGTTGTACCTAAACAAAACTTCTCTATACTCAACAATTTGTCTTAATAGTTACTAATCTGGGTAACCAATATGCCTGCTGCATAAATTGGCTTTGCACTTTAAGCTTTAACTTTTAAATTTGGGGTCAAGCAGTTGAGGTCCACAGACGCCGCCGGCCGCACCACACACCGAACACACCAGCTCCGAGCCATATACACACACACATACGCACAGCTTACAAGGTAGGTAAAAATATACAACATCTCGTATATGGGACATATATGGAGGGCGGGCATCAGCGTGAGGCAAGACCGGGCCAGCCAAACAGCGGCTACTGCTGCATCACAGATGAGGTAGGAAACCGACCAGCAGCTCCGCCGGGCTGACGCGACTAGCAGTTGACAAAACTTTCAAAGAGGTGTGTTTGTGGGTGTGTGTGAGTCTGTGGGGTCGATGAGAAACTTAAACTGTCTAGTGATACAATTGCCTGCAGCGCGTTCTAAACAAATTGCTCCTGACTATTCGCCGACAGCTCCATGAGTCGCCACGCAGCCTTGGGATTAAGTTCGTTTCGGTCCCGACACAGCACCCACACATAGTGCACTCGCATCACCTTGTCCGGATCGCCCTCAACTATCTGGGCTTTCTGATCGCGCACACACATGATCTGTTGGGCCTGGAATGTGATAATCAGCACCGGACCCTGCTCCATCACCTTGCCCATGGCCAGCTCAATGTTTTCAATATCGAGAATTTTTGAATCCAGATACAGGCCAGACTTCTTCGCTTGCGTTATGGGCGTGCCAATGATGTTGTATGTGCTCTCGAAACACCAATCCTTGAGAATTTCTAAATCACCTCGCACAATCGCCTCCAATATGTTGGGAATGATGTCCGTTTCGCAATCGTGCAGAAACTCCTTCTGATCGAAGCTGGGGTCGATTTTCACCAGTTCGGTCATGGTCTCCGACAGCTCGGTCTTGGAGAAGAGGCCGCCCATGACATCGGATACCTTGTCGGTGAGCAGGCGGGAGGCGCGTATCACGGGATTCTCGGACTCATCGTATTTGGCCTTCCAGTCGAAAACCTTATTGACGTAGGTGTTGTTGTTCTTGAAATTCTCCCACGACTGATAGAACTTGGAGTCTTTGTGGAGCTCCACACCTAAAAGGAGAAAGGATTAATCTAAGCTTGAACTGAACTAACCTCCAAGTGGCTCGTTTTCCAAATACTCGTTGCAAAAATCATAACTGTTGAACTATGTTTCCCCCCGGACCCGGACTTCTGAGAGGGGCCCGGAGCCCGGATTTTGGGCGAAAACTTAAACCTCTATCTCTTACAATCTCTGAGATCTGTTTGTGCATTCGGAAAGACACAGACGGGCATAGCTAGATCGACTCGGCTGTTGATGCTGATCAAGAATATATATACTTTATAAAAGATGCTTCCTTCTGCCTGTTACATACTTTTGCACAAACTTAAAACAATCTGTGTACCTCTGGTTCAGAGTATAAAAAATCTTTGAGGTTTTCAGATTATAAACAAATAAGCAATAAGTGGATAACTCAAATAGTTCAAAAGTTATGATTTTTGCAAGGAGTTTTGAGAAAACGAGCAACTGAGCGGCGACTCACCTGTAGCCTCTGTGTTCGCCTCAACCACCCGCGAACTGTCCGCCATGTCCACCTGCACACGTTTCCGCAGCTTCACCGGCGACCGATAGACCCGATTGTCTATGCTCGTCGTGTCCATCTCATTTTTGATCATTTTTGTGGTGTCCGAGATGGCCTGAAAGGCGCCCGACTGACCCAGTTTGCCGCTGGTATCTGTGATGGTGTCACTCACGCCCCTGGCAGTTTTGGACAGTTCCTCACTGACCTTCTTGGCCAGATCCGATTTGGAGGCATCGTCTATGACATCGCCCACCTTCTCCTTGATGGCGCCCAGCTGCTCCTTGAGCTTGCTCGACGACCGCTGCGCCTCGGACTCAACGATGTTGAACTTCTGTCGCGCCGATTTCAGGGCATCCGATTGCTCCAGCTTTTGGGCCTCCTCGCGGAACTTCTTGATGCTGTCCTTCATCTCCTTGTTCTTGTCCATTTCGGTGCGCACATTGTCGATGAACTGTGAGAAGAAGCCGGGCCTGCGTCCGGGTGCGCTGTAATAGCGCTGCTGCGGATGGGAGAGGCGTGGTTGGAGTGGCGGGTCGTGCCGGATGAGCCACAAAAGGCGGATGCTTACCGGCTGCTGGGGTAGATTGTGCGTGGCATATTGGCACGTAAAGAGGCAGGCACGCTCCCGCGCAAAGGCAGCAAATTTGAGCTGAAAGAGGGGGACAGAGGAGAGAGAGTGTGAGATGGGAATGACTTTTGACCAGTTTTAACCTAGAAACTGGGCCACATGCATTCGCACTTGGCAGAGTTAGCCACCAGCCATACACGCGCTCTATGAATGAACCTACCATTGTGAAGAGCCTGTTTTTTACAAGGAAAATTCGCTTTTCGCGATTTGGTGGAAAAATTCGCGTCAGAAGCTTCAAAATTTATGTAATTCCTTTGGTTCTTCGACCATGCACGTCAGCGCCCCCCCAGTCAGCTGTTCGATGCGGCTGGTCAGTGTTGGCAGGCGTCCGCAATGTTCAGTGTTGCGCAACTGCGACTGCGTTGGGCGCGCGCTTAGTTCAAATAAATGTTTTTGTAGTGTGGGTGCAGCAAAGTAAAAAATAGTGGAACGAGGATGGTGACAAAAACAACACGTGAAATGTTTTTGGTTTGTTTTTATTTTTTTGTTGATTAAAAAATTACAGTTAGCTCTGCCCCATGTTGCTTGTGTTTTTTTTTTTTTCAAATCTGGCAGCATCAGCGCTTACTTTAAGTTTGTTTCCCGCTAAAGCTGTTACATAGTTTCGAATTTAAAAACTTGGTAGGGTATTCACGACCCCCAGTTGAGCTGTGGAGTTGAGAAAATTTTTAATTTTAAACAAGTCGAAAACAAGAAGAATAAAGCAAATCAATTATACAAACAGGTTTACAAAAAGTGTAAAATTTCTCATTTCTTTTTCTAGTTTTCGACTTTAAAAAAAATGTAAAATTTCCTTTACAGCTTATATAAGAAATGCCAGAAACTCATATCTGTTCTAAGATAGCTGATAGTTCCTCCGAATCTCAGCCCTTAAAGCCTGTACTTAAGGATAACGTCCTGAATTTTGCTTAAATCTGTTTGGTACTGGGACTGTTTTTCGGGATTCTCGAAGTTAAGGCAGTCTGGCAAAGCTTTTAAAACTCATATCTGTTCTTGGATCGACCTTAGTTAACCCTTTCTCAACTCGTAAGGCCCCTTCCTTGAGTATATCGTCGTGACTTACCCGTAAATCTGCTCAGAAAGTCATATTATCGGCAATTCCGATATGATGTCAAAAATTCTTTCTGCTTAATTCAGCCGATTCCCTTTCCGCATTTTTATACCTTCCCCTTAAAAATGGTAAAAATGGGAAAAGGGGATCATGATGTTGGCTGTATGAATGCGTCGATCTCAGAGACTAGAAGAAATAGAGCCATAAATTTTTGCATGAAAGTAGGTAGGTAGGTAGGTAATTACCCATATCACCGAAGTTATACACGAAACAATTTTGCGTTATTTAGCGGGTGGGAACAGCATCGTTTCATTAAATTTGCTCGAAAATTTATTTTTTCGGACTTGAAGTTACGGCAAGCTCGAAATAAAGTTAATAAACTTCTTTCTGTTGAAAGATCGCCCTTTATTCTAAAAAATCTTAACCGTTCAAGCGCGATCTTAAGTCCAACATTTGGAAATGACCTTAGAGCTGTTTGGAAAGTAATTTTTTTTTGACTTTTGAAAATGCGATTTGAAAAACCATAGTCCTCCCTTATGTTCGAAACACATTATAAAGTATTAGTTCTGATTTTTAGACGTATGAAGGGTAGTTTCTACCTCTGGGCCTTATTTTGTAATGCCTCGCTAAAAGTGAAATACACTAAAACTACAAGAGATATTGACAAATGGGCTTTTTATTGGATACTTAATAGATGAAACTAGAAATAAAATTTTTTGTTTTGTTGCGGTTGCTGTTGTAGCGCCCATCAAAGTAGGGCAAAAAATAAAAATTTGGTCCAATGGTTCCGGTATTTTTTTGGAAACAGCTTTTCCGAACTGGATAAAATAAAAAGGATCTGCTCAAAATTGATGTAGATTCGCACGTGCCTTCACGTTTGAGGTAGGCTCAAAAACTCCGGAGCAGTAGGTCTGCAAAGTCAAAATTTCGAAAATCTACTATTTTTTGAGCGAAGCTCTTTTACGGACGGCCGACTGGGGGGCAAATCCAGAATATGATTGTCTTTGCGACAGATTTCTTTGGCTACGCTTTTGACTTTGCAAAGTCAGTAGCTTTGGGCTTTGCTTAGCCATAGCAGCATGCGGGTGGTGGTGGTGGATAGCGTGGACCAAAACAGTGATCAAAACAGTGACCGAAATAGTGATCGAAACAGTGACCAAAACAGTTACCAGAACAGTGACCACAACAGTTGCCAAAACAGTGACCAAAACAGTGCTCGAAGCAGTGACCAAAACAGTGACCAAAACAGCGACCAAAGCAGTGACCGAAAATGCAACCAAAACAAAGACCGAAACAGTGACAGAAACAGTGACGGAAACCTTGACCATAACAGTGACCAAAACAGTGATCAAAACAGTGACCGAAACAGTGTCCAAAACGGTTACCAGAACAGTGCCCACAACAGTTACCAAAACAGTGCTCGAAGCAGTGACCAAAATGAAGACCAAAACAGTGACAGGACCATTGACCGAAAGAGTCACAAAAACAGTGACTATACAGTGACCAAAATAACGACTTTATTGTGCCCGAGTTTTTGAAAGGACGAATTCCGGTCAAATAGTATCGGTCAGAACACAATGAAATTGAGCAGGCGACCTAAAAAGATCCTAGGATTAGGAGTAGTCCCGAATAACTTCCAACATATTCAAATGCTTCAAGAGAATGCGACGACTTTGCTACTAAATATCTGTAATATCTGCGCCCATAATAATCTTATAACTATTTGGAAACCTTTATTTCAAAGCTAAGCAAAATCAATGTTGAATTCCTAAAAAATGTCTTTTTAACAATTTCTTTGGCCAAAAACAAAACTTTTCAAAAATATATAGCACTATCGTCAACATTGATTTTCGATGGGGCAAATCAAAACAAAAACAAAATTACTTTATACACTTTCGCAAGTATTGTAATTTCATGTTATCCCGCGTAAACAGCTTCGCTCGTAACGGGTGTTCCACGTAACGGGTTATTGTCGGGGCACTCGCCTACAGCTCGTAGGTTATAATTCAATATTAGAATGAAAAAATCATTTTCTTCATTTTACGTATTATTTGCTACAATTCCCACTAAATACATATATTGGGGGGTGTCCCAGAAATCTCTACAAATTTTCGTATAAAAGGAGACATTTCTAACTTAACTACGAGGACTTTATTTGTAAAGTGACAACATTAATGTCGGCTACTAGATTATGTGGAAGGAAACCCGTACGCATCAAATTTACTTAGTCTTAAGCATTCGGTTTTAAATCTCTCAACTTTTGCCATCTAATCTAGTAGCCTAGCATTTTGAAGACACTTCACATATAAAGGCAAGCTCATTTATTTTGAAAATCTCTAAAGATTTCTCAGACTCAACCGATTGACTGCTTTTCTAAAGTGGCTTTTACTAAAACTGAGTGATCTAAGTGTTTTGCTTGTTACTCACTTATTGCATTCGTTTGTTATATTCATTCATTCACATTCAGTCGTTTTAAGTAATGCAAAAAAATTCATTCAGGTGAGTTTGAGAACTCAAAAAATGGAGTCATACTCTTAAGTACTCATTGTTGCTCACAATTCCAGTGTACTCATGCAGACCTCTAATACATTTATGTGTCAGTGAAACTAGATTATTATTATATTCGGTTTATCAGCTGGAACTAGCGGTGCGGTTAGGGTTTGTTTTAGCTCGGTTCAGAACCGGTTTCTATCCCTAGGTTTTGTTGTCGTAGCGGTGGTTGTCTTAGCGCCCCCTAAAATAGGGATTTTTCTCAGAAACCGCTGATCCAAAATAAATAACATAAAATGATGGGTTCAGAATTAATGTTTTTTGACCTACCCAGTTTCCCGAGGCAGGTGAGAAAATGTTGGATATTATAAGTAAAACAAAAGCAAAAGTGGTATTCCTGAAAGTGATTTAGATTTAATTTAGTATTCGTCTAGTATTTAGTCTAAATCTGTTGATGTAGTGTTTGTTTTTGCGCAATTTGATTGAGAGCTGCGGGCAGTGTGACCGGTCGGCGGATTGACAATTAGCGCGAAATTTTTATTTCGGAATTAGTTCAAAAAAAGTGGAAGATAATTCCAAATAAATTTTTTTTTATATTTTGTTTAGTCCATTAACTCTTGATTTGTCCTACAGTTGGCTAGCGGGAATTTTGGCTTTTTTTTAAATTTAAATTTATCTTTTTTCCCTCTCTTCTAAGCTGCATATCTTTTTATTTTTGTTAAGCAACAGGTTTATTTAGTACACAATCTCTTGATTTGTCCCACTGTGGGCGAGCGGGAATTTTGGCTTGTTCTTATTTAAATTTAGCTTTTTTTCGGTCTCTTCTAAGCAGCATAGCTTTTTTTTTTTTGGTAACCAACAGGTGGGCAGAGCTGCACTTGCGCAAACCGTTACCCACCGATATTCCTAGATTGCATTTTGTTTTGTGCTTTTGTAGCAAGCAGGCGCTAGTTGGTCGGACAGAATTAAAATTGTGGTTGAATTTCGCGCCCATAACACGCCTCTGAAATTGAGTTTGTATTATAAATAAATGTTAAAACCTAAGAAGTAACGATTATACTTCACAAACCTAATTTTTTGCTCGAATTTGGATGTGTGCGTGGGAGTTGGACACAAAGCGAACCGCACAATAACGGCACTTTTTCCATTTTGTAGTGCGCTTTTTTTTATTGTTGGACTTTGACATGTTTCGCAGCAGCCTGGAAAGCAACGCGACAAGCGTAAGTGAGAAGGAGCGATAGACGCCATTGTGAAGTTTGAGATCATTTTCTTTTTACATGCAGGACAGCTTTGCGGCGGGTTTTAATTCTAGGATAGGTGGTGGCGGTGGGCTCAACCTGTTGGGCCTTCAGGATTCGGGGGGCAGTACGTCACCTGCCAGCACATTAAGTCCGCCCCCCACACCCCTGACCCCAGAGCCTTGCCCCTTCGGTTCGCCCGCTCCAACTCAGTTCCCTCTGCTGACGGATTCGACGACGGCAGCGAACACCCTGTTCCTCCAACGGCACTACAATTACCAATTGCTGCTCCAAGAGCAGCAGCAACAACTGGCACTGGCCCAGCAACAATTGGCTTTGGCTGCAACGGCGGCGGTCAATGCGGCCACAAGGAGTCACCAGCAGAAGGATGAAATAGCGCGATCACTTAAAATATTTGCCCAGCTGACAACTGGCACGGCAGGTGAGAAAGAGAGAGAGAGAAAGAGAAATCGCTAGATTTGTACAGTCAACTCTGAGCAGAGTACATTGACCTATTCAAATTCACAGATGGCGCCGCGGGCTCTACGCTGGATGTGATGCAGGAGTTTGCCTCAAACGGCTATGTCAGCGATGAGCTAAATCGCTTTCCGGCCCACCGTCACTTGCCTCAGCCACCAGCGGCAGAAGCAGCCGCACCGCCCCCACCTTCAATGACAAATAACCATTGGCTCCACAATTACCGGGAGCAGTTCAACAATATGTGGCGCAACATGCCCACCACAATGGCTAACGGTGTTGCGGGCCACCTACAGCTAAATACGGTGGGTGCTTTGGGTGCGCCAGTCCAGATCAACGATCACATGCGAAACGTGAATAAACCAAATATCTACAATAATAATGCCAACAATCAAAAGATGCTTAAGCGCTACAACCACAAGACCAAAGAGGTGAGTGGAGAGACTTGGGATCCTGCGTGGCAGTATAGCCTAGGCTGTGGATCGATTACAATCTTGTACAGAACCTAAGTGGCAGGTTATGCCTTAAACATTATCAAAGGAACCTTTATCCTATGAGCTATGAAGTTTCTAATTCGTTAAGGCGTACATGAAAGTAATCTATTTTTTATCATCTTAAAGTGATCTTCCAAATGATGGGAGGGGAGTTGTAAAGGGACACAAACCTAACGGGTCGAGTAAGAATACAATAGCCACCGTTGTCACTACTATCATCGTATTCCAGGAAAAAGCAATATGTATATACCCATCGAATGTGACTACTCTGTAATTTCTATAGGTTGCTCCACATTCCTCTGTTCGATCATTCATCAGTCTGATGCTTTCTTTAGCTGTTTTGATTTGTTTTATGCCTTGATCGCTCGCTACCTAGTAGATACGACCTGCGTTCATGGTGCTTAGTGCATTCAAGTGCTACCCTAATGTTTAAGACATGGATGTGGAATTGATCTTTTCGCCGCTTGGCTTTCTACGAATCTGAAACTTCATCAAAATTTTAAAAGACTGCAGCCTTGGGAAGAACCATTTGTAGTTTCCGTTCTAATTGATCTTTGTTAACAGTTGATAGGGCTAGGAGTTTTATTACGATCCATATTCGACCACGATTCTTTACACTTCTGTTGTCCGTCAGATACTTCATTTCATATCATATGTGTGGACTCTGCAATATTCGACTCTTCAAGATATAATCATTACACAAATTTACAAATGATGAGGGTATTCACTAGCCCTCGTAAAATGGCAAAGCGTCTAAGCTTAAATACAAAAGTTTACAAAGCAACAACAAAACACATGAGAAAAAAATTACCACATTTAACATGCCTTAGGGCACTTTTAAAAAATCAGTCGTAAATGTGAAAAAGTGTAAAGTTTGGAAGTGTTGGAAAATTGTTCAAAGAATCGGTTAAAAATACTTGGTATCGAGCCATTTCGAGATTTTTGTCTTAAAAATTTGCGGTCACACCAACAAACTGGAAATTATAAAAAAGAAAAATGGAAGAAATTCAATGCGCTGGAAGAATGTTATGACGCCAAGCGTTTCCACAAGGCCCAGTGCCCCATTGTGGAGCGTATGACCTGCACTCTGATGTTGAAGGGACGCAACAATGGCCCTTGCGTAGCGTTAACCTGGCCGTCTGGCTGATGTGCATTGGGGATGCCTTTAGAACAGCGATGTTCAAGAAGAGCGAGACCAAAAAGTGAGAGTGTATTGGTGTGCGATATCAAAGCGACACAGCCCAGCTTTGAACTGCCCTGCTCGACGTCTGGGCATCGAGTGCAAGCAAAGAGAGCGTTGCTTACGCTCATATGCCCGACTTCTGCATGCGCTCGGCTCGTAGCCGATTGTGCTCGGCCCCTGGGTGCTATGGAGGAACATCGCTGCTTTAGAAACACCATTGCCTAGTGCTTGTTTGATAAGCTGATCAATGCAGCAAAGGGATCCTCCAACTCGAACGCCATCAATTCGAAAAACTCAATTTAACTATTCCGTAGCTTAACTGGGGGTCGTGAACACCCAAGATTTGAAACATATACAAATACAATCAATTAAACTCTGTCTGTAACAAAACCTAAAGAGCGGCATACTATTTTTAAAAGGGCCAAATCAATTTTTCGCTTATTCAAAGCTCGTTGCACCCTTTGTCTTGGCATTTTTATTTTGTTTTATATTCACGGGTCAAGTTTTGTCACTCAAATAAAAGCTCGTCTAAACATCTGGTTTATATTCAATTTACACTATAAAGGCTGCCTTTAGTGAAAATTGCCTTAAGGCAGCCGGTTGGGTGTGTCTTTTCTATACAGAAAGGCGACAGTTTTGTTAAAAATTTGTTCGGCCGAAATAACGGCAGGTTTTTAAAAAAACAGTTGGCCCTTAAAATTACTACTACATTTACGCTTTACCATTTTACGAGAGCTAGTGAATACGCTAAATTATTTTTTCATCCTCGAAAAATTTATGACATTCCTTATGTAAGATCACGCGCTAAGTCCAAATCTGGAGTTTAACAATTTTTAAGTAGAACAGATTTCGAGATAATCCCAAATTATCGTTTTTAGCATTTTTGAAAAAGATTTTCTCACTTAATTACAAATATCTCAATTATGAAATAACTTATGAATAAGTTTTTTATGGGCATTTCCAACGAAAGGTCCACTGTGACCAAAGTAGTTAAAAACCCTAAGTTTTATCATATTTTCCCAGGGAAACAGTTAAATTAAACTAAAGTAAGAAAATCTTAAATTTTTTCATAACCCATATTGTGATTTTTGGACGCACAGCATCGCAAGAGCCATTTTTCTCATTTTGGTAGTTTTTTGCACGTTTTTTCTTAAAAAAGTGCCTATGGATTTCGTTGACTCTTGATATCTAAAACTGATTTAATGATACACCGTTGCGACTGGTGCTGCTCATAATTGTTTGTTTACCTTATAACTCGAGAACCGTTCATCTTTATCATTTCATTGGCGGATCGATAATTAATCCTGATTAAATATGACCAGAAGGAACGAACCTTCTATCTATAAAACTGTGGGATTTTCCAATTTGCAGGGGCGTGGCTAAAATTGAAAATAAACTTGATCTGCCTGCAAGTATAAGAAGCATACGTCCCAAACATGTCAAACCTCTATCTCTTACCATCTCTGAGATCTGACGGACGGACAGACGGACATGTCTAGATAGACTCGGCCGTTGATGCTGATCAAGAATATATATACTCTATAGGGACGGAGATGCTTCCTTCTGCCTGTTCATACTTTTGCACAAACTTAATATACTCTGTGTACCTCTGGTACAGAGTATAAAAAAAAATCTGTCCAATAGTTATCGAGATATTATTGATATACGGGGTTTTCCGAAGCTGCCGCTACTCAAACTCGCATAACTTTGTTGTTTTTGCTCTGATTGAAAAGTTGTTAAGAAATTTAAAAAGACAAAACAGACGAAAGTTAACTTCGGCTCGGCCGAAGTTTTGTATACCCTTGCAGCTTCCATTGAAAACAAAAAAGATTTTCTAAGACTACTTTTCGGACATTACTTTTCTAGGGGATCTATACTATAAAGATATCTGATTTCGATTAAACTTGGTGAAATCATGGAAAAGCATAATACACTGTTAATTGCGAAATTTGGAGGCGATCCCATTTAAAACAAAAAGTTTTTCTCACTAGAACTTCTTTTTCGACCGATTATTCATACTGCAGCTATTGCTAAGATCCGTTTTGATAAAACATTGTTGAAATGTGTCCAAAGTATATAAAATGAGTGTATGCCAATAAAAAGGACGTTTTCATTATAAACAAAAAAGTTTCCTCACTGAACTAGTTACGCGGCCAGGGAGCATGACGTTGCAAATTGTAGTGGGTAAAAGTACATAAAAAGGTAAAGAGGACGTTTTTATTGAAAACAAAAAGTTTTTATAACAGTTTTCGTGATCGTTCCATCAAGATCGCTACAAAACTTTGTAGAATTGTGTAAAAGTATATAAAACAAATATACGAACGTGGGACGTTTCGGGAAAATGTTTTTCACAAGAATAGTTTCAACCGTGATGAGTATAGCTAAGTATAATTTACAATATTTGTGAACTGTGGGGAGCATATAAAACAAATACATGCTAGTTAGAGGACATTTCATTGAAAACAAAAGTTTTTATAGACTAGTTTTTCGACGTGTCCTATGGGAGCTATATGCTATAGTCATCCGTTTCACCCAACTTTGTAGATTGTGTAAAAGTATATAAAATGAGTGTTTTCCAATGCTAAGGACGTTTTCATTAAAAACAAAAAAGTTTTTCTCACAAAAACTATTTTTCGACCGATCGTTCCATGGGAGCTATATGTTATAGTCATCCGATTTCGACCAAACTTTGCAGAATTGTGTTAAAGTATATAAAAAAGGTATGGCAATGATAAGACGTTTTCATTAAAAACAAAAAGTTTTTCCATAGAATAGTTTTTCGCCGATCGTTCTAGGAGCATATGCTTTAGTATCTTCGACCAAACTTAGTGAAATCGGGAAAGGATCTAAACTAAGATGTACTTGGGGCGTTTCCATTAAAAACAAAAAGTTTTTTCACTAAAACTAGTTTTTGACCGATCGTTCTAGGCAGCTTATGCATAGTCATCCGATGGCCGGTTCCGACAAATGTGCAGCGTATATGTACCAGAAGACTTCGTGCAAAGTTTGGTGAGGATAGCTTTAAAACTGACGGAGGATATAGCATAGAAACAGACGGACGGACAGACGGACAGGGCTAAATCAACTCAGCTCGTCATGCTGATCAAGAATATATATACTTTATGTGGTCGGAGATGCTTCCTTCAATGCGTTACAAACATCCGCACAATTTTATAATACCCTCTGCAAGGGTATAAAAACCTAGTCGAAAGTTTCGTTTTCGGACAAAAATGTGAAAGGGTAAGAACTTTTAATGCTATGGTCTCAAATGTAGAAAAAAACTTAATCTTTTGCAAAATTTAGAGAATTCATTGAAATTAACTGGCTTGTAAATGCAATTGAGTAAACAAAATTTATGTTTTCTTTTCATTTTTAGTTTCAAGTATTTAATTCCTGAATGCTTACTGACTTTCAGCCAAATCAAATACGTTTTTGAAGAAATTGTCCGCTTGGATCCACCATTTTGTTTTACTGAATTTTGACTTTGAATTCGTAATCAGCGACACCGAAAACCCCCCGAGTACAGACTTTCAGCCAAATCAAATACATTTCTGAAGAAATTGTCCGCCATATTGGAAGGGAAACGAAAATAATGTCCCAACTGTGGAACACGACAATGCACCTGCTTACGTATCTGTGCCTATGCGTGATTTTTTGCCCAAAAACTACACCACAATCATGCCTTAGGCATCATATTGCCCGGAGTTAGCCCCTTTCCCTTGCCTAGCCCCAGTTCCTAAAATTGAATAACCTTATGAAAGGACGGAGATTTGCAATGATGGAAGATCTTAAGGCTTTTTCAAAAATTGCTTATCAGAAAAGCTTCGTTGATTGGCATAAGTGTATTATATCTGGGGGTAATTAGTTTGAGGAGAATTATGTGTAAATTCAATAAAGTTGCGACTTAAGCCCGTTTTGAACTTCGGCAAATTCGGAAGCGGATTCGGCGTTACACTGTAGGTCCCTTTCTCTTGTGCGAAAATAAGAAGCGCACAAGCCAAGAGATTGAGAGAAGCTCGGCTTTGGCCCTTTCAACGTGTCAACGTAACAAGCCTTGGGGTTGTGTCAACTAGACAAGCCATTTTACTAAGAACGGAAGCACGGTTGGTCGATGAATAATTAAAATATTTTTGATAAAAAACAGAGACACCCTACTTTTGAACACGCCATTTACTCAGGGAATCAAACTGAATCGTATTTCGGCTTAAGGCTTTGTTTTAGTTATAACTTGTTTCAGTATTTGGTTTCGTATTGGATTTTTGTTTGCGTCCATCCTATCCCGTTAAATATAAGTTCTTCGCTTACTTGGGAGATTGAACAACAAGAGGAACTTTTGAAAGGTTTTACAATTCTAGAAGCTTTAAACGCTTTAAGATCAGATAAACTTTGATTGATGTCATTAGTTAAAATGGTTATTGGGCAGCTCTTTTTCGAAGATGAAGATAGACAAACGGTTACCGTCAATAAGGAGCGCTATCGCAATATGGTAACCAATTTGTTGATGACAATTGTTTGTCGAAAACTGGTTTCACTACTTGTTTCAACAAGATGGCACTCCACTAAACACAAGCCGCGCTACAATCGATTTTTGAGGTCATTGTTCCCTGGCCGTACGATGTCAAAATATGGTGATTTCAACTGGCCAGATTTGACTCCTACAGACTACTTTTTGGGGGGTTATTTAAAATCAAAGGCTTTCATTAACATGACAAGGACCCTGGAAGACCTGGAAAACAATATCTGCCCAGAATTAGCCGCCATTCCGCCATCACAAAGTCAGAATCTTTTTCTGAAGCTTACAATTTAGACAAATTGCGTAAAAGCTCCTTTAAACTAAGTAAAACTAAGTGGCTTTGGCATTTGTAGAGTGATACCTTGCCATAACTTGAACTGATTAACAAAAAAGATGAGGTCTGTCTTGACCGCATTGAAACCGAGTTACAAATCCTCACTAGTTTTATGTTTAATATAGGGAAAAACGACACTACAATTACAGTTTCTTTAAGAAATGAAATTCTTATCAATATAATGTAAATCATATCCCCTTTATTATACAGATCAGCCGTCACTGCGTTTTCTGTGAGAACAACAATGAACCCGAGGCGGTGGTCAACAGTCATACCGTGCGCGATAGCCTCAATCGTGTGCTGTGCCCTAAGCTGCGGACTTATGTCTGTCCCATATGCGGAGCATCGGGCGACTCGGCGCACACCATTAAATATTGCCCCAAGAAGCCGATTATCACCATGGAGGATTCCATTAAAGCAGAGTCCTTTCGTCGTTACTACAAGACTCAGATGACTGCCTAAGAAGAGCTCTGGCAGCCTCTTCACTTGCGTTTATATACATTAAATATATATTTGCGCCTTCCAAATTAAGCGCCCGGCGCGTTCGATTTTTAAACAGTCACCAATGACTGTTCACTCAAATCAAAACCTTTTTTTTCCTATCAAATTCTCACAAATCTCTGTGTTTGTTCTCGTTGGAAACGTAGAATACTCACAATATCGTAATATTTGTTCAATCTCACAATCTCAATATTGTATGGAGCTACGGTTCTGTACATTCTCTCCACCGTATATCCGGAAGTGATATATGAATTAAAATAATTTTTCCCTTTTTTTGTCGGAAATAGAACACTTTGAATTTAGAATTTAATTTGAAATTTTGTTTGCTAAAGTAAAAAACAAAGAACACTTTCGCAGGCAAACAATTTCCATTTACAAGTTTTTATTTTTTTTTTTAAATCTTTGACATACAAAAGTAAGAACAAACACCTACGATTTTTTTTAATATTTCGTATATTTGTATATTTATTAAATCATCTTGTCATCGAACAAAATATTTAAATCATTCATTAAAGTAAATTCATTTTGTATTTTTGTAAACATCGAAAAATGTTGCAATGTGAAACTGAAGCTCACTGAATAAACTTATCGTTCTAATCCTGTTCATCATCCCGACGTTTTTCGAATAGAGCCAAAAATATGCCATCGGTGAGGTCATGATCTGGTAGACAGTAGAGACAATTTTTGCCTATTTTGGCATACTCCTTGTCGCCCACATTTTGCCACTTGTTGCGCAAAGCCTTCTTGCAGCTGAGCATTTTGAAGCTGGGATTCAGTTGCAGACAACGTTGCACCACCTGCTCGTTCTCCTCCTTCCACAGGGAGCAGGTGCAGTAGGCAATGCGTTTGACATGGGGAAAGGCGCTCATGGCATGCGAAAGGATTTTGATTTGTAAACCAGCCAGCTTATAAAGACGCTTGTCATCCTTTTGCTCATCGCACACACTGATACGACTTTGCATGCCATTGCCCGAGCAGCTGGGATCAACCAAAATGTACTCCACATCCGGACAGCGGTTGTCATCTGAAAGAGGGTAAGATTTATTTAATATGTTTATATATTATTTTTGGTTACTTGAACATCTGTTTGTTATATTTTTAGAGAAAGGTAAAAAAAATTTAATTATAGTTTTTATATTTTCTTTAGAGGGATCGGATAATAGGGGAAAGGCGTTTGAGTTGGGAAAGATTTGGATCTGGAATTATAGAAGTATGAATTGGTAGAAGATTCTTATATTATGCCATATTTTTGAGGAATATGTGGTTGACGTGATTTCAGAAGAAAAGTTTTTTGTGCTGTTCGCTTAAGCCCAATTTACACGACCTGATCGCTCAGCTGAGTTTTTGAGAACTGAGTGTCAAAAAACTCAGCTGAGCAACTCAATTTAGCATTTACACATGTCTGGAAGCTTAGTTGGTCGTTGCAAACCAAGGTTGAGCGTTCGCGGCGGTCAGTTAATTGAGCCGGTTTATTACACCGAGCGCCAGCTAAGGCTAGGCTCCTCTTTACACGGGCTGACAGATACTCAGATACAAAACTCACCTGAGAGATCAGGTCTTGTAAATTGGGCCTTAGCTTGTTTTAGTTTTTCTGTAGTTGATTATGTTTGATTTTGACGTAAAGATAAAATTTTATAATGCAATTTGAAACCAAGCTTACCCATGGTCAGCGCATCGCCCCATATGGGAGTAACAATTTGGCATCCCGCCTCGTCAGTGATATCACACAAGGCCTGGTAACGCTCTCTTGACTGTTCCACCGCGTATATGCGTCCCTTATTCTGCATGACATTGCACATGTGCAGTGTCTTCATGCCGGGAGCAGCACACATATCCAGCACTGTGGAACCCACTGGTGGAGCCAATAGCTCGGCCGCCAGGCAAGTGGCCTTGTTTTGTAGTATCAGCTTTTTCGAGTGCACCAAATCATGCGATGCCCAGTAGTGAGCCCATTTGGCGGGAAATATCAGCACATCCTCCACATGCATATCCATCATGAATTCATCCTCTTCCAGCTGCCGTAAGGCGGTTAAAAAGTCTGCATAATTGCTCTCTGCCGGCAGCTCTTTGCAGCGCCAGTCCTCGCCCGCCAGATACTCCAATGCCTCAGCCCTGCTGTACAGATTGGTATTGATGCGCACATAGCGGGGATTGGGCTCTACAAGAAACAACAAGAAAAAACATTCGCTTTAATTTTTAAAATTTTATTCTGGTGTCTTTTTTATTAAACCCCTTAAGATTAGGCTACTCCTCATGCTCCTCCTCTTCGAGTGGTGGCGGAGCACTTTCACGGAAGGCCTTCATTACATACATGGCCACGACCGCATTGACCACCAGGACAGCGGTCAGCACAGAGTAGCAGTTTACCTCGAATACGCTTAAATTGGTGAATGACTCCTGCAGCCAGTTGCGCATGCCATAGAAGCCCAGAAAGGGCAGAGTGAACATTAGCGTGCTGTAGGCAAGCAGCCAGAGGAACACCTCTCCGCTGGTGTCCTCTGCCTGGGGTCTGGCCGAAGCCTTCACCACTGCTGGCTCCGACTGCTCAATTATTTCCTGCTGCTGCTTCTTGTTTTTCTTGCCCATGATTGATTCTCAACCAGCTTCTACTGTACACCTGCCTTTCTTTTGAATGTCCGAGCCGCCTATCGCCTGCTGCAGTTTTTCCTTGTAGTTACGTGCCGTCTGCACTGGTTTGCTATCCCCGTTCAGCTGTCCGCGTCCAAAGATAAGTTCTGTGACCAATACCTTAGCCAGGGCCGAGTCCAAACTAGGATTATCCTTCAGTAGACCCGTCTCCTCAATGGCGTGGTCGATTTGGGCGCGATTGTCGCTGTAATGTTTTAGCACCGCCTGCAGACTGCGTACACGCTGTGCGGGTGGGAAAGAGAGGGCGAAATAAAAGAGCAACTCGATTTGTGTGTGACAAGCCTACCGCATGCTTCTCCTCGAATATAAGCGACTTTATGGACTTTTGCTTCTCCAAAGCAAGCTTCAGGATTTTTGCTGTGGCCTTATATTGAGTGGGCACTTTAATGGAATGCGATTTACGGTTGAAATCAGTTTTTACGGAGTTGTCATCGTCACGTGTATTGGCCATTTTTTTGTACGTATTAGTGATGTGCAAAATACCGATACCGCGGGATGCCAGCTAGCGGTCACACTTGGGCGTGCCTAGAGATGCGTAAGTTGTAATAAGTGAAAAGAAAAAAAAGCACACTCACGAGGAGCAAATAAAAATAAGATAGTTTAAATTATTACAAAATTGGTAAGTGATTTGTTGTTATTTTAATCCAGTTGGTATTTTGTTTCGTATATTGTAAGCAGAATTGAGTATAATTATAACGACAATCTTGATCACAATCGAGATTTACCCATGTCGTGTCATCTGGCGTGACCATATGTTGGCCCCATATATGGCCCTGCCAACTTTTAAACACCGAATGTGCGGGAAAAAAGAACATTTTTAAATTCATACATATTCTGACTTTCGAAATCTGGTTCGGTTTGGACTATTTCTATATATATAAGACTGTTCAAACTGACTGACACACTAGTGATCACCGTACAGCCCAAGCCATAAGAGATAGCAAGCAGTAGTTTGATCATAGGCTGAAAGTGAGAACTAAGAAGCGGTTTTGGAAAATTCAGTCGCGAAATGAAAAAAATTCGCAGAATACTTTTGTATGGGTTGAAGTTTTTTTGAACAATCCGTAGCCCAATTTATGAATTTCACTTGACAGAAAAATTTTTAAACATAAACAAATTGTTGAATTAATCATTGTACTTGGCTGTTTGCCATGAGGGAACAAAGGAAGTGCTCACCAGAGCGAGTGCCCAAAGTCGATTCCAAAGGAGGAAGGTGAAGGAAGAGGAGAAGGAAGAGGAGAAGGAGAGGTTTCTACAAGTAAGTCAAAAAACATCGAAATTTCCGAAAATTATACCGTTCATTCGATTGTATTGAAACTTTGGGTATTGGTTGGACGCTTGCCGGGAAAGGTTAAAGAAATGGGCGGGAATGGTCCTAAAGCCGCGATATTTGATAAATTTTTGATTTCGGTGAAACTTTGTGAAAAGTTGAAGAAATGGGCATCGCTAAGGATCAGTTCGAATCTTAATTTAATCGAAAGTCGGATAAATTGTAGCTTAGAGAGTCGATAAAATATCCCAAAATTTGAGGTATTATTGTGTTCACGTCTTAAAACTCGTCATTGAAGTGAACCAAACCGAACCATTTTAATTTTCGGTTTTTGGTTCGTTTCAGCATTTTTAAAAATCCACCGGTTCGTTTTACGGTTCGGTTCATGAGTGCAAAAAAACGGTTTGGTTCGGTTCGGTTCGGTTCAGAACCGGCTTGCATCCCTGGTATAAACAGTATATGAAAAACTATATTTAAATTTCCCACCTAACATTCGGAACGTATACTTTAAGGGCCATTTATGTTAAATTAAAAGTTATTCTGTAATCCATTAAAAAAGAATACTAGATTGGCCAACGGTAACCAAATTCATTGAAACAACGTTAGACTATAGAAGAATTAAGGACCGATTTCTCAAAGGTTCCGGTTGGCCAACCGCCAGTCAAATTTGTTCCTCCAGTTGACAAGCGGTCAAGTCATTTCGTTTTCTCAACAGCACTTTCATCTGATATCGATAAATTCCTTTCTCTGCATTAGGGTGACCAGACAGGGTCAACCAATTAGGTATTTTTGTTAGGGATTTTTCAATGTTATTGAATGCTGCTGGTAATATTTTTGTGAAAAATTTAATAAAATTTATTGCGATGAATCAAAAGCCATTGCTGGGCGCACTTATTTACCTGCACGGCTTATCAAAGGAACGCTGACTACACAGAAGTCAGCTGCAGTGATAAGGAAGTTGCCACATGCATAAGAACGCAGTGCCGCCAATTCCAGCTAACAATCCTAGTCACAATAAACTGAATCGGAACGAAGTTGAAAAATTCGTTTATTCATAAACATTTGATGGCAGCAAATAATTAAATAAACAAATCAAATGTTGCAAACAGCTGTTTGTATAACGATCAAATATATCGATAATTCCATCGGCACTGAACTCGCGTTTAACTTTAACAATTGCTCGAGCAGCGGTTAAGTCTGTTCCTCCGGTTGCGCCTCACACAGCATGAGACACGCAAACTCGGTTAAACTGCCCGTCAAGTTGACTAACCGCACATTGAGAAATCGGGCCTAAATGGACTATTATAATAAATTCTAAGAAAAAATAGCTTGGAGCAATTTTGTTAAACCAGTGATGGTTAAAGTAGAAATTTCTCAATAAAAGTTCAAAATACCAGATCTGTTACTCGCATTTATCAGCCATCGCATTACATCTCTGAAACCAATGATTATAATATACTAGAATCGCCTCGGCGCTATCGGAATTAACAAATTTATATAAAATCAGATGGTCCATTCGCGAGTATTTTTAAGTTAAGAGAAGCAAAATGAGCACTAAACCGTTTTCGGGCCATATCTTCAGATTTTGGATGTCCCCGAAGAAAACCAAGTATGAGGAAGTCCTGCTCTATAGCGTACGCTATGTCATTTCCCAGGGTTCTTGAGACTGTAGCACGGTTTTATCAAAGTAGAGATAAGATTCAGCTTGCAGCGTGTGAGTATAAAACATTTTCACATGACATTTATGTTTTATTTTTCATTTTATTTTCATATACAACGACTAAAATGCAGTTAAAACATATGTGTTGAGCTTAGCTAATATTTCGTGTACGTAAATTGCATGCGATTTGTATTAAAATTAAGAGCATCATATTCGTATTCGTATTTTGTATTTGTTCTTGTGTGTGTGAATTAAGAGAGGCCTACGAACTAAGACAGAGCTTAAATGTTGATGCGGTTGATGGGGTGGAATTAGTGATCAATTGATTACTGCCCGCCGATTTGCTAATGTTAATGCTGGAAGAATTTCACTATTCACGTGCTACTATTGATGTCTGCCTTGAGCAGGTGCAACTTGGTGGAAATGGGTCGCAATGATGAGGAGGGCAATGGCGATGAGTGGGTGCTGCTGGTGCTACTGAAAGGCACTGGATTGGAGTATTCCGTGACTGGCTGGGCACCAGGTAAAGCTGTTCGCTCTGTGGATAAAAACTCTTCGGGCAATTCGCCGCGATAGGCTGCAAATTGTGGCGTAGTCCTTATCAGCTGCTCCAGTGGGGTTAAGCCATAGTGTGTATGACGCAAGAGTCCATTATCGCGTGCATCTAGCTTAGGCGGCAACACCAGAGTGCTATCCACCACGGACTTGCCATCGAAGGTGTACAGAGCTCCACTGGGTAGACCGGCATGTGGTATTTTGCGATTATCCGGGGGCAGGTAGTAGGTATCAACACGTTCTGCAGCGGCAGCCTCCCTATCGTCTGATTCTTCGGCGGAAGAATCATTGCCAGGCGGTAGCAGCTCTTCTTCAAACTCAAACAGACTGGATATGTCATCGTAAAAGGCGGCTTCGGTTACTCTCTGAGTGGAACTCGACTGGGTTAGAGAAGGGTCTTCCTTTTCCTCTACCTCTTCGGCTTCATGTACTGCCTGCTCTTCTGGCAGCTCTTCTCCAAATAGCTCCTCCAGCGTGGGCTTACGTAGTTGTGCCGCCGAGGGCAAAGCGTGTTCCAAGGCCGATGAAGGTAATCTCAAGGCTGAGGCACCAGCAGGTAGTTCCACTTCTATTTGTGGTTTCTCTGTCTTCTTTACCAGTATGCTGGCATTGGTGCTATCCAAGGGCGAGGGTATAAACATGGGCTCAAAGCTTTGCGTTTCGCTAACTCCCTGCTGGGCGGTAAGAAATAGAGTGTCCGTCTCCATTACCTCATCGATCTCAGTGCCCGGATCCTCTCGCCGGTGAGCCACTTGTTCAATGAGCTCCGGAGGCAGCTGAACACCGCTACCATCTTGGCGCATAATGGGTCGAAAGCCGCTTTCCACTACCACGGAGTCGGGCTTAAAGCCCTGATTGATGGCCGGTCGCATGCTGGCTATTTGTTGTGGCGAAGGCTCCTCCTGCAGCGGACGTTTGACCAAAGGAGTCGAGGTGGTAGACATTTTAGGCTCCGGCTTGGTATGCAGAGGTCTGGCCAGCGATCCCTGGGGTTCAAGATCGCCATAGGGTACCGGTACAGGTACAGGCAACGGTAGAGGCTTGGGCTTATCCGTTTTACGTTGACCCGTGGCACCCAGTTCCGTGGGCTGACCCAACAGCAGCACTGAGGCAGCTATGGGCTGTATGGGGAAGGGCTTCTCCTTAAGAAATGGCTTCAGTAGACTGGGTACCGGCTTGCGATAGTGCTGAACTATCAGGGAAGACTGCGGTATCAAAGCCCCATGCGGTAGATGGGGATGCTGTTGCGGCAGTACCGGTCGGGAGGCGGGTACCTTCTTGATGGGACCGGGATAGGGACGACGACCGGGCAACTTAACCGGATGGAAGAGCGGTGCATTCTGCGGTGGGCGCAGAAATTCGGAGAGACTAATGGTTTTCTGTGCTAGCGCTGGAAGATTACTGGTTAGATTATGATGGTGATGCAGTGCATAAGTGAGATGATGATGTGGTGGGTGTGAGTGATACATGTGTGGGCGATTCGGACGCTGAAGCAAATGAGAGTTGTGTATGTCAAGCGGTGATTTTGGCGGTAGTTTTGGATGGGCGGATGGGGATGATTTGTGCGAGTGCGTTTCGCCATGCAAAATCTCGGGCCTGGCGATGGCCAGCAGTGGTTTCGTTGGTATGCGAGAGCCGTTGGGGTTGTTGCTGGGACTCGACTGGTTCCTTAGAATGCTCTCCTCGAGAGCCTCAGCAGCGCGGATTCCATCTGAAATCAGTTTGGTTATTTCCGAAGATTTCGTTATTTCAAAACTCAGTTTGGGCGGTGTCCCGTTCATATTGTGATTCTTAATCAAATCGGTTTGGTGCTTCAATAAAAAATTATCGTTGGGGCTGACCTTGGTTTCGTGGCGTATCGATGATTCGGCGGCATAGTCCGCCTCATGGACGGGTGCCGGTTCGACCGCTAGGCGTACCTCTTGCCGCTCAGAGGCCGCTCCGTTGTGATCGCCCTCGCAAGAGTCATGCACATGTATCTTCCAGCCCAAATAGCGATGGGTAAAGCAATGATAGTAAACGGTATCCGGTGTATTCCTGTCCGGCTTCCAGCTAATCACACCCGGCTCGCCGGAGTCACATTTGAGTGTTAGGGTGCGTTGATAGGCGCCAAATGATTGATAATCATCGGCCGGTGGGCCCTCCACATCGGGTGTCCAGTTGCAGAGACGACCCACACCAGTGGGTGTGACCTGACCCGACCGTGAACGATGTACTCCAGCATAAATGCGTACGGCCTACAAACAATAACAGTGGATAAGGTGGAGTCTTTGATAAGACCGATTCTGGGAAAAACTTACCTTCTTCTCCTCCTCACGTTTGTGCTCGTAACCACCGACAGGATCATCACTTATGTAGAAGGGATGGTACTTGGCCGGTATATCGGGATTGTTGCCACCCTCCACCACAAAGGTGTAGGTCTTGCCGCGAACCACATGAATCTCGGGTATTAGCAGCCCATTGATGTACCAGGAAATGCCCCAGCCCACGTGACCTTTAGATTAGACAGAAGGTTATTTAAATGGCAGTAGATTAAGTCAGCAGTAGAGTTTTGACTTTATACTGAACTATTGAACTATGTCTTAGGTCTTTGTTTTAACAGTTAGTCGGGTCTTACATTCAAGATAAAGCAAACTCCTAGAAATACCACAAAATGCAAAGGAAAAAAATAGAATCACAATTGATACTCTCGCCTCCTAGAAAACTTCACAAAGCTTCGTTCTTAGTTTAGACGTTCTTTAGTTTAGCGCTTTAATAGTTATTTGTTCTTCTAATAGTTCCTCTTATAGTTGTTCAATAGTTAACTTTTTCAATGTTTACTCCTTCAATGGTTCAATAGTTTAGTTGTTAACCATTAAGCGTGCAATAGTTTAGTTCTATAATAGTTCACTCGTTGAGAAGTTCAATGGTTGACTCGTTTAATAGATTAGTTTTCCAATATTTTACTGATTCAATAGTTGCGTTTTTCAATGCTTCATTAGTTCATCAGTTTGATTCTTCAATGGTTCGGTAGTCCAGTTTAGTTTATCGATAGTTCAGTCGTTCATTCATTTAGGTGCTCAGTAGTTTAGTTGTTCAAAAGTTTAACAGTTTCTTGCTTCAAAGGAGTGAACCCTAGGGCCGCTTTCACATCTTCTACATAGCACCATCTATCACATAAACTAACATATAACAGAGTAAATTTTGAGTTTATCTCACATATAGCAGCTATCAGGAAGATGCGGCCCTCAATAGTTTAGTTGTACAATAGTTAGCCATTTATTAGATCAGTCGTTCATAAGTCATAAGTTCGCTAGTTTAGATTTTCAATGGTTTACTTGATCAATAGTTTAGTCGTTTATTAGTTCAGTCGTTCAATACTCCTTTGTTCAATACTTTATACCTTTAAAATTTCAGTAGTTCAATAGATTAGTCGTTCAATTAATCACGAGTTCAATAGTCAAGTTCTTCAATGGTTTAAAAGCTTAGTAGTTCAATAGCTTAATCTTTCAATAGTTTAGTTGTTCAATATTTTAGTCGTTCAATAGTTTAGTTGCTCAGTAGTTTCGTTGTCGAATAATAGTCATTTATAAGTACTAAGTTCAATAGTTAATAGTTCAGTTGTTCAATAGTTTAGTCCTTCAATGGCTCACACGTTTAATGGCTTCGTTCGTCGTTCAATAGTTTAGTTGTTCAATTATTTAGACGTTCAATGATTCGATTGTTTAATTGTTAAGTCGTCCAATAATTCTGTGGTACAATAGTTCAGTTGTTCAATAGTTCACTCGTTCAATAGTTAGTCGTCCAATAGTTCAGTCGTTCAACAGCCTTTGTTCAATAAATCAGTCGTTTAATAGTAAGTTCAGTTCGATTTAATTCAATTTGTTCAGTTCTTCAATAATTTACTTCAATTTGGTCATTTCAATAGTTAAGTTGTTCAACAAATTGTCATTCATAAGTTCAGTAGTTCATTAGTTCAGTTTATCAATAGTAAGTTGTTCATTAAATCAGTCGTTCAGTCGTGGTTCAGTCGTTCAATAGTTTGATTGTTCAATAGGTAGTCATTTATTAGTTCATTCTTTCATCAGCATACGTTCAAATAAAGTTTAGTGGTTCAATTGCTTAGATGTTCAGTGGTTCAATTGTTAAATCGTTCAATAATTCTGTGGTTCAATAGTTTTGTTGTTCAATAATTCACTCCTTCAATAGTAAGTTGTTCATTAATTCAGTCTTTCAAAACTTCATTGTTCAATAGTTTAGTCTTTCAAATATTTATTCGTTAAATAGTTCCTTGTTCATAAGATGGGTCGATCGATAGTTCTGTCGTCCAATTGTTACGTAGTTCAAATGTTCAGTAGATTAATAGTTCAATTCTTCACTCGTTTTGTCGTTCAATAGGAACTAAATCTACAATTTGAGTTAAACTCCCCCACTCCAGTGTAAAAGACTCACCTGTAATGGCAGGATAACCATGCTTTCCACCCGTGGGACCCATTTGGGCATAGAAAACACCATCTTCAGGCTCATGACATTGGATGGCCGGAATATCCCAAGCTCCATTGCTATTTACAGGCTTGGGTGTGGGCACCGGTCGACGTTGTGTAATGATAGCAGTTTCCTGTCGCCTTTGCGGAGCTGCTGGGGCAGGCTGTTGCAGAGCCTGAGCACGATTCTCATAGAACTCTTCCTCGGGCTCCACATTTGGACGTCCAGCGGGTGGATAACCCTTTCCGCCGGTAGAACTTTGTGGTTGTGGCGCCTCATCTTCCTGTTCGGCGGAATGGCCCCCTGGTTTGGCGCCCTCGGGTAAAGGACAATTCCATTTGGGCTGGCGTCCAAATTCAATTTGATGTAGATGCTTGTTGTAGTACGTATGGAATGAGACTTCACGGAAGTCATTGAGTGGTCCTATGGCCCAGACCACAGACTCGGTATCGGTCACCGAAATGGGCAAATCCAAGCGATCGGTGGCTGCCAACGAGCGCTGATATGTCACAATGGAGTAGCCATTGACCATGGCGGCGTTCAGCAGGCGTATGGAGTTAGTTTTCTCAGCTATCTTGGTATCCGGACAGGCGCCACGACCGCCCGAACATTGAGCCTTGCCGTCCAAAAAGTAATCCTGTGCAAATCCATTGCCAGTCTCCGGATCCACCCAGGCTACCACTGCATCAGCTCCTATCATTTGACTGATGCTCTTGTTCGGTGAAATGCCAAAGGACATGTAGTTGTTAGGCTCTGCGAAGGAAGGAGGGGGTATGCAATGAGTTGACATAGTAATCAACGAAAGTTGGCCGACCCATTTCCAGGCCCACAGCCAAACGCAACCGGTTAAACGCATTTTCCAGGTGAAGAATTCCTGTTGGCATTCTTAGCGGTTACAAATTGCACCCAAGACCAGTGGCAGTCGCATGCCATGATTGCAGCAGAAGATTGCAGATGCCGCAGCCACACACTGTCCGCGATTTGCTCTTTGGCTTGGTGGACGGATTGCGCAATAAACCAGTCGTCATAATTCGCAACTTGTTATTCTGCTAACGATGCGGCGGCCGCTGAGCGGACAATTTGGATGCTAACTGGATTTCTGTGATGAGAACTGTGTGTGTGTGTGTGGCTACTCCTTTATTATAAACTGTACCCGATAAAATGTCAAAGCATTGTTAATCAACAGAAGATCAACAGAAATCAAAATGGACGCAACTGACTTGGATTCGGGGAGATGATTTGGAATTGCGTTCCATTTTGAACAGCACACCCAATCATTGTACAACAAATCCTACAACAGTAGTGAAATTTTTCAAGGTTTTTATGTGCCAAGTGCTCAGAACATTTTTATCATAGAAGAGGTATTTGCAGGGATGCAAACCACTGGGAACTGGGACTAGTTGGGTTTAATAGATCAAAGACAATATAAACTATGGGTTTGATTCAAACATGGTTTTTGGAGCTTATCGAACCGCGGATTAGTATGAAAGCAAATGCTTACCGCTGGTAATCCGTAAGGCCATGGAGACACACTCACAAAAGGTCTTCTGTCTGTTTCTATGCGATTTTCTTTTTTGCGCGCATGCTGCTTTGGAATTCCCAAACAGTTTTGACAACGCAGGCATGGAGAGACTGCTATTTGAGCTGTACAGACTAGGTATGATCGCTGATAATTGGGGTCGGTCCCTCATGAAACAGCTAAACGATCTACCAGCTTTCTTTCTGGTGTTGTGTGACTCTGTTTAAAGTTACAAAACGTTGATATAAGGGACGAAATTTATGATTTTAAATGGCGAATCGATATAAGTAATTGGACAGCAGAATTCAAACATTGTTGTTCCATACATTTTTAAATTTTATAATTGATCATTTCTGAGCTTATCAGGGCTAGTGAATAATTTCAGTATAAATTGTGCCATTTCTTTGTATAAGCAAATTATTTTTTGATATCCTCCTCGAACACCATTTAGAAGTGGTTTCCAAGTTTTGAACCAAGAATTGAATCCTTCCTAGCACCTCTTTGTATGATGGAACTTGTTGCCAGATGGGTGCCGCGTTTGTTGACAGTCAAAAAAGAGACCTCCGCTAATGCCATAATAGTTCTGGATAGCCAGAGAGACGCCATAAGCGAAGAGCAAGCCGGATTCAGAAAAGGCTCGTCGTTCACGGACCATTTAGTCACGGAGCGCATCCAGATGGAGCGAGTACAGATCAGACCTGTACTTGGCCTTTGTGGACTTGGCTAAAGCTTTCGACAGCGTAAGCGGGGTGTGCATATGGCAGGGGTTGTGAAGGAAAGGGATACCGGAAAACCTCATTTCTTTCATCAGAGCGACATACGACAGCGGCCAGTGTAGAGTGCTTCACGGTGAATGCTTTCAAAGCCTTTTCCAGTTCTAAGTGGCATACGTCAGGCATGCGCTCTGTTTTCTACTGTCCCTATCTACTTTGATAACCCTGCGGACCCCAGTCGGTACTCTCAATCCAAGACTGTCGTGTCTAAAAACAGAGAAGCCCACCGAGCTTATTGGTACCACGGGATGAACAGCAGCCCTAGCGTTGATACCCACATCGCGGGTAGAGTCTCTTTTAGAGGCTCGACGAATAAGTACGTAAATTACCTACTGTGCTATAGCCGAGATTATAGCAGAGGTTCTAAGGTTGACCTCGCCCCTCACCAAAAGTCACACCCGACCAGTGTGCTTTTCAATTGGCACCAGGGGACTTCGGTCACCTGGGGCTTTTGACTGGAGTCCCAACCAGACACATGTATCGATATGCCCTTTTCAGGGCGTACAGGGTACCGTGGTTTTAAGCCTACCAATGGGACATACCACGTAAAACAAATCCTGAGAGATCAGAATTGTTCTGTCCCTATCCACTAAGCAACCAAACAACAGCTGCATGGGGTGGTCAATAACTACAACTCTGGGGCATCTGGACCGTGCAGACGATATATGACTCCTGGCGAATAGGCTAAGCGACCTGCCAAATGCGCTAGCCAACCTGGACACCTCAGCAAAATCGGTCCCGGACAATCCCAGGCTCTGGTTTTGGACGAACATCCGATTGAGCAAGTTCGGCAATTGAGCTACCTGGAAAGCGTAATCGCTGTGGATGGAGGGAATGAAGTCGATGTCGAACTCTTAGCTGCTTGGCGAAGCTCATCATTTCCATACTAGTTTAAAATAAAGTTCTTTAAGTGTAACGTAATATTCTGAATATTCTGGGCTGACAGATTACGGAATTCTAAGCTATTCAGACGAGCGAACAAGGAGGGTGTCGACGCCATAAAAAGCATTATGTCATGGATCTGAATAGGACATACACTGCAAAAAATGAGAGTGACATAGCTACAAAAAAAAAAACCAAAAAGATCAAAAAAAGGTTCGTTTAACCTGGATATGTCTTTAACGTCCTTTTAATCATCCAACAAAGATGAAAATCGTCCAAAGGATGATAATTTTTCATATTCTTTGGACTGTTTTCAGCTCCGTTGGATGATTAAAAGGATATTAAAGACATATCCAGTCCAAATGGATACGGAAATCATCAAATGGATATTTTTTAATGTTCTTTTTTTTCCCTGTGTAGGAAGACAATGGAATGGAACCCTTTGGACGGAGATGGGCAGAGAAACTTGGAGTAGTACTGTCGGTAGAGAAGCGGAAAGCATCCAGCAAAATTGGGGAGAGCTCAAAGCGACAGCTAACAATAGAGTTCGCTGGAAGAGAGGAGTGGTTAATGTTCTATAACACAAATGGGATAGAAACTGGAATGGAACTAGATGGCCACTTAGTGGCTCTTTACGCCCCTGCAGATAGTTCAAAAATCGTTGCAAAAAGCAAAAAAATCCATAATCCATTACGCTTCTGAAGGAAACCAAAACCAAAATACAAAAAATTAAGAACAATTATAAAGCCTAACTATAAAATAATTTGAAATTGTCAAAATTTGTATACAACTGATAACTTTTGAAGTGGCCCAAACGAACTGAGTGAAGTACTTCCTATTGCTGCAGTGGCGCCAGTAGAACTATGTGAAGTATTTTCAATCACCGCTATGGCGTCTTACGAACTGTGAGAAGTATTATCCATTGCTGCAGTGGCGCCACCCAAACTGTGTGAGGTACTATACATCGTCAAACGTTACCCTCTCGAACTGTGGCTGCCGATGACACTGTCTCACCTAACCTAATACCCAATCTATAGCTCTAACTCGATTAGCCTGGCTATTAAATCATTTTCTTAATAAAATTTTGTTATCTTTATTAAGACCTTCATCTATTGCCGCCGCAACCTGTCCTAATCGCTACATTTAACACTAATGTTAAGCCCATTAGCACAATGCCAAGTGCCATTGATGGCATTCAACCGAGTGTTAAGTGCTTCCGCTAGAACTTACCCAATTTGGCCACCAATTGTACCACAATACTCTCACCGGCCACAGCCCAGCGTACCTCAAAGGCCAGATCATCGTAGAGCACCTCACAGTTGAGTTTGGACTGGAAGAGAAGGGTTTGGGGGAACGATTGTTTTGGTTGAAAATAGGAAACGGAAATGTGTTAGGAAGTGTGTAAATGTGTGTGCGGGTGAGGGATTGGAAAGGGATTAAATGTTAAACGTTTGCCAAAGTCAATTTTTTTCTTGATACATTTGATTTTTGTTTTGCTGTTTTCGAAAATTTTGCCTTTATTTTTGATTGTTGTATGAAGCTTATACAAAATGAAAATGTCTTTTTTGAGAGAGAGAGAGGTAAAGAGAGAAATAGTTCTTGGTTAGTATTAGACAGGAATGGCGCATGTTGTGTGTGTGTGTTTGTGTGTGTGTTTTGGTGTGTGTGTATTGGGTGTATTTGTGTTCTAGGATAAGGGATCAAAGGGATTGGTAGCCCAGTAGAAACTATTGCACACATTTCATTTTGTATAGACTAGAAAGCAAACAATTTTCAAGACAACAAAACACAAACCACAATACAGGTGTGAGTATAGTACACAAAATGTATTTAAATAGTTTATAAACAAATTATATAGCAGGCTTACGGTCTAATAATTTCAAAGCAGAATTGGCAAAAATTGATAAATAACTCAAATACAAATAAATATGCTTGCGATTGGTAATCAGAGTTGCAGTTCGTTTAGAATATGATTTAACGACTTCTTTACCTGTGGACTAATGCCCAGCATTTTCAGCGAAGGCGGCACATTCAGACCCTCCGGCAGGCGCACGTGTCCAAAGTCCACGGTGAAGGCCTCACACCACACACCAAAGTGTCCTATATCAAAGATGGTCAAGTCTTCGGGCAGGGTCAGAACAATGGTCTTGCGATCATAACGTCGCAAAGGATTCTCCTTGCCATTCTCATCGGGTATACGCAGACCTTCGGGTGTGGGGCGTTGACCGCGACCTACCCAGAATTTGGCATCTACCAAGAGGAAGACGTTAACAATGCTAGAGGAGAAAATTCCTGTAGTAGCTACTTACCCGGTGCCTCGCCATCGTAACTGAAGTTGGGCACCAGCAGAGTTTGCGCATCCACAATCACAATATTGTCCGAGGACACACCATGCACACCTCTCAGCGCATTAATCTTTTGTGGACGAGGAAAATCCAAACTGCTGGGTATGGACACATCACCAAAGTTGACGGCAAACTCATCGCACCAAACCGAGAACCATTTGATGTCGCGCAACGTTTTACCCTCTGGCAGGGACAATGTGATGTCCTTGTTGCGATAGCGCCGAGTCAATGAGGCCGTACCGCCACGCTCATCCCTTAGGCGAGCGGCTCCCTCATTGCTGGGCCGTGCCGTGTTGCCTACATAGAAGTAAGCTGCAGGGGCTTCACCATCGTAGTTAAATTTCTTAATAAAAATCGTGCGCGAATCCACGGCATAGACATCGCCGGAAACGCCATGATGCAGTCGTGTCAGTGAGCCAATCTTGGTGCCATAATATGGATAAGCTGCTTGGCATCTGGGTTGCAGGGCTGTGGGAGAGCGAGAGAGAGAATGAGTAAACCAAAACAAAAGACTTAGGCAACAAACTTGAGTCAGAGTCGGCAAGTAATAAATAAACAAATGCCCAGCACCACTTAATGGACAGCCACTTCATTTACATATTTATAAACAAAAACCGCCCGATCACGTCATATTCTTGTCTTGAATTTCGCATCTGGCCTAATCTCTTTGAGATCGTTACAGAAATTGATGGAACTAATTGACTGATTGGGCTGTTCTTTGGTTTATGGTACAGGAAGCTTGTTTGTTTTTTGTTGTTGTTTAGTTTTACGGATAATAAAGTTTTGAATAAACACGAGCTTGTGTTTTTTGAGGCGTGCCTCCAATAAGCTCAAAACAAAGGCATTTCCAGTTTATAGATTGAGTTCTGAAAAGTTGCCAAATTTCAAATTTCACAAACCGGTCGGAGAGTTAAACCCCATTGAATCGAAGCATCAAAATAAACAAAAATTTAAAAACAATTGTTAGTTAAAGGCTCATGAACTTCAAAATGCAACTGCTACAAAGCATGAGAAATTGACTCGTGTAGCAATTCAAACCTTTCCCAAAGGTTTTAACCCCTTAGACCGCTTGACTTGAAGAATTTTGATGACCTGCCGTCTGGGATTGATGACCCATGGGTGCGATGTTAAACCTTTATTAGTTTCTAGAAGGGGTAGTGGTGATTTCGGATGACTTTCCTGAGCCAACACGAATCTGATTTTGTAAATTCTGCTTTTTATACTCTGTACCAGAGGTACAAAGTATATATAAAGATTGTGCAAAAGTATGTAACAGCCAGAAGGAAGCATCTCCGTCCTCAAAAAGTATATACATATATTCTTGATCAGCATCAATTGCCGAGTCGACATAGCCATGTCCGTCCGTCTGTCCTTATGAAGGCAGAGATCTCAGAGATGGTAAGAGATAGAGGTTTTACGTCTATGCGACAAAAACTTCTTTTACTTGCAGGCAGATCAAGTTTATTTTCAATTTTGAAAATAAATCTGGAAAAAACGTCATAAAGTTAGGGGGTTCGTATCTTGTGGTCATATTTAGTAATCAGGATTATTTATCGATCCGCCAATGAAATGGTAAAAATCGTATGAACTATAGTCGAGTTATGAGAAAAACAAACAATTTTATGGGCAGCATCGGCCGCAACGACGATGGGTAGCACTTCACCTACCTTAACACAAACATTGACAGGTACATTGTATATAATAGTCGGGCTTGTCCGACTTTCGTTCTTGTTTTATCGAACTTTTCTTGAAATAACCGAATTGCACTTTGGAAAAGTAGAACGAATCAAGCCAGTAACTGTCTTGAAATAAAAATTTTAATTATGAATTCTGTTTCTTGAATCTAACTTATTCTGGGTAATAAACGCGATTGGTTTAACAATAAGTTACTGAACGGAGACAAAAAGAAAAGCTGGAAAGTATAGCGTTCAATACTCTTGAACTCAACACTCATACTCAACAAATTCAGAATCAAAAGTCAATTTTGGAGTCCAGAAAATCGCATCAAACATGTTTATTTTTACATCGACAAAATATTGATCCAATTTTATAATTCTCTTTTTTCTCCATGTGCTCATAAGAGCATCCCCTTCTAAGGTAAAATTGGAAAACATTACTCTCATTTCTTAAAAATTTAGAATTTTGGCTTAAAATGAATGTTTCTAATAGGTAAACAATTTCATTTTCAGTTTTAGTCTTTGCGGTCTTAAAAGTTCCGAATTCGGGCTCAAGTTTTGTTAAAAAAAAATCTACTCCTTTTCAAGCATTGTAAACTTTGGATTCTGTAGCTAACAACTTAGTTAAAACAAGAAAGAAAGTCGGTCAAGACCGACTATGATATACTCTGTACCTGTGAAGTGCTGCCCATCTCCGTTGCGACCGGTGCTGCCCATAATTGTTTGTTTTCCTTATGACTCGATAACCGTTCATCCGATCTTTACCATTCCTTTGGCGTATCGATAAATAATCTTAATTTCAAAATATGTTCATAAGGCTCGAACCTTTTATCTATAAAACTGACGGAGATATGACGATTTTTCTAAATTACGGGTGGGGGATGAGGCGTGGCAAAAATTGAAAATAAACTTGATCTGCCTGCAGGTATAAAAAGCATTTGTCCCATACATGTCAAACCTCTATCTCTTACCATCTCTGAAATCTGTTTGTTCATACGGACAGACGGACGGACAGAACCACAGACGGACATGGCTAGATCGACTCGGCTGTTGATGCTGATCCAGAATATACTTTATAGGATCGGAGATGATTCCTTCTGCCTGTTACATACTTTAGCACAAACTTAATATACTCTGTGTACCTTTGGTACAGAGTATTAAAATATGCAAGACGAAAATACTTCATCACTGTCCATGTGTTATTATAATAAGTAGACACCAGATTTTGAATATTTTCAAACCGATTTAAATCCTATTGGACAAGGGCAAATGTGTTTTTAACCAATTTTTTGTTAGATTATTCACTGCCTTTTGTGTTTTGCTGACGGATCAACTTATGAGACAATAATTCATGTAATTTTTAAATTGAATGCGATTTTGTTTGGCATTATCATCCATGCTCCCATTTTCGCATTCGCAAAAGTTTTGCGATTTGAAACCGGCTTTTAGTACAAATATGCTCTCCAAATCGAAAAACTTTTGCGAAAGCGAAAATGGGAGCATGGCTGTATATCAACGTAGAGTCAGCAGAACATATGTTGTGCACATTAAAAACATCCAAAATCCGCTGGCTTACAACCAGCCACATACTTAGTTTCATTGTTAGAGCTGCATTTTCTCTCAGCAAGGAAAAAACGAGCTTTTATGTGCTTCTTAAAAATTTTTGAATTTCCATATTTGAGTTCCCTGTTCTGATAAGTCTAAGACGTCTAGAATTGTCTATCTTTTCTATTTAAAATAAGGCTTAAAACCGAAATTCGTCAATTCTGTTCAGCTTGTTCATTTGAAGTTTCCCATACGGGATCATAAGTATATGTTCGATAATGTCTTCAGAAGAAATACACAGATTGAATTAGAATCGTCCTCATAAACAAAAATAAACCCAATAATGTTTCTATCTTAACCAAATCGCTGAAATTCAACGAAAATATTTTAGCCACAGCTGCCAAACAAAAAACAATTTTCGGAGCTCCGATTCGAATGGTTAAGGTTCGAAAATTTAAAGTTACAGGTCTTAAGGAAAAGTTTATATTACTCAGCTCATTTTATTGCTCAAGAGATTAAGTGCTTTGGCTTCCTCAGCGACAGTTTTACCCGATATCAGGGTGACTACAGAACGTCCTACATATCCAACGAATGCGTTTGTTTTGTTATTTATTACAAAAGTTGAATAATATTGTTTGCCATAATGAATCAAAGTGAATGTTCAGAAAGCCCAAGAGAAAAAACATTTCGGTGGCTGAGGAACATTTGCTTGTGGTCCTTATCGGGAAAAACAAATATATTTTAGAGAACTTAAAACTTGGAAGCAGATGGCCGAGGGGTTGCAGAGTCTTGGAGATCAGTTTATCGCCCAAGGCTGAGTTCATTGTTCCTGGAAAACGTGGGATAAATGCTCGGCATGCCAAAAGAACACTGTCTTCACAGAAGTCACTCGAAGTGATGAGGAAGCTGCCACTTGCATGGAAAAACATCGCCAACCAGAGTTTACTCTCTGATCACAATGCATTATTATGCAATCCGAGTCTTCATAAATTGAATTGCAACTGAAGTTAGGGTATTACCTGTTACCATGAGAAGACACTTGATCTCTAATCCTAGCAAGAATTATCTTACATGTTTGGTTTTGTCAACCTGAATCATTGAACAAATTTTGTGCCCTTTCCTTGCTCTGACTCTTTGAATTCCATTTCCGTTGCGTGGAGGTAGAAAATTCGTTGTAAATTAACAAACAAATGTGGGAATCAGTTGTTGGTTTATCAATAAAACGAGAGCGTAAGTTAAAGTCGGTCCAGCCCGACTTTGATATACCCGTTACTCAGGGGAATTAATCTTGAATAGCCTTCCCTTATGTTAGTTAACAGAGCATTAACATTAATAAGAACATTTCAACATTATGTAAGCAAACAGAGCATGTGGCGCCTTTTAGTCTTCTTGTCTCCGAGATCTAGGTGTTGATACAGACAGACGGACAGACGTACATGACTATATCGACTCGTCTGTTGATGCTGATCAAGAATATATATACTTTATGGGGTCGGAGATGCTTTCTTCTGCCTGTTACATACATTTGCACGACTTAAGTAACGGGTATAAATATCGATCATTCTTTAGGGACTAATCTAGAGATTGGTATTTGCCCTGAGCATGAGGCTACGGTTAAGTTTCTTATGCAGGTCACTTTGACTAACCGGTCATTGAGAAATCAGGCCTCAATTGATTTTCTAATCCAATTATAATTTGGCATGTTAAAACTTCAAGTAAAATTTGATATTGTAATTCTTTTTTAGTTTTTCGCATTTGTGAATTAATCAATGAACTTTGGTATCGATGATCCTAAAAAACAGAGGCTATAATATCTTGAAACTAAAAAAATGCTTGGCGATTTTAAGACACTGTAGCTAATACCAACCAGATTACAGAAAAATTCTCTGAACTCAGAAAAAATTCAAGAACTTTGTACTTGTATCCACAAACAGTGTCTATAGTACGGTAAGTACAAAAATACATTATTCCTATTTAAAGTACGATTTTTTCAATCCCGAAATACTTGACTTAAGACTGTTTCAGGTTATATTATTTTAGGTTAGGTTAGGCTATATAAAGTACGCTTTAAACTATTTCAACATTTTTTTGATATCACTTTTAGGCTATAGAATTCTTAAGTTATAGTTCTTGGTTAAAGTCTAATAAATTCTAAACTCAAACTCAATACATTAATCAAACAAAATAAGAGTACATCTTGCAAGTACAAAGCGTTCTTGGTTAAAGCCCATAAATATAAAGATATTCCAATTTCTTTCTTGAAATAAAATCAAAGTAGGCTGAAAAGATCCAGAGACCAAGATGGTATTTCAGTAGGTCAGAAATGTACCACCAATACAAAACAAAAATGTTAGAAGTAGTTGGGAATTTTTTAGAATTTAAGTAATTCCAAGATCAAATCATATTTGATATTTGAAGTACAAAACGGTATTTTCCTATTCCGATCGATGTAGTACTCTGCCGCCAGTTTTCTGAGTGTAGGCAGTAGACTTCTGATTGTCTATCGTTTTCTTTGCACCTTTAAATCAAAAATTTTGGAACTGGTTCGGGATTATCTATTATTTCCAAAGTTCTTCAGATTGAGGTTCAAAATTTCTGTATTGTGTAGCCCTGCTTCTTCAACAACAACGAAAATTAAAAACGGACTTCACAGATATAACAGATATCAGATAACTTAGATTTCAGTCTGTTTAGTTAACCCACTGTGAATGGTATTCTAGTTGATATACTTAAAGGGAATATAGAATATCTATTCATGCATAGAGGAAGAGCCCCAGACATTTACAGACTGGAATATTTCACAGATTATTTCTTTTGAAAGTCTATAAGTAATGGTGTCTGTTCTGTATTCCTGGTAGTTAAAAACCAAAAAAGAGCCCTTTCTTGGAGACACAATTGGAGCAGAAAGAATCGAGTAAGTTTTTGTGATTTTAGTCTGATGACCCACAGTGCAGTGGGACCAAAGTTGTTGCGATTCAATTAATTTTTATTTTATTACAGTTTTGTTTCTGTTTAATTTTGTTTTTTTTTTTTGCAGGGGCTATAAACACGTTCATGTCTACGGCCACTATCGAGCCATCTAGTGCTTTAGGCGGCTGCCATGGCCTGCAATTTTGGGTTATAGTTAGTTGAATTTTTTTTTTTTTTGGTATGTGGCCATGGCAGTTGGTGCTCCAAATTTTGCAGACACGGACAACTACAACAACAACAACGAGTCTTTCTTGTCTGCCCACAAGATTGGTGTGAGTGTTTGTCCAATGTTTTGACACACAGTTTCCGCTTTGTTTTGGTGCAAAATGCCGGTTCTGTGGGGTGCAGGGCCCTAACAGCTGATTTCCCAATCTCCGCAACTCAGCAAAACCTCAACAAAATGCCAAAAGGTGTAATTAAAAGTTAAATAAAACCAGCAAACAGCCAACGACCAACACAATCGAGTGTCTCTCATTAATGATGATCGGGCTAAAAAGCCATTAGGCAGGCCATCAGGCAAAGCGAACTGGTTGGCAAATCAATAGATATGCAGAGATGCTGAGATACCTAGTTATTTTGCAAAATCTGCAACCTACAGACCTACTTTCACGGTGCCAGCGAAAAACGGATTTTCCACAGCGATGGCGGGGCCTTTTGAATGGTATCAAGGAAACGCTCACACACACACACACAGAAACGCAGTTGTCAGGCACTTAAATTTATGATAATCTGTCATGGAAATGCTAATGCAGTCAGTCAGTTGGTCAGTTGGATAGTTAAGCACAGTTCAACGGTCAGAGCAAATCATAAACTAACAACATGTACCACAGCAGCAACAGCAACAACAACTGTTGAATATTCATTTGGCTTACTCCACATTCAACACACAAAAGATGATATATATTTTTTTCGGCATGTCATTGTCTGGCCGCCCTCTAGCCATAAATAGTAGTTGCCACTAATCTAGTTTCAGTTTCGGATTTGCATCACAATGGTTTGGCTTTTGAAGGTACTTACAACTGAAGGCGGCCACTAGGCCAAGCAGCGTTAACAGCCAAGGTTTATCCTTCATGAGTGGCAACGACATGGTACACCAAATGTGTGTGGCCTGTGGCCTATTTTGGATCTCCGATTTTTTTTTTTGTTTATTTTTTTTTGGTTTATTTTGAGGGATGGATTTTCTGTATAGAGCACCTTTTGCACAGACACTGGTAACACTCGCGTTCGGTTTTCTGGCTAATGGGGTGTATGGGATGACGATATTAACGCAACCAGACGCAACGAACTCCAAAACCGCACTGAACGACAATAATGTTGCGTCTGCGCTTTGTGCCAGTGGAAGAGTTGAAAAACTTTAGAGCCCCAACGCTGACGTCGACGCCAGCTGCGCATTGGGGCTGGTTTTCAGTTGAACGTTGTTGTTGTTATTACACTATGCCACAACATTTTGCTTTTAAATTTAAATCTTTTTTTGAGAAAATCTATTTTTGGAAAGTCATTTGTGGCGGCAGTTAAAACCGATGGATGGCTTGCAAAAGAATATAAAGTAATTTTATTTTGCTTTGCGCCATCGAAAATCGATGTTGACGAGTTGCTGAATTTCCCAATTTGACCATTTATTGAAACTTTTTTTTTTAACTCAACATTGATTTTAGAACTACAATAAAATCATAGGGCTTATTCAGCAGATAAATCCGATTTACGATTACTGATTTACGACTTGCAATTTCTGATTATTCTCTGTTGAATGACACTGAATGCTTAGTTTAGATTATTCTCTGGCTTATTACATTTGTTCAAAAAAGCATTGTCACAATTTTTGAGGGCTTTTAAAGCTGTAAGTTCGGCGGTTCATTCCCAAATTTGGCGTTGACAGTTGGCCGTCGATAAACTGTCTCACCAATCATGATTACCAAATTTATCAGTCTCAATCGGCAATCACTGTATTCACCGCTTAAAATCGGCATTCATAAATCAGTAATCGAAAATTGGATTTATCTGCTGAATACGCAAATTCTCTTAGCTTTATTAAAAGGTTTCCCAAATAGTTCTACGAGTAATGTATTGGTCGCAAAGTCGTCGCACTCTTCTGAAGCATTTAATGGTGTTGGAAATTGTTCTGAACTCCTCCCGATTATTTTCATTGTTTTCTGACCGATACAATTTGACCGGAATTCGTCCCTTGAAAAACTAGGACACAATAAACTCGCTGTTTTGGTCACTGCTAGCTTACTGTTTTAGTCACTGTTTCGGTCACTGTTTTGGTCACTGTTTTAATCACTGTTTCGATCAGTTTTGTTTACTGTTTTGGTCCTGTTTTGGTCACTGTTTCGGTCACTGTTTGGTCACTGTTTCAGTCACTGTTTCGGTCACTGTTTCGTTCACTGATTTGGTCACCGCTAATCCACCACCATCAACCTCCCACTCACAACCGACCTGCTGCTATGGCTGTCTTGCAAAGACCAAAGCTGCTGACTTTGTAAGCCAAAAACGAAGACAATCGTTTTCTGGATTTGCCCCCCAGTCGACCGTCTGTAAAAGAGCTTCGGTTTAAAAAAAAATACCAGGGATTTTTTGGGTTGGGAAATCAATTTTCACATTTATTATACACTTGAAAAGTGTTTTATAATTTTGCCCAGAAGCTTGGAGCGCATAGAAGGAATCATCTCCAACCACATAAAGTATTTATATTCTTGATCAGCATGACGAGTTGAGTTGATTGAGCTTTGTCCGTCCGTCTGTCCGTCCGTCCGTCTGTCTGTTTTTACGCAAACTAGTCCCTCAGTTTTGCAGCTATCGAGCTGAAATTTTGCACAGAGATATAATTTAGCTACACACTGCACATATGACGGAACCGCGAAAATCGGATGGTCACTTCTTGTAGCTGCCATACAAATTGTTTTTTTTTATTTTTCTAATGACTCAAGACATAAAGCTTATAAATTAAGTTATTGGTCACAAAATTAAGTCAGTGGTCACCAAAGTTTCAAGTGTATTTAAACTCCGGCACAGACGAAGTTACACACAAAAAAATCTGTGGGTACATTTAATCGATATTGTCGTTTAGAAATGCGCCAACCCACAAAATTTGTAATATTTACCGATATTTACTGTAAGTAGCTTTTCTTACTATGTGCACAGCAATTTTACTACCAAAATAATAAATTGTCAGTTTTCTGGTAAATATACCAAAAAACTTTTAGTCTACTGTAAATTATTAGTATTATTATTATTTTAGCTGTTAAGTAACTATACGAATAGTAAGATACCAATTTTTACTGTAAGAGTACCACAAAAATAGTAACGTAACTATTTGTATGGTAGGTTTACAGAATTAGGATTACTATCGGGGGTGTCCTGTAAATCTCTAGAGATTTTGGCTTCGGTGGCAATCGCCCGCGGGTTTTCCGACCCCTACTCGCAAGGGCGAGTTGAGGTGTGTGTATAAGATTATGGTCCTACTACAAAAACAGTGATATATTGCGTGGGTTCATGAATTCGCTATTGGTTGGTTAATGTATTGGCTGGTTTGTGTATTGGTTGGTTTGCCAAAATCTCCTAACAAAATACTTCTTCTTCTTCTTCTTCTTTGGCCATCACAACCGTTTTACGGTCTCGGCCGCTGCCACTAATGCCCGCCACTCGCCTCTGTCCCGAGCGACATTCCACCAGAAGGACACTCCCTGGTTCGCAATGTCTCCCTGCACCTGATCGCGCCATCTCCGCTTTGGTCGACCAGGCGGGGGATTGCCTCCCAACTCTATCGCATGCCGATTGTACACACGCTTTGCTGGAGCGTTATCATCCATACGGGTAAGATGTCCTATCCAAAGCAGCCGCTGTTGTTTTATGCGCTTGACTAGGTCAGTGTGCCCATATAGCTCATACAGTTTGCGATTCATTCGGATGCGAAATTCGCCGCCAACGTTTAGAGGTCCATAAATCCTCCGAAGAACTTTTCTCTCGAACACGCCAATTGCCGCCTCATCCTCTTTTGTCATTGTCCATGCTTCTGCGCCGTAAAGCAGGACTGGAATGATAAGCGACTTGTATAGCGCAATTTTCGTTTTCCGAGAGAGGGCTCTGCTCTTGAACTTCCTTTTGAGCCCGTAATAACATCGGTTTGCAAGAGTAATTCTTCTTCGGATTTCCAGACTGGTGTTGTTGTCGCTGTCGTTCCGAGGTAGACAAATTCCTTAAAAACCTTGAAGTTGTAGTCTCCCATTGCAACAGATTGTCCAAGCGTAGACTCACTGCGCGTTGATTGTAGGTACTTCGTCTTATCCTCATTTACCGCTAGGCCCATAAGTTTTGACTGCTTCTCTATCTCTAAGAACGCCTTTTTTACCACAGATGATATCAATACCATCGGCATATGCAAGTAGCATGTTATCTCTGGTAAAGATGGTGCCCGTTCTGTTAGCATTTGGGCACTGGCGCAGTATGTACTCCATCAGCAGATTAAAGAAGTCGCACGATAAGGTATCACCCAGCCTAAAACCTCTTTTGGTATCGAAAGGCTCGGAGCGGTCTGTACCTATTTTGACGGAGCTTTGTGTGCTTCTCAAAGTCATCATGCAAAGTCGAACGTACTTTGCTGGAATAACAAATAACAAACAACAACAAAATACGAGAGGTTTGAAACCAACCGAAAGAGATTTCTAGGACACCGAGAATTGGTTTTGACTGTTTTAGTGACCTTTTTGAAAATCTCTCAAATAACGTATTAGCAAGTCTTAGAATGTCTCCAGGTCAATTAGTTATGTTAGTTCATAACTTTAAAAACAAGACACACGTCTTCTGCAAGTCGACAGAGGCCATTCCATGCCAGCAATGCAATGACTGTTTGGGAATTCCAAGGCAGCAAAAGAGCAAAAAACAACTCATACGGCAGCAGCGTCAAATTGACAGAAGCCTTTGTGTAAATATGTGTACCCAAGACTTTACTATTTATACTGTATTACTTTACTATGTTAACTGTAATAATACCATAAAATTAGTTAGATGAGTATTTTTACTGTAATGTAACTGAACTGCTAAAAGAAGAAAAACTTTGGTCACGTCAGGTTAGAGTTACCATTTTCATGGTCAATTTACTGAAATAACTGTAACTTATTACAATAACAAAAAAATAGGGGAAAGTTAACTTCGGCTTGGCCGAAGTTTTGTATACCCTTGCAGTTTGTTTTTCTAAATAAGACTATATAGTATAGATGTCCGATTTCGACCAAACTTAGTGCAATCATGGAAAAGCGTAAAAAACTGTTCATTACGAAATTTGGAGGCGTTTCAATTGAAAACAAAATAGTTTTTCTCACTAAAACTAGTTTTTCGACCAATCGTTTCTATGACAGCTATATGCTATAGTCAACCGATCCTGCCGGTTCCGACAAATGTGCAGCGTATTTGTACCAAAAGACTTCGTGCAAAGTTTGGTGAGGATAGCTTTAAAAATGACGGAGGAGATGGCATAGAAACAGACGGACAAGGCTAAATGAACTCAGCTCGTCATGGTGATCAAGATTATATGTATATACTTTATGTGGTCGGAGATGCTTCCTTCAATGCGTTACAAACATCCGCACAATTTTATAATACCCTCTGCTAGGGTATTAAAATTATTAAGTCGAAAAACGATCGTTAATATTTTAAGATGAGAGCGAAAGTACTTAAATCAAGAACTTTTGGTACTCACAGTAAACCGCAAATTTTAAGAAAAGCTTGTTCTTAAATCAATTTCCAAATATCATGGGTTGAGTACAAAATAGACTTGCAATACAAGCCCCAAAATAGTGTACTACGGAAAATCCGAAGTGTGAAGTGAAGTGTACTTAATATATCCTGGAACAGTCTAAGATCAAGTATTTCAGGATTGAAGAAATCGAACTTTAAATTTTTTTGAACTAACTGTATTATTGACCCCGTTTATGTGCATGAATAAGTAAAATGTTCTTATATTTTTTTCTGAATTATAATTAAAAATTTTTTTAAATAATATAAATCTTGCCTCAAAAAGTGCACCTTATGTAGCCTAGTGTAATAGTCGACGTTGTTGCTTACAAGTGCTTAGTTGTTATGGCTTTGGCCAGTCTCATCAGCGTCGGCCATATAATTATCACAGCCACAGAGCCTCGTCTAACATCTTCGTTTTGGTGATGCTTAATTGTTTGCCAATTTTTTTTTTTTATGATGTATGCAAATATGATTCGGCGTTTTGAACTTGTTTCCCTGCATGCGGGAGTAATGAATATACCCATTGATACCGCTTCCAAATAGCTTGGGGGCCCTACAATTGGTTTACAGTTTCGATTATCCCTGGATTAGATAATGATGACTTGATCGATGGAGGTGAAAGATTGCAATTCGTGATCGGATTCCAAGTTCACTGCTGGTGGTCGCTGGTTTGGGTTAGTTTTGTGGCTTTTTCTCGTGTTGCCCTGCGGCTGCTGTGAAAGTTACGTGTTTTCACATGAAAAGGGATCGCAAAAGGTCAGGCAACTGTTTCATTAGTTGCTTGCATAATTCAATTAAATCGAGGCAAATTTTTTTAATCAGAGATGAAACTTAGATAAAAAGTGTGCTGAAATACGGAGCTGACATACGAGCTTAAGTAGATATAAAATATCGTAGTTATTTATATCTGCTGCTAAAAGGTTTTATAACAATTAGTCAATAGGTTATCCCAAACACTCAAAACGTTTTTCAACAAAATCTAGAAGAATTATAAGTGAGTTCTACACAGAAAATCGCAACTTACATCTCACTACTTCTAAGTGAAAAGATTTGGCTTCAGTTTTTGGTTGAGTTATGCAGGCAGGCTGACGTCTGCTTGCTATTGAGCTCACTTTTATGAAAACTGTTTTCTTAAATTTTGTCCATCTTTAAAGCAAGAATTGATAAAGTAATTTTGATTTGTTTCACTTAGAATTTTGGTGTGCTTTCTTCTTGGGATAGCCGGCTTTAGAAAAGGCAATTCTTTGGGGAAATGCTGGGAGACAACCAAGTAGGAAAGTTGGTCAAGGCCAACTGTAATACATTCGGTATCTTCCTTGGCTACTTTCATAAAAAAGTTTCACATATTTTAGTACAATCCGATTCAGAACATTTTGCTGTAGATATCTGTAAGCGTATTATATTGAAGCTATGGCACAACCTTTCGTTTACTTGACCCTGAATATTCAATCATAATTACCTTTAGTGTTAATTATGGTCATCCTTTCAGAGATATTAAAAGACGATTTTGTTTGTTGTTTCTAGTCGTTCATTAAAGGCGAAAAGACACACAAAGAAACAAACAACTCAAGTTGGTTTTTTTTTAACTTAGATTTTGTTTTTGCGCATTCAAATTAACTTTCAACAGATCTTTTTTTTTTTGCGCATTGCTTAAATGGTGGACTCTTTGGTGTGTGTTTGTGTGTGTGTTGGTCATGTAATTAAATAAAGGAAATGCTGAAAAATATAAAAACGCACATTTCATATAAATTACAGAAAGTCATCATATTTCAGCTCTCTTTTCTTGCTTCTTTCACTTTGACTTTTAGCCATGACAAGCAATGTTTCTCACATTTATGAATTGCTTTCATAATCAACTCGCTTCGCGGACATTGCGTGCGCCCGCCAAGATGATAGTGTTGGTGTTGCCCGGGACTGCCCTGCCTCAACGTGCATCAAATTAGTTTTTAATTAAGTTGGCTTGACATTGAATACTCCGAACATAATAACAAAACATGAATAATTTAGACATGAAAGCTACCAGATTTGAGGCTGGTCTGTCCACTTTCGCATATGCCTCACTGACTTAACTTTGGACATTTCGATTTATGGGTCGCAAGTCGCATGCAAATGTTACTCTTGTCTCTGACTTTATGGTGAGTTGATTGATCTGAAAATTATGCGCAGATTCCCAAAAAAAAAGACACAAAGCACCGCATGGTGAGGTGAGGCTTTATCGTATCGCGTAAGACTCCTTTGTTATGCGAATTGGTTTGCCAGCGAGGGGTAAAACAAAAGTTGCATAAGTAAGACAAAATCACAATTATTCACAACTAGCAGTTGCCCGGCGTGCGTTTCTACGACCCCCTTAGCATTTAAGACTCAAAACGAAGATACGATGCTTATTTTACAATTGCCATCTATCAAATCTTCATGATGATCTAAACTCATTATAAAGATTGATCTTTATCACCCGGGTGTGTTCATAATATTCTGAATTCATAGGACAATGGAGCAACCTACACCTCCTATTTACCCGTCTACATTTGACATCTATTAAATCTTCTTCCTAATCAGTCTTATTAAGTTTTGCGATTTTCGGGATCTTCGATTTTCTACATCCGTATATTTACCCCTTTTCATGATGAAAGAAACACAAACATGTTTTTTAAAATTTCATGATTTTTTGAACAGTTCCTATTGCTGCCATCCTCGCTTCAACTTTCACTGCTGTCTCAGCAGCTCTCTGGGATGCGATGTTTAAAGCAAACTGCTGGCTTCGATTGCTCACCTGCTCCAGCGTTTCTGCAGTTCTGCAGATTGTTGAATAGTCTCAATAGCTAAGTGCTGACGTCGATTGCTCGCCTGTTTCGGCGCTTCTGCGGATCTCAACCTGGACTGCCGCCTAACTTGTTCATCGTGCCGAGCTTGCGATTGTTCGTTTTAGAAGCACATGCAATGTGTTCAGCAAATTGCTGCCGTCGATTGCTTGCCTGTTGTCACGTTTCGGCATCTCTGCAATCCGCTGGACGACATTCTCCTGAGCTCCGCCTGCGAAGAATTTTCTTGACTTCTCATTACACTCGTCCGTCTTGCCCTTTTTGAGGTTCGCCGAAAACTAGACTCTCGTTTTCCTGGCATATTTTGCAAAATCATAAAATTGCAATTTAAGAATGTTTGAGGTTTATTTCTTTCTAACCTTTTACAGTAAGAGTGTTTTCTTTTGAACTACGCCTCTTATGCTCATTTTAAATTTTTTTAAGTTTCGCAGTTTTTAAACTCTGTACCCAGGTACACAGATAATATTAAGTTTGTGCAAAAGTATGTAACAGCCAGAAGGATGCATTTCCGGTCCTATAAAGTATATATTTATATTCCTGCTCAGCATCAACAGCCGAGTCGATATAGCCATGTCAGTCCATCCGTCTGTCTGTCCGTATGAACGCACAGATTTCAGAGATGGTAAGAGATAGAGGTTCGACGTGTATGGGACAATAACTTCATATACTTGCAGGCAGATCTTGCAGGCAGACCCCCGCAAATTGAAAAAAACGTCATATCTCCCACAGTTTTATAGTTTTATAGGTTCGTTCCTTCTAGACATTTTTAGTAATCAGGATTTTATATCGATCCGCCAAAGGAATGGTAGAGATCGGATGAACGGTTGTCGAGTTATAATGAAAACAAACAATTATGGGCAGCACCGGTCGCTACGGTGATGGGCAGCCTTCACAGGTACAGAATATGTTATAGTCGGGCTTGACTTTCTTGTTTATTATAAAATTTGGTCTTACCCCCACGCATTTCATTCCAAATGTGTGACACTTGGGGTCTGTTATTGCTAAAAAGATGTGACCCTTTCTTAAAGGTTGTTTGGATGAGATAATATTATATATGGGAGTCCCGCACACGTTTACCCGATTCGGGCACCTGGAGTCAAAAAGAACCTGTTGAGTATCTTTTAACATTATTATTACAATTTTCGGCTTACTGTAAGTACAAAAAGTTATTGATTTAAGAACGATTGTTCTCGTTTCAATAATATTAAAGGCAGGGATGCAAACCGATTCGAAATGAGGACTGGTTCGGTTCAGTGGTTCAAATAGTTTTTGAACCACCGGTTCGGTTTATTACATGGTTTTTGAAGCCAACTGAACCGCGGTTTCGGTTCGGTTCAGTAGTTCAGTCTCTATTATAAATTTAATGAAGGCCAGTTTCTGTTTTTGCAAATAGCCCCGATCTTCCCTAAAATCTGCGCGGAAAGGAATTCGCAACGCACTTTATGTTCTTGGATACCGAAAATCTCAGCCCTTAAAGCCCATCCTTAAGATTAACGACCAAATATTTTCATAATTATATCTAAAAGAAATGATATAAACTTATTTCTAGGATCGCCTTTGTTTCCGCCGAACACAAGCCCTTAAAGATTTTGCTTTAATCTGTTCGAAATCAATTGAGATGCCATTTTCCGATGTTGGAAAATTTGACCTTAGGGTCGGAAAATTCGAAGCGTCGAAAAGTTTCTATAGGAAAATTGTTTTCATCGATTGTGTTGAAACTCGGTTTGTAGCAAGTAATGAAATAATTGGATCCACGTGTTTTCCCGATTTCGGAAAATCCGCCACAAGGAAATTCTTGAAATTCCGATATGCAAAAATCTATTTTCCAATCCGGTGTTGGCGCAAATTCGGTTTTGCTAAGGATAGTAAGTGAAATAGATTGAGATGCCCATTTTCGATGTTGGAAAAAATCGACCGTAAGTCCCGGAAAATTTCTGAAAAAGCGTCACAAAAGTTTGTATGGAAAATTTGTTTTTGATCCGATTGACTTGAAAGTCGGTTTATAAGCTAAGTATACCATAATTGGGCACGTGCTTTCCCCGTTCAGAGAAAATCTAACCCACAAGAAGAATTCCCGGAAAATTCGATATGCAAATCTCTATTTTTCATCCGATTGACTTGAAATTCGGTTTGTAAGGATAGTAAGTGAAATAAGTGAGCTAATGTTTCTTAATGTTGGAAAATTTGGCGCACTGGTCGGAAAACTCCCGGAAAAGCGACAGAAAGTTTGTATGGGAGAATTTTTCGGGTTAAACTTGAAGCTCGGTTTAAGCAAAATATGCGAAAATGGTTCGACTACGGTGCGATAACGATGAGACGACGATAGCTATAACGATAACCCATCATTGGCGATATATGAGCAATGCGCGATAGCGATAACGATAGCGATAACGATAACGATAACGTGGCGATACAGCAATGCGCGATAACGACAACGATAACGATAACGATAACGATAACGATAACGTGCGATAACGCGATAACGATAACGATAACGATAACGAAACGATAACGATAACGATAACGAATAACGATAACGATAACGATAACGATAACGATAACGATAACGATAACGATAACG